>JACDTU010000016.1:0-600000 GCA_022376465.1 Cubamyces lactineus | reverse complement strand
AGATCGGTGCCGAACTGCTTAGCCCTCGACTCCAGAGATTCCTTCTCTTCCGCCGTCAATTCCTCTGGCTTCTTGTCAGGCTGCAGCTCCCCGCCGCTCTCGCCATCAGACTGCGACTGCAAGAAGGGGTACCGCGTAAAGATCTGACAGAAGAGTTCCTGCAGTTTCCCTAGACAATACTTCCGGATGGCGTCCTCCCCAGTCGTAGACTCAGATCGCGGACGTTTTGACGGCGGCTGAGGCTGTGTCGAGGTGGATTTCTTGCGCTTGGGTTGTATGCTAGATGCGGGCGAGGCCTGTTTGGCAGGAGTCGGTTCCTTGGGAGGTACACTACTGCGACGGAGACGTTTGGGGCTTGTCTCGCGATGCGACGTCCCAGACACCGAATCATCGTCGGAATTGTACGCCTGCCGACGCGTACGACGCTGGCATATGTCGTTTGAGTTTGACATCCAATACGAAGTATGCGAACGTGCACGTACCTTTGGCCCTGTTTCAGCTGCAGGATCATACTCGTCGCTCCCGTCGCTAGACGGGTCGGACTCTGGTTCCTCTGTCTTCACCTCGACACGCTTTCTGGTGGACTTCCTCTTGCTGCTGGGGCTCGAGGTCTTCTTCGAGCTCGTGTCGTCGTCGAGGACCTCGTTAACCGCTTCTGGTCCTTCCCATTCCTCTGCAATGAAGCCACCACCTGTCAGCATCTCTGCCAACAATGGCATGAAGAATGAACGAGAACGGCAAATTTGACTACGCTACTCGCTGTGAGGTGCTTCTGGCTGGTCCTTGACAGGATGGCATCCATGCACATGAGGCATACTGACGTACGTCTGACCGTCCAGCGAATTCACTCTTTACAGGAAAGCGAAAGCCTGTGGCTAGACGGCTACCGCAGCAGGTGCTATGCCAGACAGTCGAACATGCTACAGCAGCATTCTGGTACTCTCATACGGCCAGCACAGATCGCACAGACGTAGTTTCTTGCAAAGTTGAGCAGATAGTACTACAGCTACCGTAGCATGACATATACATTACGGAGAAGGGCTCGCGAAGAGAATGTGGTGAACGGTTGGAAGCAGAGAGATACTCACTTATTGTTCTGGCGCCAGTCTTCTGGTGGCATGAAGGACATATGTAAAGCTCTGGTGCACACGTGGTTAGTGCGCACAATGACGCGGACAGTGTAGCTGCACTTACGGATTTCCTCGGCATCCTTCTCGCTCAGCTCAACGCACCGAAAATGGAACCTGACAGTATACAGAGTCAGAGATCGTGTACATTACACGAAACGGACCGCCACGTACCAATCTTTGCAGCTCGCGCAATGGATCATCGGCGATCCGTCGTCAGGTTTCTTGCATATGCAATATGTCTTCGAGTTTTTTCTTGTCACTCGAGACCTCGTGGAAACCCCATTAGTGGACACTCCGTTGGTCTTGATGTTCTCTTTCTCGTCTTGTACAACAGACCCTCCGGCATCCTGCGTGGTGTGGTCTGTTCGTGGTGTTTGTCGGAGACGCGCTGCGGAACGGGTGGACATGGTGGTTAAGGACAACGCAGCGTGGGAAGAAGATCACGAAGACCCGGTGGCGTAAGTGGGGCCCGGTTTTCAAGCGCCGCCGGAGAGTGCCGAAATTCTCTTTAAGGAAGGGCAAGTAAAAGGGCGGCCGCAAAGGCTCAAGTAGACTCAAAGAGACCACCACGCGCTCCTCGTAATCTCATTATACTGGATCTATGCACGACCCTTTACCAACTTGCAGCACAATGAGAAGTAGGATAGTAGACGCGGTCAAGTTGTGGACGCATGGCCATAGAGCGTATTTGCAGCGCAGTTTAAACTACGTAGTCTTTAACTCAATGGAAGCTCGTATTCAACTCGTGGGGCCTTCGGCGCTCAACCCATATAACGGCAATGATATCGTACACAAGGTCGTCGTGTCCGGCGTCGTTCGGAGCGCAAAACAGCCTATAGCCAAGCACACTCGCAGCGAGTCTTGAAGGCGTGGGCTCTAGGGTTTCCTCGAGGGAAGGGTATGATGCGGAGTCACCAACTCCCCATTCGTTCCAAATTATACAACGCTTGAGTAGTTGACAACGTTCATGGACGGTTTGTGGATTGCTGCCCGGTGCCTAGGCCCTAAAATCGTGGGTACGGATTTGGCGGCAAGGGTTGGGCGTGGGACAGTTTGCTCGCGAGCGACATGAAACAATGCTCAACGAGCGAAAAGACGGCTTCTTGGGATATTCTCTCCACTCCATTCTAGAGCCCGAGCTTCCCAATCTTTCTGAAGGCGCCGCGGTCGGTCTGCAGAGGTTCTGGTGAGCTAACGGGCGGCGCGCGCTTCGCCTCATGAGGACTTGGAGGAGTGCCGGGAAGTGCCGAAGTTCCTGATAAGGAAGGTCAAGTGAAACTTGAAGAACACCTCGCGCCCGGCCCCTTCATTCGGCTACTGCTTACGACCTTCTACGACATACATGAGCGTAGTCGCATACGCCCATCATGGAGGAAGACAAGGAGAAAATGGATGTCTCTGGCCTCCGAAATAGGGTATCGTCGATATAGGCCGATATCTCGTCAAGGTGAGCCTCGATCCGATGTTCGACACAGGCTTCGCAAGGGCCGACTGGGATGCATGGGTCCCCCAGGTCATCCAGGCACATATCAGCCGCGCCCAAGGAGCACCATGATGATCTTGTGGCGCAATTGAGCGACTTACAGTGCAACGTAAGATATCGCAGACGTGGGTTTGAGATCTGGCTAGTTTCAGTCCTATTGTGACTGGAGTTCAATCCCCTTGAGGAACATTACAACACGCCGGCACACCGCACCGAGATGGACAAGTCGCTTTGACAAAGTACATCGGTGAGCACTGGTACTCTGAGACGTTTGGGCAGTATAAAAGACGACTCACGAAACAGCTGAGCCCCAGGACACAGTCGCAACCCCAGCAGACCCAACTCCTACAGTTGCTCATACACTACCAACAAGATGCAGTACTCCTTCGTAGCTCTCGCCATCGCGGTCGCCGGACAGGCTGTTGCAAGCCCCGCCGCACCCTCGGTGACCAAGGCCACCGTCGTCGGAGCGTCCTTCCCCGTCATCAATCCAATCCTCGACGGCCCCCGCTCGAATGCGACCCTGCTGCGGGGCGGGCTCCACTCTGACTCGACGCAGCAGGAGTTCCCTGCGACGCTCATCCTTTGCGCGGAGGGAGGTTGTGCGAGCTGCCTGGGCTTTGACCTGTCGACGGCCCCGTCGGGCGAATGCCTCGACCCCTCGTTCTCCTTCACGTCCGCTGCGATATCTCAGAACAGCGGCGAGGGCTTGCCGTTTGACGTCCTCGTCGGTAACGTGGACTGTGGGGGGTTCGTCCAGCTTACGAAGGTCAACACGTGTTTTGGTCTGGGCGGGACGTTCGGGACGTTCGCTATTCGCGACTGAATGCATGGTGAGCATGGCGTTCTCTAGCCTTTTGTTCAATCGTCCTTACTGACGACGTCTAATCAGTACCACGAGTGCTATCGGGTGGCTATGGGCAGAGAAAGGATTCAGTGATTTGTATCGAACAGAGGACGGCGACGGGAATCACCGAGTGAAGAGTTGATTATAGGTGCTGATACTTGAGATGTGTAGTTTGTTTATATTGGAGCTTCACACTACAATCGGCGCACAGGTCCTATGGACCGGATAGCCTCCAGACAGAGTGCCTATCACTGGAGCGCCACCGTAAAATCTCTCAAAGGAGGAAGAGAGCCTTGCAGCGCCCTCGCTAGTATTAGGGCAGAGTCTGTGCTGACAGTAACTTGAACGCAAAAACAAAGCAAATGTCACTGTCGCCTTCGGATGAATGGCAGAGCCTACTTACTTTAGTGCCTTCCCAAGCCCACAATTCCTGCTCTCAACAATCCGTAGTTCATTGCCTGAGCAAGGATCGCCACGAGCGGCCCCTTGGGAGACGACTCAGCCACGGATCCCGTGCCCTGGCTCAGCGACTATGGTGTCAGTATGGCGTTAAGCTTCTACGGGAATGTCAATATCGTTCCGAGTCCGAGTGGAGATGCTGGTTTACGCCGTTAGGGATATAGGGGGCCAAAGGCCCTCGCTGAACCAGACGCTCGCCGCGAAACGGACACATAAGAACGCAAGAAGTTCGATAGGACCGCAGGTTCGAATCTCCTGAAATGGAGAACGGCACAAGGCCGATAGCCTGATGGCTCAGGCTCCTAGGCAAGTGCCTGCCACTTCATGCACCATGCTTACCGTCGTCACGCCACCATGCACGTTCATTGCTCGATATCGTTATCAGGTGCCTCGAGACGGTAGCCGCACTGCGCAACGCGCCGTTTCAGAGCGCCTGTTAGGGGCAGGGAACAGTATATACATAAGTGCATTCATTCACTGGGCCCTGTGTCTCACCTGGACCATTCTCGAGCAGCAGCCGGCTGGCCGTTGGAGCGCAATTTGCCTCGTGCGGACCCCGGGACGCCTCGTGTGCGTTGCACGAACGCAAATCTCGACTCCGAACAGTCGCGGTGGGATATAGAAGCGCGAGCGTTCGCTCACCGCGCCGTAATCCTCGCGAGCTCGTTGACGACTTAGAGCAAGCACGTCGGCGACTCGCTCTGCTTCTCTGCCACAGCATGAGGTTGCGCGGAACGCCTTTCGCAGGTGAGTAGCCAAAAGACTTGAAAGACACATGGTAAAGGAGCTGAACTTTGAACATGCACAGGTTCCTAGCATGTAATGGAGATCGAGCAACTCCTATCGGCCTTCATGTATGCCCATGATCGTCATGAAGGCCGGCGGGTGCCTTGACGCCCCTCCCATACTCCTTTCTCACCAATGCACCTCCGTGCGCATGAGTGCTGCAACCATTGCGTGAGTATTTGTATTTTGACTCATAGACTGCGTGCTGCAGCTGATTGTCGAGAGACTATAGACAGACAGACGCGCTCTCCATTTAGCTTGAGCGACCGAGGAGCCCGCCCTTACGGCTGCATCGCGTTCGCGCGCGCCCACGACCGCCGCGGTGCTTTCCCAAGGAGGGTTCCTCGCTTGATGACGGTGGCGGCGTTCGCAGCTGCGCTGTCGTGCACTGCACGCCGCTGGGAGGCGCGGCCGTATGTTTGCAGGCTTTGCTGCGCGCCGGCCGTCATAACACCGCGAGCCCCACACTGAGGACTCTCAGCGCTGTCGTCAGTGGCGTGCGCCCGTTAACGCGGTCGCTGGCCTCGATCAGGAGCACACGTGATCGTTCCATATGGTTAGACTCCCACGGACGGACGCGTCAAGACGCGTTTACCGCTGCGAGGGAGCAATCTTTCCAAGCTTGTCGGACAGCGTCGAGATACCACAGAGGCCATCCTCGGCAGAATCGCACGAACAGGCGGGGCTTCGAACGTGTCGGATCGAGTCCGTGGCTCAGCATGGTCGACCCGTGGACGTTCCGGAATCCGTATCGACGATGGACGACGACAAATCAGAGACGCGTGTTTTCTCTGGGTGATGCAGATGATGGATCAGTCGATGTCGCGACATGGAGGGCGTGCGCGCGAGGGAGACGTCTGTTGGAAACCGTGGCCGACGGACGGGTGGGTGGCCGAGGCAGGGCATGAGGACTGCCCATCGTCATAGACGGACGTCATAGGTTCGGACGTTGCCATCTATGAGCAGGGCGAACGGGCACGGCGCAGGACGACGCGAATCCACGTACATTGTGTTTGTATTGTGCCTGTGGGCATAAGGCGAGTTCGAATGCCAATAGCCCCACAGTTCTTCCGGGGGCGTCCGCTTGTGAAGCCCCGTGTCCCGGGCCACGCTATGTGCGCCGCACGCATACATGTGCACTCCTGTGGCCCACGACAAGGAATTGTCGGAGCCGTTTCAGATAGCATGGCGGGGAAGGCGGGATGGTGGCCCCCGCGAGGCGAGGACGGGTGGGATGCTAGTCTGCATTGTTAGCTAGATCCATTCTTGAAATGGGCCAGGTATGCTCCTAATGCACCGCTCCTGGCCATATAGCCTGCATTCGAAACCATTCCCATACGAATCGACGGGACGAGGCGGCTGATAGCTGCGCTAGGCCGTGGAGCGCGATACTGGTAAGCGTCCGGCGGCAGTCAACAGCTTGGCTTATATCGGTCGGCAAATCCGGGCGCCCAGGACGGAGTGCTTGCCGGCCTGGGCTTCGCAGAGGGCCCGTGTTGCACCCTCCTTGGCCGCTAACGACGACCAGCGACCCGCTCATTTTCCCCGCTCGTCGTCCAACCCGTCCTGCTCGTCGTTCTGCTCGTTTCCCAGAGGTCTAGTCTTCCCCTCTTTTCGTCCATCTCCGCGCGTCCGTGTGCATGGCGCGTCTCCCGAGCTTGACCTCCCCCGTCGTCATCTTCCTCACTCTCTCGCTTTGAAGATCTCTCAGGCCCTTCACGAACACGCTCTTCCTTCCAGCACCAAGCCTGCAGCAGCCTGCTATATCCTCCCGCCGCGTCTCAGTCTGTGCGAACAGGAGTGCGGCCCCGGATCCGCTGACTTGTATGCTTGACCTGGTGGTTCGTCCTTACCCCACTCGCGACTCTCGCTTCCCTTCCGAGCTTGTCTTCTCCTCCCTATCTCAATACTAGAATACACATCCGTGGCATTTTGGGTACGATAATCACTTCCCCTTCCCCGAGACCCCTCACCCGTACTCGGCGCGCGTTCCCATGCTCACCTGTTTCCGTTCACTTCAGAACTGCCTCACAGTCCGCGTCCGCCCTTGCCCGTCAGCTATTTGTGAGTGTCTGCCGTAACCCCGCTCCCGCCTAGGCACATCGTTGACGGCCTGTTTCTCCTTCGGTGCGCGCGGTAGTTAGCGGTGTCGGCGAAACATCCTTCTCAACGACAGCGACGAACCTGTTCACATGGCGGCAGCTGTGGCTAAGCTCAACGTATCGATTTCCAAGCCGTTGCCGATGGCCTCCCAAAAGCACGCCGATCCGGCTGCTCCGCTGAGCGCAGCGGCCGCATCTTCTTCCCGGCTCCAATCGTCCTCCCACCCCCCGGAGTCCCAACCGAAGACATTCAGTCGCCTGCGCTCATCTTTGGAACAGAGTTTGCGTACCGCGACCAAGTCCAAGGCCAAATCTCCGGCCGCTGTTGACGAGTCAGGCATGCTCTCCCATGGAGCGGGCAAGGGCAAGGGCAGGGCCTCCGAGGACGATGGCCCCAAAGAGAAGGACAAGGCCAGATCGAGGATGCTATCTAAGGTTTCGTTCCGCCGGCCTGGCAGAGATACCACTTCTCCTTCGCCCGTCCCCGCTGTCCCACCTTTGGCCAGCGAACAGATCCAAGGTGCGCGGGGCGAGAAGGATCGGGACAAGAGCAAGGGCAAGGACAAAGTTCGCGCTGCTGGCCACACCCGCTTCTTGACGCCCTCCTTGCGGCAAGCCTCCATGTCTTCCCCCGCGTTACACTTGTCCGCGCAGCCCATCCCTTCCTCGTTCACGCAACCCTTCGCGCTACCCAGCGGCTCGACGTCCAATGTTGCTGCTCTCGTGTCACCACCTCGAGACCGTACACGAAGGTCGAGCGCCCAGCCTGCAGTAAGTCCAAAGGATATCAGCGGTCCAACCCCCTTGGCTCCTCGACGGGACTTACGCTCCAATGGCACATCCTCACCCACTCCTAGGGATAGCAGTGAGCTGCAGCGACCACCCAGATCACGGCCACCTGCGCTCTCGTTGTCCACGTCGCCCTCCACTCCTTCGCACACTCGTGAGCTCGCTTCGCGCTCGCCACCACCAGAGACCCCGACGCGTAGGTCTAGGGAAGCAACGAGATCACCTGATCTCTCACCCCCAAGCTCGCCGTCGCCTCGAGGACTCGGTGTGAGCTCCTCGAGAAGGGCTGCAGCGAGTGCCAGCCACCTTCCCCTAGGCCTCGGATCTCCTTCAACTTCTCCCACAACGCCCCGTGCAGCGAGCCCCACACAGACCCGTTCTCCTTCCCGCACCCCCACGACGCAGCGTGCCATCCCCGCAGCATCCTCGACATCACACCTACCCCTGGGCTCTCCTTCCTCTGCAACCACCCGTCGACCATCTTTGGACGCTCGACCGATCAATCCCTCGTCGTCACCGTCGCCTTCTCGCGCAGCATCCCCCGTCACCCCGGCCCGCTCTCGTGCCGTCTCCCCTACACAACGCAACTACTCGCCAAGCTATGGCCAGAACCGTCTTTACAACGCGTCTACCACGTCGCTCGCTTCGCCTGCTAACCCTGAGCACCGAGAGCTCATACGATCCGCGACTTCGTTCCTTTGCAGGGAGATGCTGAAGCCGCCATCGCAGATCAGCAAATCCGGCTTGGATCCGAAGGACTGGGAAGAGGTCGAAGTGCGGCTGCGGGCATTGGCGCGGCTCGAGCGGATATGGGGAAGGAGCGGGGCGATAGCTAGTTCGTCTCAGGTCAACGTGGCTGGACTGGGTAACGGCGTGGCATCCGGCAGCGAAGAGAAGGAGAGGAGGTTGTTCGGCGAGGCGCTGCGGGACGGTTTCGTGCTATGCCAGTGCGTATAGACGCGTTATCTGAGTTGTGCGACATGCTCACCGCGCCCGGTATTTCTCCAGGTGTCTGAACAAACTCTTTCCGAACACTATCTCACGGATCGACCGCCGTGAGGATGGCTTCGTGCGCACCTCAAACGTCACAAAGTTTCTTGCGGCCTGTTCGTCTGTTGGGCTGAGCTCCGACAAGCTCTTCCACCGTGATGACCTTATTGAGGCCACAGGCGAGTCATTAGCGCGCGTTGCGAAGACCGTCATCGCGCTATCCCAGCTGGCCGAGTTTCCTCCACAATCGCACACCAAGATCATCCAGGGTGGTTCGCGTCCTGGGGTAAGTCCCTACGGGCAGAACGCCCGTGCCGCTGCGTCGACTCCCAACCTCAGTATGTCGCAGTTGCAGAGGTCAACGTCCCCGGTCAGCCCTGGGTCGCCCATGGGAAGGAAACGCTGGAGCCCACATCAGCACTTACCTACCGTGCGTTCCGACAGCCCGAACGAGGACTCTAGTGACGGCAAGACGGTCAACAATGACGACGTCTTCGGTAGCAAGCCTAGCACTCCTGCACCTAGCAGCGTCGATAGAGACGAAGTCCCTCCTATCATCACTCCCCCTCCACGTTCTCCGCTACGTGCTCGTCCTGTCTTGGAACGCATCTCTATTGCCGACTCGACCCGTGCTTCCATGGGCGACTCAATCATCGGCTCCCTTGCTGAATCGGTGGAGATCCCTGTTGCGATGAGGCAGTCTCAGGCCTCTAGCAACATGACCGAGTCGACCGCGTTCTCCAGCCTGTTGGACCCTCCGCGCAGCCCGACGGGTAGCACCCAGAACAAGTTTGGCACGATCCGCACGGTGACGACGGAGGTGACGTCCTTGGCACCTTCAGAGTCGCCGTCCATGACTCGCACCGAGGGTAGCTCTTTGGCACTGTCGTTCAAGGAGGAGACTCGAAAACGTACCACTATCGAGTCGCCTACACGACCGTCGCGAGAGCGTCGCCCGAGCGAGACTGCGATTGTCGACTTGACGAGGGTTATCGAGGAGTCAGAGGATGGCCTTGCGAGTACGAGGGGGACCAAGTCGAAGGAGGAGAAACGGGAGCCGGAGAGAGCTCGTTCGCCGCTCAGAGGCACACCCGTCCCTATAAAGCTGGGCAAAGGAAAGTGGCCAGACGACTTCATCGGTTTGGACACGTTCCAGGCGCCGAAGTCCTCCATTCTTGACGACGACGATTCCCTCAGCGCATCAGTCCACACACCGCTCTCGGTATCGCCTCCGCGGAGCAAGCTGGTACTCACCTCGAGGTCTCCGAATGAGAGTGTCGAGTCATTGCCTCAGTTTTCCCGTCGGCCCACTCACCGCGCTCGGCATAGCGTTGACACACCCGGTTTGCTCCCTAAGGATGCTCTGCTGCGTAGAGACTCAAGCCCCGATGCAGGCGCATCGCCGACACGCCGGGTCATCCTCAGGCGCAGTAGTTCCAAAGCAGCTGGCAACCGTAACGGCATATACATTCCACGCAAGGAAGGCTCCGCGTCGCCAGATGATAGCGACGCCGCTGTGCCATTCCCCCGTTCAGTATCGGGAGAGCACTCGACACCTCCCTCATCTGGTCTCGCGTTTCCCACTTCCTCCCCGGATGGCTCAAAGACGGATCTCAACACGGCCCAAGCCGGCGATCGTCCGCGTCTCCCCCGCGGCCGCTTTCAGAGTGAGATTGACGCAGCGAGCTCGCGCAGGAAACCGAGGCCGAACTCGTACGACGAGTATGGGGCGAAGCCGCGGCGGTCGCGGTTCGAGAGCATGGTGAACTTGGGTGTCGCGTCGAGCAATGCGAGCGCGAGCGACCTCATGTCGCGTGATTCGTACGACGGAAGCGCAGTACGTCAGACGCTGATTGTGCGGGAGGATGGCAAGGCACCAACCCAATTTGTGAGCCGCTTCCGCGACGTTTCGGTGGCTTGGGTACTCACCGCTTTGATAGCAACTGGGCAACTGCATAGGTCGCGGCCAGTTTGGCGCCGTGTACAGGGCGCTGAACTTGAACACCGGGCAGATGGTCGCTGTCAAGCGCATCCGGCTCGAGGGGCTCAAGGAGGAAGAGATCTCCCAGCTCATGAAGGAGGTCGACTTGGTCAAGAGTCTCTCGCACCCCAGTATCGTCAAGTACGAGGGCATGGCCAGAGACGACGACACCTTGAGCATCGTCCTTGAGTATGTATATATGCAGATGCCTTCGGGGATAGAGTGCTCATGCTCGTTTAGGTACGCTGAGAATGGATCGCTCGGCCAGACTCTGAAGGCGTTCGGCAAACTCAATGAACGCCTCGTCGCCAATTACGTTGTCAAGATCCTCGAAGGCTTGCACTATTTGCACCAGAACGACGTCGTCCACTGCGATCTCAAGGCCGCGAACATACTCACGACAAAGAACGGAAACGTCAAGCTTTCCGACTTTGGCGTCTCCTTGAACCTTCGCGCGATGGAACGTGAGATGAAGGACGTCGCAGGCACCCCGAACTGGATGGCTCCCGAGGTCATCGAGCTTAAGGGTGCTTCGACGAAGTCGGACATCTGGTCACTGGCCTGCACAGTGATCGAGCTGCTCACTGGTAGGCCTCCCTATGCGGAGATTGCCAATAGCATGTCGGGTACGTACTATGTGACGGGGTCCATTTATATCGCTAACGGCAGTCCGGCAGTCATGTTCCGCATCGTGGAGGATGAGAGGCCACCGCTGCCCGAGGAGTGTTCCGAGCATCTTCAGGACTTCTTGAGATGGTGTTTCAATAAGGACCCTGCTAAGCGACCCAGCGCTGAACAGCTTTGTGAGCATGAATGGCTGAAGAAGCACTCTGCCGCTCACAAAGTGAGTTGGGCTATTTCCTGTAATGCATGTACCATCGGAAGGCTCATGTTCGTTACGCATACCTCTAGGAACTGCGGCCTCAAGATAGTATCCCGTTCTTGCGCCGCGTCAGCGCCGACATGCAAAAGTCAAAGGCCATCCGCTACTTGGCCGACATCGAGATGCCAGACTCCGACCGGTCGTCCGCGGATCTTCGTCCACCCGCACTGGACCTGTCCGGCTCTCCCCAAGTGCGGCGAAGGCTGTCGAACGACCCAGAGCCAATCTCTCCCCGAGAGCACTCGTTCGTCAAGACGACTTTTGGCAAACGTACGTAATGTGGTCGTATCAACTATTCATTCGCTGACTTCCAATCTAGCGGTCATCTGCAGGGTGTGCCTCCAGAATGTCAAGAAGAGCGCCGTGCTTTGCGAACAGTGCAGCCTTATTGCCCACGCGAGGTGCTCAGCCAATGCCCCGCCGACCTGTGACCTCCGCGCCCAGCTGTTGCTATATGCACAGTACGCGGAAACCGGCAATCCATCCCACCCCTATTCTCCTATGGAGATTCTGACCGCCGCAGCCCAGGGCGGCCCGCCGACCAGTCCTACAAGCCAAACCTCTGATGATGGCTTCTCACGACGTACGAGTATGGATTCTGTCCAACCCCATTCATCTACCTCTCAGGGGCATCCTCTCCACCCTCCCACCGCTTTCAAAGTCTTGGCCGCATTCAAGCGCTCGAGGTCGTCCCTTACCATAGATCAAGACCACAAGAGCACCAGCTCGAGCCCTCCTCCCCAGCCTACCCGCCAGATTTCCCACAAGCGCTCCGTTCTCCGTCGCAAGACCACGGAGACCCGAGAGCGGCCGCAGTCTATCTCGAGCAACAGCACATCGCCCAACTCTGCCAGCATGCGCAGCGCCGTTACAGCGGCTGAGAGTATCTCCAGTAATCGGCACAGTCATATTTCTGGGGATAGGTCCGATAGACTATCGCGCATGACCTCCTTCTCTGCCGTCTCTGCGGCGTCGGGCGCGGAGACTGAGCGCGACGAGCCGAGGGTCGTAGGCGGGCTGCCTCGAGCACCCCCGCCCCCTCGGGAGAAGCGGCGCGACCGGGAGAGCGGTGGATGTACTGTGCAGTGAACGATGCTGCTGTTTTGCATTGCTTTCCTCGCTTCATTCCCCTCATGTCTCTTCCATTGACCCACGCATTCCCATCCATTCACGGCATGATATCCTCTATGTACACCAGTATTCTTGATACCTTCACGCATACAATCTTTACGGTTCTGGACTAGGCCTTCATTGAACTTTCTTATTCTCTATAGTGCCTATACGCGCTCTAATGTCCCCTCATCTGTATGTCCTTACCCCCTCTCGACCCCCCATCCCATACGCCCCCCGATCCCCATCTGACCCCCACACCGCTCTACGTAGTCGTCTCGTCCTGCTGTCTGCTACGTTCTGCAATCGAGTCGCCCATGCATCTGGACCCATTTCTCGCGTGACAGTGCTGTATGAACAATGTTGCCTGAAAAAACACACTCGCTCGAGGTGCTGTAACTTGAAGACAACGTAGCTGACTCCTGGAGCGGCTCAGGCTGAGACGCCGGCTGAGAAGCTCCTAGTCTAGTTGGCTGCTATCAACGTGAGTCCCTTCATGACCCCTGCTCACGACCTCTACCTGGTGGCCGACCATCACGTTCATGCTATGGCCACTTGTTGATTCTGCTGTATAACTCTCCCTTCTAGCGGCTCATCAGGCCAGCCCAGCTGTTCTATGACTGCGGCGCAATGAACGGCCACCTCGTGCGCCTCATTGCTGTCAGAAAACTGCGAAATGAATATGTTAAATTACTAGCTAGCCGGCTTATCATCGTGCAGATGAAAACACGGGTACCATATGTCCTGCAGAACATGCACACTGTGGCCGTCTTCTGGCTATCTACCGGGCGGGCTATCCGAACGCGCTCTCGAAGGGCTGCTTCCTGCGCGGGTCTGCTTCCGGTCCCATGACTGCCTTCGCAAGATACTAGCCATCTCATGACTAGTCGCCGCTTGAGATGAGCAGCATGGTGAGCGACATTCGCAAAGATGAGCACTGCTGCTCATCTTTCTTCGTTGTCGTTTTTGGGTGCATCGTGCTACTGCTGGATGGGAGAAAGCGTGATGCCTCATCAGCCGCGGGCCGTTGTTCGGTATGGGCAGTATCTGTCTTGCCCCACTCACACATGCTGTTCGTCCAGCCGCCTCGTCCTGTTCACACTGAACGTTTGTTATAACATATGGGCAGACCAGGCGCGTCCTCCGAGTGTGAGGCCGAGTGCGCGAGGAATCATGTCGCGCCGGTCCCGGCAGAAGCTAGAGCTCATGGTCGCGTTCTCGTTCTCTACCTCACGGGTCTATCTGCGCATCCAGCTGGCCACAGTCCCTCCGAGACACGCAAGAACGCATCAATGGACGGCGGGCCTCTTGCCCAATTGAGCGCTATCAGGTCGGTCGCTTGACAACCACATCCAGCGTCCTAAATTTTGCCTCGAAGCCCATCCTGGTCCACCGCATGGTATGCAGAGCGCGCCTTCTGCGTTCCTCGTGGTCCCTTTCATGCCAGAAGACAGCTGGTGCATGAACGTCGGGATAACGGCCTAGGACACAGGTATAAAATCTGCTTGGAAAGTGGTCTGTGTTTCTTCAGGCTCTCAGCACACCTTGAGGTCTTCGTCGTCGACACACACAGCTCACTGGCAAGATGTTCTCCGTTTCTTGGTTCTCTGTGCTCCTGTCGCTCCTCCTCTTCCGAGGTGTGCTCTCAGCCCCGACGTGCGAGCTCAAGGCGCGCTCTGTCGACACCGCCCCTGCTTCCAAGCGTGCTGTCCCTAGTGGCCCTCGGTTCGTCATCTACAGCGACAAGTGGGTCTCCGGTATCACTGGGCCTCCTCCCGTCTCCGAGATCCAGGTGAGATTTTTACGCCCTTGCATCTTGAGTTTTGAGGGGGGTCGAGCATAGCTAACATTTTGCCTCTCAGGGTTACAATGTCTTGTAAGCACCGCAAACACGTGTACGAAAATTGCAAGCTTGTTCACACGTGTACAGCGCGCTTTCGTTCTTGCTCACGTCTGGGCCTGCGGATAAGGCGCTCGAGTGGACGCAGCTTAGCGCGTCCGACCGTTCGACCGTCAAGTCGCAGTACTCTTCTGCTGGAATCAGCCTGATTGTTTCTGCGTTCGGCTCGACGGATGCTCCGACGTCCAGCGGGGCCGACCCCACTTCGACTGCGAACACGATGGCTGCGTGGGTCAAACAATTTGACCTCGACGGCATTGATGTCGACTACGAGGTCCGTTCATCTCAGCCTCGCCCATGCCTTGCAGCTGACGTGCCGCACCGTTAGGACTTCAACGCTATGGACAAGGGCGATGGCAGTGCGGAGTCCTGGCTTGCAACCTTCACCCAGCAATTGCGGACCCAGCTCCCGCAGGGCCAGTTCATTCTGTCCCATGCACGTGAGTATATCACCCTCTTCGCGTCTATCATGAATGAACGGAGAGTTGACTCGATCGACAGCGGTCGCGCCTTGGTACGCAGCCACTTCATGAGCAATCGAGCTAGCTGTTCATGCCCGGACTTCCAGGTTTACCGTGAACAACCTCTTCGCTGCAGGTGCCTACCTCAAGGTTGACCAGACTGTCGGAAGCCTCATTGACTGGGTGAGCCATCCATTTCTGACCTCGGAAAAACTCCAATGCTGACCCCCGGCACAGTACAACGTTCAGGTATGCACCTGTTCATCTCCGCGTCTAAATATAACTTAACCACAAGCCCGTCCATCTGTGTCCAGTTCTATAACCGTGCGTCTTCTCCTTGTGGCCACATTGCGTTTTCCTTCTGATATGGGGCTTATCTAGAGGGTACCACCGAGTACACCACATGCGACAACCTCCTCAACTCGGCTGGCGGCGACTGGCCCGGTTCTGCGCTGTTTGAGATCGCCGCTTCTGGCGTCGACTTGAACAAGCTCGTCATTGGCAAGCCCGGTCTCTCCGCCGGCGACGCGTCTAGTGGCTACATTGACCCTTCGACTCTGGCGGGCTGCGTTGAACAGGCCAAGAGCAAGGGATGGGGTGCGTACATCGCGAGATTTGTCGCACAACTTGCATCTGATATCTTCCATGGCAGATGCGGGCGTCATGGTCTGGGAGGTACGTATCATCAGAGGTCCTTCCAGTGTCCCGAGAAGTGTGACTGACAAGCCCCCTTTTCACTAGTTTCCTGACGCCGCTGCTTCTTGGATCCAGACCGTCCGCTCCCAGGCTTTCCCCGAGTAAATGGGGGTACCTGAGTCCACCGCCTTCTGGCACGACATGATTCCTTTAAGGTTATTACGACTGCATGACCATTATCTGGGCAGCTGGGCTTCTTCGGAGATGTATCGCTTATTCTTATGATTTTGTACCAGTATCATCTGGCGGGTTTTATCGTTGTAGGCTTCGGAGTAGCAAAATTCAAAGCATGGGCTGCGTCGTTATCATTCTTGCCGAGCTTGTTTGCTATGACCGCAAGGAGACGCTTTCGGAGGTCGGAGGTCTGGCGGTGTGGGGAGAGGGCGCTTATTCGCGTACCATGTGGCACTGCCATCGCCGGCCTGATGAGGAAGGTCGCCAGGCTCTCCTCACGACCGCATTGTCGCTCGACATAGAAGCTCGATTCGGGGCTAGTTCACATAACTCTCGGATGGTGTAGCAAGATTGCAAGGTCATGAACAGGGTGCACTCGATGCTTGTTTTGATAGCCGCCAAATGAGCGCATGGTGCTTCGTTCACATGTTGCGCTGATGAAAGAAGCACCCGCTATAGTTCATACGGCTGCTAAGTTATCAGGTACGATATACTCGTCCTTGTCTGCCTCTTTGCTGGATGATACTGATGATGATAGTGGTCAGCTGGACTTGCTTCTTCCTCTACGGCTGAGATAGATTCCACTTGCCCCGCTAGAACACCTCTGTTCAGCGACAGAGTACTTATATGCTTGCTGTGGCTTATGGACAGAGCAGGCCGCCACTGGACGACATCGAACCTGAGCTGACCGATAACACTCAACAGCGGCACACTACGAAGGCCACATCGGCGACGCGCTAATGTTCAGCGACTGATACTGCTATCGGGAAGCTCGTCCGCGGTGCTTCTGAGCGGGATACGAATCCGATTCCAATGCCCTTGCTAGAATGTCTTGCAAGTCGATTTCTTGCCTCATCAGATATCGCGAGCTAGACTTACGCAGCACAGCGGCCAAAAACTGTATCTCAATCAATTCGGGTCTCGTCGAGCTCGGGCGACCAATCTGACCTCGCGGAACACATGGCTCTCGACCCTTCCTTTCCCGACGTGCCTTGACTGTGCTGCTCTGCAATCCTATGACTCTCCATTCCGTTCTGCCAGCCATGCGTTCTGCAGAACACCTGGTTATCTGGCCCAGCCTTGGCGCGGCGAGTCACTGGACACCTTATGGACAGCATGTCGGTCGTTCCTGCAAGTAGGCCGGATCCGGTATGTATGCCGTCTGTGACAGAATGAGCACCTTGTGCGCATTCGCTTTCACTGGGTGCCGCGCGGCGCGATCTGCGTGCTTGCAATGCAAAATGCACCAGCTGCTCTCCTCCATGCGCTACCGACCACCATATGGCGCAGACATCGGCGACATATGGTCTTCCGGAAGCCTCACTGCGCTATTCCGGTCTCTCAGAGTATAAAAGAAGTCTCCGTCGCGACCAGAACATCTCAGAGGGAACTCGACTTTCACTTCCTACTCGGCTACGCAAGCTCTCGGACGATGTTCTCCTCGGCCTTCCGACGCGTCGCTGCCCTTGTGGTGGCCTACTTCGTCTTCCAACTCACTTCGGTAGTTGCGAGCCCAGCTCCCCTCGAGGGACTCGACAAGCAGGCACGCGATGCTCTCGCCGACCTGACTCCCCGTGAGCTTGTCGCTCGCGCGACCCCTGCTCCGCCGCACTGGGTCGTATATGGCGACAAATACGCTCCAGGGACTACTGGCCCTCCCGACGCTTCGGCGATCGCAGGCTTCAACGTCTTGTAAGCTATCCATTCTACCACAATCTGCTGTTCTGGGCTGACTCGCATCACCTCTAGCCTCCTCTCGTTCCTGCTTACCGAGGGCGCATGGGACAAGGCGTACGAGTGGACCACGCTCACCGCTGCCCAGCGTGCCGCTGTGAAATCGCAGTATGCTGCTGCGGGCATCAAGTTGATGGTCTCTGTCTTTGGCTCGACGGATGTGCCTACTAGTTCCGGCGCCGATCCGGTCGCGACCGCGAACACGATCGCGGCTTGGGTGAAGCAATACAGCCTGGACGGTGTCGATGTCGACTACGAGGTGGGCTTTACCCCAGAACTCATCACGAGATGAGATGGGTCTAATATAGGTCATTGCAGGACTTCAACGCTATGGATGCCGGCACGGCGGAGAACTGGCTCATAACGTTCACGCAGCAGCTCCGCTCTCAGCTCCCGTCCGGAAGCTACATCATCACGCATGCTCGTACGTACACGTCACCGTCAATAACAGGTACTCAACTGACGGACACCATGTAGCGGTTGCTCCTTGGTACGGCATTGCCCGCTGTCTGATGCGCTTCTTGATGACCTAACGTGTCATATGGTACATAGGTTCTCTCCCAACAAGTGGCCCGGTGGAGGATACCTCAAGGTCAACCAGCAAGTCGGTAGCCTCATTGACTGGGTAAGTTCGTGTCATGACGACGTGATAACTCATCATTGACCACAGTTGCTCTTTCACAGTACAACATCCAGTTCTACAACCGTACGTATCCTCATATGCACCGCCGAGACCGACCCAGCTCTGAACATCATATGCTATACAGAGGGCACTACCGAGTACACGACCTGCGCGGGCCTGCTGACAGCATCTTCTTCGACCTGGCCCAACTCGGCGGTCTTCCAGATCATCGCCTCGGGCGTCCCGGAGAGCAAGGTTGTCATTGGCAAGCCCGCCAACACCGGCGACGCGAACAACGGATACATCGCGCCGGCGACTCTAGCTGGATGCGTCTCGCAGGCGAAGTCACAGGGCTGGAGTGAGTGATCATGGACGTCCCGGCCGGCTGACGTGTTGGCTGACCGCCGCTTTCCTCTTCAGATGCCGGTGTGTCTACCTGGGAGGTGAGCAAATGGTCCGTCACGCGAGAGTTGGCCTGGTACTAACAGGTTATGAATGCGCAGTTCCCTGACGCTGCTGCGTCTTGGATCCAGACAGTCCGGGCTTCCTCCTGGCCCGTCTAGAACGACTGCTTGAAGTCTCGAATCACGAACGGGCTTTCCCTTAACTTAAGCAATACAAGGGCGATCATAGGGTAACTTCTTTCGACTTCGTTGTCTCCCCCATATGTTGTAGAGGCCTGGGGTTTGTAAGAATAGTTGTGCAATGGCAAGCTTATGAATTCAATTTTATCGGTTCAAACGTCTTGACTCGTGCCGAATACTTGATCAACGGCAGAGTCCGGTTACTGCTGCGGCAGCCGGTTGGTCCGCTGCTCCCTGAGTTGTTACAATTCTTGATTCTTCAAGCTGTACGTACTCTACGTACTCTGAAAGCTGAGCAGCGAATGGTTCTGATGCGACTCATCTCTTCGCAGCTTCAGTGTCACAATCATAGCAGTCTTGCGTTCAGCACCGGTACCTACACAATTTGCGAGCCAGGATGCCGAGGAGTCGATCACAGCCGTTGTACATAAGCAGCCTCTGCTACCAAGCGATCAATCCGTTAACCAAGATGTCCCCCTAATAGGCCCCTCCTCCTCTGTCATGATCGGCGCTGCCAGGATCTATGGTATGGCAGTATGGCATCTATACGCATGTGCGTCCATGTATGTCTATGCATATCAGCAACGCAAGCATGAAATTGGACGACTCGTTTTTCGACAGCGAATACTCTGCTCTGCCCCTGGCCACTGCTGAGAGTCTGAGAGTGGCAATAGTAGCCGGCTCCGGTCTCTCAGTAGACCAGGCTCGCCGATCGTACGGAGCTCTGCGCATGCAAATCAGTAACCGCATGACCCACATCTCCGACCGCGGGGCTCCGGAATTCCAAGCCTCCTTTGATCCCCTCTGATGCGCCCTCCGACGAATGGCAACACGCTCCGCGCTCGTTACTCCTAAACGATGCCCGATCAGGCTAGGCTGGAAGACGGATGCTTCAGCAATCTTCAGCAAGACCCAAGGGTGGCCGGTGGCTGCGAGCCTTGGCAGAACGCAAGTCCGACGCGCCGTGTTTCACGGCGGTGCTGCTCGTATTCCCTCGTTCCCTCCTTCCGCACTGCACATCCGCCGCCAGGCACGCCACGGTTACTAGTGCGGTAGGGCGCACGCGTGCCCCGGTGCTCCGGGGTGCGTGCGCGCCTCGAGCAGCTCGCGTCCAATACGTTGATAGCGGCCTATCTTGTAATTGGCCGCCGATCGTCGTGGGCATAGCATAGCGTATATATCCAATGCGAACTTGAAGCAGGGTCGCGAGGCTTAGGGTCTTTCCACCACCACCACCGCCACCGGGGACCTCGAGCTTTGGTTTGAAGCTCGAGTTCAAGACGCAAGTTCATTCCCGGCGCATGGCTTCAGGGGAAGATGCGGCGGCAGCTGCCCAAGAAGTCCTCCTCTACCAGGCCGCGTGAGTGTGATCAGGCTCGTTCGCGGCTCTGCAAAGTTGAAGCTGATTCGTATGCGTATTGCAGGCAAACCAATATCTTCTGGACGAGCAGCGCGATGGGTGTGTAGTACTTTCCCTGCGTGTTCACTTGACCATAGGCTGACCTCGGGTACCCTGTGAACTATGCCTATGGTAATCTCATGCACAGCGTTGCTGGCCTACGATTACCTCTTGACGCTGCGACACGAGGTGCGCTTCGTGTGGAGCCGCAAGTTCACGGGGGCAACGGTGCTGTTCCTCCTCAACCGCTATATCATCATCCTGCTCTACCTCGTGGACATCATCACGCTGTTCCCTATCATATCGAAAGTGAGTGCGTCTTGTGGATACGATAGGTTGAGGGATGAGCTGACTTGGCTTCAGACGTAGGTCGTAGTGGTGGTTATACACAAGGAATGCTCTGACTTGCCTATAGATGTCCTGGCACGGGACGATTCATCACCGTACTGGAGGTTTTGCCCTATATCGTCTGGGCTGGTGCGTAGCATATGGTGACTAGTCCTATTGGTGGCTGATGAGTGATATCGGGTCAGCTTTTTCGAGCCTTCGAGCGTACGCCCTGAGCAGCCGCAACCTCCCCATCGGTCTCCTCATCTTCGTCCTCTCCTTAGTCCCTGCAGGCGTAAACGCCGTGAGTCACTCTCTTTTCTCTGTATTGTGTCCATCCGATGCTGACTGAACACTTGCAGTATTTCTTCTCCACATTCAGCTTCGTCGAGCTGCCCTCCCCGTCAAACTGCACCGCGCTGTCCGACATCACCGCGCAACTCAGTAAAACGTACGTCGTCGCCGCGGTGCGCCCCCATCTCCACCGCAGAAGCACCGTTAACGTACTACATCTCACCACACAGCCGTATGTAGCACTCCCATACCTAAACCCTGTCCCGCTGGTAATGTGAGATGGCGCAGCTTGCTGACGCAGCGCTCTCGGTGCCCTTGGTGTTCTTGGCTACTAGTGACGATCGTGTCGCGCGCGTCGCTCATGGCTGCGGACGCGCTCGTGATCGGCGTGACGTGGGCGAGCACGTACCGGATCGGCAAGGCGTCGCGCGATGCGCGGCTCGGGTTCTCGTTCGGGACGCTCTTGCTGCGTGATGGTGAGCATCTTGAGTTTTTTTTCTGAGCTGCGCGTGTGGTCGTCTTTGAGTGGGTGTGATTCGCGGATGGCTGACGGACGGGTTGGGCAGGGACGATATACTTTGTGTGAGTAGGCTCGAGCTTTGGCGAGCGCTGCGCGCGGGAAGGGGAGCTCTTGTCCTGATTCCTCACTTGAACGACGTGCATAGAGTCCTTGTGGCGATGAACATCGTACACATGACGCTCAACACCGTCAAAGTGCGTCTCCCCCTCCCTCCCTCCCTCCCTCCCTCCCCCCTCTTATCCATTTCGTGCTCGTCCCGCGAAGCTGCTCACTGCTCACGCGCGATGCGCGCCACCAGCCAAACGACTTTGTCCAGCAAGCGAGCTACGTGACCGTCCTCGAGAACCCGTAAGCAGCCGTCCCGTCCCTTCCCAAGTGCCAAGCCTACTATTGTATATCGCCCGCACCGCAGACAACTGGCTAACGCGCGCCTCTAGGATCACCTCCATCCTCGTCTCGCGCTTCATCCTCAACCTCCGCGCGATCGACCACCGCGGCGGCTACGGCTACGGCGGGGGCGGGGGCGGTGGGGGGATGCGCACAGACATGACGGACGACACGCTACGCGGACACGCGCTCAGCACGAGCCCGTCCTTCGTCCGCACGGGCCCGGATTTCCAGGTCGCGACCGTCAGCTTCAATGGGGCGACGGGCGGGTCGACGGGGGGCCCTGGGCCTGATGAGTCGATGGCGTATGATGGGGATGTTCGGAGGAGGGGACGGAGGGGACGGATGTGGGCATGGAGAGGGAGGGGGATGGGAGGGGTGGGAGGGATGGGAGGGGTGGGAGGGATGGGAGGGATGGGAGGGATGGGAGGGGCGGGAGGGATGGGCGCGAGCGTCGTAGATGCGTTTGGGGAGCCAGTGTGGGGCTTTGGGCATGATGAGGACGAGGACGAGGATGGGGTGCTGTTCGGCGCGGACGACTCGCTGGAGCCCGATGACGAGGCTGAGAAGGGGTCGGCGACGGGGATGACTATGGCTATGGCAGAGATGGAGGCAGAGGCGGAGGTAGAGGTGCGCACGCCGACGTCCGAGGCGACGGCAGTGGACGGTGCGTTCGGCGGTTGCTCTGGTGCGTCCGCGCCCGGTCCCGCTGGGGTTCTCAGCTAGGTCATTATCCGGAAGGGGTCCCAGAGAGGTAGTGGTTGTGTACGATTAGAGCACTAGGGTCCAGAGCGTCCTGCGGCGGATTCCGCGTATTCGTACTGTGTATTAGTAGTTCTTAGCAGTACAGTATTTGACTGTCAGACGGAATGCGGTTTTCGCGCGATCCGCTGCAAACGCAAGACCCGGCGTAGTCTTCCTGTTATGTCGCGCTTCGGTGATATACCTTCAATGTTGTATAGTTTTGATATGGCGAGGGAGATAGCTGGGCGGGGCACGGAAGAAGGGGGACAACTTCGCGGCACCCAATTTGTCGGGATGACCGCCAGGTGGAAAACCCGAAGCGCCGTGATGTCACAGAGGGATAGTTGAATGTGATTTCCGTTTCAAAAACGTCGATGTCCATAGAATTTCAGTAGGGGTGCTCAGAATTATATGGGCCCAAGCCCTCCTTGCGATGGTTCGAAGACCTAGTGTCCTCCCAAGGGCACACTGTGCGTAAAGCAGGCGGTCACATAGGTCACGATGATGTCACATATCCCCGTTCATACCTTCGGCCATTCATGTTGCATTCCGCTGAATGTACTGAGTCAGGGAGCAGAAGGCCTCACCACATCATTGGCCCACCAAAGAGCCTTTTTTGGGCAGCTCAACGTTGTCATTTGATGTTCGCGCAACGTCCGAAGCAATCACGTGACGTCGCCCTACATGCGATACTCATATTACATGCAGCGCGAAGTACAGCTCTCCCCGCATGTTCATTCTGAGTGTGCAGGTGTGTGTGTTGCGCCATAGGGGATATATTCAGGGATTCCCGCAGTGCGCTGTTAAGAATCAACAAATTATATTCACTGATTTCAATTGGAGAGTATGCATATTGTTCGTTGGCGAGACGGCAATGTGCAGGAGGGAATCGGAACACAAGCAAGTATCACGATGTTAATACGATTGCTTCATTGCACGGGGTGTGCGAGTGGCGCGTTACATGAGGGAGGACAGCGCTGGTGATTTTCCACCTGGGGGTCATTTTCCACCTGGCGCTCAAATACTGTAGTTAGTAGCCCCGTTACTTTCCTCACCTATACGATACCCTCTGATAATCCCACCCAGTACTAGTGAACGGCGAACGCGGATTAGGACAAGCGGCGCGATACGCTAGTAGCAGTACGCACCGACGCCGGACTAACGAGGAACGGGGAACGGGGAACGGGGAGCGACGGCTCCGCGATGTGCACACACCTCCCCGAGGACACCGTGTTTCAAATTCCTGGGATCGCCCGGCAATACAAGTATTGACTATAGACTGTGCCACTGTGGGCTGCTCCGGGTCGACGTCATTGTGGGCTCCGGAGTCCGAGAATTCCAGATCGCGATGCATCGTATCGTATCGTATCGTGTCCATCGCGGAGTACAAGTGCGTATTAATATTACATACACAGCTTGTGGATTTGCTATGCTGCACGCTGCACCGCTGCACAAGTATTCGATCTGTGTGCTGAGTAGCCGGCCATGCAGGGGGTATGACGTATCGTCGTCGAGATGTCATGGCAGAATCCTGTCATGTGAGTGTGAAGGGGATCCGGAAAGCTAGAGCCCACCGGTGGGTGCGAGGCAGGAAAGAGTCTATTCTCATATACAACAATAAAATTACACGATGGGATGGTATCGGGAACCGAGACGAGACGAGGAGAGGAGAACGAAATCCGAGACCATATCCGAGAACGCCGAATCCGAGGGATGAAGGGAAGTGGATGGGATGAGGTGAGATGAGGTGAGATGGAATGAGAGGAGCAGGGAGATGACGGGTGCGATGGAGGACTGTGACTGTAAGGCCGGAGAAGGGGAAAGAGGAGGAGGGGACCTCGTACGCAGGCACAAACGCAGACGCAGTAGGGAGGGTGATCGTACAGTACGCGGAGGCGGCATCATAACGATGAAGCACGAAGAGAGTAGGGAAACCGTGGCATAAGGGAGGGTGTGCGTGCGCTAGAGCATCGCAAAGTTGGGACTGGAGAGCATGGAACCCGGACGGGGTAAATGGAGGAAAGATGCGTATATGTACGTGCGTGTAGGGAAGCATGGTGGAGAGATGAAGGTGGAGATGGAGATGGAGACAGTTGCAAGCAGAGAGGTAACGAGCGTGGATCGTGCGCAGCAGAGGATGATGAGATGAGATGATGATGAGAGCGCGGAAACTTGCGATGAGACGGGAAGGACGAGGGGAAAGACGGGGACAAGGGAGGGACAAGAGGGCGGTCAACTCATGAGGCGTTCGCCCCAGACGAGTCGTTGTCGATGTGCACGCACGGCGCCCCGGAGGGTTATCCATGCTATCCACATGCACGCGCAGAAGATGAGCGCGAATACAGTGCGCTACCGGAAGGCACGTTGAGGCGAGGGTTTGCTTCGGTAGGGAGGATCTGCACTCACGACTGCAACTTTCCACTTTTTGCTTACGGGTGCATTGGAGGTGAAGATGATCGTCCGTAACCGTTGGGAGACGGGCGTGTTCAGCCACTCTAGGGATGCCATTAGGTCTCGGGCCTGGCGCAAATCAGTTTCACAGCGGAGCGGGAGAGGACGAACGCTGCGTACCTTGTCGCGCCCACGATCGTATACCTTGCGAATGTCTCGTATCTGAGAGCCGACTTCAGGCAGCTGCTCCTCCAGTTCGGCGAGGACAACCAAGTCCTGGTCGAGGTGAGTTTCAATGTCGGGGACGGTATTGCGTGATGCAAAACGGGCGCGCTCGCTTGTATGCTGTCATTACTACGCTCAGTGTCGAGAGCATACACGAAGGGAGCCAACGCGACGTACGTGGATGCTGGTGACGACGTCCTGGATGAGGTTTTCGATGGCGCGAGAGTTGCTAAGGTCGAGCGCGAGCTTGGCCTATAAGAGGGATAAGTGAGCTGCGCCCGGGTGGCATATGAGGGATATATGAAGGATGGCAACGAGTGCTGTGGGCGGGGAGAGCATATGATAAAGAGGGCGGCGCCGAGAGGCTATGCGCACCCATTGGAAGCGGATTAGCGTGAGCCGCATTGGGGCAGCTCCAAGTGGACGATCGCCCTCTGCTGCCCTTTTCAAGCAAGACTGCGCGAGGGAGCACATGTGATTGTGCCAGAGCGTGAGATGGGTCGTGCTGGGAACTCGGACGACAGCGACGTCGCCACATCTCTCAAAGGCGTGTGAAGACGCAGATGTGACAGGGTGTTGCTGCAGCGGATGTCGTGGGGGGAAGGGAAGGCGGGCAGGGAGGCGAGGATCGAAGGCTCACCTCGAGATCCTTGATTTGGCGCTCCTGCAGCGCGGCTCGTCTCGACGCAGACTCGAGCGCAGCGCATAGATTGCTGAACACACCTCTCGTTCAATCATCTTTCACGCATATCAAGGGCAAGGAACTGACCGTGGCTCCCAGCTCGGTGTGCGCTCGCGCTCCTGCGAGCTGCTGAGATCGCTGCTCCCGCTATGACGATTTGACTCTCCCTGGGTAGACACAGATGACATCAAGTCCGATGCGGCCGCGCGCTCCAGCTAAAACGTCCTATGTAGCAATCGCTGCTTCAAGCAGAAATACAGTGGGCACAGAGGCAGGGCAGAAGGGAGGGATGACGAAGGGGTTGGTGGCCAGGGAGAGCCTGAGCGAGAGAGGGAGCGGGAGTAGCGGCGGCAGACATGGCTCTTTAGACTGCAGCGTAGGCGCCCATTTCATTAACGGCATCGTACGTAAAGCCAGGATCTCGATCTGCCTCGTGCCCCGTACACGTGCATCGTGGCGCCCCGCCGACGCCTTGCCGCGCAGAGCTGTGCTCCTCTCTCGTCGATCCCAAGACCATACTCGGCACTTTGCTCGACGACGACTGCTGTAGCATCACCCATCTCCTCCTCGCAGACAACGACGATAAGATGGCATCCCAGACACCTACCCGCGCACAGCTCCTCCGTACCGCTCAAGCGCTCTGCTCTGCGTTTGCCGCAAAGGCGGACATCAGCACCCTCCTGTCGCATTTTTCGTCCACCCATCAGATTTCCGCCTACGAGCACGGGCTTCCCGTCCTCGCCCCCTTCCTCGGCCGTCCCTTTACAGGCCGGTCCGGCAGCACGTCCGTGCGCGCGTACTTTGAGCTCCTCCAGCAGCACCTCACGTACGAGAACATGGAGTTTGGCGAGTGGGTCGTCGACGAGGCCGCCGCGCGCGTCACCGTCGTCGGTAACGCCAAGTTCACGTGGAACGAGGGCAAGGGCACGGGGCAGGCGTGGGAGGAGTACTTTGTGTACATGCTCGACTTTGACGACCAGGCGAAGGTGACGGACTACCAGGTCTGGGCCGATTCGGGCGCGGCGTACCTGGCGCGTGTGGGCCAGCTCAGCCAGCTGATCGGTGCCGCCGCTGGTGCTGCTGGGGAGAGCAAGGTGTGTATGTCGGTGGCGCGGGCGAGTGCGCCCTGTCAGTGTGTGCGGACCGAGTGCTCAGGAACGCTGTGGCATATAGGAGCCCCGTTCGGACGATCAGGCCGATTCCAAGACCCTTGTCGACGTCTGACTGCACAACCAAGCCTGTGGCATATACCAAGGAGGGGACTTGACTGACGAACAACATCACGCAAAGGACGAGGACGGTGTAAACGTGTATCAGAACGATGTCTGTACTAACTGTATATCCCGGGGCCGTATCTATCAATGGAGGACTTTGGACTACTCTTCTATCCAGCACGCCATGCGTTTCAATCAGCCTTCTGCTTAAGCTTACCCTGCATCACGTCGCGCCAAGCTCTCCCCGGCCCTTCGTCGGCGATTCAGAATACAGTGCAGAGACACCGGCGGCCTGTTCGTTCACCGTCCGGCGTTCGTTCACCACATCGGATCCCCAGGCCCTGGTTGCGGGGTATGTCAAACCACATCGGACCGTACGTGTCAGCCTTCTGTCCTTCTCACTCTTCTTACTCCGTTCATGGCGTACAGAACGGATAGGTCCGCCGGGAGGCGGAGCGCCACACTCAGGTCGTAACTTTACCGTGACGATTGGAAGGCCTGCCAACAGTCATTTCAAAATTCAAGGGGAAGAGCGTTACTCGTATCATCGCTAACTCTCATCGGCCTCTTTCGTTTGATGGCCTCGCTAGACGCTGCACACCGTTGGCGCCGCTTCACCAACCACGAAATCATGACGGGACCTGGTTGAAGGTCCATCTATAGACGGTGCTAGCTCTATGCGATGCATGCTCGCACTTCATGTGTGTATTATTGGACATGATCGATGTACGGTGAGCTTTTGCCGCGTTTTGTTCAAGTTCATGATCCCTGATGCACGATGTTTCATCTCATATAGGGATACAACTTGAAAGCTAGGTTAGCGCAGCTCGTCCTCGTGGACATGTATCTCTTCATGGCTGCGTCGACACAGGACGGATACGTCCAGCTGGAAATCATATGGGTCGAGCATGCAGCACTGGTGCCGGTAATGAGTCGATATTGCCAATGTCAACGACGAGCCCGCCGTAGTGATCACGGCGAGGGTCTCAAGATCTAATACCTCTAACACCTCTTGTAGCTCGGCACGCAGTGTGATCGTGCGCGTGCACAGCTGTTGGAGATGATGAAGTAGGCATGGGGATACTACGCTCGTGTATGGGTGTATGGGACGAGCGTGTGCGTACGTGATCGCCTATATATCGAAATCACAGTAAGTAATGATTGGGAGTTGTAGTACTGTGTACAAGGTGCGTCTTCTAGCAGAGCTCGGCCTTCGGGCTTCATCGCCTTACGGGCACACGATCGCTGATATTGCCTATTTGCCCATCGAGCTGAGCTCTGGCCGTTACGCGCCGCCGTACCTGGCCCGAGGGACCTCCGGATGGACATCCGAGTCAGAGTCGCCCGACGCAGGGAGCAGCACCGACTCCGACCGTGGCGCGTTCCTACGGGCCGCGATGGCGAGGAGCATGTCTCGCGTCAGGCGGACGACGGGACGGAAGAGAAGAGCACCGAGCAGGAGGCCGGCTAGGAATTGGAGGAACGCCACGGACGGCATCCGGATGAAGCTCTTGGACTCGGTCGCTCGCGCAGTCACGGTGGATGGGGCGAGCCCGTGCTTGTGCGCGACGCCGAGCACTGGGGGCGGCGCGGATCCGGGCGTGGAGGTGTGGCGAGGAGGCAAGACGAGTACTCGGAGCGAGGGGGGAAACGCCTCTGGAAACTCTGTGGATGATGGCGTCTGAGTTGACGGTGTGGTACTGGTGGGATTGTCGATGGAGAAGAGGGCGGAATGGCTCCGTGCTGGTGCGTCTCCGAGGACTGTCACGTCGCATGACGTGCATACGACGGTGAGCACACGAAACAAATGCTAGAGGTAAGGAATGGACGTACGCAAGACGTAGTAGTGGTGGCCGCCCGGGAGCGCGTCTGGGACCACGATGTTCACGACCTCGTGCGAGAGGAGGAAGCCGTTGGCGAGCGGCTGGTCTATGGAGATCGTGTCGCACCGCACGTAAGTACGATGAACATCACACTCGAGTATGTATCGAGAAAGGGGACCCTGCGGCGTACCGTGGTATTCATACCGAGCATGTGAGTC
Organism: Cubamyces lactineus; assembly: GCA_022376465.1. NCBI lineage: Eukaryota > Fungi > Basidiomycota > Agaricomycetes > Polyporales > Polyporaceae > Cubamyces > Cubamyces lactineus. Next base: position 571,045 of record JACDTU010000016.1, on the reverse strand, counting down.
GCCTGACGGATTGTAATAGCCCAAAACGACCTGACCGTGCTTATTTGCGGGAACGTCCAAACCTCCATAATCCCTGAATATCATAATGGTATCAGACGCGGACTCGACAGATTCGCGAAGCAACAGGGGGGTCGGGACTGACCAACGCCAACGGACTGGCTGGACGCTCCCTGCGGTCCATACGCTCGAGGCGTTCGGGCTCAGTATGGATGGTGCCGCGAACAGACTCGGAGGGCTCGGACGGGCGAGGCAGACAGTATTGCGGGTCAGTACTAGGATCGCTGTCAGCTGTAGCACGTACAATAACCCGCCGGATAGGCTCATAGTTTGACGGGCAGGATGGAGCACAATGGTTGCGAGTACTCGCCTCCCTTGTTATTGCAGGTCCGAAGTACGTATACTATATATGCCAATAGTGCGATGGCGGTCGCAGGCGGCGTACGAGATATCGACACATTCAGCGCTATCATCCCAGGATACACCGCCATCCGGTATCAGGCAGTCGCTGCTTCAAGGCGGAGCGTCGAAAGTTGACAAAAGGCACCGTAGGCACGTCAGCCTGCGACAGTAGACCTCGTAGAGGTCCGCTCCAGGCGAGAGGCTGTGCGATTCAAGTATTCATACTGTACCGCTTCTCGAAACTCGAGCACCAGGTCGCTCACACACACACGAAGCTGTCATTTTTTTCACCCCAAAGAGAAAAGATTCATTACGTCGCGGATCGCCGCTACCAATACATGTGCGTCATGATACTGTACAATTCGTCGTCGTGATGTCGTTGGTGAAGTTCCCCGCCGCATGATGGGGTATTGGATTCTCCGTCTTGGGGTCTGGTGTTCGTCGTCGTCTTGGGGAATGAAGGAGGGAGGGAGGGCAAAGGGTCTGTCGGCGGGGACCTGTGCCGCAGGGCGCGGTGCTCACTGGAACGCGCCACCCTTGGCAGCTGCGATCCAGGTGGAGTCGGCTTCGGGGAACTGTGAACAGGAAAGCAGAGCATCAGCATTTGTATCCTGCAGCTCAAAGAGAAGGGGGGGAGGAGGAAACGCACCTCGAAGGCCATGATACCGGCGTTCCAGCCTTGAGCCTTGGCCTGCGCGACGCACGTGCCGAGCGTCGCGGGGTCCATGAAGCCGTTCGTCGCGTCGGCGGCGGAGCCAGGCTTGCCGATGACGAGCTTGTTAATGGACACGCCGTTCTTGACGATCTCGAACAGCGACGAGCCGGGGAAGGGCGCGCCGGCGGCGTTGAGGAGACCGTTGCAGTCGGTGTAGAGGCCCTCTGTGATGGGAAGGTGTGATCATGAGCAACTATGCAGGCGATATCAGGAGTGAACGGAGTACTCACGGTTGTAGAACTGGATGTTGTACTGAAAGAAGTGATTTTGTGAGTGCTGAGTCTTTGAGATAAGTGTAGATTGTAGCTTACCCAGTCAATGAGCGACCCGACATTCTTGTCGACGGTGAGGTACGCGCCAGCCGCGAACTGGGCGTTGGGCGACAACCACGGCGCAAGCGGGGCGTGGGTGAGGATGAACTGGCCCTGGGGCAGGGTCTGGCGGAGGGTCGTGGTGAATTGGCTGACCCACTGCTCCGCCGCGCCGTCGCCCTTGTTCATCGCTTGGAGGTCCTCGTAGTCGACGTCAATGCCGTCGAGGCCATTGGCGAGGACGAACTGCGCCATCGTGTTGGCAGTCCCGACCGGATCGGCGCCCGAGGTCGTGGGCGTGTCGGTCTCGCCGAACGCGGAGACGATGATGTTGATGCCCGCCTGGGAGTACTCAGTCTTCTTCGCCGTGCGCTGGTCCGCGGTGAGCGCAGCGAAGGCCTGCGCCTGGTCGCGCGCACCGGCGAGGGTGAGGAAGGAGAGGGCGACGACGTTGAAGCCCTGAAGGCGAGATGAAGCGTTAGAAAGGGTCTAAATATATTAAGACGAAGATGCTGCTATGGCAAGGAGCACTTACGGCAAGCTGGGTCGCGGGGGGAAGCACGTCTGCGGAGACGAACTTGTCGGTGTAGATGACGAACGCAGGGCTCGGGGCTGTGGCACGGGTCACGAGCGGGCCGGCGCTGTTGCTGGCGACGGGCACAGCGAGAACGCTGTTGAGGGAAGCCAGCGCCAGCGCGGCCGAGACGGAGAAGATCATGCGGGTGAAGGAGAACATCGCCTGGACGTCGTAAATGAAAGAAGGGCGTGAATGTACGAAGACGAAGAAAGCCGACTAGCGGACTTTGGAAGGCAAGGTGCGAACGAAAGCGAAGTAATGAAGCTGGGGCTTGGGTCTCCATCGCCGATGGGCCTCCAGCCTTTATACTGGCACGATGGCCGGCTGCGGTTCCTGCATCAGCAAATGACCAGACGCGTCGCTCGCCATGATTCCTCATCCAACATACGCGAGCTAGAGGCGATGAGGGAGGCGCATGTACCATCCGACCTGAGGCCCGTGCATCTTGCAACCAGAATGCTGCGGGTGCGGCCTAGGCAACTCAGCGTACTACGCCGGTGGGATGAAGTCGTCGGCGGTCCCGTTGCCGCCACAGATCCGAACGTCTCTTGTAAACGCATCTATCAACGGCTGCGGTCCTGGTACATACGGGATGACGGCCACCGTGAACAATCTGTTTGGTTCACCCGCGCGGTGGTGAGCGTCCGTTGGACACAGCCTGGCAAGGTCGACGCACCTCATGTTGGCTGGCAGGGGATCGTGTCAGTGTTAGACGGGATCTGTCCACTCGCGAAGTGTGCTCGTGTCTTGGATTATCATAGAAGGATCTGTGAACTTGCAAGTTGCACATGCATCGGGAAGTTCTAGGTCAAAATGGTAATGGTGGTGGTAGCGATGCGAATTGATCGTAGATGCCTCCTCAGTGAGTCGATGCTGTGCTGTCAGGCTCCGGTACATCATTAGGACATCCCTGGGCCCTGTGTCACTGGGCCGCATCGGAATGATGTGCTTCAGTCGGCCTGTTCGCAGCATGGACGCCATGCAAAAGCGGGCCCAAAGGCCCGACAAACGCGAGACCGGCTTGATGGAGTATAGAGGCACATCTATGTCGCCGGTCCGGGTCCATCTGTCACTGGTTCCCGATAGTTTTCTCATCCTTGTGTGTTCACAAGAAACGGCTCGTAATTTGTGAGCACAACGGCGTCATAAGCCATGCAGACTGTACTTGGTATCAAAATTCGCGGGCAATCAGCATATCCGCATGTCGCCCAGTGTTACAGTGCATCACGTTCGCATCTTTACCCAGCTGTGATCGCGGAGACAGTAGCGTTAGAGGGATGTCAGCGACCGGTAAAAGTCAGGCTCGTCGAATACGCACATTTCGGACCACGTCGTACTCGGCACGCGGCTGTGTATCCCCGCCTCCTCCGCGAACTATATTGTACACAATCCATTTATAATCCTCAAATAACCACGGCTGCAAGAATCGTATCAGCTTGACGGATGAGGGAAGGTTCTGTGCAAGAGTATCTGCGGTCCTGCGAATGGCGTTCTCGAGTTCCTGTATGCTACCGCTGGGAAACATGTACATGCCAAAGGCGACGTCCTCGACGGGGTAAGGCGTTTCTTTGACATCGAGATGTAAGGAAAGATCTATCAGAGCGGTGAGGGGCCTGAGGAGCCGGCCAAATCTTTCCTAAAGGACATTCACGCTATGAGACTGAGCAAACAAGTATATGGCTCTGACGCACCATGTTCAAGTCGGGGATTTCTTGTCGACGGTAACGGAGTATCTTCAGCGACGTGAGATTGGGGAACAGGGATGCGATATCTCTGATCAAGTGCTCCTCGTGCGCATCCTGATGGTATTCCACCTCGAGGTGTTTGAGGTCAGGACAGTGACAACAGCGTACGATATGGCGTAACTGTTCGGCATTGAGAGATGGGAATATCCAGTCTCGCTTCCATTCGGTGCACCAGCGGTCGATGATCCGGTGCGGGAAAAATCGCAGCGACAAACGACGAAGGGTGGATGGAAGATGCGCATATAGCTGGTCGTCAACACAGGGGAAGGACACTTGAAGATCTTCGAGTTCCGGCCATGAGTACGATGCCACAAGGCTTTCGGGCCATATAGGTCGCGGAATACCACGTGGAAGGGCGAAGTTGAGCCTCAGGAGGCGAAGCCTAGGCATGCCACCTAGCGCAAAGACGAGGGGATCTCCGCCCCACATAAACTCTCCGCGAAGACGGAGCTCGTGCAGAGAGGGCCAGCTAAGAGAAAGCATAGTTTGGAAAGGGGTGGATTCGGTCGGTAGCCAGAGCACTTCGAGCGTCGCATGACAGGCTTTCATGACGACGCTTAACGCATCTTCCTCAGGATCGTGCATCCGCGGTATAGGACGATAGGCATTCAGCATGTATCGAAACGATGTGAGTGGTGCTGGAGTGTCAAGAACGAGGTCACCGGGCGGGAACACCGTAGGCGAGAAGTGATAGTGGTGGCAGGAGAAATGACGCAGGTGGGTCAAGGTAAGAATGACTCGCAGAACGTACCACGGTAGCCCGTGGTCTATATTCTCCCCGCACCAAACGGTCACAGAGCGCAGCTTGGGCATCGCCCTCAATGCGTGCTCAAGGGTCGCGCTGTCGAAAATACCGCACAAGAGGGGATCTTGGGTATAATGCAAGGGTGGGTATGTTGCTGGGTCAGGTAGTCGTCTACGGACTACTGCCGCGTACCAATCAGGGCACACATCGCGGAGAACGAGATTCCTATGACCCGCTCAGTCAGCGATAGCAATATTCAAGCCCAGGCTTACTGTATGTGAGGCCACAGTTTATCCGGAATGAAAGCCTCCTTTATGGTATCCTTTTGCATGACAGTGCATGTGCGAAAGAGCGTGGGCACGGAACACAGTCGTAGGTACTTGCAGGTCATTGAGAGCTGTCGCAGGGCCCGAGGAAACGCCGCGAAAACCTCCTCGATGATCATAGTGAGGACGTCATGGTTTAGGCTCAATAACCTGAAAGAGGTCGCATGAATTTGGAATAGAGGAGTTGTAGGCAGTTACTTACCATGAAGGCTGGCCATCCCAAAACAACGTCCTAGTAGTATGCGCATCTGGGCTACGCTTGCGATGCGACATATCGTATGTCGCAGTGTTGGTGCAGGAGTCAGCGGTAAAGGATCACTTGATAATATTGACCATCTGACTACGATGGGTGCTGTATGCATCACCGACTTCTTGGCATACGAGCATGCACTGCCAAGCAAGTGCTGGGTACTGCTTGAAGGATGTGAGAGTTGTGGGTATACATGCAATTGGCGCTCGTGTCGTCGGCATTGCTGGGCGCCTATGGATGCCGAAGCGCGTCTGGGTACGCGACGCGATCACCTGCAACTTAAGTTACAAGATCCTTCGTTGTGCCATCTGCTTCTGTCTCATACTCTGGGCTTTGCACAGCTCAGCTCTAGACATTTTATTCTGTGCTGCTTGGTCTTGCAAAGGCTACTGCCCGGGAAAGATCTATCTCGGCTGTGCAAGTCGCGCTTGGAGCCTACGGTTGAGAGAGCTCGGGAACTATCAGGACTAGGGCTACATGTTGCGACTGGGACAGGTGTCGAAGCCGGGTTGGATTGGCGCGGCTCGAGCACGATCTATCTGTGCAACTCATGCAAAAGCACAACAGGCTAGGCTTTCCTCAGTTGTCGGGAGCCAGTCAAGCGTGAACCCGGAGGAGATAGCCCATTTCTCCCGACTATCTCAACAATGGTGGGACGAGAGGGGGGAATTCGGGTTGTTACATAAGATGAACCCAGTACGCATGCAATTTATACGGAACAAGGTGGTAAGTGAGGAGCACATAGGCAACATGACACCGCCTCACCTCGTACAGCTAGAAATGCAGCGCGAAGAAGACGTGAGGAGCGCCAACGAGACTCTGCCTCTCAGTGGACTGGATGTCGTTGATGTGGGTTGCGGAGGAGGGTTGCTGTGCGAAGTATGTTGGCGTTCACCTCACCATCTATCACTGTCGTTGACGCAACAGCCCTGATTAGTCACTGGCCAGACTGGGCGGCAGGACACTGGGCATCGACGCATCTTCATCAAACATTGCCATAGCATCGTTGCACGCTGCGGGCGATCCGGCCTTGGCCTCTTCGTCTACAAGTGCAAAGGGCACAGGCACATTAAGCTACGAGCATACATCAGTAGAAGAACTACTAGCTCAGCGTGGGCCAGCGTCATTCGATGTCGTATGTTCAATGGAAGTTATCGAGCACGTCGACAACCCAAGGACATTTTTGACAAATTGCGCGACGCTTGTGAAGGTCCGTTCTCTAATCCGCGGACACGCTATGCTGCTTACTCACAACTCTGCGTGAAGCCTGGCGGCCACCTGTTCCTCTCGACTATCGCTCGTACACCGCTATCGTATTTCCTGACCATCTTTGCGGCGGAGCATCTGCTCCGGCTAGTCACTCCAGGAACACATACACACTCCAAATACATCAACCCCGACGAGATGACAGAGTTCTTCCTCTCGACGCCGTTGCCGCCGGACAACGCGACGTCCTCCAATGGCGCTCAGACGACTCCTCAGCAACAGGCGAGCCGGCCGTGGATATCCCGCCTCTACGGCGGTACACCCCTGCGGACTGAGGCTGAGATCCGTGGCATGGTCTACCTGCCTTGGAAGGGCGAGTGGATGCTGGTCCCTCGAGGTGCTCCGGGAGCGAGCTTGTGGGCTGAGGCGTGCAACTATCTGTTCTGGGTCCGGCGACCGCTGGAGTAGTCTTGAACAATGAATGCATCGCGTCTTCATAGGCGCTGTCCAGCATTGTTGCCATCCCGTTGTCGACTGGATCAGTCTCACCTCGCAGAAACCTCGATTCCTTGGCCGATATTAAGAAGGCAACAAGACGGCAGAGATGTCAAGGCTGCGAAATATGTGCGCCATCGTGCATGATGAGCATTCAGATCTACCTGCTACGGAAACGAGGCCGCTGATCATCTTGCGGTGGTTCTCGTGTGATACGATTTTGTTTTCGCGGCTACGTTGAGGCACACACGACCGTTGCATGGACAATCCCGTCCAGGTGAGTCCGCGTACATAAGTCGGGACTCTGTTGAAGGCGCCGACTCCCGTGTCGCTGGCGTTGCGTGTTGATGTGGGACCGGATTGTATGGTCGGGGCTGGATGCATCACATCTATTCCCGGCGGCGACCGCCCATGTATCACAACCGGGACCCGCCATGGGCGGGTACGCTCCAGATGGATGCATAATCAAATTGAGCGGATGCACAACTTGATTATGTATCATTGTTTCGGACACACAATCTCCTTGTGAAGTTCAAGGAACGTTTCGTGGGATATCCTGAATCTCTTCTTGCTGTGGCCTTGCTCTCACTTCCTGCTGTGCCAAAAGGCCCACCAAAGTGGTCTTTGGGCCTTGCGATAGCTGCCGTAGGTATAATATGCTACACAGGGTATCAAGGCGCGGATTGTGCGAGTCACATTTGACATGTCTGCGTCTCTACAATTTCAAACATCGCCGCTCGAGCACGGTAGACCAGTTGTTGGTAGGAACTCCGAGTTGCCCACGTAACCCATTTCGATGCGCCGGGAGCAGCGCCCCCGGTGCCTGCTCTGCAGAGCGCATGATGTCCCTTTTGCCCTCGAGGGTACTTAAGGCCATCTTGGAAGTCGAAGAAAAACCAACCCCAGGTTTATCCTTCGCATTCGTTCGCTTCTTGCCTTCCCAAGTCCGCTAGTCGGCTTTTTCGTACATACCCATTTTTGCATCACGTCCCGGCGATGTTCTCCTTCACCCGCATGACTTCCTCCGTCTTGGCCGCGCTGGCGTTGGCTTCCATGAGCAGCGTGCTTGCTGCTCCGGCTAGCCTGGTGTCTCGTGCTACTGTTCCGAGCCCGGCGTTCGTGATTTACACGGACGGCTTCGTCTCTGCAGATGTCCTGCCCCCCGTAGACCAGATCGCTGTGAGTAATTCACGACACGCCGTAGTAGTACATACTCAGATTTGCGTTCATGCAGGGCTTCAACGTTGTCGCACTGTCGTTCTTAACACTAGCGGGCGCTCGCGACCAAGCGCAGGCGTTCGCTCAGCTGTCCGCAGACCAGCGTACCGCAAAGAAGGCCGAGTACAACCAGGCCGGCATCAGCCTCATCGTCTCTGCCTTCGGCGAGACTGACGAGCCCACCACGGCTGGTGCGGACCCCGTCGCCACGGCGAACACGATGGCGCAGTTCGTGCTCGCCAACGCTCTGGACGGGATCGATGTCGACTATGAAGACCTCGACGCGATGAACAAGGGCGACGGCGCGGCGGAGCAATGGGTCAGCACCTTTACTACGACCCTCCGCCAGACGCTCCCCCAGGGCCAATTCATCCTGAGCCACGCGCCGCTTGCACCCTGGCTTGCGCCCAACGCCCAGTTCAAGGCTGGGGCGTACGTGACGGTGAACAAGAACGTTGGTTCGATGATTGATTGGGTAAGTGGCTTTACTGGACGTCCATGTAAAAATCCGCTCTAACCTGCGACCCACTGCTCTGTAGTACAACGTCCAGTTTTACAACCGTGCGTAACGCCTGCTTGCAGTGGAAGAATCAACATACTAAGTCATTATGCAGAGCATCTCTACAACGACTGTGACGGTCTGATCAACACGGCCGGCTCGCCGTTCCTTGGCTCCGCCTTGTTGGAGATCCCGAGTAACGGCTTCGACCTGAACAAGCTCGTCATCGGCAAGCCTGGCGCGCCGTCAAACGCGAACAACGGGGACGGCTTCATCGACCCCACGACGCTCGGTACTTGCATCGACCAGGCCGCGGCGAAGGGCTGGAACGCGGGTATCATGGCCTTCGAGGTACGTCGTGATTCGGGCAGGTGTATCTGGTCAAGGCGAAGCGGTAACTGACGGTCTTGATTGTCGTAGTTCCCTGGAGCGGACGTCAACTGGATCAAGGCTGCCAAGGGCACCACCTTCCAGTGAACATCCACGGCCATTCCCTGCGATAGCCCTTCCTTCCTGACGGAGAGCACAATTTCCTCATGCGGTGGGAGTGACGCGCCTTCACGATATCATGTATGATTTTGCTTAGAGTAACGAGTGCGACGTAATGAATCTCTTTTGGGGCAACATATGATTGTGAATAGTCTCGGCGGCGCTGATGTCATCTGTGTAGGCAAGGCTCGATAGCATAGATACAAGGCCCTAGGTAACTCAACAACTAGAACACGATCAAGAACATACCGGAAGAGCCCAGACGAAAGGTTAACACCAATCATCTGCTAACGGGAGCGCGTAGCATCTCGGACTCCAAGATGGTGCTCACTACGAAGCTTTGCACTATTCCTCTACATTTTACAAGAATAGTATACATCACATACAAATGAATTGGAATACTCCGGTGGCGACGCTCCTCATGCAGTAGTCATTCAGGGCGTTCTGAAAGCGCTGCTCTTGTTAGTGCCCGCTGCAGATAGTCAGCCGCAGGCGCATGAACCGACATATCCGGCAACGAAAGGGGAATCCCATTCATCGGATGCTCCTCTTGGTAGACGTCATCGAGGACCTCCGCTGTACCAGATAGGTGTGCGATCCTTGCGCACGCGGCGTGAAGCTCCAGTAACGCGGGGCTGGGAGGTTTGACTAGCTGGCCGTCGGGGGTGGTGAACTCGCGAAATCGCACTTGAGGCTTGATGTATGAGTAGATTCGGGCTTCGATTGCATCCCGGAAGACGACATTGTATAGGTTTGGTATAGTGTGTTGGTTGTCGTCCTGAGCAAATGATTCGTGAAGGGCCCTACCGTGAGCAAGACTCTGACAATACTATGGCAGAGTACACGTACCATGGCAGGCGTTAACCACAAAGCCGATTGGTTGAACAAATCATGGGGTTCGAGAGATGCAGTCATGGCGTTGACAGGGTCGTGGATGGTGAAATTGCGGATGATTTGTTGGATTTCATCGCCACCAAAATGCTCTAGAACGGCTGTAGCAGATGTGGCCCATGGAAACTGCGCACATTACAACTTAGATGTTATTGTCGCACCCATTGACCGCGTACCTTCTCTCGAGCACTCTGTGACATACCTCCGATACCGTCGGTGAGTGGCAAACCAATGATATGTGCTACTTTTGTATTTGCGACGTGCGTGCCGTTAGGTGGCGATAACGCACCCGCAGCCATCTGCTGACGCAAAGAACGAGCATCGGGGCGATGAGTGAATACGCATCTAAATTCGTCGCGTTGGAGGAGCTCAACGAGGGCGCATACAGCCAATATGAGTGCAACTTTATATCCTCCGTCTGATATAGACATTACCTGAGCTCTTAGCCAGGCAGGAGTATATCCGGGGGATGTACCAGTGACAAGATGTTCAGGACTTTCATCGACAGAATCAATAGGGGTTGGCCCTTTCGGGTTGCGGACTATCGAAAGGACATTGTGAGCTGAGATGCCAGCACGCTCATAAGACACTACTTCACAGGGAAGACCACTTACACATCCGAATCATGCCAAATATACAAAGATGTGCGAGGCCGGAGAGGACGCGATAGTCTTTGACACAAGAGACAATCTCTCGAGCGAGAACATCTCGCCCTTTCTTGGTCGTTGCGTGAATGAGTGCATATCCCAGGGTGCGGCCGGCAACCTGAGGCGGAGTATCAAACATCAATTCTTGTAGATCTTCAGAGTCGATGTTAGGAACGAGGACGTTCCATGCCGTGGCGGCTTCCATCGACAGACAGGCTTCATAAGCATTGTGCCACTCTGAGTTTGGAGGAGAGCTATAAGGGTTCGATGGTAAAGCAGTGACCATAGTGTCTGGCACGAGGACTTGATGGTTATTAGGAGATAGGAGAGTAGTTGCGGACTTACATACCAGTATATAATACATCCTTCGGGATCCGAAGCCGTCGTTCTGGCCAACGAAGTGCGTTCAAATAGGCGCCCATAGACGGTGGATGCTGGATGCTGCCACGAACCAAGAGCGTCGTTAGGCGGTGAGTAGCAACGTGTCGCAGTAAATTTCCTCTGAGGCAAGTTACGAACGAAAGAAGCCGATTGTACAATGTGCTGGGGATCTATTGTTACGCTGGAATCTAACAAACAGTAGAGATGTCGATGTATAGTCACACCGCAGCAGCCCTATCCACTTCAGTACTACACCCACCGAGTCCAATGAGAGAAACTTCATAATGTAGCAAGCGGAATCGCCTGCGGTAATGTCATCGACATCTCTATCCAATGAACGCCGACGCTATACGCGTCTACGGCAGGAAAGTCAACGCCGTCGGCCAGCCTCTTCTTTGTAGACGGCGGTGCAGGATGTAGGCTTGGGCTGGGCACGTCCTCGAGAGGTGGGAGTAGACCCTCGCACCGGAAGGGCTTCGCGCGGCCTTGCGCGTCGCTGCAGTCTAACATCTGCCATTTGGCATTCCCGACGAGACCATCGGAGGATGGGTCGGATGACGGTTCCAAGGGAGGCTGACAGAGCTTCACTCGTGGAAAGTGCGAGAGGCTGGTGGGGATAGCAGGTAGCCAGGATATGGGTTTGATCAGCGCTGCGAAGCATGGGCTCGAGGAGTATTCTATGGGCGAGAATGCGGTAGCTGGGTAGACGCGGACTTCGCATGCATGGGGAAGCTCAAGAGAGGGCGTGAAGACGAACTCTGCGAGCTCGCGGGGGAATCCCCAATTGTGGCGACCTAGAGTTCAACTTTAGAACATATGACATACATTGAGACTTCGTGGCGCACATACCATTGACGACGGCCGCGAGACTCGAGACGTAGGCTCGCGTAACTCGATGCGATTCCTGTTCGAAAGGGTTGGTAAAGTCTCCCGGTACAATAGCCAGCTCGTCAAAGGGTCCTGTAGCCATGCAGTTCATCTTAGCAGATGATACGCCGCGGCATGTTTATGATTCGTACCAATGGGCGTGTCGGTGTAGCGTATGAGCGTGATAGACCCTCTCCCGCCACGGAATGCATCTTGCCCAGTGCTATACTTGTACAAATGCGTCTCTTGGCTGGGGAAGTAGCTGATGGGTAGTGTCTCTCCCGCATCCGGCTTATGCCCCAGGGACGTTACGAACCACCAGGCCTAACGAACATAAGGACATATGAGCAACCTCTCTGCTATCATTCAACGTCCTCAAGACTCACTTCAGCCTGAACGGTCCATGGAGCTGGCTTTGACGGAGAGACTGGATCAGTCGCACCTGAGTTGTCACCACTCATATCTTTCATGCAAGTCGTACTAGCCTGTGGTTACTGTTGAGCACTGGCAGCAGCGTCGCGAGCGCAATATAATTCTGGTCAAGGATAGAGAGGCAGTTCACGAGGGTGTCTGAAACGGCCGGATGGGCCGTCGCTAGCCGCATGGACAACAGCCCTCGAACAGAAGCCCAGGGGACAGACGCCTCCGGCGAGCACTGGATCAAGCAACTTGGATCTTGCGAAACCACACATAGCAAATGAACGCGACCAAGGACTTCAAGCGCAGAGCGAGCTGAGAACTCTCCATTGCGATACAGTATGTAGTCGCTGGTTAGTCAATATAACACCAGAGCTGCAAATGCAGAAGAAACTGGAGAGTCGCATGGATGGCCACCGGTGTAATCAGAGTTAAGCGCGATGCTGTAGCAACGGGATAGACGCCCATAGTATAGACGCTGCGATGTTGCAGAGACGCCCAAGTGTGGTTACATAATCACTCGGTGGCTGCCGGTACTGTACAGCTGCAGCCCGATTTGTCCACGCTAACTTTCCGTATACCTGAAGCAAGCACGCCGCCGTACTCAACGCCCCCGACACAAATTCCTCAAGATGGTGCGTGCTCGTGTATACTGAAATGCTGAAGGATCCCTAACCGACCTTTTGCGTCCGTTTTACAGACGAAGCGTACCCGCAAGGTTGGCGTTACCGGCAAGTACGGTACTGTGAGTAGCTGATCTACACTTGGACGACCGGCCGGACATACTGCAGTCCGAGAGGGGTTCGAAAAGGCCAAGGGCTGACATGGGTGGAATAGCGTTACGGTGCCTCCCTGCGTAAGCAGGTCAAAAAGGTGTGTAGTGTTCACAATCGTTTGAAATAAACCTGTCCTGACCTTGGCTGTTTGAATAGATGGAAATCACCCAGCACGCACGGTACACCTGCACCTTCTGCGGCAAGGTTGGTTCTGGTGCAAGTGTCATACCGATGGGGTGGAAACTGATGGAACACGACGCTGCAGGACTCCGTGAAGCGCCAGGCCGTTGGTATCTGGAAGTGCAACTCGTGCAAGAAGGTGATTGCGGGCGGTGCATGGACTGTCTCGACGACGGCGGCTGCGACGGTTCGCAGGTGCGTATCCTTGTTTGACACATCGAAAGGCCTCTGTTGACATTCGCGTACAGCACTGTTCGCCGTCTCCGTGAGATCACGGAGGCATAATCGTGTCGGGTCCCCTTTCATGCTGCTTTCCTGTCCTTCGTCGCATATATATGTCCCCCGCTATGAGCACCCATCAATACAGCCTCATGCCGCCATTGTATTCTAGCATCATGACAATGTCTTCGGACCGCCGCGGAGTGGAACATCACGAAAATGTGAGGTCGGGAAGTGAATCGAACATGATGCTCCCAACGCAATACACCAACGTGAATCTGGAAAATCACATAAAGCTGGACAATTGCATTCAATTCGTGCCAAAATACATGCGACATAGATAGTTCAACATCGGAATACATCGGCCATGAACGAAAAGCGGAATCTACTCGTGGACGTCTTCAGCAGCGTTGTCGCTGTGGGGTGCCTGACCCTCTTCAACGTCGTCCTCTTGATCATCTTCGTACTCCTCGCTTCCGTCTCCCTCGTCCTCGTCATCATCCTCTTCATCTTGATCACTTTCCTCCTCGTGGAAGGTGAGGGAGATGAACTCATCTCCCATGTTCCCATCCTCAGCCGTGACCCGATGAGAGCTGGACGTACCGTTAGTATCATCAGCAGCAGACTCAGCCACAGCTGAGGAAGGGACAGCATCAGCATTTGTTGCGGGAGCTAAGTGCTCAGAGGTAGAGGAAGCGGGCGGTCGAGCCCCTTCTGCAGCCTTGCGTTGGCGGCTTGCACGAATGACGTGCGGGAGCTTGCATCCCTTGGTCGCGCACTGGCCCTTCTCCGCGAAGTCAGGGCACTCGCGGACATGTTGCTTGTCGCAATCGAGGCCCTTCTCGCAGTAGCCAAGCACCGCAAAGTCGCGGCAGATCCCCTCTCGCGGCCCGATGCGGACGTGCGGGAAAGGGCAATTCGCACGTGTGCAACGCCCGTTGTTGGCGAAGTGCACGCACAGAGGCGTCCGTTGTGGTGTGGGATCGTGCGACAGTTGGCACGTCTCTGCGGAGTGTGGGCAGTTGCCCTTGAGGAACGCCCAGCAGATCGCGATCTTGCTCGGATCGTGCTGATACATGCATGTAAGACCTCGGTTGCAGACACCTGGGTTAGTTGGTAGAGGCGCACGATATCGAACGGAATTGAATGATGGAAACTACGAGAATCGCGTAATGCGGACGCACCGGTCGAGGTGAATTGTGGACATGGCTTGTCCGAGTACTTGGCTCTCTTGCGAGACCTGAAAGCTTCGGTAAATGGTGTATGAAGAAACAATTGATGCATGAAAACAGACTGGTATGGCCTGCGTGTGTTGTTGAGAGTCATGTTGCGGTTCATCGGCCGCCCTCGTTTCGACACCTTGGACTTGAATGCACGGTTTGGATTGACAATGACTCCTGCTTTGGTCCTGAATGATGATTGTGGTGCTATGGGTCGTGTGATGTGTTTCAAGGTGGTTGCGGTCGGGGGCGGTCGAGGAGGCCTTGGCACTGTCGGACAGCTTAGCGTGAGTCGAGACTGTGGGGGAGTGACGGTGGAAGACAGCGATCGCCGCTCGACTGTCGCATACACCTCGACGGATGCGCGATCCTGCAATCCTTGCTACCAGGTTACGACTGTACTCGTTATCCAGGGCAACATCGAAAGTCAGGTTGCATCTGTCCGGTCGGGCGTAGCTAGAAGTCGACCAGAAAAAAAGCACACCATCCTCCACAAAGGGATCTTTGCAGATGACTTACAATCTTTACGGACTAACGCACGGCCAGACGACTCGAACTCGACGCCGTTGATCACGACGTCGCGTTTCTCTTGGGGAAGCGTTGGCGGTGGCCGGGCTGCCGGTCGAGGCTGCGGTGGTGGTGCGGGGGGCTTGACGACCTTTGATGGAGGCTTGTAGTTGGGGTTGATATAGACATTGCTACGGGGTCGCACAGAAGTAGATGGTGCGGGAGGTTGGGTCGGTGCAGCCTCTGCAGCTTTGCGGCGGTTGATAACGCCTATGCTGTTGTGAGAATGCAGGCTGAGCCACGGCAACAAGAAATACGCACTTTCGAGCTGCTGGATTTTGAGCTTGAGCGCGGCTGCGGAGGTCGAAGGCGTATCCATGATGGCGGTCGAGGGGAAAGGTGAGCTGAGCGAGAACAAGCGAGAGACCCGCTTTCTGTACTTGATTTGGTCATCAGCCACACCAGCACGTCACTGTCAGTGCTCTCTGCTCGACGAGGCTGACTGCTACTCTCACAGCTTGACCTTCAGCCTGTCGTTTGTCTTGTCTTCTCATGAGTAGAATACCGCCTTCACTGCTCTATCTTACGATATACAATCCAACACTCAAGCCTGCTACACTGCACCCGGAAGACGAAGATGCAGAGGAACTCGCGCATATCCTATTCTACACTGCTCGCGAGCACGCGGTGTCTCGCGACCGAATCTTAAGGCAGGTTGGCCTTGCTAAAGCCCTGGTGAACTTCTCAGAGTGAGTGTACGTATGTAGCAGCGAAGTAGCGTGGCGTAAAGCTGAGCGACTACAGGATGTTCAATGCGGGTGTACCCTGCGAGAATGTACACTCGCAGGCGAGGCGGATGGTTATGCTTTCTCCCGAGCCTAATTTCTGGATACATGCTGTGAGTGCTGTCTATCCTCTGCGCGTTATGGGATGCTGCCGCGCATGTACATATGTGTTATTTGGGCCGTCCCCTAGTGTACATCAATCAATCCCCCCCCCCCTCAGTCCCTCTCGCTCGCGTGTAGTGATTGATGCTAATGCCACACAAGTGTTATGAGGTTGCAAAGACTCCTAGACAGCCTCCGCCGACCACCAAGACGAAAGAGAACTCCAAGGGCAAGTCCAAAGGGAAAGAGAAGGAGCAAGCTTCTCGGCCTACTGTTCTCTATGACTACCACGACGGCTCAGTGCATGACGAGGCTGTACGTGCACACTTTCAACGTGGATATGAAGGATTCAAGGTGCGTCATACCTGGCCAGCGCAGATCTTGGAGCACGCGATGATCAAAGTCCCACTGTACTAGTTGTTGCATGGCTCCTTTACTTCGGTCTTGTCGACTCTTGGTCAAGAGGCTCTTGAACTACAGCTGGAGCGCTTCTTCACCGTATGGGCGTGGAAGTGGGACATAGAAGACGAAGATTTCGGGACCCATCTTGGTATGTGCAAGACAAACTACTTATCCACGTCGTGCTCAATCAAAATAGGGATACCGCTGCATCCTCTGCATAAGGAACTCACGCCGTTACTGGAGTCGTTCGTATCCAAACTACCACAAGAGCTGATGGCATTTGCGCTAATACCGCCCTATGTGATACCCACTCGTGCACCTCGATACCCTCCTGCGCTTGTTCGTTTTGTCTTATCTCGCATTCCGCCACCTGCGACACCTGTCTCTCGTGCTAACTCGGCAGGGCCTGGGCCGCCAGTTGTTTCTTCTACGCCCGTTGCTACCCATGATTCGGGACCTTCAGTGCCTCCGCCTTCACAATCGTCAAGCAATACGGCGAATGGTCGCACCTCAGCGAGCACCTTGCTCCCGCTTCCACCTATGCCAAACATGAACCTTGGGCTAGATATGAAGAACTTGAAATGGGCGTGGCCTGGTTACCTAACCTTTGGAAAATCTGGGAACAGCGCAAAGGCGTCTACTGTGCTTGCGGCACCAGCTCCTATCCCCAACTTTGCAACCACCAACGACCAGAAAGAAGATACGGGTACTGACAAGAGTAACGACTTGAGACCTCACGGGGGTGCCTCTGTCCAGGGCAGAGAGACTTTAGAGGTCGATACAGCATCTCTCCTTGAGGCCATTACAACAGAAAGCATAGGCTCGCATACACGAGCTGCGTCCCCCGCGCCTTCCGCCCTGTCTCACAGCTCGCAACTAGGCGACTCTTGCGACCCCGCAGGGGCGAAGAATATTTTGACACCCGAAGCGAATCCTTCTGCCTCCTCGACACCAGATAATGCCCAAACTGGAACGAGCGGAGCCGCCTTGGGATCCTTCGATCCACCTACGACGTCCCCAACGAACAATACGACAACACCAAGGGTTACCAAGTCGTTCCTCCAGGCGCTTGTGCATATAGCAAGCCCCAGCGACCCGCTTGCCACGGAAAAGCGACGTGTCCTACATCTTACTGTAAGGAATCTCTTACACATCGCAGCCATATACTAATATCAAACTAGGAGGAAGATTGTACCGTGGCCATCGTAACAGGCGTAGACAGCGTGCCGGATTCAATGGTCCTTTCTGATGCGGCCGTTCAACTTGTGCAGGACGTTGCGAAGGTCGTCAAGGAAGATTCGTTACGGTATGCGAACCTTACATGTCAGTTGGTGTGGTAATTAACCATCTCTTCAGTGCAACGGATCAACATATACCTTCGGCGACGAAGATCCTGCAGCCCAAGGACCGGTATATCGTCGCGATGGACGAGTACACCACCGTTTCGTCTACGGGGTTTGACTCGCGGAGTGAGCATTTATACCACGGGCAGAGGCTGTTACGCAGGTACGTCTCCCACCGCCTTCCGAAGACGGTGAGAAAGTCAATCAACGCGCACGATCCAGCGACCACGACATTCTAGAAGTCTTCTCCCGCGGGCAGAACCCCCAGCATTGGTACATCGGGAAGCGTGGATTAGGCACGGGTGCTGACGGACGCCCGGTAGACGGCGAAGCGTATATGGAGGTCTCGCGGAAGGAGACGACGTTGACGGACGTAGATAATGAATTGGCGGGAGTGGTCCGGAGATTCATTGAGCATCTATGAATCACAACTTTGTATAATGTGGTATGGTTCTTGGAATTTATCATGTATATCATCGGCGACAAAGACAACTGTTTTGTCTGATAGTGTCACTGTGCGATTGCTCACACTAGGGCAAGTGACGGGCGCCAAGTCGCGCTTCTGGAGAATACGCGGCCGCTGGAGGACTTGTCATTTTCTTACTTTGCCTCCGCCACGACCACTAATGCTATGCTGACGCCGCCATCGCCATCGAGCTCTCCTTCATTGATCGCGCAGGACACGACAAACAGCCGCAAGAGACAACGCTCACTATCCATGCAATCAGAGGCCTCTTCGTCTTCTCCCAAACGCTCTGCCTCGCAGGACCCCCAATCACTACAAGGCAATGATGTCCCCGCACCCTCACCTGCCGACCTCGGTTCTTCCGAGATCGATGCATACATGGCTGAGCAGGGCGAGGATCAAGGCCGTCCCGTCTCTGGTGCGGATGCAGCCTGGTCCTCTGCGCAGAAGCTGGAGTTCGTAGAAAAGGGAATGAACAAGGAGATGCAGGTGGGCCAGACGTGGTACATTGTCTCTAGGCGATGGTATCTGCGGTGGAAGAAGGCGATGACCGGCCTGGAAGACAAGGAGGGCCGTGTGGAAGAGAAGGATGTGGGCGCGGTCGACAACACGCCTCTCTGTGATCAGAGAGGGCAGGTCACATCTGACCTCATCGAGCACGTCGATTGCGAGTTTGTGCCGGAGGAGGTATGGTCCAAGTTAAAGGAATGGTATGTACTCTCCTTTATGGATTTCCGTGGGCATGTCCAGCAGGATGGCGATCCTGGCGCCTTTCATCTGGGTAGTGGGCTCACGCCACAACCGTCCTTGCTAGCCCGGGGTGGTGGTGGCGACAGGTATAGGCAAGCCGCAGCTAGTCTTACCTGTGTTGGGCGATGACCAGACGTCACGGACCTATTATGACAACGCACTCCGCCATTCATATACCCTCGGTACGACCGAGAGAACTTGTCGAAAACTATGGCTTGGACATGCCCCGCTCTTTCTTTGGTCTTGCTCATTGTAACGGCACTTTTCCGCAGGTATGGCGAGCCCAAATACCCGCTCCCTCGGAAGGTCATCGCGCGCGGACTGTTGCAAGAAGCCGTGCTCGAACTCCGACCCCCTGCATTCAAAGTACATCTACTAGCCCCGTCTAGCGTACCCGGGCAGACGACTCCTCCGAAGGAAGTGGTTGTTTCCTCGACAGACAAAATCAGTGATGCGCGTCGTGCTTTCGCGACAGCAATCAACCCCCAGAAAGCTGCATCTGGCGAGTTTCGAGTATGGAAGATTGCTTCCGACTCGTCGACGGACCAGCTACTCTTCACTGCGGATGTCCTGCGTGGCTGCGGCGCCTCCTTGTTTGAAGACGACGAGCGAATTGTGGGCGACGAGCTTGTAGACTCGAGCGAGGTCTTCGTGGTAGAGTTCAAGAACAGGGACAAGTGGATAGTCGACTCTGCGCAGGTGGCATCCCCGTCTGACGGGGCCTCTACCGTACCGCCGCCTCCTTCCACGCAGCCGGGTCCTCTTTTCAACTCGGGGCCAGATTTCTTCACCCAACTTCAACAAAGGGCCGCTCCGACGGTGAGCACTACTGCAGTAACCACATTCAAGCCTAGCCCGGTTTCTGCGAGCAAAGCTAGTGCGTCCGGTTCGCGCCCCAAGGCGCAGCATGACCCAGGGACTCTGGGTCTTGGCAATATGTGAGCGAGCCACTTTCAATAATCTAGTCTATCTGCTTACAAAAATGAAGGGGAAATACTTGCTTCATGAATTCCGCGATACAATGTCTCGCGCATACACCGGAGCTCATGGACTACTTCCTTTCTGGGGTCTACCGGGAGGAGCTCAACCCGGACAACCCGTTGGGAATGCAGGGCGCGGTTGCGCAGGCGTTTGGCGCACTCATGTCACGCATCTGGGATCCTGAGTCTACCATGTCCTCGTACACGCCACGTGAATTCAAGCAGACTCTTCAACGCTTCGCACCGCAGTTCAGTGGGTACCAACAGCACGACTCGCAGGAGCTTGTTGCGTTCTTGCTCGACGGCCTCCATGAGGACTTGAACCGAGTCCTTAAGAAGCCGTACGTGGAGAAGCCTGACTGGGAGGGCGGAGGAGATAAGGAACTCGTGGAGCTTGCTAACACGTCCTGGGAAGGCTATATGAAGCGGAACGACAGTGTGGTTGTAGATCTGTTCCAAGGACAGTACCAGAGCACGCTCGTGTGCCCTGAATGTTCGAAGGTACCACTTCGATTGGCCTCATGCTCTCACAGGCGCTGACACGGCAGGCAGGTGTCGATCACATTCGACCCATTCATGTATCTCACCGTACCCCTGCCTGTGCAGAAGAAGTGGCACCATCAGATCCTCTACATCCCTTGGGACACCGAGAAGCCCCACGTCAGGGTATGTAGTACGCTATCAGGTTTGCTGTTAAGTATTGACTCATTCAGCCAGGTACCGGTTGAGTTGAACCGGCATTCGACCTTCAAGGATGTCCGTCAGCTTCTTGGGCGCTGGATGGGTGCTGATCCCGACAATGTAAGCACACAACGTTCGTTATACATTGACTAGCATGTCGATAATCATCCTATTCTGCTCCAGCTTCTCACTCTCGAGATATTCAACCACCAATTCTACAAGAACCTCGACGACAACGTTCTATGCGAAGATGTGTCGGACAGCGACATCATCGCTTGCTTCGAGCTGCCTTGCAATTCTCAGCAGAGCAGATCATACAAACCTCAGCCGAACGATCCCTTTGTCGTGCCCGTATTCCCCTGCGAGACCTCTAGTACGCGGACGTACAGGCCTGGTCCCAGTCCATTCGGGTACCCGTTCATTGCAGTCATCGATCAGGAGCAGGCCAAAGACCCTGAACTCATCTACGATGTCATCGCCGAACGTCTGCAGCGCTGGACTGTGCAGGCACGCGACCTATCCAGCTGGGAGGCAGGTACGGCGGATGACATGGAGCCCGTTCACATTCCCATCTCCGGTCCTGCTGTGGTCGAGTCCATCACCGAGATCACGGAGAACGGCGAGGTCGTCACCGTCGAGGCCCTTCCCGAGGAAGGCGATATTGTGGACGAGAAGGCGACCGTTGTCCGCCAGGCAGACGAGGACGTCGACATGGCTGGAAACGGCGGCGTGCCTCGAAAGGTCGGCTTCAAGCGCAATCTTTACACCATACGAGTGCAGCGCGCTGCTCAGCCATACGGCGTCGGCTACAACACCTTCGGGTCCAACTACAACCGCTACGATTCCTTGGAAGCACGCGCCGCAGCGTCCAAGAACGGCATACTGCTGTACCCGAACGATGCGTTCTTCATCGAGTTCGACGATGGCGTGAAGTCCTACTATTTCGGGGACGAGAACAACAGCTGGGAGTACGCGCTCTGGAACAAGTGGGACGAGTTCGTGCATCCGGAGCTCACCGCGTCGCGCAAGGCAGCATCGACCAAGAAGCAGAAGGGGATCACTCTGCAAGACTGTTTAGACGAGTTCACGAAGGAGGAGGAGCTCGGTGAGGACGACTTGTGGTACTGCCCGCGCTGTAAGAAGCACCAGCGAGCGACGAAGCGCTTCGACTTGTGGAAAGTCCCCGATGTGCTTGTCGTGCACCTCAAGCGGTTCAGCAACAGCCGCATGCTGCGAGACAAGATCGATACCTTTGTCGACTTCCCGATCGAAGGGCTCGATCTCACCGAGATGGTAGGCCAACGTCGCGTTGGCAAGCGGCTTGCAGAGGAAGGTGTGGACGTCAAGTCGCTGGGCATCGACGACCTCGAGGAGCCTCTCGTGTACGACTTGTTCGCTGTGGATGAGCATCTGGGTGGGCTCGGCGGAGGGCACTATCGTGCATATGCAATGAACCATGTAACCGGCAAGTGGTACCACTTCGATGATTCCTACGTGACTCCGTCTAGGGCCGAAGCAGCTGTGGTGAGTAGTTCCTCTCTAAGTCTGAGGCGGGCCTAGCTGATCCGTCGTAGAACGCGAACGCGTACTTGCTCTTCTACAGACGACGCACTAGCCACCCACTTGGCGGAAGAAGCCACGTCAAGATTGAGGAAGCTCGTGCACGGGCACAGGCGCAAGCAGAATCTGCCACGCAGGAGGATGTTCAGCCTCTGACGCCGACGAGCGAGGAGTCTGCGTCTCACGGCGAACCTAGTAAGCCGCCGACGGTCTTGGACTGGCCCACGCCTGAATCGATGTCTCGCTCTTCACCAGTACCGTCTCCCCCGCCGCTCGATGATCAACCGCCGCCTTTCGGACAAGCATTGCTAGACCCGGTCCTCCAAACTTCAAGTATGGACGAACTCCCCCTCGCCCGTCCTTTCGACCATTCCTCGCTACATGGGCTCGGCCATGATTCACTAGACGACATCAGCCTCGGCCGTCCTTCACTACTCGAACTGCCGGATCCCCCCTCTCGTGGTTCGCCTTCGTCCATAGCCGCCGAGCCGGACCTCGAGAATGACGATACGGACTCGCCTTTCTACGACGTCGATGCCGACGGCAACGACGAGTACGACGTTAGCCAAGACTTCTCACAGGACTCTGTGCGGCTACGCAATGCGGTCTTCGTACGGGATGAGAGTCAGGAAGACGACGACAACACGACGGATGTGATGATGACTCCTGCCGAGTCCGAGTTGGACGAGACGGACAGCGCTGTGTACGAAATGGTGGACGACTCACCTGCGGGCGCGAAATCTGCGGAAGGCGCGTGAGGGCGGCACCATTGGTAACGAACGACTCGCAGGCGCGGGCACGACGAATGCGATGCACATTGGGTGTAGATAGGTAGAGCCTGATAATCCGTACGTTGTAGAACACGCGAACCAACATGCATGTAGTCCCAATCACATTCTGTAACTATGTTCTCGCAATCAATCGATTCACTGTGTGACGGTCTTGAGAGGTCGACTTGTTGCACCGCGCCCTGAGGCCTGAGGGATAGTACGTTTTCAAATTGTGTATCATGCCATTCCCCACGTTCTAAACTTGCTCTCTCTCCCCCGCGACCTCTCGCGCCTGGACCGTCCACGATGACTTCTTCGACTCCTGCCTGGCCAAGGGGCGTATACATACGTGTGTCTGAGCCGCGGTCAAACAGGGGTCATAAGGACGAGGAGCCCGGATGAGCGGCACCCGTTCCCGTTTCGCGGTCTGGATTCCGCCCCCCGTCTGTCACTTGGCACCCCCAGGGTCGACCGCCACAGTCGCCTGCGCCCGCAGAAGTGCCTTGAATACTGCTCTGATATCTACTCCCACCAGCACCACTCAGAGAGCGATGTCTATCCAATGTACGCCTCGCATCCCAACATCAGGCTATTGAACACGTGCAAACGAAGCTAACGGCGCGTTGTCGGCTTATTAGCGAAGCACTTCCTGAACGATCCGGAGACTCTCGTAGTGGACTCTCTGCAGGGTCTGTGCACCTTGAACCCACAGCTCGCTCTCGACAAAGAGAACAAAGGTATGGACCCAGGATGGCCAAGACCTACACTGAAAATCTGACCATGACGTGCCTCGAATAGTTGTGTACATCGCATCGCAAGACCGCTCGAAGGTCGCGCTCATCTGTGGCGGCGGATCGGGCCATGAACCCGCCCACGCTGGGTTTGTAGGTGAGCAGTTGTACGCTCCCCGGGTATGCGATCTTGACTGATCGTCCTCGAGGCGACGGGATTTTGTCTGGTAAGCTCGCAGATCTAGCGCGTTTCCCCATTGCGGCGATCCTCTATAAGCGCGCTGAAATGGGCTATCAGCTGCCGTGTGCGGCAGCATCTTCGCTTCACCCAACTCTAGCCAAGTACGAAGGGGGATCGATCTGGTCGAAAATGAGAAGGGGTGAGTCTTGGTGCTACGCGATCATTAGAACGTAGTGCTGATGATACCTTTCCAGAACTGTTATCATCGTAAAGTACTGCACTGTCCCCACCGATCGTATGTTATGATTTGTTCTGACTGGAAGCAGGAACTACACCGGAGATATTCTCAACTTCGGCCTTGCGAAGGAACAGTATGCCGCTCAGCACCCCGACAAGGCCGATCGTGTCAAGTTTGTGATCGTCGGTGACGATGTCGCTGTGGGCAAAACGCAGGGCAAGATCGTCGGCCGCAGGTGAGTTTGCAACATCGGTAACTGGTGCTGGGTTGATCGTGATCGCTCGTATGCAGAGGACTCGCCGGCACTGTTCTCGTCTACAAGATCGCAGGTGCCTTGGCCAAGCGTGGCGCGAGTCTCGATGAGGTCTACAACATCGCGCAGTGGGTGGCGTCGCGAGTGGGGACGATTGGTGTGGGCCTCGAACATTGTCATGTGCGTCGATGTGCTTTTTCCACGTAACACGATATATTGACCGACATGCTTCCTCGTTATAGGTTCCGGGAACGGCTGCGGGGGTATCTCACCTCGGCCCTGCCGAGATTGAGATTGGAATGGGCATTCACAACGAGCCTGGCCATCGTCGGCTCTCACCGGTACCTCCGTTGAAAGACCTTCTCCCTCAACTTGTCGATTTCTTGACGGTGACGACCGACTCGGAACGCTCATTCCTTCCATTCAAGAACGACGGGAGCGATCGCGTCGTACTGCTCGTCAACAATCTCGGCGGCGTGAGCGAGCTCGAGTTGGCGGGCATCGTTGGCGAGGCGCGCCGTGCGCTGGAAGCCAGGAATGTGAGGATCGAGCGTGTCATCGCCGGGACTTTCATGGTTTGTTTCTCTAATTTACGTTGACTGAATTCGGACCATACTAACGAGGATGGGGGATGTACAGACGAGCTTGAACATGCCTGGCTTCTCCATTACTACCCTCCTTCTTCCTGGGGCAACCGATGTTGGCCCCTCTACTCCCGATAGCTCGCTGATCCTCTCGCTGCTCGATGAGCCCGCGAACACGCCAGGCTGGAAGTGGTCTTCCGGGACTGTGCCTCCTGCTGCTGATCAGATCGAGTCCGGCGCGAAGCGGCAAGCCAGCGCAGTGCCGCAGGAAGATCTCGTGTCGCTCCGCGCGGAGGACCCGCAAGCCTTCGACGCGGCGGTCGAGCGCGCGTGCAACGCGCTCATCGCCGCAGAGCCAGAGATCACGCGCATGGACAACATCGCGGGAGACGGCGACTGCGGACTGACGCTCAAGGCGGGCGCGTCGGGTGAGTGATGGCGCAGTTTAGCTTTGCGAGTGGCGTGCTGACCGGGATGCGTTTGGGTCCCCGTTGTGGGAAATGTGCCTGTCCGACGGTGTGGTTTGGTAGCCGTGCTCAAGGGCGTTCAGGAGGGACGGATCTCGGGCACGGATGTGGTCAAATCTGTGATCGCCATTGCGCAGGTCGCGGAGGAGCAGATGGGTGGCACGAGCGGCGCCTTGTACTCGTACGTATCTCTTCCCAACAGTCTACTGCCTAGCCCGCGCGCTGACTGACGCCTCACACTTGTGCAGGATTTTCTTCTCCGCTCTCGCGCAGGGCCTGCAGGCGCACCATGCGGGCTCGCAGACGCTCACGCCCGCGCTGTGGTCCGCCGCGCTTTCGTCGGCGCTCTCGAAGCTCTACACGTACACCCGCGCGCGACCGCCGTCACGCACCCTCGTCGACCCGCTCGCGACGTTCATCGAAGCTCTCGCTGCAGTGCAGGGCGCGGACGTCGCGGCTGCTGCTGCGAAGGCTGGCGAGGCAGCGCTCAAGACGCGCGATCTTGAGGCGAAGGCTGGAAGGAGCGCGTATGTGGAGGGCGACAGGCTTAGGGAGGAGCGGGTCCCTGACCCCGGTGCATGGGGTGTGAAGGTCATTCTCGAGGGGCTGCTTGGGTGAATGGCCTCTCGACTTCGACCTGAGTATTGTCGCAAATTGAGGAGGGCGAAGGGGAATGCAGGACGATGCGTCGCAGTTTCCGCCAGAAGAGCTATGTATGTTGTAACACTAGGTTTGCTCCCATCGAGTTCAGTTGTTGTTACTATTTCTCGCGTTGAGCTGCGGCTGTGTCTTGATCCAACACCCCATTCATGTCTGCGAACGCGGCCTCTTCCACTCAGAAACCTGGCAAGTCTCTCCAGTATCCGCTATACTGCAGCTCGCTTATGATGGCAAACTAACTAGTGGGGTAGTAGATCATACCTGTCTGACTTTGGTTTGAAAGCACGTTAACTGTCGAGGTAGCATCCGACTACCTGAAAGCTCGCTGTCGTCGTGCACAGTATATACTACCACCCATGCAGCTCACAGGTCCACACCAGTGGTGCACCCGCCCATATCCACTCCCCACCCCCCAACGCCCCGCCTTTGACATACTCTGATCACTACTGAATGACTTGTGGTAAGACTAGAGACATCACCGCCACCCGACCGATCTAGGCTAGCTCAGGGCTCGGGCTCGGGCAGCTGAGCGTGTGGGTTGCCGCGGTACGAGTGTCCAGGCGACTTGAACCCGCTCTCGGTGTACACTGTACATTCCAAGCCCCTGTCGATCAGCGATCAAAGAAAGCTTAAATGAGCTCGGGCGGTTGGTCATGGGACACGACCTGACACGACTTGCCATCACCGACGAGCTCGAAAGATCATCGTCGTGTGGTGTGGGACGTCGGTGGCGAACCATGCCCACCGATCGCCGTGGAAAAAGACAGGTATGTGGTTTGTCGGGTTTCTGTGATGTAAGTCTGGATGTCAGCCTGAGTTTTCGGCGTGTGTGCTCGTGTGTGATGCACTGACGTTGTGACGGCGTTGATCTACTTCAAAGCCACTATAGGGAGCACGAAGGTTCGTATACACGTACGATGCTGAAAGCCACTTACGACGCAGTTTACCGAATGTATGCATTGAGGATCGACGACCAACGTATCCACAGTTGACGACGCGTACCCACCGCACTCACCTACGCTCCTCTAAGCCTAGCGTTGGACAACGCCCAGCCATTCCCCCATTCCACCTGGTGACGCCGTGCCTGGTCCTGGATGCCAAACGGTGCGACGCTCTCAGCTCCACGATCTGGAAGTGCACACTACGACGCTCGCTACAGTCCCCGCACCATGTGGGGCACCAGAGACTGTAGGGCTGGCCCCTAGCTATTAGTTCACTCGAGCTGTCAGCTGGCATTTCGCGTCAGTGCTCACAAGACCTCCGAGCCCAGTCGTCCTCGAGGGGACGTGCATGCACGCGTTGTCCCCATGGCGGTCTGAACGCCACTGCGGGACGCGGACCCGATGCTACTACGATCGGCGGGCTCGGAGTGTGCGGGGCCGGAGAGCCAACTCGCTGGTAGTCCCTTCAGGGCGAAATGTTTTCAGGACAACCGTCTTGAATTCGCGCGGATGTCCTGTTTGGGACGGGGAGGAGCATATGGTGCATTGGCATGTGTCGCGTCTTCGCGACGGCCGGAAACGTCGCAGACGCTTGGATGCGGGATAGTGTGTGTCTAATGAGACTATGGTACGTCGTGCGTGCTTGCCTCGATCAGGCAGAATGCGGGCAGGGGCTTTGCAGTGTAGCGCATTCATTCAACCCTGGGCAGTAGGACGTACCGTACGCTATACTGTACGTAGTCCGTCCTGGTCGGGATCTGCGGCGCAGTAATGTCGGGTGGTTCGTCTTGCGCTTCGGACGAGTCGATGGGTCTGAAGGAAAGGTTGGAGGGCGATAGAGAGCTGATAGACGACAGGAAGAAGGCTCTTGATTCGGACTTCTAGATCTGTCACTCAATGTATTGCGTGCAACTTACCATCATAAGTCAAACCTATCGACGCTGACAGAACAGCATGAGCACAAAGGTCGAAAGACCACGAAAGCTGAGTCTGAATCGCACACTGGGTCCTGGGCAACAGCAGAATCACAGGTTACGTACCATTGGTGTTCGAACAATCAAACAAATTCATTTGTATGCACGCCGAACCAGGCCGGTTTGATTTCGCATGGTTGCGAATCTCTGGAATCTCCGGAGCCCATTGCCATCTCTCCGGTGATGCTCCTTGATGCGCTCGCAGTCCGAGTCGACGCGCGTCCGACGTCCCTGACCTCGGAACACCGAGTTCGGGGCAATTTGTCGACGATGTGGGGCCGGCGCCGCTTTGGTTGGGACGCGACGTTCAATGTCGGATGTCCGCATGCTGCAGACGTCGCTTGTGGACATCCGAGTGATCCTGTATAATTGTAACAAAAATATGTGGCTTCAAGTTGGGAGATGTAAGACACGGGCATACGTAGGCATACGTCCGCCCCACGGGGCAAAAAGGGCGGGGTAGGGCAACAACATACGAGAGTGGATGTTCCACGAAGATGTCCGGGGTTAGGTACATACCGGTGCCGGTGCATATATCAGCCTGAGCTGCTTGCCTTAGGCTGCCCGGAAGGCTCAACGCATCGTGAAGACTGAAGAGCGCCGGAAAAACGAGCTTCGTACCTCATACGAGCAGCGCGTCGCCGCCGTGTCTAGACCTTGTACCTGGGGTTGGCGCGTCCTGGAGCTCTTCCAACAGCTTCGAGGGGCGACGCGAGCCTGGGGCATCGCATACGCTGTTCGAGTCGATGATCGGCCCCGCATCCGCATGCTGCACAGGGCGCGCACATCCGTATGCGGCCCAGCCAGTAATAAGAACAGAAGGTTCTGAGCGGGGAGGACTCCAGACTGAGAGCGGTCTGGGGAACGCTAGGCTGTCATCTGTGCGGGGGCGGGGCTTGGACAGCTCAGAAAACCGGGACGATCGGCGCGATAGGACTTTGTGCATGAACGTTGAGCTGCGGCGCTAGGGTGAGGGCTCGCGCTTGGCTGAGGCGGCATCAGACAAATCCGGATCTGCGCCCGAATGCGGCGGACGAATGTGTTGGAGAGCCTTGGAGGCGGGGCCTGCTTGCTTCGCGGGGATACGAGTTTTCGCGCGCGCGTCGGGAGGTCCATATGCGCGCACGCCGTACATGTGTAATTCACGTGCGGCGTGCGGTCGTAATCTCACACCCTGGCGTGTCGACATAAGCAATACGTGAGGCTTACGGGAGGAGGATGCGCACCGGTCCGATTTGGACGGTACCCACTACAGCAGTACATACAGTACTACTCACCGCCTGTCAGGATATTGGAGCCAAGCTCGAGAGTGCTGTGGCGGACGAGAACGTCAAATGTCAAGAAGGTTGGCAGGACGCGCGATCGGTCCGGGTGTGGACGAGAAATGTGGCGCAGGATAGACACTCATCCAGGGCGAACGACCGGACCCGACAGCCAGGGCTGGTAAATCCGCCGGATGTCGTCGTCCGTAGCACGACTCTGCGATCGAGGCTCTCGCTCGAGGCGTTCTGTCAGATCGAAAAGCTCGTGTCCGGGATGTGTGCCTGATTGAACAGGCTCACTCCCGCATTTGCTGCTGGCCAGAGCTCCTTCCGTGCTCGGGCGGTGCGATGAACGACTTTGTTGGATGTCCAAGAGAAGACCCGGAGGATGCTGTGAATACGCCGGGAGATCGAACGGCAGGGAGAATGGAATGGGATTTTGGCGGAGCTACAGCGACATCGAACACGGCGCGGACCTTGGATCCTCTGTGGTCGGTGCACGATTGCGAACATTCCTACGGCACAAACTCTTCTCCGCGACTGGTGACAGGTGCATCCGCCGCAGCCGCTGTTCGTCGGTTGCGGATACGGCAGGATCTGCCACAGCCCACAACGCAGCTCGTCCGCATGTGGAGGCGGCGCGCGAGAAGGCGTGGGTAGTGCGGGGGCGGGGTATGATATGCATGCGAGAGAGTAAGAGAAGTCGCGAAGGAGGGAGAAGATCCATCGATATGACGCACGGGGCCCTTTCCCTCGCACGATGGACGACGACTTTCGTTGAAATTCATGTCAGGGGTGACGTACCTCATCGACGTCGACGAGATGCCCTCCCAGTCTCAGGGAGAGCAAATTCGATTGGTCGACAGCGGCTTAGAGACGAGGGGACGACGCCCGCCACAGGCTACCCGAATGTTCTCACGCGCGTCGGGATCGTAACGAGCTGTCAATGGAACAAGGGATCGTCCTGCCACCGCACCTCTTTTTTCGAGTACATTCCAACCCTCAGCATACCGGCAGAGCGCTCCCAAGAATATTGGCCAAATGATTGGTCGCAATTGAGACCATCGCCCACTTTCCAACAAATGTGCGCATCGGCGGACGTGCGCACTGCGAGAGGTCCGGGAGACCGACGAGCAAGCTCCGGAGACCAGTGTGGCCAGGGCCAATATTGGAGGCTGATTTCTTTCACGCGGTGTCAGCATGAGCCTTCCCTCCGTCGTTTCAAGGAGGCTGGAGGCTTGGAGGTGCACGGTGGTTCCGGGACTCGTCTCCGGAGAGCCGACTCGAGTCCCTGGGCAGTGGGCAGTCCAGCCAGGCTCCAGGCGTAGTGTTGCCATGAGCTCCGTCCACGTCCTCGCTGCGTACCGGCTAAACGGAGGTGCGCCCGCAACGCGCAGACAGGCGGCAGTCGGGGGGCGCACCTTGATGATCGTGCGAGAAGGATGAACCAAAGCCCGGGCTGGGGCGTGGGGCGCTGGACGTCTTGTTCAGCAACAGCAAGACAGCGGATAGCGGCAGCGCGGGTGTCGAGTGCGGGGGATCACCTTGGCCGGTTTGCGTCTGTTGTGGTTTTTTCTGGCCGATCAGGCTCGAGTGGGCGTGGCGTGGAGATGTATTCGTTCTCGCACCGTCCAGAGGCGAGAGGGCGGGCGCAGCGAGAGCGCCTCGAGAGCGCGCGAGGGCGCCCTCCGATCTCGATTCGTGGCTAGGCGTCAGGGCGGGGCGGGCGGGTCATGTGAGAGCCCCCGCCCAATCACAAACGCGCGCCGAGTCTGTTCCGCTCTCTCGGTAACGCTCTCGAGTGTCAGATTTGGGATGATCTGTACCCAACGCCGGTGGATGGGCTGCTCCGTCAAGTCCGTCAGTCGATTATCGTCCTGCATCCGCGCGTGTAGGCGCGAAAGAGGTGCCGAATGAAAGGCTGGATGTGAGACAGGAAGATGGGAGAAGTCCGGGGCGTGCGGGGGAAGAGAGAGAGACCCCGGTTGGCGGAGAAGGATGGCGGGGGCGGGGGAGAAGAGGATGCGGGGGAAGATGGAATTTGGCGAAAATTTACAGAAAAGGCAGGGTGCCTGGGGGAGGGAAAACGGAAGACGCTGGTCAAGGCCGCATGGGGAGCAGTTCCCGATTGGGACAGGGAGACTTGGATCCTCCATCCTGCTGCACGGGCGTCTACGCACCGATCCTCAATCTCTCTCTCAATTTCGCCCTCGCACCGTATAAAATGCACCGTCCCCCGCCCTCTCCGTTCCCTGTGGCCTCTTCTTCCCCCCACTTCTCCCTGCCCCGTCCCACCCCCACGCGTTCTTCCCCGCTCTCCACAAACGCGTCTCGTTCATCATGCCCGGTGGTCCAGCTGCAACCGGCCCAGGCATCGGTGCCTCCGCCCCAAAGAGCAAAGTCGCCGGCATCGCCATGACTGCCTTCGCTGCCTTTGGTGGTATCCTCTTCGGTTACGACACCGGCACCATCTCCGGTATCATCCAGATGGACGACTGGCTCAGGACCTTTGGTGTCGCGACTACCGACACCAACACCTACCCTCTCGGCTACTACCTCCCCTCCTCCCGCGAGTCCCTCGTAGTCTCCATCCTCTCCGCCGGTACTTTCTTTGGTGAGTCTCTCTAACCACACTAAATCATCTCTACATACTCTAACACGTACACAGGTGCCCTCTTCGGTGCTCCTGCCGCTGATATCCTCGGTCGTCGCCTGGGTATCATGGCCTCCTGCTTGGTCTTCTGTCTTGGTGTTGCCCTTCAGACCGGTGCCCCCAACCTCGCTACCTTCGTCGTCGGTCGTGTCTTCGCCGGTCTCGGTGTCGGTCTCGTTTCCACCCTCATCCCCATGTACCAGTCCGAGTGTTCGCCCAAGTGGATCCGTGGCGCGGTCGTTTCCGGCTACCAGTGGGCGATCACGATCGGCCTTCTCCTCGCTGCCGTCATCAACAACGCCACCAAGGATCGCCAGAACCACTCGGCTTGGCAGATCTCCATCTCCATCCAGTTCATCTGGGCCTTCATTCTCTGCAGCGGAATGGCCTACCTGCCCGAGGTATGTCTCATCCACTCGCACTGGCTGTATGCACAATGCTAACGGTTCGTTTTTATAGTCGCCTCGCTGGCTCATCAAGCAGGGCAAAGACAAGGCTGCTGCGAAGGCTCTTTCTCGTCTCACGTCTCTGGACCCTCAAGATCCTGAGGTCGAGACCGAACTCAACGATATTCGCGTAGCGCTCAAGGAGGAGCAGGAACTCGGCGAGAGCTCCTACCTCGACTGCTTCCGTCCCTCGCACAACAAGATTTGCCTCCGTACCCTCTCCGGCATCTTCATCCAGGCGTGGCAACAGCTCACCGGTATCAACTTCATCTTCTACTGTAAGTCTTCGCGTGCTCTATGTTACGAGTTGGGTAGCATGCTCATACTCTCTGCGCAGACGGCACGACGTTCTTCAAGAACGCTGGCATCCAGAACCCCTTCCTGATCACCGTCGCGACCAACATCGTCAACGTCTTCATGACCCTCCCCGGTATGTGGGGTGTCGAACGCTTCGGTCGTCGTTCGCTCCTCCTCTGGGGTGCAGCCTTGATGTGCATCTGCGAGTTCCTCGTCGCGATCATTGGTGTCACCATCTCGGTCAACAACACTGCCGGCCAGAAGGCGCTCATTGCTCTCGTCTGCATCTACATCGCTGGCTTCGCCTCGACCTGGGGTCCCATCGCGTGGGTTATCACCGGCGAGATCTTCCCCCTCAACATCCGTGCCAAGGCGATGTCGCTCTCCATCGCGTCCAACTGGCTCTGGAACTTCGGTATCGGTTACGCGACGCCCTACCTCGTCAACACGGGCCCCGGCAACGCCGGTCTCGGCGTCAAGGTGTTCTTCATCTGGGGCGCGACGTGCGCGGGCTGCTTCGTCTTCACGTACTTCTGCATCCCCGAGACGAAGGGCCTGTCGCTCGAGCAAGTCGACCTGCTCTACCAGAACTCGACGCCGCTCACGTCGGGCAGGTATCGTCGCGAGCTCATCGCGCAGGACCTCCACATCTCGGACATCAAGGGCGCCTCCGAGGCGCGGCACGACGACAAGGAGTCGACCGAGAAGGTCTAAACGCGTTGAGACCTTTGGGTCTCGCGTTCTTCTCTTTCTTACTCCTTGGTCGCGGCTCTGCCGTTGTGTTCGATTATCTTTATCCTTACCCCCCGGGCGCTGCTGCCTCGATATCCTCCATCCGTCCGCGCACCCCCCTCCCCTCTTGCATCGCCCCGTCCCGAAACTTCATGACCGCGTAGCAGTAATGTGTAACGATATTATCACGAGCGTCGGCTGTGTTCTCCTCTCCTCTCATCTCTCTCTCCCACTCTGCATCAGCATATGATATCCCCCACCCCCCACCCCACCCCCGCTCTGGCTCTCTTCACGAGTCGCGGCCGGGCTCACTCATCGTCGGACGCGTCACGCGTGCATGCATTGCATTGGCATTGGCATAGTGTTTACTGTCTTACTTAGTATTCAATGATAGTTCCCGAGACTGGACCGACTATTAATGCTGGTACGCCGGTCTTGTCGCCTCCGGTACTGTACAAGCTATCACAGCAAGGTCTTGCTGGAAGCTATCTCCTGGTATGAGCGTCTGAATCTACGCCCCCTGCGAACGTTGCACGTCGAAATGCGAGTCTCGGGTTTGAATAACTTGAGAGTTGACTCACTACGATAGACAGCAGATCGCGACTTGAACAACATCGACTGTTCGTGTCAACTCGTCGAAGTATGATCCATGTACTTCTGCCGTGCAGTGCTGGGGCGCTTGTGGCAAACGGAGCTATGTAAGTTGCTGCGATCCGCGTGAGGTGAACCGCGGTTGACATCAATCCTCCTACATAGCCTCCATGGTCATGACAGTGACGACCAACAATGAGCGGGCGCAGTCTTGATTGCTTCCACATGAACTTGCCGGATATCAATATGGCATGCGCAGGAAGGTCTCCTTCTTTAGAACTCTTCAGGCTGGTGTCTCCTAGTAGCAGAAGCCTTCCGGACTATTGGCACACGACACTACACGCAGGATAAGTGACTAAAACGAGAGAACACTGCAGGTGATCGCCACGCTCGCTTCATCGCGTTGTGAGTCCATTTGGACAAGTGGCATATAGCTCTGAGATTGACCCACTGCACAGATGTTCTTTCTTCGGACGGAGGACGGCACCCTCCACCGCTTCGCGGACTCTCGCGCCTTGCCCAAGGGCGAACACTACGCGATTCTCTCGCACGTCTGGGCAAAGACCGGGGAGCAGACTTTCCAGGAGCTCGAAGCTCTGATCATGAGCGGTGCGGGACTCGCGAAGGCGTCCATGAAGATACGGGAGTTCTGCAGATTCGCAAAGGGAGAAGGCTACCGATGGGTCTGGATCGATTCGTGCTGCATCGACAAGACGAGCAGCGCGGAGCTCTCGGAGGCTATCAACGCGATGTATGCTTGGTACGCGGACGCGCATGTCTGCTACGCTTACTTGGCGGACGTTCCCGACGACGAGGACCCTTGTATGCGGCACTCGAGGTTCCGTAGGAGCAAGTGGTTCACGCGCGGGTGGACGTTACAAGAGCTTATCGCACCGCGCTCGCTCATCTTTCTATCGCAGAGGTGGACCATCATCGGGACGAAGGCGGGGCTCGCGGACACCATCGAAGAAGTCACGGGAGTCGATCGCGACGTCCTGACTCTGAAGAGGGCGCTCCACGACGTGAGCGTCGCCCGGAGGATGTCCTGGGCCGCAGACCGCGAGACGACGCGGCTAGAGGACGAGGCGTACTCGCTTATGGGCATCTTTGGCGTGTACATGCCGACGATCTATGGCGAGGGCTCGAACGCGTTCGTTAGGCTGCAGGAGGAGATCCTCAGACACATCCCGGACCAGAGCTTGTTTGTCTGGGGTCTTGACAGGATTGGAGACGGCGACTCTTTGAAGGAGAAGCCTGGCAACCCTCTGCTGCTCTTGCGCGGCCCTCGGCGTACGCAGTCGCTGTTTGCTCAGCGGCCGAGGGACTTCCGTCACTCTGCGAGAGTCCGCACCATCTCGTACCAGATTCTCAAGGACCGGTTAGGTGTTGCAGACATCGCGCTGCCGGGGTATGCGCTCACTAGCCATGGCGTGAGCGCCCAGCTTCCTGTCGCTGCCATTCCAAACGATGGCCCGTCTAGCGAAGACGACTCGAAGTACCTGGCGTTCTTGGCGTGCGAGGATACCGACGACGGGCTGCTCCTAGCCCTCGTACTGCAGCCTTCTCCAGGTACGAACAAGCATCAATACCACGTCGCATCCCCCCGAGTCACCCGCATCGATCCTGCCATGCTGCATACGACGCACGACGAAACGATAGGTCAGCAGCTACGAGGATTCCTCTACCGCATGCTCGGTTGGGAGGCCTCGCCGAGCGTCCAGGCCTTATCTCAACCAGAAGTGACGCACGTATACATCAACTCCGACAACAAGGCCGTGCGCCGCGCCTGCGACGTCCTCGAGCGCAAAATGAGGGCGATGTACTCCGCGTCGTCGCAGTGGCGGCCGTCTCCGACACCCTTCTTCATGCCGCTGCGCGTGGTCTTCCCTCCCTGGGTAGCAGCTCGGCTGCGCGAATCTGGGCTATCTGTGCATTGTGCTCATGTCGGGCGGGAGCTGCTGTTTGGCCGAGTGCGGCGTGGAGCGCAACGCTATTCTATCGTCCTGCGTGACGGACAGGGAGGCGCCATTCAACTCTGGTTGGACGTGTGTCCCTTGTCTGGAGCGCTCCGTGTTTTTGTGTCTTTCGGCGGACCTCAGACAGAAGACTCGACACAAGTGCAGCTTCAACAAAGCCTACCTGATGGCTGCACACAGGATACATGTCACGGAGATAGCAACGCGGGAACCGACGTACAAGAACAGAATGCGGACTACCATACGCCTGATTGTAAGGAGGCCCAAGTGCACTGCTGGGAAGAAGGAGAGAAGGAGTTTCGGCAAGCAGACAGGGTTGTTAGAGTGTCGTTCGCTCCCTGGGGCTCGAATGATGGAGATGAAAGTCAGGGCAGGATGTATTGTTGGAATGTGGTGGCTACAAGTACTACTACATAGCAGATGGGTGAGTTGTAGCTATACTGGTAGGCGCGACACGGTAGCTAGTTGCTAACGGCTAGTCGACGAATTTGAACCGTCAACGATGTGCTGCACCAGTAGTGGATGGATCCTTCGGGCTACCGCCGTGATGGCAACGTGAGCGTGGATCCCGTAGAGATCCTGCGGGGCCTGCGCAGTAGCCTTCACCGGCGCTCATCACTGCAATGAATGTCGATGCAGACATCGTCGTACTATCCAGCCACTGCCAGGTCCTACCCTCTGCGCCCATCAAGTCAGGCTGGAACTCCTTTGAAGGTGACATTTAGAGACTGTGCGCGAGATCAGTCCATCGTGTGTGTTGCAAAAGAGGTGTGCTGATTGCCATCCGGCTGGGATCAATCTCTAGGACTCGGAGCCGCCGCGTTCGCCGCGGCGTGTGGCACGTCACTATCCTCCATGCGGCTACTGAACACAGAAGACGGGACCTTTCACCATGTGGACAGACCGCGCGAGCATCGCTACGCAATATTGTCCCATGTCTGGCAACCCTCGGGAGAGCAGACTTTTCAGGACCTCGTCGCTCTTCAGATCGAGGTAGTCAAGATCCGCTCGCGCTTCAATCTGAAGCGTCGCCTGGCCATCCTCACTGGCAGACCTCCCCCTCTGCTATGCGCCCTGTCCAGAGCACCGTCAAAGGTCAGAGAGTGCTGTGCGCTCGCCCGGAAGCACGGGTACCGTTGGGTTTGGATCGACTCGTGCTGCATTGACAAGACGAGCAGCACCGAGCTGTCGGAGGCGATCAACTCAATGTACGAGTGGTATGCCGCTGCGGATATCTGTTTCGCGTTCCTCGAAGACGTCAGCGACGATCATGACCCACGTCTCAAGGACTCGAAGTTCCGTCGGAGCCGGTGGTTCACTCGCGGCTGGACCCTGCAGGAGCTCATCGCGCCGGCGACAGTCTTGTTTGTGTCGAAGGAATGGCGTCCTCTGGGTACGAAGGCCAGCCTAGCAGATCTGGTCGAAGAGATCACAGGGATAGGCCGAGACGTTCTCACGCATAGAACCTCGTTGGAGTCTGTCAGCGTCGCGCAACGTATGTCCTGGGCCGCGAAGCGGCAGACTACTCGCGAGGAGGACAAAGCGTATTCGCTTCTGGGACTTTTCGGGGTCAATATGCCGACGATCTATGGCGAGGGCGGGAACGCGTTCATTCGTCTGCAGGAGGAGATCCTGAAGCAGGTGCCTGATCAAAGTATCTTTGCGTGGGGGCCAATGCTCCGGGACGACACTCTGCTGCACCGCAACATGGGTCCATATACAGTTAGCGACGATAGTCGATACTGGCAGTCGCGGAATCTCTTCGCATGGTCCCCGGACGCTTTCGTAAACTCTGCGGGGATCTCCTCCATTGCCCCCGAAACCTTCGAGAAGCGGGCCGGGATCGCCTTCGTGCTCTCGGAGTACACCATCAGCAGCTACGGTATGCGATGTCGGATGCCCCTGATCCCTTTGCGACACGGCTCGGAAAAGACGACGTACCTTGTCCTCTTGGCTTGCGAAGACAGCGCGGAGCGACTTGTGGCGATGCTGCTCTACCCACCACCGGGATCAAGCGGTCGATATTACGTTGGTCACTATGTGGGACGACCGCAAGTACCGCCATACTCGTACTTTCGCCTAGTAACCCTGTCAAAGTCAAGCTTAGAACGTCTGCGCGGCGCCATCGAGATCAGCGACGTATGCATACCGTACAGGCCTGCACCCATGATCAAACGTACGGCGCCCTCCTCTCTTTGTTCGCCAACATTCCGATGTCCTTGCGGTGTAATCGTCCCTACTTGGGTCGTCAGAGACCTGACGAAGGCTGGGTTCTATGTGTCGGTTTCTGGAGTCGATAACACGCTCGAGATCTCGGAATTCACACCGCCGGAGGCAGTCGCGCTCGTCATGACGGCGAGGAGTAGGACCCTACAGATTCGCATGGGGAGATGCCAGTGTCGTGGGCGGTTTCTCAGTATGTCGGTGACCGGAACAACATCTTCGTCTGCAACGCCCACATCATCCAATGCAAGTTTTGTCACCGACGCCCATCAATACGCATCGCGGTGCCCGGAAGACCACGTAGCGACATGGCCAAAGGCATACAAGGACTTTGCATGTGGTACAGAGAGGATTCGTATGGCTTTCACCCCCTGGATGGACCGTGTCGGTATTTATTCGCTTACCATTGAAGTGCTGGCACTAGAGTGGTTTCAGAAGGTTTCCCCAGTGGATTGACGGACACTATGGACTTTACCGGTGTATATTAGCAGTGCTACAGTATGACATGCATTGCTATGGCGTTCATTCTGAGGAACATTGACGCGATCTATCGAGAGTCGGAGCTACTGGGCTACCATATTCTTAGCACACTGGTAGAATCCGAGTCGAGCATGCATATAGAATACTTCAAGACTATTCGGAGGTAGTTGGACCGGATTTGTTGAACTTGTTGAAGTTGTAGATTGAAGGATCTCTGTTTAGACGCCCAAAGCGCTCAGCAAGATGTCCAGAGACGCTCGACTTACCTAAGCGAAATTGTGAGTGTGGCAGTCTTCCAGCGACGCAAGATGCACTCTCTCAGTGCTTCCACTCACCAATCTCCTCCTAATTCCCTGGCGGTCTTTTCTCCTGTCTAGACCATTCAAAATGGCCAGCTCAAGCAACACGGCAAACTCATCATTCGTCAAGGACGAATTTGCCACCGATGCACCCACATCTAGCCACGACCTCCTCCTCGGGTCATTCGATCCTTCCAAACTCCATCCAATGGCTGGCATCGAGGACAAGCTAGACTACCTCCTCTTGGATGACGAGAAGACGAGTGACCTACCGGGAGCCGGCACCGCGATCCCTTCGCGCGGCTGGAGTGATGATTTGTGCTATGGCACGGGAACGATGTACCTCAGTGGTTCGTACTCTTTATCTCCTTTGCGTGTCCTAACCTTCCTCTTCCATCACCGTTCTCATTCGAAGACGATCATGCTAGTCTGACCGAACGTCACTGGCAGCCGTCACACCTTATCTCCTCTTATTGTTTTGCACCATCACATGCTCACACCACATCTCCAGGTCTCGCCCTTGGCGGCGTGTGGGGTCTGCGCGAGGGCGCGCGAAAACCTCTGGCAGTGTCCAATGCTCGGCTCAGGATCAACAGTATCCTGAACTCGGTCACCCGGCGAGGCACATTCATAGGCAATTCCGCCGGCTGTCTCGGTACGTAGCTTCGTCCCTTTGACGTATCTCGCTTGCTGACCTCCCCGCCCAGCCCTCGTTTACAATGCCTTCAATTCCGCCATAGACCACTTCCGCGGTCAGCACGACACCTACGGCAGTATGGCTGCTGGCGCACTAACCGGCGTCTTGTATAAGTCAACCGGTTCGTTCTTCTTGATTGCTTCTCCGCGACCTTCCGTCCTTATTGTCTCGTCTCGTTCTAGCCGGTGTGAAGCCTGCCCTTGCTGCGGCCACGGTCATTTCAGGGAGTGCGGGTGTCTGGAGTTGGATCAAGCGGAAAATCTAGCTTATGTTCATGTATAATTTACCCTACCTTTATAATCTCTGTGAGTCACGTCCCCACTTTCCATCATATGTGTGGCAGGCTGCCGTTAAGTTTAGACGACCTGGCTCGGGACAGCTGTGGGCCATTGAGTTGGGACCGGCCCCATTCCGCAATATGTTGACATAACCGTTAACACGCCGGTCCCTGGAACCGGAAGACCTGTGCATCGATCGGTCTTGGGGGATTCCATCTCCCTCGAGTATTTATGTCCCTGACGAGTTGTGGCCAAGTCGCGCCCTTCGTGTGCTGACGTAGCAGGCCCTCAAACTCTCCGTGGTCTGTGCCACAAGACTAGACAGCCAGCGGACGGCATCTTTGGCTTTCCGCACCGCTGCCCGCCCCTTCCTGGCTCTGAGACCTTCGTCTGCTGCGTCTCCCAGCCTTACGGGCACCTCAGTACCCTACCACAACGGAGGGCCCACATGGTATGTTGTTTGCCACCGTCCCAAGTCTTGAGCAGGCCTTGACGAATTGGAGGGTAGCTTGTCGAGTCCATTGCCCCCGACGCTCATGCGTCCCCGGGGCCATTGCGTACCGGTGCACGACAGTCCTTCGGGCCTGTCGTCTCGCCAAAGGACCGCAACAAATTGTCTATCAACTTCTTAGCTAACGAAGCCCCTCGGGCTGAGACGAGCACGTGGACCCGCCGACCTTCTTCACCGTTATCGCACCGTGCTCGCGGTGTGAATCGCCTCACCTCGACATTAGGACATACCGACGACGCCGAAGTCGCCGCGGCGATATCAAGCGACCAGCCACGGTAGAGTATTCTCGACAGGGGTGTTCTGCAGGAGATTGACCCGCTGCGCATCAGAACCTACCGTTTGGAAATCGTCCAGCATCCAGACAGGACGGCCGAGTTCGGGAACTCCGCCCTAACCCGCCTGCCGCTTGCGCCGCCGCTCATAGCGCAACTCGTACTGCGCGATCCGTCTGGACACACGGTCATCGAGTGAGTAGGGATGCAAGCGGGGGGTAGCGTGATGGTTGCGCGCTGAACGCCGTCGCAGCGAGTCGGAGCTCCCTTTCCTGGTGGCGCAGTTGTCGCTGCTCAGCGGGGACGGGGCGTCGCCCATGGACCACGCCACGAACGAGAGAGGCCAAAATGCGCCGGAGCGGCTTCTGTACGGCAATCTTGTGTCGTCGCCGCATCTGCTGCGCAACCTGCAGGGCCGGCGGGGGGTGTACTTCATGTTTCCGGACGTCGGGGTGAGGCAGAGGGGGCGCTTTCAGCTCAAGGTGTCTCTCATGCGTCTGCCTCGGTGAGTGTCATTTCCAGGCGATTTTCGGTCGGGAATTTCCCTGAAGGTTCATAGATTTGATGATCCCGAGGCAATTATGCACGGCGCCACGGGAAACGTACTCGCAGAAGCGCGCTCTCTGCCCTTCGATGTTTTCCCGCTCCGAGACTACGTCGCCCCTGGTGAGAAGCACCCTTTAAAGCCATTAGCCGCATAAGATCACTCACGGGGGCTCTGCGATCTTGACACACACACAATTGTCGACCTTGTACGCCTCCGCGTGGACCCAGCCCAGACGCCGTTGACCCAATATTTCTTGCAGCAGGGTGCCCGAATGTACGCTTTTGCCTCCACGCTCCAGTTCCGCCGAGGCGCGCCGCTGAGTTCTTGACGTTACAAGGATCGCTGCTCCTCCGCGCTCTCTTTAGCTCTCGCTCTCACCATTGTGGTACGGCGTGGCTTGTGCGCGCCTGGGCTCGCGTCGGTCGACCGCTCGATGACAGGCCGGCGCTCCCTGGGCACGCATGCGATTGGGGCTGTTGTGCTATTGTTTGAACGTTTCATTCCGAGTAGTGTGACCACACACGTACGTTCCGCTTGTTTCGCACCTTCGTTCGTTCGTTCTCCTGCCCGTTGATTTCTTTCTTTCCTGATTCGCACTTCGCTGTGTGCCTACCCGGACAGAACCCTCGCTCTCTTTTTTGTGTGCAGGGCGTCTGGACTTCTACGTATGCCGTATAGAGTAACGGATGACGCGAGTTCGAGGCTGAGCTAGTTGTACGTTGTACGTGTTTTGTTTGGCAGATGGAATCTCGCGGATATGCATGGTTCCCTGCGATTTATAATCGTTCTGCGCGAGCATTACCGGCGGGGCTTCGCCTTCCCCAGGAAGCACCTGCCACCCGACCGGGATTGGGCGAGACTGTATGTACCACGACTGTCAACCGTGTGCTCGTAACCTTGCTTAGACTTTGTCCCTCTCGAGACCCATGCGACCATTCGCGAAAGTACCGTGCTGCTCAAGGCGATACGCAGACCTTCGGTGCAGTTCGATATCAACACGGCAGACAGCGCGGCAAGATGGTGGACCAGAGAACAGACGCTTATGAAGGCGATAGGCACGGCACCGGAGCGCTGGAACGGAGCGTCCGCCTTTGATTACTGGGTTTATGGACGAGCAGCGCTCAGCTTGCGTACGTGGATCGGGGCGCACTGGAGGAAGTGTACAGCTTCAGAGCTGCGCAGTCAGTCATCTGTCGCTGCTTGTTCCTGTAACGCAGGCTGCCCGTACTGCGCGCGATGCTCTGCGCTGCCAT
The DNA here is from genome assembly GCA_022376465.1 of Cubamyces lactineus. Classification (NCBI taxonomy): domain Eukaryota; kingdom Fungi; phylum Basidiomycota; class Agaricomycetes; order Polyporales; family Polyporaceae; genus Cubamyces; species Cubamyces lactineus. Next base: position 528,580 of record JACDTU010000016.1, on the reverse strand, counting down.
GGGCGAGGTAGTGGCAGTTGGAAACGAAGGGAAAAGATGTCAACAGGACAGCGTAAGACTCGGAGTCGGACTGCGCGGGCGGAGGTGGCATGCAATTGCGATCGAACGCGTCCGAGTCCGACGAGCAGGCAGGGCAATCTGCCGCCGGCCGGGCGTCATCCATCACGTGGGAGGCGCATGCTATAATAAGCTCCCGCATTCGGCAGCTGCGTGTTCCCCTCCTCTCGCACTCACACTCGCATCTCTTCCTCTACACTCATGTCCAACAAAGACTACTACGGCGGCGGTCAGCAGCAGTACTACCCACCGGCTGGTATGTCTTCTTTTGGCGTTCTCCCTGTGCGTCAGCGCCCACTAAGTCTCCCTGCATCAGGGCCTCCTCCTGGACAGGGCGGTTACTACCCCCAACAACCTCAGGCTGCATATCAGGGCGGGTACCAACAGCCTTACGGTCAACCTCAACCTGGTTACGGCCAGCCCTACCAGCCCCAACCTCCTCCTCAGACAGTATATGTGTAAGTGCTGCAAGAGCAGGTGCGCTTTCGGTCCGTGGCGTCGCTGACATACATCCCTGGTGCTCCGCAGTCAACAGCAAGACAAGGGCGGAGGCGACAGCTGCTGTGCTTGCCTAGCGGGAATGTGTCTGTGTTGCTGCGCAGAAGGTGAGGCTCATCCTTCTGCCTGTCCCAACAGGTTGCGTTGCTAACTCAGCGCACTTGTAGAGCTCTGTTGCGACTGCTTGTTCTGAGGCTAGGAGTCGTGCAACTTGCTCTGCTGGCTCGGGCTGTGTTCATGCGACTGATTCCCCTTCCCCCCTGTCCCACCTGTATGTTTCCGTGTGTAAATTAGGACATTTTCCTACCCTCCTGGATGCATATGACGTTCATGACCGCTTCCTCTTATGGCATATGAATATGTGGCTCTGGTGAGATGAAATTCTTGCATGACGACCTTGGAGAAGGCACGAAGAGCGTACTTTCATGAACGCGAGCCCCACGCGACTGTCATGTTGCCTTCATGAGCGTCTATCGGGCATCGGAGGCGTATCCGGAGAGCCCGGCCGGTCTGGCCGCGACGGTCGGCGTCTGGTGCATGGCCACAAACGGACTGGCTGTGATTTGTTCGGGAGACGGATCCGGATTCTCCCGCGGAGGGTCCAGTGTGACCGGTGTGACGAACGAGCGCCCGCCCTCTTGCTCTCTCGAATATCCGCCGCCGCCGTCGTCGTCGACCGACTCGTTGTGCTCATCCCTCAAAATGCTCGCCAGGCTCCCTGCGGGTGCCTTGAAGAACGTCGCGGCCCTCCGCTCGACCGCCTTCAACAGCGCACGCAACGTTCAGGTGCATACACTCCATCCGTCCCGCTCGTCACCGCACTCACAAACTCGAACAGCGTGTCCGTTTTGCCTCCACCTCCTCCTCGTCATCCTCCGCGTTTGAGGTGTGTACATGCCCACGCAGTCCTGCTGGAATGCGATACTCAGTTTCCGCCCTCAGTCCTTGTTGACATCTCGCGCTGCCCTTGCCTCCGCGACGTTTGCGACGGTCGGCTCCATTGCATGGTACGCTAACCTTTACGGCACCCTCCCCTTCATTGGCGAGGTCCACGCCAACTCTCCCGCCGAGGAGGGTCTTCACCCGCCTCAATACCCCTGGTCGCACTCAGGATGGCTCGACTCTTTCGACCACGCCAGGTAACGCAACTCGTGTCGTCACGTCACTTCTCCGCGTCTGATTCGTGTTGCAGCATCCGGAGAGGCTACCAGGTCTACCGCGAGGTCTGCGCGGCATGCCACTCGCTTGACCGCATTGCTTGGCGCAATCTCGTCGGTGTCTCCCACACTGTCGATGAGGTGAAGGCGATGGCAGAGGAGGTCGAGTACGAGGATGGGCCCAACGACCAGGGCGAGATGTTCATGCGCCCGGGCAAGCTCTCCGACTACATGCCCGCTCCGTACCCCAACGAGGAGGCTGCTCGTGCTAGCAACGGTGGTGCTCTTCCTCCTGACTTGAGTCTGATCGTCAAGGCTCGTCACGGTGGTGCGGTATGTGCACTTTCGCGTTTGTTGCCGTGACTGGCAGATTCTCATAGGAGGGACGGTTGACCACAGGACTACATCTTCTCTCTCCTGACTGGCTACCGGGATCCCCCGGCTGGTTTCGAGATCCGTGATGGCATGAACTACAACCCCTACTTCCCCGGCAACGCCATCTCCATGGCGCGTGTGCTCTTTGACGGCCTCGTCGAGTACGAGGATGGTGCGTCATAGTTCTAAAGCAAAAAGCGCTATGACTGACAGGCGTATCATTCAGGCACTCCTGCAACCACCTCGCAGATGGCTAAGGACGTCGTCACCTTCTTGAACTGGGCTGCGGAGCCTGAACACGATGAGCGCAAGAAGAACGGTCTCAAGGCTGTCATCCTGTTCTCAACGTTGTGGGCTATCAGCATCTACATCAAACGCTTTAAGTGGAGCGTCATCAAGACGAGGAAGATCTGTACGTCTCTGTGACACTGGTACCCGCTAGAATTTGATGCTGACCGGCATGTGCAGTGTACAACCCTCCCGCGAACAAGCCTTGAGACGTCTAGATTAGAGTACCTATCTGCCTGGAAGTCGTTGGGGACGTCCGTGTGCATAGTCGAGATCGAAATCGGACTGTTTATTCCACCTGCAAACCCGACACAAGGTTCTCGCTACGTGCACGTCCTTCGTTGTCTCCTGCACCCATACTTCAGTAGTGCAAACATAATGGATCACATTCGTCTTCGGGACTGCTCCTGCGTTTGTTCGAGCTTTGAGGTACGCGTCTGTGCGGAATTAGTGCGAAGGACGAATAAACGACGGGGGATTAGGCAAGGTTTTGTGGCCAGTTTTTGCACGTGTAGAAGTAAAATAATCGAAAATGAAATGCTTGTGTATGCCTGGTGTGGCTGGGTCCGGTGCCCAGACCGCTTACCACTTATCCCACCACTGCAGCCATACTGGTCCGCTCGCTACAGACAACGTCGGCCACTCTATCTCTCTCTGACAGCATTGTTTAAGAACTGTTATCCTTATTTCTCATCTGTGCACTGCTTGGATACGATTCATCAGAATGTCTACGGAGAGCTGGCCGCCAAAACTGAAGTACGCTCGTTGCTCTCAGTCCCGATCGCTCTACTCACAGTCGTGCAGAGAATGGGTTGCGAAATGTCTAGGACAGATGACCGATGCGAACCGGGAAGAGGCTCAGACTGAACTTAAACAGGTGATTGCTGAGTCGTATGCGAACAAGACGCTGTGGACGACAGACTGGGACGGGGTGCAACTCAAGAGGTGCGCTTGTCCCCGCTCATAGTTTCGACGTCTTCTACGGTTGGCTGAGTATGCATTGGAGCCTGATGCCCAAGCCACCACCTGTGCTCTCAACGCATAGCCACCTGAAGCGGAAATTGTGAGTCTACCACCTTCGCGGGGTTGTCGAGGAAGCTAACCGTGCATGGTGAAGGAATGAGAACCACTCGTCAAGTAATAAGAAGACCAAGAAAGGATCCGTATCCAAGGCTGCTGCAGCGAACGCATTAGATCCGGATGACGCCGCAGCACTGAATCGTAGGGCCGCCCGCTTCCAGCGCGAGCATGAGATCGAACGGCAGAAAAGTTCGCGTCCATTCAACAACCATACCTCCCCATACCCTTCTCCGTACGCTAACCCGCAACTCTACAAATCCCGCTCCGGCACCCCGGCGACGTACGACGCCGACAACCCTGACGCGGATCCGGTCGGTCTTGACCCCAGTTCCTGCGCTGTGCTCGCTATTGTCTGACGTGCTGCGTGGCGTGGTTGCAGAACGTGCCGAACTGGGACCGCTTCACCATCGTGGGCACGTCCCAGGAGATCTTCAAGGACTATTTGCGGTTGACCTCAGTGAGTGGCCGCCGCTGGGCGCTGAGCGGTCGGATCGACGCCTGACTTCGCGCCATTCGCCATGTCTGCGCAGGAACCCAAACCGGAGCAGATACGTCCGTACCACGTCTTGCAAGAGACCCTGAACCAGCTCAAGAAGAGGTGGCGCGAGAAGGCCACGTACAATTGGATATGCAGCCAATTCAAGAGCTTACGGCAAGACCTAACCGTGCGCCTCTCTTCCGCCCGCCTTCTTCTGTCGGACGTGTTGACAGCGCGTTCGCACCTTATTGTCTTTGTGTCGCGCAGGTGCAGCGCATAAAGAACGAGTTCACGGTGACGGTGTACGAGATCCATGCGCGGATGGCGCTCGAAGTGGTATGTGCGCTCCCTCCCGACGTCCCCGGCTTCTGCTCGTGTCCGAGGATCATCCCCTGTGCGGTGACGTTGACGAGTGGGACCGCTTGGCGTGTGCAGGGCGACATGGTCGAATACAACCAATGTCAAGCCATGCTCCGCAACCTCTATGAGCTCGGCATCCCCGGCAAGGTCGAAGAGTTTACGGCGTATCGAATACTGATGCTCTTGCACGGGCGTAATCGAAGTGGTACGCTCTTTGCCGCATACGTTCCGCTCGAGGAGCGCGCTGACGTCTCTTCACGAATCCCACCGCCACACCCTATTGTCTCTGCGCCGTACGTCGGCGTCGGACGGGCAGACTTGAATTTGTACGTAGGTCAGCTAACAGAAAAGCAGAAAGCGGACCCGGCGGTGCGGCACGCGCTCGCGGTCCAGCGCGCGATTGCGATGGGCAACTACCACGCGCTGTTTGACTTGTACATGAACGCGCCGAACATGGGCGCGTACATCATGGACCATTTCATTGATAGGGAACGTATACGGGCCCTCATGGTCATGACAAAAGCGTGAGTACTGCATTCTACGCGCCCCGCCTTCGTGCCTTCCCGACCTCCCTTTCTGCCTGCCCGTTTTGGTCTGCCTGCGGGGAAGGTGGTTGCGGAAGGGTGGTTCCAATGGTTCTTCCGTGCTCGACCCTTTGCGAGCGGGAGAGATGTCTCTGAATCTAGAACACGAACGCTGACCACACTTCTTTGTCGGTTCACCCTCGGTCTTCTCCCGCTCATTGCACCGCCCCGATCTCGTCCATGCACACGCCCTACAATCTGCGACGGAATAACGGCCACGTTCGTGCCTGCAGGTACCGCACGCTGCAATTGACGTTCATCCAGAACGAGCTCGCGTTCGACACGCCCGCTGCGGCGCGCGAATTCCTGGTCGAGCACCGCGCGGGCTTCTTCACGAACCCGAACGCGCCGGACGCGGACGCGGTGTTGGACTGCAAGCCGGCGGGGCCGCAGCTCGCAACGGCGTACGAGGAGAAGTACAGAAGAGTGCAGATCAAGGGCGCGGTATGATCATCTTCGTTCACTATCTTCGTTGGCTTTTTTCGTGGTTCGCGGTGCGGGTTTGGCTGGGGTCGTGAGGGGAAGGGGAGGTGGAGATAAGTGGAAGAGCTCACTCAGCTCCTCTTAGAGGTGTTCGTGACGCTGTGATTGCTATCTTACGTCGCGCTAGTCGCATTGTACGCTATGAATATACCTGTCAATATCTCCATCGTATGTTGCGTGTCTGCAAGTCAAGAATGTCTCCGCTGGGATCAAAAGTAAGACGTATACAACACGTAACGTGCCCTAGTATACAAACAAATTGTCTATGCTACAGTCCTAATCACGCATGCGTGCAGGGATGAATCTCCGTAGAACGACGTCTCGGACAGAGTAATGTGCGAGACATGCAGGAGAGGAGACAAGTTCGGGCGATACGCGAGATCGTGCGGGAATCGTCACGTATGTCAGAATTAGAGTCTATGTGGATTGGGAAGAGGTATCAGCAATTGCAACACGGCGGGTGAATGGTAGGATTGATAACCCACCTTTTGCACTTGTGAGTTCACGCGATTTACTGTGCTGAGCCACGTCCAGGAGAACGTTTGCGAGTTGGGGAGGTTGAACGGGGATGACTCTTGGTCGGCGGGGTCTTCGTATACTGGAATGACAACCACGGCGAACCTGTGTTTTAGGGCGGTTAGTAAAGATGAGGTATAAGGAGACATGGCATGATAATATTGGGGAGAGGACGTACTCTGCGTGGTGGAAAACGGGACCGCGTTTGTACAGCAGGAAGTCGACGCAGAACTTGATTCCGCCTTTGACGACCCAGCCGAGGGCACGGTAGTAGTGATATGCGGCGTAGTGTACGAGGAAGGGGTTGTCGAAGCGTAGCGCCTGTGGGTCGGTTGGCGATTGGGGTGGCGGTATGGAGTGCACATCCTGGAAGGCCCGCCAAATTTGTTCGAGGGTCATGGGTTCGTTCTGCGGGAGAAAAGTGTTCAGATGAGGCTTGTCATAGGAGTGTATATGAGTCGGTACCGTCTGCGGGTCGAGCACTGTCAAGCAGTCGAGGTTCCAGACGAGGAACCACGCCTCCTGCAGCGTCAGCTGGAGGTGCTCGACGTTCTCGAGCGGCTCCTCTTCTTCTCCGCCTTCGCCTTCGCCCTCACCGTCCTCGTCGCTGTCTTCTGGCGGCGCCTCGGGCAGCGAAGGCCCTTCTGAGGGCTGCTGCTGCTGGGGCTTCCACGTCGCTCCAGAGGGGATGACGGTCGGCGCGGCTTGGCGGCCTTCTGCGAAGGCTGCTTCTGCCTCGGCGGCGGCTCGCGCGATGGCGGCGGCGCGGTCGAGCTTGAATTGGCGGCGTTCGGCGCGGCGTTTTTCGCGGATCTCTTCAGAGGTCATGTCTGGGTGGGCGAAGCGTGTATTAGCGGTGACCTCCAGATATCCTGGCTATATGAAGTTTAGAGTGCGGTGGTAGGGGCCCCATGGCGGACATGCGCACAGGGTTTGTGAACGGCCCATTCAACACTGTTCTGCCACATTATAGGATATGGGCACTAGCCTAGCCTGACCATCTCGGAGAAATTGTGCGCCAGTACTCCAGCAGAGCGGTCGAAAGCATGTGTCGACCTCATATACTATCACAAGGTTCAGACGTTTTACTAGGCCCACGAATATCATCTCCGAAGAGTCTGAGTGTTCGACTCGTTTTGCGAGCAAACGCGAGTATGCAGGGGCAACATGATTTCCTTGAAGCACCAAGGTGTCGTCTTAGTTAATTACGTACAATTTCCAGCAGCTTTTCGCGCATTTATTTGCCGTGCGAGCCAAGAGGGCTCACTACGGGAGAGATCACCCTTGCCAAAGAAGCCACGGCGCCATAGGATTGTAGAGTCCTTCTCGGAGACGACCCAGACAGAACGCGTGTAAGGATCAAAGACGCCTTCGCAATGAGGGCTATCTAGTCGCGTAGAGGAGACACCGAGGAGAGAGAGAATGCGCGAGACGGCGGAGGCAGAGTCAGGAGTGTGGAAGGCGAGCGGAAGAGGGTGGGCGTATATTCTGTTGTTTTCGGCGCGGCGAGCTCCAGCTTTTTGGCCACCTTGCCTGCGTGAGGGGCCGATGAGCGACATGTGCAGCAAGTACAACGCTGGAGCTCGAGGAAAGCAGCCACAGACTCAGAGTTGCGGAGAGAGATTGAATGGGCGAAGCGCGTCGATCGTGACTTTCTCTTCCTCTCGCGTCTCGCGACACGCGCGTCCATCCTCTTGCCCTCATCCTCTCCTCATACCCGCTGTCCTTATATCCATAGCCTGCCGAACACGCGGAAACTCCTTGTATGATGTCCGAGAAGCGAAGAGCAGAGATCGAGGCAAAGCGTGCAAAGCTTGCAGAGCTCCGTAAAGCGCGGGCAGATCGCCAGAAGGCAGATGCAGAGAGGCGGGCCTCCGAGGTACGTCTCCGCCCGCTCTCCATCCCGTTCTCCATCGGCTGCATTCCCTGCTGTGACCGTATACTCATCTGATATGTGTTTTGTTAAAGGGTGCAGGGCCGTCTGTTGCCCGAAGAGACGTCGATGACCTCGTCTCCGCCCTCATTGGCCCTGGCAGCCGTGTCGACAGCGCCGTTGACTCTCCCGTCTCATCCGTACCTGGGACTCCCTCTCTCGGCCAAGTCGGCCTGCCTGGGCCTTCTACTCTGTCGCTGTCTGGACGTCTAAGTAGGCAGAGCGATGTCACGTCCGATACGAGGCTTAGTATGGGTACAACCCTCATTCACTCTCAGAACGGGGCCACTGAGAACGTCATTGAACGGTACGTGTGGTGTTAACCATGATCGGAAGGGGAGGGCAGGTACCTGAACGGCAGTACCACGCTAGAGAGATGACCCAGCGAACAATACCGGATCTCATTGACATCGAGCAAGAGCTCTTTGAGCTGCCGCAGAAGGTGCGCGTTCTGGTGGACATGTTACTCGTGCATTGTAACTCATCTGTGAGATTATGTAGGAACGAGTAATCTACAACAAGGAGGTGCAGACGATGGAGATTGAGACAGAACCTGTCGCTGTATCCGAAGAGGAGATTCGAGAACGCATAATGCGCGAACGAGAGGCAGCGGAGGCTGAGCGGATAGCGCACGAGCAGGAACTCGAGGCAGAGAGCCAGCAGCTTGACGAAGAGATTGCCCAAGAGATCCGAGGTGCGTCACTTCATTGAATTGGGCAAATCGTGTATTCAGACCTGCGACGCACCCAGAGATGACCGAGGAGGAGAAGCTGAGCATCTTCTCGGCCCCGGAGTTCTTAGACTTCGTCGAGCAGTCGACGAAGATCATTCAGCGCGCGTTGAACGACAATTACGACTACATCCGTGACTATACCATCGGTGCGGAAAGCGGGCCGTACGTGCGACAATCACTCTATCACTGTGTTAAATCTGAGAGTACCATAGTGAAGCATCGGAAGGGCGCATTAAGTGCGTGTGCGCATTCTACGACGAGCGGTATACGAAGAACCGCTCCATCACGGATATCGACTGGTCACCAAAGGTGAGCACAGTGACGTGAAAGGCGTCGCAGCGGACTGATTTAAACGTCTCAGTACCCTGAATTAAGCTGTGCATCGTACAACAAGAACCCGGCGGCACTGAACGAGCCAGACGGTATCGTTGCGGTATGGAATCTGCACCTGTTAGAACGGCCTGAGTTCGTCTTCCATTCCCAGGTGAGATTCTACTCGTTCGCACCTCCACCTTCATGTCGCTGAACGGTTGCAGTCAGACGTACTGTCGGTGACGTTCTCGCCATTCCACTCGAATCTCGTATTCGGAGGGACGTATTCCGGTCAGATTTTGCTTTGGGATACACGGTCGAAACATCTACCTGTGCTCAAGACGCCGCTGTCCGCCGCGGGACACACGCATCCTGTATACGCGATGCAGATGGTCGGCACGCAGAACGCGCACAATCTGATCACGAGCAGTACGGACGGGACCGTCTGCAGCTGGCTCGTCGACATGCTAGCACAGCCACAGGTACGTACAACGCGTCTTGCGGCTTGCGCCCATCCACCGAGATTCATTGTGTGGTCATGTAGGAAACGCTGGAGCTTATCCACTCGGGTCACAACAAGACTGGTGAAGTTGCTATCACGTCCCTTAACTTCCCCGACAACGAAACGACTACGTTCTGGGTCGGCACGGAGGAGGGCAATGTGTACCAAGCCAACCGGTATGACCGCGCAGGCGCGAAGGCAGGCCTGAATCCGTATGATGTGTACAAGGGACACGCGGGGCCGGTCATGGGCGTACATTTCCATCCGCTCGTGGGCCCGGTCGACTTCTCGGACCTGTTCTTGACATGCGCAGTCGACTGGACGGTGAAGCTGTGGCGCGCGAAGTCGCTGGCGAAGCCGAGCACGTCAGTAACGCACGTACCGCCGCTGTACTCGTTTGATGAGGCGGACGACTACGTGTACGACGCGCGGTGGCACCCGACGCACCCTGCGCTGTTCGGGACGGTCGACGGCGCGGGCAAGTTCGACATCTGGAATTTGAACCACGACACGGAGGTGCGTTTATCCCTTACTTACACGGTTCGTTCGAGGCGGAGTGCTCATAACGAACCCGTAGGTACCTGTGGTGTCGACAACAGTAGGCTCCGGGAAGGCGCTGAACAAGCTCAGGTGGGAGCGCAAGGACGGTCGGCGCGCGGCGGTCGGCGGAAGCGACGGGCGGCTGTACATCTACGACATCGGCGACATGGCGCTGCCACGAGAGTCAGAATGGACCGATATGCAGCGCACTGTCGCGAGCATGACCGGCGGAGGCGGAGGCGCGTATGCGAACGGCATCGGGGACGACTCCGCGCGGATCATGGCGGGCCGCTGATTGGGGTGCAAGCTACGAGTACGGAATTGTGGACGGCCGCGTTCAGTTTGTTATACCCCGGTCAGATTCATGCGTAATCTCTCAATACACCTGCAGGCGTCACGGCCCCCTGTATGATCATGCATGATGCCTAGATTGATAAACCCATTGAACACGCTCAGCAGCTCGCGCAGGCATCCCGTTAGCAGGTACTCGGAGCTTAGTTTACGATTGAATAACATTGGCCCGAATTGCCGCATTTTCACGTCAGCTAATGGGTAAGGTTCATTTCTTGAGGACTTCTCGAACGCTAAGCGCTTACTATCACTGATAGACTACTGATTATCGCCGAAAAGGCGAAGGTGCATTTCCCTCTGCAAACACCCTCGTGGTGGGTGCCACTGCAGGGAAGTCCAGGGGCGCTCATCCACCTGTGGACTAGGCTATGGGTCTGTAAGGGATCCCTGAGTGGGGATGCACCCATATAAGCCTGCAGATGCAAGCAAAAATGCGCCCGTGCTGCTCCCCTTTGCAGATTCCCGCTGAAATCCGGTTCTGGATATGCCTATACCGGGCAATGGGCCTGCTGAGCGCCAGTCGCGGGTGACGCTCAGCCGGGAGGCCAAGAATTACCGTCGAGGTATGTAAGTGGCTTGCGCGTTGCAGGCCTATGACTACCGCCTCTGACGAGAGCATGGAGGTGGTGGGTACGGGGAGCTTGGAACTGGCTCACCTGTGAATTGTTACAGATTATGCGGAGATTTTCGGATACGACTTGAGCCAGGACGCCATCCACGCCCTTCACCGCTGGCTGGTGTACCGGTATGGAGCACGCGAGTACACGCTGAAGAATCTGCAGAATTGGTTTTCTGCTCGGAGGCGGGACCACTTTGACGAGCTGGAGTGAGGAGGGGCCGGGCCGGGAGGTCGCACACATCCATGAGAACGCTGAGGTATCTACGCGCTGCAAATTTATTTCGTGCCCTCTTGCTTTTCTCACTGATGCGAATTGGACGTGCAGAGCTAGCAAACCTTCGAACAAACCACCCGGCGCGACAGGTGCACAGGCTAGGCGCCCCGCCGCTGCCACATATCGCGCATTCGCGCGACCATAGCGAGATGCGTAGATCTCGCAAAATCGACATGTTCATGTTGGATCACGGTGTCGTCTTACTTGTTTTCCTCAATGTATCCCTATTCTTGTTGGTGTAATCACTGCGTTCTTGGCACTTGAGATTCTATGCTAGTTCTCATGTGTCACGATATATACATCCCCTAATTAATAGCCACATGCCCTTGGGGCTACCCTACCTATCGAGACTGCTGTTCTACACGCTTACCGGTGTATTACGGCCAAAAACTCAGGAGCGTACGCCGCGAGCGATGGCAAAACGAGATGGACATGTCCGGGATTGAACCGGACCCCTCTCGCATGCTAAGCGAGCGTGATAACCAACTACACCACATGCCCTTATAGAAGGCGCTCTTCTCGTGCGAACTCGTCCGGCGTCAGCCATGTACCACCCGGTCGCTGGGCCAAAGGCAGGACTCTCATCCGAGGCCTGTTGCTCTTATGCCTTGGAATGTCCCCTTCGGGGTGACATACGAAAAAAATTGGAACGATACAGAGAAGATTAGCATGGCCCCTGCACAAGGATGACACGCTTTCCCGGAGTGGTAGACCTACGGGTCTCAATATTTATTTTGCCTGCTACATACGGTACATGCACTCTTTTTTACTCGCAACGGATATCCTGGGTGTGCGTCTCCGCTGCTACATACAAACTCCGACTTGGGAGATTGTGGCGGATTGTCACGCTCTTTGCTCTTACGGCCACTGATTCTTCGTCCACACACGAATGCGGCATTCATTCGCTTCGATATTATATAGGAGTATTGGCGTAGTACTCTCAGATATTTGTGTGAAATGATTTAGTGATCGGTGCAACATAGCAAAGTGCCGAGCGGATTCTATACCAGAGCGGTCCTACCCCCGGCGCACTCTTATTCAAAAATCTTGATGATGTGTCCGCCAATTTCCGTCATTTTCTGCATATAGGCATGGGAATGCAAGCTGAACACAATGCCAATTTTTGTAGGAGATCCAGACGAGTCTATGTACGGGAATTGCAGAAGTTGCACTTCTGTTGCGATTGCACTTCCGGTGCCGTGATAGTAGGCTGAATATAGCATGCGAAGAGCACCCACGGAAAGGCTAACGGCAGGGAATACGAGGAACGGCACTGGCGGCGGAGGGCTGATCCGTGTGGACTGGGGGCGGAAGACGCGACAGACGGGCCTCCGCCTCGACGCTCGAGAGGCGCATCGTCGTCCACGAGACATCGCCAGCTGGGCTCAGACAGGGCGCGCTGGGACAGTCTGGGGATATTTCTGTATTTCTCTGCCATCCGCGCACTCGCACTCGCACTCGTCTCAGATCTACCACACTCCACGCACGTTTGGCTGGAGGAATTGCGGCGATAACCCGTCTGTACACTCGCTCAAGACGCGTCAGGTGACGGATCAAATGCTCTCCCGCTGCAAGTGCAGGTTCTCCCTCCCTGCTGCTATCCCCGCCTGCCGTCCCGTCTCCTCCTTCCCTCCCCCCGCCATATCCTCGTCTGAGTCCATACCCCACTCTTCTCCTCACCCCCACTCTCGTAGACTATCAGCATCAGCCAGGATGTCCACTTTCAAGCAGGTACGCACCCGCGCTTTCTCCCGTCTGCGCCGTGAGCTTGGGCTGATATGAGGTGGATGCTTCGTTGGGACCCTGTAGGAACCGCACAAGTAAGCATTTTGGTTATGCTGCTACGCTCTGTGCCTGATGAATACATACTTCGCGACGATCCCAAAAGGCTCCTTGTGTAAGTATTTGATTGTAACCCAATCGCGCGCGCCGATCACACTGAACGCGAATGCTCGCTCTGCAGTATTCCCGGGCCCATCGAAGTCACAGATGAGGTGCGCTCACCGTCGCCGCTAGATATGCTCCCTATGTGCTTATGTGCATGCAATCATTTCGCATACTAGGTCCTCTACGCGAACGCACATCCGTCCATGTCACACGTCTCCCCAGACTTCATCCCCGTCTTCGGCGACTGCATACGCATGATTCGCGAGGTCCTCTTTGCTGGTCCTCAGGCGCAGCCGTTCATCATCTCTGGTTCCGGGACCCTGGGCTGGGACCAGGTCTCGGCAAACCTTGTCGAGCCCGGCGAGAGTGTACTTGTGCTCAACAGCGGGTACTTTGGTGATAGCTTCGCGGACTGGTGAGTTCTCTCAGCTATGATTCAATCCGTGAACAGGTAAGTGAACGGGCTGTTTGGGCAGCTTGCGCACTTATGGCGCTGTCGTGGACGAGCTACGCGCGCCATTTGGCACGGCCGTCGAGCTCTCGTCGCTCGAGGTCGCGCTCAAGTCGAAGAAGTACAAGCTCGTCGCGTTCACCCACGTCGACACCTCAACAGGTACGTTGCACACCGTAGGCGGGATTTGGCTCTATATATAACCTACGAATTCTCCCATCCCAGGTGTGCTCTCAGATGCGAAGGACGTCGCGGAGGTCGTCAAGAACGCGTCTCCAGAGACACTGGTATGACGTCTTCCTTTACCCACCACTGCGCGTCTGTGCCTCGCAGCCATGACAGGTTCTGTGGAATGGTTGGCTTACGGCATGCACGGTTTACCTTTCATAGGTCGTACTCGACGGCGTGTGCTCGGTTGCGAGCGAAGAGATCCAGATGGACGCGTGGGGCATTGACGTCGTGCTTACCGCGAGCCAAAAGGGCCTTGGTGTTCCGCCTGGTCTGAGCATCCTTGTTGCGAGCGAGAAAGCCATGAAGGTATGCTCTCCGTGATAAGGAAATAATACGGGGAGACTGAGTGTATGCATAGGTTTTTGAGGCGCGCAAGAGTCCCGTCACGTCGTACTACGCGAGCTGGAAGAAGTTAGTCTCCTCGTATAATTGGTGTCGCGCATGCTCACGATCGAGCCATACAGGTGGCTTCCGATCATGCGCGCATACGAGAGCGGGTCTGCAGCGTACTTCGCGACACCGCCCGTGAACCTGATCTACGCGTTCCACGCGTCGCTCACGCAGCTCACGAAACGGGCTCCGTCCCTCCAAGAGCGCTTCGCGCTGCACCGCGAGGCGAGCGCGCGCGTGAAGAAGGCGGCGGAGGAGCTCGGCTTGCGTCAGCTCCCGCTCGACCCGAAGTTCGCAGCGAACGGGATGACAGCGCTGTACTTCCCTGACGGGCTCGTCGCGTCGGACTTGTTGCCGCGTTTGGGCAAGCGCGATGTTATCGTTGCGGCTGGTCTGCACAAGGATAACAAGGGTCAGTCGATGCCGTACTGCTATCGTTTTGTGTGTGTGCATGGCTGACGTCGTTGTTTTCACTCCATTAGAGAAGTACTTCCGTATCGGGTACGTCGATTTTCTGCGGATGAGCGAGGTGTAAGAATTGGGCTGACGCTGGCGGTCGGACAGGCACATGGGCGTGTCCGTCGTGGACAAGACGCGCGGAGACATTGACAAGGTGATCGCGGCGCTGAAGGAAAGTCTGGCGGAAGCAAAAGCCAGCAAGAACGTGTAAGCTTGAGGATCAAAGCAGCGGCTTTTTTCTCTGTTGTATTAGAATCCAAGGATTGAGCGTGTTCCTTTTTCTGTTTTTCTTTGACATGTTGCTGTGTACACACGACTCGGATGGACGGGCTCGCTGCGTCACGTTCTCGGACACGCGAAATCGGAATTGGAATCGATATGAACGCTGCTGCACGTACGCACGCGCCACGATCGATGTTACACGAATCCTGCACACGCACATGCACGCGCACGCTCCGCGAATCGATCGGTGGACTACATACGTACCCTACGCACGCGTAGATCGCCGAAAGAGCCGTCGACGTCGAACGTTGCGGCGACAGGCGGTGTGGCATCGAGCCTCGCAGGCCCGCTCGACCGCTCTACCCCCGCCGCGCGGCTGTGAGAGCTCAGCGCGGGCTGCCGCTCCGCCCTCGCGCGTGGCGGGATGCAAGTTCCGGGACGACTGGACGAGAGGAAGGCGAGTGATATGTCAGTTGGATGCTGTCATTGTGAACTCCGTGAAGGTTGTGGTGCTGACGGTGCGTGGCGCGTGTTATCAGGACGTTGTGTGTGCGGACCGACGCGTGGGCAGCAGGCTACGGGAGGACAGGAGGCGAGGCGAGACGAGGTGAGGATGGGGCCGGGAGGGGGATCTAGGAAGGGGATGGGCGGGACTCCGTCGGCAGTCCGCGCCGAGAGGTGTGTGCTACTCAAGCGTTATCGTCTACGGCCTGTCATTGAAGTGGTGCTAACAGGACACTGTTATCTTTGTTGAAGCGTTTGTTATGGTGTCAAAAGGGGCCTCCGGGAGGCTTAGAGATTGGGTCGTCGTCGCAGGGCTTAGTCGTCGTCTTGAGCTCTCCTTGCTTGTTTGCTTTGCTATGCTCATATCCAGACTTCGTGCGGTATCTATTAGGGATGTGCGTTGTACATTGCGTTGCATACATATACTGCTGTTGGTGCTACTCCTTGAGCGCGCTATGCCGAGGTCATGCGCCTGAACAAGCGAACGGAATCTACCATACGTCCAAAACCACCCTTCCGTACTACGCATAGGTGTAAGATGTAAGAGGAATAAGAGGCGGCAAAGTAGCGACACCTCATGCGGCGGCGGCAACCTCGCGATACTCGCCCTCACCGCCCATGCGGTCCCACCACTCCTTGCCGGACGTGGTCGGCGCGATGTAGCCCGCGCGGATGACCCAGTCGCCGAAGTGCTCGCCGGGTTCGCGCTCGAGCGCGTACCGCTTGATCATCGGCCGGAGAATGGCGAGGATCTCGGGCTCCGTGACAGATTCTGGATGGAATACGGCGTGTGAGTCGGGCAGCCAAAGAGCGGAAGGCGGGAAGAGAACGTACCGCGGTAGATCTTGTTCAGCCGCTGGCCGTAGTAGCCACCGCCGAGAAGCATCAAGTATACGCCTGGCGCTTTGCCAACGAAGGCGATTTCTGAAAGAAGACACGAGGTCAGTGGTCACCCTACGTGATGAAGAGGTATAGGTTACGTACCTGCAAGGTATGGCCGTGCACAACCGTTCGGGCAACCGGTCATACGCATGACGATGGAGTCATTGCGCAAGCCATTCTCCTCGCAGATCTTCTCCACCTTGTCGATGAGTATGGGCAGGTACTGAAGGCATGAGATGAGCGTTGAGCCTCCTACGCCTATCAAAGGTGCCAACGTACCCTTTCTGACTCAGCCATCGCAAGACCGCACGTCGGGAAGGCGACGCAAGCAGATGATGACAGGCGGAGACCTGACTGCGAGACGTTGTCGAGTTTGTACTGAGCGAGGATGCGCTTGATCGTGGGCAAGTCCTCCGTCGCGACGTCCGTGATGATCAGGTGCTGGTTCGCGGTGAGGCGGAACGCGCCCTTGTGAACCTTGGCGATCTCCCGCAGGCCGGCCTTGAAGTCGCGCTCGGGCTCGTCCTGGATGCGCCCGTTCTCAATGAAGCACGTGAAGTGGTGCTTGCCGTCCTCGCCCGTCGTCCAGCCGAGGTCGTCGATGTTGCGGTCGAAGGTGAAGGGCCGTGCGGGCTGGAACTTGTATCCAAGACGCCGCTCGACTTCGGCCTTGAAGTTGTCGAGGCCCATGCGGTCGATGGTGTACTTGAGACGGGCGTTCTGAGACAGATATGTGATTAGTCTTAACAACACTTCGGCGAGGCTCGACTTGAAGCTCACTTTGCGGTCAACACGGTTGCCGTTGTCTCTCTGAACCAACATGATCTTCTCCGCCACATCGACGCCCTGAGCCACGGTACAGAAGCCGAGGATGTCACCCGTCCGAGGGTACGTCTTCTTGTTACCGTGGGTAACACCCATACCGCCACCGGCAGTGACGTTGAAGCCAGCGAGCTCGCCATTCTTGTCGGTGATCGCAATAAAGCCGACGTCATTGGCGAAGACGTCGACATCGTTGTTAGGTGGAATCGCAACTGCGACCTTGAACTACGGACAGGATGAGCTCGGTTGGCACGTCTACGGGCAAGAAGGATATATATGTACCTTGCGAGGCAGGTAGAATTCGCCGTAGAGCGGCTCGACGTCTTTCAAGGCCTCTCCGGCGACAAGCTTCTTGTCCAGCCAGATTTCGTGGTATGCGGTCGTACGGGGAAGTAGGTGCTCGCTGACCCTCTTGGCGAAGTCGTAGGCCTGACGGTGAAGCTTTGAAAGCGAGGGCACCGTCGAAACAATGACATTCCTGTGTTCACAGTGAGTACATGTATGGAGCAAACGGGTGTCAGGACATACCGGTTTACGTCACCGCAAGCTGCGAGCGTATCAAGCAGTGCACGGTTGATGTCCTGGATCGCGGACTTGAGGTGACGCTTGATGACGCCGTGGAACTGGAACGTTTGGCGGGTCGTGATCTTGAACGTGCCATTCCCGTGCTCGTCCGCGATCTGGTCCATCATCAACCACTGCTCGGGCGAGCATACCCCACCGGGCATGCGCACACGGATCATGAAGCTGTATGCGGGCTCCGCGCCTTGCGCCTGCCGCTCGTCACGGATGTCGCGGTCGTCCTGCTGGTAGATACCGTGGAACTTCGTAAGCTGGGTATCACTCGGCGCGAGCGCGCCAGTGGTGTTGTCCTCCAGGCCCTCCGCGATGGTACCGCGAAGGTACTGCGACGCAACCTTGATGTGCTCGTTCGTGATCGGCTCGGGCTCCTTCTCCTTCACCTCGACTGCGTCGACGCCAAGCGCCTTCCAGATGAGAGGCTCCCAAGCTTGGTATCCAGTCTCCGGCCCATCTGCATCCTGGTCGTCTCCGAGGCCAAGGGGGGCGAAGCGCTGAGCACCGAGCTGCTCGAGGCGCGCATCGAGGTCTTTGCCCGCCTTGTTGTAGTAGTGCGCGTCCTCGGGCCGAGGCCAGTAGTGCGAGTCGCCGAGACCAAACACGGAGAAGCGTACGTTCGTGAGTGGCTTCTCGCCGCGCGCAGCGAACACGTTGAGAGCCTTAGCGAGGGTGCGGCCGTTCTGCGGGAACTCACCCTGACCGGCGACGGACGTGACGAAAACGATCATTTCCTCCTTGGCGAGGTCGTCCACAGAGATGGAGTCCATCGTTGCCACAGTGGTGGACAGTCCACGGAGCTTACCGCGCGTCGCGAGCCGCTTCGCCATCTTCTCCGCCCTGCCACCGTCTGAAGCATAGAGCACGGTGAGGGGCGGCGCGTCGATAGCGTTCAGCAAATCGTTGTAGGCTTGCTGGGCACGCTGCTTCCGAGCCTGCTTGAGGTTCTCACCCAAGCTGCCAACAAGCTCAGCCGCTACCTCAGGCTTGGAGCGAGTGAGCTGGGAGAGGTGGTTCTGACGGTCGAGGAACTGCTGCAGCTCGTTCTTCACAAAGTCAGAGTCGAGCGAGAACGGCTCCTTGCCCTCGCGCTCCTTTGCAGGGTTCCAGCGGTATAGCGGCCAGTATCCGGAGTCGACGGCGAGCTTGGTCTCCTTCAGAATCTCGAGCGCCGGCGTCTGCTCAGTGTTGTACGGCAGGTATGCGAGGACAACACTGGGGCCGTTGTAGCGGTCGGCTTCCATGATCGACTGGAGTACCTGTGAGTATGAGGAGTACACGGCAGTGCTGGCGACGTAGACATCGCCGTGGTTCATTGCATACAGGCCGACGTCCTGCTTCCGGCGATGAGGGTCAACAGAATTGCGGGTTGTGTAGGGGGTCGTGTCTAGGAGAAGGATGTTGACGTTCAGCCTTGAGGCGATAGCGTGGTGGAGGCCGGACGCTCCAAGGTCGTACGCCCAGGCGTCTGAGCCGATGATCCAGCGCGAACGGGCGGGAAGAAGCCGACGGAGGAGGAGGATCTTCTGGGCCGCAGGATTCGAGAGCTTCTCGCCTTCGAGTGCAGCAGCAAGCTCATCACCGATCTGCTTGCTCTTGACACCATCCTCCTTCGCGCCGAGCCACCTGCTGAGGAGAGAGTGAATCTCGATCGAGACGGCTGGGTCCCGAAGGAGTTCGCGGACAGCATTGACGAGCTCTTCGCGCTCTTCGAGCTCTCCACGTGCTCGACCAAGCGCAAACTCGGGTGTTGTGGCAATCTCGCCCTGGAGAGATATGAGTTCGGGAGAGTTGAGGATCTCGAGACGCCCGGAGAAGAGGTTGGCAAGGATTTTGGTGTAGGCAGTTTCGTGCTTCGGGACGTGAGGAGCAGCGATAGCAGCCTGAGCGGAAGGAGGAGAACCGAGAGCCAAGCGTGTGGAGGGCGCTTCCGAAGAAGCTCTTTGGACGAACTCCTCAATATCGGACTGGGTAACCGTGGTTGTGTCTCCCAAGATGCCAGACTGCACGATAGGGGAGGAGTCAAGCTCGCCCTGCTGAACAGCACTGACGACTTCGAGGTAGAGAGGCGTCCACTTCATCGACCAGCGGTGGATTTGTTCCAGGACAACTACGCGTGTGACGGAGGGGGAGACGGCGCTGAGGATTGTCGATGGGGTAAGAGGCTTGAGTAACGAAACACCGACGAACGAGAGGCCCTCTATGTCATAGTTCAGAGCAGCGCGGCCAAGCGTGAAGACGACGGTATGAGGTTCGGAAGCACCATGTTGTGTGAAGGGGCGGAGCGGCCGGCGGACAAGCGCGACCGTCGCGAAAGCAGCAGACTGGTAGGTTTTGAGAAGTACAGAAGGGTCGGTGGCCGACTTCTGCTCGCTGCTCCGGGGGGATTGTCGCTCGGCATAAAGGAAGGGAGCAATTCGGTCTGCATCAACCTCCTCTACGGGCTCACTCTCGTCTCCGACATGGAAGATGTGGAGCACCGCAGTGGACTCGATGAACGCTAACCTGGAAGCGAGGAGAGCGTGGTCATGGGCTTGCTGGGCAGTCCGAGAGTACAGTACGAAGGGGAGGGAAGACTGCAGGACAAGCGCATCGGAGAGGTCGTCGGTAACAGCGATGTGGAAAACGGTGGAGGTGGCGGAGAGCTCGGGAAGGTGCAGCAGAAGGTGGTTCAAGACCTGAGGGTGGGCAAGAGCTGTGTAGGAGAGTAGGCGAGCTGAGCGGTGCCTGAGGAGAGTATCGCCGGCGTTTGCACCGAAGGGGAGGTTTGTTACGGCAGCCCTGCTGTCTGCTGAGCTTGCGAGAGCGTTCAGAACAGTCTGAAAGAGCGAGGGGCCAGTAGGGGAGAGGGAGTTTACAACGACATCTGAAGCCAGATAGGCGATCCGCGACACTGCGGAGACCGAAGATGATGCCGGCATAGTGGATCTAATGTATGCGCATACATTGGTCAGAGCCTGTCAAATTCACGCAGCGGAAGCAGATGGACGTACTGAGTGGTTGTGCTCACTGCCGTAGACGTCGAGGACGCTGTGGGAGACGGTGAGGGCACAGGAGGGAAAGTGGCTGGGGACAAAATATATTGGCTGCGATTCGCTCAGGTCATAAGCTACAGTGAATTCCGAATTCTGCGCGCGGGTTCTTGCGACAAACCGTCCGCTGAGTGAGCTCGTCGTCTTTCGCACCGAGCACACCACCACTGCGCTATCCCTTTGGCCTTGTTTGGCTCCTCCAACCCTACCGCAACACCTACCCTGGGGTTAGGAGCAGCTTCAGTCGGAGATCGAACCTTATCAGAGCAACTGCCCAGCTGCTCAATCCAGTATACCGATCGCAGCGCCCGCCTCAATTTCTGCAGCATCAAGACCACCGACGCCCGCCCCCGTCACCGACACCGACACCGACACCGACATCCGCGATGGCCCCCACCAAGAAGTCCAAGGCAGCAAAGTCCTCCGAGTCCGTCGCGTCTCGTCTGGCCCTCGTGGTCAAGTCGGGCAAGTACTCCCTCGGCTACAAGTCCGCCCTCAAGCAGATGCGCAACGGCAAAGGTTCGTCCCTTCCACTGGCTCTCTCTCCGGGGACTGGAGCGTGAGGCTGAGAAGGTCCCTTGTGCTGACCATTGATTTCCCTCCCCTCTCCTCTTTTGCTTTGCATCCTATGCATCGCACATCTATAGCTAAGCTTGTCCTCATTGCCGGCAACTGCCCCCCTCTCCGCAAGTCCGAGCTGGAGTACTATGCTATGCTCTCCAAGACTGCGGTCCACCACTTTGCTGGCACCAACGTCGCGCTCGGCACCGCTGCCGGCAAGCTCTTCCGTGTCGGGTATGTAGACTTGTTGTGTCTTGCTCAGTTCATGTGCTGATATCTTTTTCAGTGTCATGACCGTCACCGACCCTGGTGACAGCGACCTCCTCACTGTCGCTGAGGCTGCTGCTCAGTAAACAAAATAATCATACTCGGTCGTCACCATGTATTGGATCTTCTAGGCCACCAGGCGCTGTATGATATCTATGAGCTTGCCATGACCATCCTCCACGATT
Source organism: Cubamyces lactineus (assembly GCA_022376465.1). Lineage (NCBI taxonomy): Eukaryota > Fungi > Basidiomycota > Agaricomycetes > Polyporales > Polyporaceae > Cubamyces > Cubamyces lactineus. The sequence continues at coordinate 506,971 of JACDTU010000016.1, read as the reverse complement.
CGTCATGCGCGAACATGAGCGAAGTGACACACAACCAGCTCCCTGGCCTGGTGTGAGAGTGTGAGCGCGAGAGTTTTGCGATCCAAAAACACGCAGCAATACAACAATAAATTACAACAATGACGGAGACATTCCTAGAACAACACGAGGACCCCTGCTCACGTAGTCTGCTTTCGAGACATAGTTCTTTCCTCCCGAATCGTTGAACGAAAGCTACATTTAGATCATCGTGAGCAAACGGGTATTGTGGAGGTCCCACGGGAAAACAGGACATCACGCTCACCTTTGCGATGATACTCGTCCCGAGGAAACCCGCCAGACCATCACCCTTGTCCCGGTACTCGGCGAAGTAATCAGGAACTCGCAGTGTCTTGACTGCCCGTGGCTGCACCTCGTTGTTCAGCGGGTCAGGTGCACTGAGAATGTACGGCGACACTCGGGCAGACAAGGCAGCTCCTAGGCCTGGGAGTAAATAGCGTCAACGTCTTATAGGCTCGCAAGGATGACGCGACAAGCTACATACCCTTGATGTGGTTGGTAATCGCACCGGTCACGAAAAGCCCTTGCCAGATGTAATTGCGCAGATCGACCTCGGTCCTCGCGACGGCCTCACCCACAGCGGTCTGCAACGGCAAGCGGAGATCCTTTGGCTCCTTCTCCTTCACACCTGGAATGCCGTCAAGCAGTGCCGGGTCGAATAGTGGCTCGCAGAATCGGTGCCGCTCTTTGCCCAGCGTCAGCTCCTTCTCCCGGAACTCCGTCGAGACGAGGTCAAGCGCCTCCATCTCCTTTGCGCGCGCCTGCTCAGCAGGCTGAGCCTTTGCGTTTTGCTTGCGCTTCATGCCGCTCTCGATGACAGCACGCTCCTTTCCTGCAACAACAATCGCGGCAATATCTGTGACTCCTTCGTCCTCGAGGTCACGCGCCGCCTCGCCCTCGGCGAGTACCTTGATGAGTCCGCTTTCCCAGACGTGTCGCGCGAGGGCCACAAGCGCTTCTTGCAGCGCCTCTTCGGATAGTGGACTGTCGGCAGGAGAGAGCGTAGACATGACGGAGGTGTTCGAGCGGAAGAGATGTGCGAGGTACGCGAGGCAGTCGTTCAGGCCAATGGGAACGACCGTTCGCGCTAGGTGGATCGGGAACCCGTCGGCAATGGGGGTAACGTCGGTGTGTTCGAGGTCGATGTCGACGACTACGCCGGACAGCTGCAAACCAGAGATGACGGCGTAGAATTGAGCCATGGGTCGGTCGAGGATGGCAAAGCCGGCGACGTTGAAGCGTTCGAAGAATATTTGACAGATGCGCTCGTACGCGTCGCGCGAGAGGCCCGCGACGACGGAGAGCATGACTGGGGATTCCATCTGCGCGCGTCGGAGTCCGAGTTGGTTGAAGAGAACATACTTCCTACGTTCACGGGTTCGTCCTCAACTTCAGCGTGAAGAGACTGTGTGTAGGTAACGCACCAGAGGGCTTCCGCTTGTATGAAGTCACTAACATCTCCATTCGCGAATGGCCAGTAAACGGTGATGTCTTGGTCTGTTGCAAGAGCCTCGTCTAGCTGAGAACCGACGAGGTAATCGGTCACCTTCGTAGAAACAGGTGCTTTGGAGGAAGAGGGGCCTGCAAGACAAGTGTGAGACGGTTTACAACGCAGAGCACGCTCTATAGACATACCTTCATCCCCGTTTTGTGACACTGCACTTCGTCTGAGCCCGACGCGTGCGGGGATATCCTGTGTTCAACCGCTTGTCCGAGGTGTGTAAAGCATGAATGTCATGTAGAGAACATACAACAGTGGGCAGACGGAGAAGATCATGGAGGCCGATTCCCGCGCGTATCGAGGTTCGACTTGTCTCTATGATGACGACGGTTGAGTCTCGGAAGGTGGTGCTGCTCATGATGCCGGGGAGACTGGAGAGTTGGGCTGCAGTTGGCAGAGACGAGCAGAGTCCACGCGCGTCTCTCCGCGCGATCACGCTCGACGCGTCGCGCACGCCCGCAAGCGCTGAAATGTTCCTCTGTTCAGACGTGCAGGAAGGCGGATTTTCACGACGAGCGAGTGCATTTACAGAGCAACTAACGAAAGCGAAAAGCAGCAGAATATTACGCGAATATAACTATCATTTTCCCCCAATCTTCCAGCACTTCATGTAGCCTCTTTCGCAGAACCATTCGCCAGTCCAGCTTCGCGTTTGGCGCTCCCCTCCTCCGTTTTCTTCTGCCCTGGCCAGATTCCCGAGCCGTCGATAATCCCCGCCCTCTCGAGCTCCATGTATCGCGCCGCGAACGCCGTATACCCAATCGTCGCAGGTAACTCAGGCTCCAGTACGGGGGGCATGATCATGTGTTGTGGACGCGACTGCTGTAGCATGGGCTCGAGCTGCCTGGGCCGCATCGTGATCTCGGGCACGTTGCTTGAGTCGAAAGGCAGCAGGTCAGGGAGCGGTAGCGACGACTCCTCTTCGGCAGGCGGCGCATCTTCTCCAACGTTCATTCGCCTCCACCGGCCCCGGCGTCCGTTCTGCGAGCTTGCAGGCGTCTGGCCGCGCTGCAGCTGTGCTGGATGAATGACCGGAGAGGTCAACTGGTATGCGGGAACAGGATGTTCCGGGAGTGGTGGCACGCTCTCTGGGTGGTGCAGATGTGGCCTCCAAAGTGTCCTGAGAATGCAGTGGCCTCTCGGGTCCTCCCCAATTTGCGGTCTGGGATGAAAACTGCGGAAGTGCTCTGGTAGGCCATAGGCATTCCTGCCAAAGCTATATGAACAATCTGGATCAAAATGCCGAGAATTCAGATCAGGCTCTGAGAGATGATGCTGCAAGAAAAGCTACCTTGTATAGGACATGGCAGGAGGATCCTGGACATATGACTGAGGTCGATATGCTGGTGTATCTCATACAGGGTGCTATGGAAGCGTCCTGAACACCTTGGGATCTCGCATTCAAAGGTAATTTGCTACAATCTGGTTAAGAACACTGACAATTGGCAAGGCATAGCAAACTACTCACCTGGCTAGGTGAAGGGTCAAGCTGCTGGCAGTGTCTGTGCAGGTGCTATAATGAAGGAATAAGCAGGAGTTATATGTTCATGTTTCTGCGATTCTGTGTTTTCGCATTTTCACACTTTACAGTGTGTGTACTGCTGCATGCAGCATACTGTCCAGCAAAGACGGGATTCTCACCCTCTATGATGCCCCTAATACACCTCAAAGAACAGCATGGAGGGTGTCTCACCTCTTGTAGAGCCTTCCAGCTATTCAGTTGGGCATGACACCCTTGCCAATCACATAGTAAAGGATTGGGGTGTATCGCCTCTTTGGCAAAGTCGATGATGAGGTCATCACCCAACTCGCCAGCTGGCAGGGCAGCAGAGTCGGGAAAAGAACATAAGTTGACCATGTGCATATGGTGTGGGATGATAGGTGGGAGGGTTAAGGAGGAAGGGGCAGAATGTCCAGGAGTGGTGGTGGGTTATGAAACTAGAGAAGTTGGAGTGGCACCGGGAACCTGGGGGGCCAGTGGCTCAGAATCCATTCGGGGTTGATTGTCTCTTGCACTGGGCACTCTTCTCACATTGAGCGGCAACAAGTGTCACCAAACCATGATTATATGCACTGAACAATAACTGAGCTGGCCAGGATTTGTTCCAGTGGGGGAATATTCAGAGGTCAAAATATCTGCAGCAAGCCTAACCCTAGTATCATCCTTACTATTCATCCAGAGCCTGCAGCACGTTCAGAGCAATGCCGTACAAATCCTTCAACACACCCACAATTTATGATACATTTGTTAATTATAACCATCCAGGCCCTACCAATGTGTCAACACCCATGACCCCGCAATACCTCATTCACAGTTCCAGACCAGCAAGACAGCTCGCTTCCGCAAAACGGTCAGAGGCGCTCTAGAGGGTGCTTTCAGAGGTCGAAAATCTCTCTCAATTGCTTCATCGTGTCTGCTGGGTTTAGGACGGTATGTCCGATTGTGCGCGGATCAGCAAAAATCTCGTGATCATTGCCACCCTGATGTAGAGCAATGTCAGTCATTCCGCAACTCTTACGTGAGTACTGTCGAGAGGGTGCAGACCTTGTGCGTCTTGTCGCCGAAGAAATGGATTGCCTCGAATTGTTCATCCGCGACGTGGTTCAGGCAGAACGTCTTGTCCCAGCCGTTGGGGAAGATGTCGAAAGAGATCTGTCCGCCGATGGAGAAGGTAAGGCCGTAGTGCGAAAACTTCTCCTGCAGCACCTTGACGAACGCGACGCGGACACCATGTTGCTGTACGTGCGCTCTGTTAGGGCAGCTATCCGCACAGAAGGAGCGCTACACCTTACCTGGTCGTACGCCAGGAAGTCAAGGCGCTCTTGATGACTGCATTACATTGATGGTCAGAACGCGCCCTGAAGCGAGAGACGGGCCGACAAGTTACCTCGCATTACGACCAATCGGACTGACGTTGATCATGCCATTGCGGAATTCGACGAACGTTCCGCTATGATTGTCGGCCCAGAAGCGCGTGTCAGTATCTTGCGAGGACGAGGGATACGCGCAAGCTCGCAATGTCATACCGCTTAATCGGAATGTCAAGATCGGCGAGGTAGTGGAGGATGAAGTTCACGAGGGTCTTGTACTTCTCCTCCCCGAGGAACTTGATGAACGACTGGGAGGGCAAGGGCTTGCCGAGCTTGTAGGCGGTCAGACCGTTCTCACCGAATGCGTAGTCGAACTCCTCAACAACTGTACAAGTAGATCGCTTCAGCGTCCATGTATCGCTTGTTCGGGTGAGGCAGGAGAGTGGACATACGAGGGGCCGCGCCAGGTACAGCGAACTGCTCGGAGATCTTCACGAAGTCGGACCCGCCGACGACACCGATGACGACCTTCTTGCGCAACGCACGGAGAAGCGCAAACATTTCCTGGGATACTGGCTGTGGATGTGTGAGTCCTGTGCGGGTGGTGGGGGAAGAGCGATGTGCGTACCCGGCGAGCAGGAGTGAGCGTCTCGTCAACGTCGAACAGGACGAGCGTCCTAGACGGGCGGTCGGCGAATGCGGAGGACATAGTCGCTGCTGTACGTGTAGATAGAGCTGAGCTTGCGAAACGTGGTAGGACGGAGTAAGAGAGACAGGTGGAGGAAGACAAGGTGAGGGCGCGGTATAAGAGCGCAGCGTGCATATAGCGCGTCCAAGATCAAGATCGTCGCGTAGATTTATAGCAGATCACGTGTTACGCGCCCCAGGCGTTGAGGCCCTCCACGTACCAATACACGTATTCAGTCTATTCGAAGAACGCGCTGGTAGAGAGAATGCTGCGCTACACGTCGAGAGATACGCTACGATCAACAGAGGGGCGAAGCAGGAGATGCGTGGCAACTGCTGCGCGAGAGCTACGAACGACCGCCGCCTTGAAGAGCCTTTAGACGCGCTTCCGCCGCACGCGCACGTCTTTCCCGCTCAATCCTCGCACGCATCTCCGGTGTCAGCCCTGCAACGCTCTCCATTCCTGCTGAAGATCCACCTAGTCGCCTCGGCCCAGCGGCAGGTTCCTCCTTCGTGGGCTTTGCCACTGCTTGCGCCTCGAACACAGGCGGCGGCGTGGCTGACGCCTCTCTCTCCTTCTCTCGAGCCTCGCGCTCGCGCACCTTATCTTTTAGCCCCTTCCGCCTCGCCTTCTTCTTCTCTTCGCGACCTTCCTCCATCTCGGCGCTCAATGCACTTGGGATGCGCGCGCCGTGTTCGGTGCCCAGCCAATCCCACCAGTCAGGGTGCGCCGCCGCACAACGCCGGAAGATGTTTCGTACCGCTTTCGTTCGGGCGAGATCGTAGGCAGTCCGCCGGCCACCTTTGGAACGAGGGAGGCGAGGCGCATCGGTATCAGATTCTTGACCACTGTCCTCAGCATCTGCAGGGACGCCTGTACGGGGAGCGGGAACGTCGATGGTCGGATCTGCTCGTAGGTCTTCAAGAAGCCATCGGATGATATCTTCCTGCCCAACATAGGTAGCGACTTGGAGCAGGGTTCCACCGCGCTCTTCTGTCCATTCTGGAACGGGCGTGTTGACGCCGCCAAGCGCGGCGCCCTCGCGCTCCCAGAAGCCCTTGAGTGTGTCGAGGCGGCCGCGCTTGATCATGTCAAGGAGCCGAGACCATTTGTCTCGCAGCTGCTCTTCCTCGCGAGAGAGCTGCAGTTGAACTGGTTTCTCCTTGGGCTTCTGTTGAGGTTCGGATTGGGCGACTGTAGGCTGCGGCTTGGGTTTCGGAAGGGAGGCGAGGAGGGCTTCGTCTTGGGCGCGGAGTGCCTCCTCTGTGAGATGCGATACCTTCACACGAGTGAGTTCCTGGAGACAGCGCGAGAGCTCGGCTTGCGTCTAGTACGACTGTAATGAGTGATAACTCCGCTGTGTTGGATCACTAAGACGTACCGGTCGTCGCGTTGGGAAGGGGAATGTCCGCAAGCGTTCATCCCCTATAAACCGATGAGCATCCTAATGAGCGACAAAGTGGCGCTACGCATACATACCTTTCTCAATTATGGCGCCTTCGTAGTCGAGGAAGATACGCCGATTGGATACGCTCGCTCGTATCCAAATTCGTTCGCAGTCGTGAATGTCCTCCGCCCAATCTTGTAGCAGATTACGGATGTCCTACACAATCCCCGAGATAAGCCGTTGTGTACAATGCGCTGAATGGAGAGGACGACGCACGTCTCGCAATGCTTGCTCTCCGTATCGTCGAAGCATCGCGCCAGCGCTGATAGCCTTGTTCTTCGAGTTGTCGTTGATTGACTGAGAGCCACCCTGCTTACGACGCGCTGGACTTTGCTGAGCGTTGGTCCGTCGATCGGTATCGGGATCACTTACTAGTGTAACGATGGAATGTTTTGTGCTTGAGCACTTCAATCTCAGGTTTTGGCCGCCTGGGCTTGCCCTTCTTCGTCAACCCTCCGTCATCGTCGTCTTCTCCATCTGCACGCTTCACGCGAACGATCGCGCCGGCGAAGTGGCCCCCGGCGGTCATGAACATCGCCCAGGTACGACCTTGTTCTCCACCGCTCTGCATCTCCTTCAGCTCGGCGAGATGGCTTGATGGGGGGGTGGCTTTCGAGAAGATGGCTTTGTAGATGCCAATCTGGGTGGAGGGAGGGGAATGGAACCAGACTAGGGGCGTTTGTGGTAGCGAAGCTGAGATGTTGCCGTCTGGAGAGGAGGGTCGCGCGAGCTTGCGCGTCTTGGAAACGAGAGCGGAAACGGCGTCGGACTCGTCGGATTCCCCTTCGGATGAGGACGCGGAGCCTGAGATTGAGTCTTCAAGGCCTGCATGATACTTGTGAGTATGTATAGCTAGCCTTTCGGAGATCTTCCTAGCGTACCGTCAACTAACTGAGCAAAGCGAGCTTCGGAGACGGGATTTCCACCGTTCAGGCGGACCTTGACATTGTAACGATGCCAATCAGAGCGAAAGTGGGCGCGCTGGTCTTCTACATCCACAAATGTCGCGCCTAGGCAAATGTTGCAGGCGCGCGAGCCGACGGCCGGCTGCGCGGTGGGAGGAGGTGAATCGGAGCGAGGGGGAGGTGTGATCTCGGGTGCCGCAGCTTGATTGAGGATATTGCGCGGGACAAGGGTATCGAGGAGCTCCTTTGGGAGTGAGAAGACGTGATATTGAGACATGGCTATGGATACACGGGGATCTTGGGGTGCGTTGAACGAGTTGCTCGGACGCGTCGTCGCGGGACGAGATATAAGATGATGTGCAGGAAGATGACTCTAGTGGGCTGTCAGCACGCACTGCCGCACGGAACTCGGAGGTGGTACTCACACTGACTTGTGCAGAGGCTAAAAATGCGTTCGATTTCTAAGCTAGACGAGAAGGCACAGTGTCCAGAGTATATGACTACAATCGCGCGGAGAATATTGAGAAGAATGAACTCTACAGTGCAGGCAAATGTCGGAAAACACAATTGCACTGGGAGATCTCTAGAGATCGGGGACAGATCTCGATGACCTCAGCCCCGGCGCCACAATCCAAACATGACCAAGCGCGTCGCCGTCGCGTCTCGCCTCGAGCGCGTCGACATCCTCTCAGCCACGACGCGTCTCGACTCTCGCCTTGCGACCACCTCCCACTCTCAGCCATATCATTGTACCAGAACTATCATCGTGAACGCAAAAGACACGCCATGGCCACTGTATCTCCTTCCTCAAAGGAGAATATGCCCATTCATGGCGGGTGGGTACTCTCCTCCCTGTATTGTACATCACCTAGACCCGCTCCCGTACAGTGACACCAGCTTCAAACCTGACATGGATTCACAACCCGCACTCAAGAAGCGCAAGATTAGTCCTTCAGGGGCTGCGACTACCCAGCCCCTCCAGTCATCATTTGCGGACGTACTTCAAAGACTAAAGGAAGATGCGAATGAGGCAAAAGGTGCGGCTGTCACCTTCTTCGTGTTATAGAATGTCGATTCACTCCCTTCAGATGCGGAAGGTGGTGCCGATGCGTGGGCACGCCCGCATCTTCCGCCTGTAGACTCAAAAAGGGACAGCATCAGTGAGTTGCTAAGTCTACCCGTCTCTTGGCCGGCACTCAGATTACCCCAGTATTCCAACAAATAGATATTGAGGACTCGGTCGACCCACAAACAGGCGCAACAACTCTGAGAATGTTCGGTGTCACCGAGGTTCGTACTGGCTATTGTACAAGGAACTGTGCTCATCATACCATTAGCGCGGACACAGTGTTCTGGCTCACGTAACCGACTTCTTGCCATACTTCTATATTGCAACACCGAGGGGATTCAGCACCGATGACGTAGAGCCATTCGCTCGCTACCTCAACGTGAGCTAGAAATCTAGTCTGTTACACACTTGTTGCTTATCTCGCATCAGGGTGGTAATCCTGGCGGTCCTGTCAGACAGGTCGAGCTTGTTCAGAAACGTAGCTTATGGGGATATAGGGGCGATGACTGGGTCAGCTTTCTCAAGATTACCGTCGCAGACCAGCGAAGTTTGCCCAAGATAAGAGATGAGTCGCGCTGTCCTCGACTATATGCATCCTCTCATCTAATCAATTTCTGTCAACACGGCTCCTCGAGAGGGGAGAATGCAAGTTCGGCGAGTTGTTCAATGGTGAAGTTGCAACCTTCGAGAGTAATATAGCGTACACTCTTCGCTTCATGATCGATACCCGAGTGGGCGCAGAGTTTCTTTCAAAGCAAGCATCAGTATATTGACAACGGGGCCGCAGGTGGTGGGGATGAACTGGATTGAAGTTCCCGCTGGTCAATACACTATCCTTGAAGGCAAGAATAAACGCTCGCGTTGTCAAATCGAACTAGCTGTCAGGTTTGTGACTGGCGTGAATCGCAAGGGAGGAAATGCTTACCACATTCACAGATGGGACAAGTTCATCTCCCATGCCCCTGATGGGCAATGGTCCAAGACTGCTCCATTACGCATCCTCAGCTTCGATATCGAGTGCGCTGGCCGCAAAGGTATCTTTCCAGAAGCAAACGTCGACCCCGTCATCCAGATCGCAAATATGGTCACACGACAAGGTCTGTACAACTAACGGGTATATCCTGGTACCGAGGCTGAGTAATAGCCAGGCGAAAGCAAACCGTTTATTCGCAATGTTTTCACGCTAAATACCTGCGCACACATCGTCGGTTCCCAGGTGATATCCTTCGAGGACGAAGCGGAGCTGCTGCTGAAGTGGCGAGAATTTGTGGAAGAGGTCGACCCTGATGTTGTCATTGGTTACAACATTGCAAACTTCGATCTACCGTACTTGTTGGATCGCGCCAAGGCCCTCAAAGCGAAGGAGTTCCCTTACTTGGGCAGAATCATTGGTGCGTGACACCTTCGCTACTATATGTCAGACAAACCTTAGCTTCGGGAATGGAATAGGCAAGCAAACTCAGACGAAGGATACGCACTTCTCTTCGAAAGCCTTCGGACAACGCGACTCGAAAGAGACTGCTATGGATGGTCGACTGCAGATCGATATCTTGCAATATATGCAGCGTGAATACAAGTTGCGTAGCTACACGCTCAACTCGGTTTGTGCGCAGTTCCTCGGCGAACAAAAGGAGGACGTCCACCACTCCGTCATCACCGATCTGCAGAATGGTACCCCAGAGTCTAGAAGACGTCTAGCTGTGTACTGTTTGAAGGTCGGTTTATCGTTCTGCGCCGAGCTCAGGGTAAAACGACTAACGACTCGCAGGATGCCTACCTCCCGCAACGGCTTATGGACAAGTTGATGTGCTTCATCAACTACATCGAGATGGCTCGTGTCACCGGTGTTCCATTCAACTTCCTCCTTTCACGCGGACAATCTATCAAAGTCCTGTCGCAGCTTTTCCGGAAAGCTAACGACGATGGATATGTTGTTCCTGCACTCAAGGGCGAAGGTATGCACGCGCTTCGCATGACATACACCGTAACAGCTCTTACAGTATTGTTTCAGGGTCCGACGAGCAGTACGAGGGCGCCACGGTCATTGAGCCCAAGAAAGGCTACTACGATGTACCGATCGCTACGCTCGACTTCAGCTCGCTGTACCCGTCGATCATGATGGCACACAACCTATGTTACACGACCTTGCTCGACAAGGGCACGGTTGAGCGACTGAAGTTGGTGAAAGACGTCGATTATATTCAGACCCCCAATAATGGTACGTAGCTCAGCGTGCTCTCATCCTCCCTTTTCTAAAACGCGTATAGATCTATTCGTGAGAGCGACGAAGCGCAAAGGTCTGCTCCCAACAATTCTAGAAGACCTCATCAGTGCCCGTAAACGCGCTAAAGCGGACCTCAAGAAGGAGACGGATCCATTCAAGCGTGCTGTCTTGGACGGTCGTCAGCTCGCATTAAAGGTTTGTTCATGATATAACCGATGTGAAGCTACAATGCTGAACTTGGATATAGATCAGTGCCAACTCTGTTTACGGTTTCACCGGAGCAACCATCGGAAAGCTGCCGTGTCTGCCTATTTCTACCAGTGTCACAGCCTATGGTCGACAGATGATCGAGAAGACGAAGCAGGAGGTTGAGGCCGAATACTGTATTGCGAACGGCTACAGCCACGATGCGACCGTCATCTACGGTGATACTGACTCGGTCATGGTGAGGTTTGGACCGACAGACTTGCCGACGGTGATGCGCTTGGGGAGCGAAGCAGCAGACTTTGTCACAGCGAAGTTCGTGAAGCCGATCAAGCTCGAGTTCGAGAAGGTCTACTTCCCGTACCTGCTTATCAGCAAAAAGCGGTACGCGGGCTTGTACTGGACACGTCCGGAGAAGTTCGACAAGATGGACACGAAGGGTATCGAGGTGAGCCTGGTCATCAATCTGCTGAGATCAGCTGGCTGAGTGGGAATGTGCAGACTGTCCGTCGTGACAACTGCCGCCTTGTGTCTACGGTCATTGAGACCTGTCTGCACAAGCTGTTGATCGATCGTGATGTGAAGGCAGCCGAAGAGTGCGTTTCCTTGTTCTTGTCAGATCGCACTGGCAGATACTAAGATACCAAGTACCCTTGCAGCTATGTCAAACAAGTCATCTCGGACCTCTTGCAGAACAAGATCGATATGTCGCAGCTGGTGATCACCAAGGCCCTCGCCAAGGCTGGTAAGTCATGGTGCAATATGGTGCATTCGTCCTGGATACTCAGCGTCCTGCAGACTATGCGGCGAAACAAGCACACGTAGAACTTGCAGAGAGAATGAAGAAACGTGATGCAGGTAAGATCAGTGACGCTGTTCTCATGAATCTGTGCTGACCACGCTATGCATAGGCTCTGCGCCTGCCCTTGGGGACCGTGTCGCCTACGTTATCATCAAGGGTGTCAAAGGTATGCCTACCTTCTCTTATAAATCGTCTTCTTGACTCATCCTGCCGTGTATCCACAGGGGCCGCTGCGTATGAGAAGTCCGAAGACCCTATCTATGTTCTGGAGAACAATATTCCCATCGACACGAAGTACTACCTCGAGAATCAGCTGTCCAATCCTCTCATGCGTATCTTCGAGCCTATCCTGGGCGAGAAGGCTTCGTCAATATGTATGTCGTGTCGATAGGCAGGCATGTAATTGTGCTGACGGAGCACCCACAGTGTCAGGAGACCACACGCGTACCATCCAAGTCGCTACGCCGACGGTTGGAGGCCTCATGAAGTTCGCAGTCAAGACTGTCACATGCCTCGGGTGCAAAACTCCATTACGGCCTAATAACAGCGTCAAGAGTGAGTGCTGTGTGTGGTTCAATCTCGCAGAGAGAAGCTAATGAGCTACTTTCCAGACGGTGCAGTGTGCAATAACTGTCGACCGAGGTTGGGAGAACTATATCAAAAGCAAGTCGCGACCACCTCCGAGCTGCAAGTGCGGTTCTCCCGCTTGTGGACACAGTGCCAACGGTGTCAGGGCTCACTGCATCAGGTACGCTTTCGTTAGATAGATCCACGACCGTCATGCCGAGTAAATTTCGCAGGACGTTCTATGTACAAGTCGCGACTGCCCCATCTTCTACATGCGAAAGAAAGCGCAGAAGGACGTTGAGGATGCGACTGTCGTCTTGGATCGGTTCGATGGGGAGATTTGGTAGGCGTTAGGCTGGGTTGCTCTTTTCATGTAGGCTTAAGCTAGTTGGACTTGCATACCACTCGCATGTACGTGTATTACTTACTAGATGATGTTTCGGTTTCGACTGCATGGGAGCTGCTTCATCCGGCACGCACCAAGCGATAAGCTGTAAAGCTCTGCACGGCGTGTATTGTCAGAGTGGACATGAGTAGGTATTGCATGCTTCGTTTGAGGGCCCGCCAAACAAGTAAGCGAACGCTCTCGCTGTATGGTAGCTATAGCCGATAGGGAAACGTAGAAGTGTCGAAGTGTAACGAGTCTCGCCAGTGCCCCGGGCACCGACGTGGCTCATCGACACCCTCCGTATTTCAGAGCCGAGGTAAAGTCGTATACATGGGCCCGCTACTTTGATCGAGGTATGGCGTGCATCGTGAGACGTTGATATAATATTCAGCTGCTCACTGATCGCTCCCGAATTGCCATACGTCTGCGCCGCGGTACATCAGCTCAGGGGGCAGAATCTTGCGTGCCTTGGTTATCGACGTCTCCGGTGTCCTGGCAATATCGGGAGCATACAATGGCACTAAGCAATCCTATGTAATGTCGGCCAGGCGGCACATTGCTGGCCGAAAGGGACATCCTCATGTCCTATGAGTAGGGTTGACACCTATGCAGCTAAGCCGAGCGTGATGTACAAAGAGAGAAGGCTTCTGCTACTGAGCAAGTGAGCGACGTACTGCATCCTAACGCTTCTTCTTCCTGGCACCGGCGCCCTGAGAACCATTGGCTGGAGGAAGCTCAAGTGTACCACCGGCTGCCTCGGCTGCTGTGCCTTCGCCGCTTTCAATCTTGCTTTTGGCCTCGAGGAAGAACATGACGTCCCGGACTTGGTCTTGCAGTTCCTGCACCTTCTCTCGGAAGGCGGCGGTCTCGCGGGATGCCTGTTCGGCACGCTCCTTCTCAACGCTCAGGTTCTTCATCAGGCCTTCGCTCACGGCTCGCTCTTCACGCAGTTCTTTTGCGAGTGTCCGCGCAAGCTCGGACGCTTTCTCGGCACGCTTTTCCGCGCGTGCCTTCTCCCGCTCGAGCTCGGCGATGCGCTCTTCCTCCTCCTTCGCGCGTCGCTCCGCGTCCTGCTGTGCCCGCTGCTTTTGGAGCTCTACTTCGGCACTGAGTTGCTCCACGAGTGAGCGCATGGACTCGAGCTCGTTGCGCAGCTCCGCAGTCTGTTCCTCGTAGAACGTCCGCTGCGAGTCGAGCTGGGAAGTGAGGAGGTACGAGTACTCGATGCCGATCGCCTCAATTTTCTCCGCTGTGAGCGCATCGGCTGCAGTGGGCCCTCCGCCGCCACTATCGCTGCGCGTTCCGACGGCGGCTGCGGCTGATGGAAGCTCGACGAGCTTGCCGTCTGCCTTGTTTTGGATGAGCCGGTGGACGTAGCCATCTCCGGCGTAGTCCCACACGCGTTGTGTCTCGAGCTCGAGCGCGTAGAGGTGGGTGGTGGAGAGGTAGTGCGCGTGTGCATGGGCTCGGCCGTAGCGGCCGCAGCCGATGTTTCCACATATCAGACAAATCCATAGGTTAGTCGTGCTGCCGCAGTCGGCGCAGTGCGTGCGCTCGGACGACGACAGCGATGGGGAGAATGGGATCGGCCGCGCAGTGCGCGAGGTGTTGGGCGAGGTAGGGTGCGAGGAGAGCAGGGTTTGCGAATACCGACAGACAGGGCATCTGGGTGAAACGCGTTTCAGCCCTGAGTTGGTCCTGGCAGGTGCTTCATAGAACTTCTGAGGGTCTTCTTACCTGCTGTCACCCCATTTACTCAGACAGGCGCAGTGGAAGGTGTGCGAGCACGGGACGGTGACGAGCCCCGTTACGGCGGCGTCCATTCGCTCTAGGCAGACTGGACAAGTGGGCAGTTCGTATGCGCCCGAAACCCGTACTGATGCAATACGGGAGATATTCTCGGATATTGGGTCGTCCACGTCTATGGCAATTGAGAGGACGCGGACGACGTGACATGTCTCCGGCTGACATTGGTGCGGTGGTATGATGAGGACATGCTCGCGTCGAGTAGGAAGAGCGCCACGAACCTCCATGCTGTTGAACTGCTTGCCGTTGTATTCTTCCGCGAATTCTGCGGCGTGGGCAGGATCGCGGAACTTCACGACGACGATAGACCGATTCGGGGCCGAGTCTCTGTAGGCGATTGGACAGATGAGCACAGCCAGAATTTGACAACGACGGTGGCGTGCGGTGCTACCTGATCATCCTCAGATGGGCTATACCATCCGCGGCAGGCGCGACGAAGGCGAGGAAGTCTGAGGGTGTCATCCACGACGGCACCGCCAAGACAGCCAGTGTGACATCGTCAGACTCGATGTTCCTCTGTTGCGTTGCTTCGTCCTGCCCGGCACTAGCAAAGGTAGAGGACTCTCCGTCTGTGGACGACTGCGCTGCGGAAGTCTTGGGGTAGTCGCGGAATATGTGGACCACGCCCTCCGGGAGGTTCGTTGACCCCGACTTGCTGTGAGGGACGAATGCCGCGGTCGCGGGCTCGCCTGAGGACCGGAGTGGAACTGTGAGTTCTCCCGCACAAGACGCCAACCGCGAATGGATAGATTGGGTGCGAAAACGGCGTACCTCGACGTTGTCCTAGCTTCTCGCGCTCCTTGCCAGAGCCGACCTTCTTGAAACCACCTGTTGCGTCCATGTGCGAGAGGTCTACCCACTCGATCCGGATGGACCCTAGCCGGTAGTCTGTGCGCTCGCGGGTTTGTGCTCGTTTCTCGGTGCTGTATATAGAAAGCGTGTTTCGACGCGCTCCTGTAGACTTCTGACTGTGCGAAGGGAGTGTTTGGAAGAGGGAGGCGGGAATGAATGTGTCGTTGTAGCTGCTGCTGCTACTCGTGTTGACGCTGCCGGTGCGGCTGTGGCTGCCGGACGCGATGCTCGATGTCTGCTTATACGATGAAGAAGTCGCTTGTGATGCTAGCGTAGACGGCGCGGGAAGCGTGATGCGAATGTGGTAGCCTCTCATTGCATGCTTGGCGGCGGTGAGGGGATGGGAGGAGGCGAGAAGAGTGCGGCTCGGCTGTGGCTGAACGAGCGCGGGGCAATGAAGTGCTCCATGTTCCGAACGCTGATGTCCTCCGCCCCCGCCGCTCTCTCCACATCGTCCGCAACAGCGTCCAAGGCCGTTCTCTCGCTCACACAGCCCCTCACGCGGCGCTCATGCAATGTTATACGAAGTGCACTTGCGGAGGCCTACCCGCAGTCAGACTACGCCCATGACCCGTCGGAGACGCATGCCGCCGTGCTCGTCCCGTTCTGCAACGTGAATGGGACACCAGGCATTCTTCTCGAAGTCCGCGGGAAGCTCAGGACACATTCAGGCGAAGTTAGGTGTGTCATCTGAGCTTACGCTTTGCTGCGAATGCGGCCGACTGGCTTGGTCGACAGCTTTCCGGGCGGAAAGGTCGATGAGGTAGGTACTGTACCTGTGGGAGGCGCGTTCCGAGCTGTCTCGTCTGACGGCACTCAATATCGCTTGCTTGGCATAATCACAGACAGACACATCTACACTAGCTGCAGCACTACGGGAGACAGAGGAGGAGATCGGCATCCGGCCTGATCAGGTCGAAATCCTGGGACGCTTCGGCCCACCAGAAAGGTCGCTCAAGGGTCTCAGGGTATGGCCCTACGTCGTATGTTTCACACACCATGACACTGCGCTAGCGGATGTTCACACAAGGATGTGCGGACGGCGCAGGCGTTAGTCCACCCCGAAGGACAGGAAGCTTCGGAGCACTTGGACGACGACGCCCCGCTGCCCTCCCTGCCGCTCTCGTCTCTGACGCTTTCCCCCCTTGAGGTTGCGCACGCGTTCCACCTCCCGCTCTCAGCCACTCTTTCGCCGACGCGGCTGCACTCGTATCTCTTCCGCGGACAGCGCCCGTACTATGCGGTGAGCGTGGCCGACATCGTCCGGGGGCCAAACGCCGTGCACTCCGACAACACAGAAGAGGTTCAATGGATCAATGACCCGCAGCAGCGGGACGAGATCGGGGGTGGGCGCGAAGGCAGGCTGGAGGTCTGGGGTCTGACCGGGTGGTACCTCTGTTCGCTCATGCGGATATTAGGCGTGTATGATTAGCTGCGCCTAGCGGGGACCAGACCCTTTCCAATCTGACCTGTATGACTGCAATTCCTTCTCATGCGCCGGCACAGACTGTACGATGAGAGCGGCCGGGGTCATGTTAGCGCGTACCAAGATCTAGCACACCGCCAAGGAGGATGCGGAGTTCGCGGTGGTATTTTGGGCGGAGACTGCACTCGCTCCGCGGCAGTCGGGTGCGTGACGGTGGATGGAGGGGCGGATTTTGCTTGATGACTATCGAAGGGTGTCAGATAGAGCAGAAGCAGAGGCGGAATGGGGTGAGATCTTCAGCCATATGCAGGGTCCAGACTCCAGATGCCCAGACATACTCAGACTGCAGCGGATATCTGAAAAAACGGCCCGGGCGAGTGGAACCGCCCAGTAACACAGACGCGAAACCTAGATGACCGGGCATGGGTGGAATGCATATGTTTGGGAGGCTCAGGCCTGGAGCTTCGAGTGCGCAACAAGCACCGTCGTCCCGTCGAGTCGGGCGTGTTCAAGATATCACAGTGTGCACGGTCATTACGTTTGCCACAAAGACCAGGGCGCTGGGATGTTATGATTGTGCCCAAATAGGCACCGGAGGAAAGTTGAACATGAGCTTGTTAGACAGCGCGGGCCGCAGGGCATTAGGACTCCTCCAGTCGCCGCCGCCGCCGCTCGGTTTCTGTTGGATTGAATGGTGTGGTGGGCTGCGCAGTGGTATGGGGAGCACATGAGGAACCGTAAGACCATATCGAGCGAGTCTTCGACGCGAAAGGGCAAACGCATCCGCACTCCGCGGGCGCAAGGGGCGAAGGAAGAGAAAGGCCGTCGGAGAGAAGGGTCGAGGAGAAACAGCGCCCATGTACGAAGCTCACGATTGATTACGTCGCTGGATGGCTCTACGTACGCGCCGTGTTCCCCCGCACACGCTCTCGTAAGTGCTGCCCGTCGGTGCCTGACCCATCCGTGGCAGTCGCAGTTATGACCCCCTGGTCATGCGGTGACGCGCCGCCGTCGGGAGAAGACTCCCCCTCGTACTTCTTGAGCGCAGACGGAGGATGGGGTGCCGCCTGCCCGGCACGGAAGCGCAGCGCAGGCCTGCGCCTAGACTTGCTCCGACGAGAGTCCCATATGAGATAGAGGATGGCTTCGGACGCTGCGACGACGATGGCTGCTGATAACGCTAGAAGCACTCTCTGACAGCACAAACGCAGCGGAGTCAGCAACGTCTAAGAGAAGCCGTCTGGGCACCGCCTGAAGCAGTGCAGAATAAAGGGCTGCATGTCGTGTTGCAGGGAGACGTACCCATTCCTCTTTCCAAGCGAGTCGGCCAGCTGCCCAGTAGATTGCGACCCCAGATCCGCCGATGCTGAGGAGGGCGTTCACGACGGCGGTGACGGCCCGCCGGTCTCCCAGCTCGCGTCTGTGCGCGGCCTCGGAGGAGTCGTCAGAGGGTCCAGACGCGGGAAGTACAGGATATTTGCGGTCGGGGCATGTGCGCGTGCCTGCGAGAAGGGCGACCATGGTGTATTCCTGAGCGCGCAGTGGAGGCTCGTGACGGGCGAGGGCCTGTGCACCCTCGGGCGTCCGCGTCCACCTGGATATCGTAGAGAGGAGGTCGTATGGTATTGTTCTGACCGGTTGCGAAGGTTCAGGTACATTGGAACTCGGAGGGCTGTGTGGGGTTTGGGACGGCTGCGCTTCCAGAGCTCCGGTTAGGTCTGTTGCGATGGAATCCGGAAGGAGTGTCAGAAGAGGGCGGAGGACGTCGGCGAGGTGGTCCTCAAGCGAAACGGTCAATGAGGCGGCCGTAGACGTATTTCCTGTTTCCTGCTGTGGCATCCTGTGCTGCGCGTGCAGGGCAAAGAAGATGCTGTCTGTGCGAAGTCTTTTACCCTATCCTACCTCGGAATGGGATGGTGGCAATTGTGCTGGGATAGCAACAAGCCGAGTGAGGCGTCCGCTCAGTTGGCCGACGCTCATTCCGGTGGCGGTGATTCTCCTATAGGCGCCCGCAGGCAGTTGGTGATTGAGCGCTCGGGAGCAGTGTGTGTTTTCCTCATCCGCTTTGTTCACACAACATCTCCGGTCATGGTTCATGCAGCCAGAACCACACTAGTAGACTGATCACTCAATCTTACTCCATCTGGCCATAATGACAGACCCTCACTCGCACGGCACGCGAACCGATGTTCGGAAGTTGTACGATGTAGCCCAAATGTTTGACCCCGATGTCGCGGAACATGTACAAGCCCTGACAGACATCCTGGACGAATACGCTTCCATTCTCGCAAAAAGCGATGGGGCTAGGTAGGCCATCCTCTCCAGTCTGTCCTTTCCAAGATCGTTCCTGATCATCTGTTCCCCCTTCTTGCCAGGCGTCAGCTCGGAGACAGTCCAGATCCTCCCCTTTGGCCAATCCTCCGCCGCCTCTGGGATATCACCTCAGAGGCTCATGCAGATCCCGACCAGGATGACGCTCCGCGGTTGATAATCCTATCTGTCAGTCTCGCCAGGTTCACGCGCAACCTCGTCGCTGCTGCGCCCTCTAACCAAGAAAGAGCATTGTCAGTGCCGCCCATAGACCTATCCGGTCTTCCATCCGTCAACTGATCCTTCTCCATCTCAATATAGCGATAATGAGCGAGCAATTAGAAGGCTCATCTATCATTATACGTCCTTTAATGCAACACAAGATCCTGCCAGTCCGTCTCTTCCTTTGCACTCGTATGGCGCCCAATCCGGTTCTCATCTATCGCAGCTTTCGCGGCTACGAGGATGCTGTCGCAGGCGCTCTCCAACATTGTCACCGGTAACGATACTCTAACCCAGGCACTTTGGTCGACCTACCTCAATCTACCCGAAGAACAGCTCGTGCTACCGTAGGCTCCACCCGACCGCCTCCTTTTGCCGCCGCCCTAACGTTCCTATCCGACGTTCTCCGCATAGACGTCTCTTTGCATCCCCGGACGCGCGCACGGTCTCGTCGGCGTTTGTGCTTGTGCTCAATTGCATCCACGATAGCTTACACCGCGCGTGCGTATTAGCCACACCGAGTACAGCAGCTGGTGGACATGCGTCTCCTGACCCCGCCCCTATTCTATAGCGAACTGCTGACTACTAGCCCAAGAGGACCCCGGATATGCCTCACTATGCTCGACCGGATGGCGTCCTTGTTCGAAGCAGAAGAGTCCACGGAAGACGGCCGAGCATTCGATATTGGGTACGCCACGCCGGCAATGTCGTCTGCACCCGCTGCGGCTACTCGTTAGCTAACCGCATACAAATTTGCTATCTCCTTAGCTACGAAGTTTTCAAGCGCGTCATCGAGGCCGGTTTCGTCGCAGACCTATACATTCGTCTAGCCGTGTAAGCACTCCTACCGAGACATCCGTTCATCGTGCTGATTCGATCAAACTCTACTCGATTTTTTCTTCATGACCGTGTGTATCGACCGTCGGTCTCAATGGCAGGCACCAGGAAGTCATCACACCGCACCAAACCACGCTTCTGAAGCTCGTCGACTCGTACTTGCATGGCTCGCGACGAGCACATGAGCTGGCGTTGTCAAGACGACCCGGTGCAGATAGGAGCTCTCTCTTTGACGTGCTTACCGAGACCTTCCTCGCTCTGTCATCCTACACCCAGAACGCCATCCAGCACTCCCTCGCTTCCGGTGACCCTACACCGTCACGGCCAGGAGACGACCGCGTTCTGCCGGACGTTGAATTGCCGTCTGATGCGCCGCGGCCGCTGCAGAATCTTGACCTTCTCCTGCCCAAAGTCTGCGAAGCTCTCGTACTTGTCACTGAGTGCTTGACGACGGTGGCGTTGCGGGCTGAGGAAGCCGCTACCGACGCGGGCCGCCCGCGAATGTCGGCAGCGGCGGAGGTAGATGCAGGCGCTTCAGTTTCCGAACAATTAACACCCAAGGAGCTCTTGGTCTCCGCGACGGCCTCGTCTGGCCAAGGTTTGGTCGAAAGCTTGGTCGGTGCGTGTCCCCGGCTGAGTCCTTCTCTCGATATCTGCTGACCCTTGGATCTCGTATGGCGGCGTACGTGTCCTCCCGACTCCGCTCGGGCTATCTGCTTTGCGCTTCGGTGTGGCCGGGACGCACAGAGACTCTCCGGCTGGTGGATGTCTTCGTACCCCGTATCACGTACGGGAAGGTCGTAAAGCGCCCCGCACCGCCCGGAGGCGAAGCGCCTCCGGATGAAGGAAAGCGGGCAGATGATCAGCAGCAGGGTCACGAAGCCGTTTGGGGGCAGACAGACGGCAGCGGGAATCCAGTCGAGGACGCGCACAAAGCTCAGGTGGCCCAGGCCTTTGCCCACGTCAAACGCGACTTGGTGCGCCTCCTCGGAATCCTAGCCTCGCAGAACCGTGGTGTCCAGGACCGTGTGCGTGCCTGCGACGGCATCCCGGTCGTTATGAACCTGTGTGTCGTGGATGACTACAACCCATGTAAGTCTGACCGCATGCTTCTTTTTCTTGCCTTTGCCAGGAAGGGCGAGTAGTCCCGCTCGCGCCACCCTTCTTCGGGCGGTGGTATTCGTACTCGTAGGAGGACATGTCGGGGCCGAGGCCGTGCTGTCGCAGAACCCTCAGGGATGAACGAGCGAGTACTGACATCTGTCCTATGACGTTCGCTGTCGCACAGACCTCCGTGAACATGCTATATTCACGCTGCGAAACCTGCTTTTTGAGAACGCAGAGAACCAGGCAGTGGTGGACGCGATCAAGCCGGTCGGAAGGTGGGACGAAGCGAAAGTTCTGCGGGACATCCGAGGCGGTGTGTAGGGCGCCCGTTTGGAGCAGAATGAGATAACGAAGGATAGTCTTTGCCCAGCCACAGCATAATTGTATGTAGCCATAGTCGGTCGGCGTGCCCAACGGGCCAGAACGAGCCCATGCCGCCATGCGCAATAAACACAGAGTGTATTCTTAGACTGCCCATGTCATCTTCCGTGTGAGCCTCGGCCTGAGGTCACGCTGGATGGATGGAGAGCAAGACTGTGCCGAGAATCGTCCCTCACATGATGCCGAGGATGTCCAGAAATTAATTGAATGATGGGTGGTCCACTTCATTGGAGCGGTAGCAACACAGTAATACATCAGAGCGCGCACGATACGGTCCAATGTTGTCAGAAATCGAGCTGGGAGATTTCAATCCCTCCTCTTCTTCCTCGTCCAGTCCGATAGCACGCCGCTTGCGTGGGCCGGATGACGCCCGGGAGCGGCGCAGTGCGAAATCGTCGTCGTCTTCCTCTTCGCTCTCGACATCCATCGCGTCTTCGTCCGCGGTGCTTGCACCCACACTTCCCCGCCGACCTACGCCTGCGATATCCGGGAACGTTCTCCGCAGTGCCAGTGATACCTCCGCTCTTGTGCGGATTCCATACCCCGAGCTGCTCAGATTCCGTTCTCAGTGACCCTCAAATTACTGTAGTGACTGGTTTGGGCTGTGGTCCATCCGACCGGTGGGAGCTCTACATCATACCTACGATGAGGCGGTGCCGAAGAAGCGGGGTGTACGGCTAGCAGGCTATCCGTTCCTCAGGACAGGTCCGGTAGATATAACGGTTGGTATTGCGTAGCTAGAGGGTGACGAGTACTATCGCATTAGTTGAGACGCCGATGCACTCGGGCAAATGCTAGGCGAACGTCAACCCGCAGTCGGTGGCCTGGGATGCAACACTGCAATGATTGGGTACAGTCGACACCCTCTTAACCCATACCTCTATTCGTCCTTGCTGTGCCGGCCGAAGCGTATGCGGTGAGTCTCGGTGTGCTTCTGGAGACTGTAACAGGACCAAAAAGTGATATGAATGTTACTGGCAGGTTTTCCCGCACCCATGTACCCGTCACTTTGCATCTCTGGAGTGGGTATTTATGTATGTCTTAGCTTGCAGCTATCGCCTTCAGCTTCCGAATCGGTCATCTGTACGGCTACGATCAATTGCTCAAGCTCGGTAAAGAGCGCAAGGATGTTATCTTCCTCGACATAGGGTGTTGTTATACGTCGATCTCAGCCTTTATTCACAACCCGAACGCTGGAGTTTATCGTATTGTTAATCGGAAACGACATACGATACGCCGCAAAAGGTGGCTTCCCTGTGAAGCAGATTGTTGCATCTGATCTGCATGCGGGTGAGCGCGAAGGTCATCACTCAAAATCGCTAGCGTCGGTTGAACTCGGGCTTGACATCCCTGAACCCCTGCATAGTCACGTCTCTGCTATCTACGCCTCGGCGTTCTTCCACTTGTTCGACGAGGCCAAGCAAGAGCATGTCGCGGGCGCGCTTGGCAGGCTTGCTCAGCGCTGAGCCCGGCTCGATCATCTTCGGCACTCATCGCAGCGCTCCTAGCAAGGGGGCGAAAAGGTTTCTCTTTCGGGGTGAACGGCGAGGAGATTGACACAATGTTCTGCCACTCGTCCGAAAGCTGGAAGGAGTTGTGAGACGGACAAGTGTTCAAGAAGGGCTCGGTCAGCGTGGAGACGCGCTTAGTCCAGATTGAGGGATTTGGTCAGCACCCGGAGTTCTATTTCCTAGAGTGGGTGCGTAACGAGGCTTTGATCTCCTGGTGTTAGAGGGCAGAGACTCGTGTAAGTGTAGTGTCGCAGTGTCGATTGTACCGATATGGTGCTCCGTTTCTTGCAATTCAACTTGCACAGATTAGAAGTTATCCAACCACCATCGAGCGGGGGTTGACTCTATGTCATGCCCAGAGCCTTGAGTACATCCACGTAGAGTGCTATTCTGCAAACGAAGGGTACTGGTTGCCATGTCTGGGCATGGACACTTACCAAGTACTGTAAGGTCTACCCTCTTGTCACGGAGCTTCCACTTCTATCTGATGGGAACTTCCTGGATGCGCACGCATCCAAGGGGCCCGACACACCTGTAACTGAGGTTTTTATCAATGTTGTCTACGTTAGTACATTCTGACAGCTAATGCTTACCCAACATCTGAATCCGAAGGGGTCGTTCTAGCGCAGCCTTTCCCTCTCGATGCAGGATTACACTCTTCAGAGGGCGAAGAGCTACTGATAGGTGGTCCAATTCATTGGGGCTGTAGTAATACATCAGAGCGCGCACGACATGGTCCAGTATTGAAGTCAGAAATCGATATCTATTCCTCCTCTTCTTCCTCGTCCAGTCCGATAGCACGCCGCTTGCGTGGGCCGGATGACGCCCGGGAGCGGCGCAGTGCGAAATCGTCGTCTTCTTCCTCTTCGCTCTCGACATCCATTGCGTCTTCGTCCGCGGCGCTTGCACCCACACTTCTCTCGATCCCTCCTTCCCCGCCTCCTGGCGCTTCTTCCTTTTGTCGCCGCTTGCGTTCGGCCGCCTCATTCTGCGAGATTTTGGCCTCCAGGCGCTCAAGGTCATCCTCCTCGGCCTCGTCCTCTTCTGTCCGAGCGGAGCGCTTCCGCTTCCGGCGCCCGGTGTCTTCCTCCGCAAAGTCCTCGTCCTCGTCCGTGTCGGCAACAAGGAAATCGTCAGTGAGGTATTCACCGGGACCCTTGCGCGCGTTCTCCTCGCCCGACTTGCGGCGTTTTCCTTTGCGGTCATCAACCCCGTACTCGTCCTCTGACCCGCCCCGGACAAAGCCGACGTCATCATCGTCATCGTCCGACCACATATCGTCGCTCGTGCGCTTGCGGGCGTAGCTCGAGCGCCGCCTGCGCGCGGGACCGAGCCCATCGTCTTCTCCGCCGTAGCCGCCGCGGGACTTGCGGGGCTTACGGGCAGCGGCTTTCTCGAGCTCGAGCCGCTCGCGCTCGGGGTCAGTGGTGGGCTCGGGCGCCATGCGGAGGCGCGCGACGCGAGTGTGCTTCTGGCCCACGGCACGCACGAGCATGCGATGCGTCTCGGATTGCATACCTGTCGGGCGGAGGCTCATGTAGCCGGTGATGACGGCTTCGCACTGGAGGATCTCGGCACGCTTGTGCTGGGCGACGAGGTAGGTGAGGCCCTGGGCGTGGGTGCCGCCGGGTTGGGACTGGGACTGCGATTGCGATTGAGAAAGGGCGGGCGGCTGAGAACCTCCGAGAGCCTGCCGCGGGACTGCGCCTGAGGTGTCAATGGATTGGGTAATGTCGAATAGCTCTTTCCCGAGTTGGAGGCTGAGGGAGCCATCTGACCAGCGCACAATACGGCTATTCGATTGTCGCCGCTGCGTAACAGGAAGAAGCCGACAAGAAACGGCATATGCACGACAAGTCCGCAAGACGCCGGACAGGTAGAGGAAAGGGAGTTAGATGGAAGGGGAAAGGGAAGCGTGACGGCAGAAAGGCAATATGGGATAGGAGCAGTCAGGACACACAGACAGATTACACCTATCGGGAAATAGCGCACTCACGTCCTGGCCATGCTGGTCTCGTCCCCAGCGCCAGCGTACAGTGTTCTCTACTTTGAGCTTGACTGACATGCTCTTTTCGCGCAGCGATTCGGACTGCTGGCCCTCTTCGTCCTCGTCCGGTCCGACGTATGTGTCAGGATGGAACGGCTTAGAGTCGAC
Source organism: Cubamyces lactineus (assembly GCA_022376465.1). NCBI lineage: Eukaryota > Fungi > Basidiomycota > Agaricomycetes > Polyporales > Polyporaceae > Cubamyces > Cubamyces lactineus. The sequence continues at coordinate 481,719 of JACDTU010000016.1, read as the reverse complement.
CTTGATGAAATTGGGCATGCGAATTACCCAGTACTATACACGCGGGCAAGGGGACAAGAGTGTGAGCGGTACGACTTTCGGGACATACGATTGAGGTATAGCGTTTGTGCGCGTGGTGCGGGTGCAAGGGCGTATGAGTGTATAGTGTACTTACGCTGCCATCCGAGCTCCTCGGCACGGGGATGTTGGGGATGGCGACGTCGGCTTCGAGTCGCTGTTCCATGACCTGTTCTGGTTCTTCTTCCTCGGCATATTCCAGTTGTTCCCTGTGGCGCCTCTCCGGAGAGGATAAGCCGTCATCGTGGTCCGCGTGTTCAGAGGCGACGGAAGAGGCAGGCCTGCTGAGGCAGGTGTAGTAGGAACCGAATGAGGGATAATTTGGAATTCACAGGTGGGGCAGAACGTACTCGTGCTCGACCATGTTGACGTCTTCATCTTCACCAAAAAGGTCGTTGAGCTCCTGCTCGTCGTCTTCTTTCTTGTCGTCTACGGGGATAGCGTCCTGGGACGCGAAGGGCGGCTGTAAGTCGTCCAAGTTGTCCATCTCGGCATCCTCTGCTTTTGGAGAGGCGGCTGAACGCGCTGGGGAGGATAACTGAGAGCGCTGAGGAGATGCAAGGGCGCCAGCTAGAGAGGACATGACGCGAGTGAGGCAGAGGACGGCGGAGTGCGATGGACGAGTGGGACGGGAAGGGCGTCAGCGTGATGCTTGTGTTCACCGTGCCCTCGACGCTCGCGTACGGCGCTTGTGGCCACGTGGACGCCTTCCGCCTGCAGTTGGCGTCGTGCTCGCCGTGCATTGCAGATGACCCGTCTCAGGCGACGGTCGTATACGGTTCAGCTGTCGACTATCGCTCCGACGTGTGCTGAAAAGTTGTGGCAAATTGCGAACTTGGCATACGAGGAGAGGACGATGCTTGATACCGCCCGCCGGTTACACAACTGCCGTTTCGGGGAGGAGCGACTGCCCGCGTTTGCTCGGCTGGCAGTGGCAACCACCACTTTCGCCGTCGTCCACTCCTCCAACACGCCGTAGACGGTCACAGATACCTTGGCTTGCACTTCCGACTCTGTCCTTTGCCTCGTCGCCGCATCTGCGCGATACCATCTCCGACCTCTCAGACGGAGTTTCTTCTCCCGGCTTTGCATCCCCCAGACAGCTCAGGGTTCTCGTCTCCTCTTTGCCTCTACACATCCGACGCTTTGCCCGTTCAAATCGATACACATGCCCTCGTCCTTGGGTCCCCGATGTCGCTTCCAATCATCCCTACGCTATCCCATTCCCATGTGCTCCCCACATCTCGTTTCTGTCCCCCGACCTTCCTCGTAAACTCGGCTTGCTGCGCTCCGTCGTCTGTTGCTTTGGCGTGACACAGCCAAGACAGAAACTCTCCACCTAACGCGATATGCCTGCGGGACGTTATCTGTAGTGTGCTAGCTAGACAGTACAGCTTGTGACCTATTGTCTCCCGTGGCTCCGTCGGCCGTTTCTCTAGACACTGTCGCCGCTTATTCGATGTGCTCTCCCTATCTCCGCTCGCTCCGTCATGCAGCGATTGCGAGACGAGATCTGCATCTGGGCACGATGAATGTAGTACTTGTGCGGTCTGCTCGTGTCTTCTTTTCTGGCGCGATTGAGAGCCATTCCTAGCTTTGGGACATTCGCGGAACAGTCCGAGTCAGCCTGCGTGCGTAGGTGCGTGCCCGTGACATTGCAGCGAACGTGAGCGTGAGTGAGCGTGGACATGGGCGCGTAGGCCTATGCGGGACCGGAGGACTGCCTCGTCTGCCCTGCGAGTCACTTCTCAACTAACACACCCCCGTGCCAGTCGCCCAACGCAGCCCTCGTTCCCCGTTCCGGTGAGCTGTGTTCATCGGAAAATATCCTAACCCTACCCAAATACGCTCTTTCGTTCCAACCCTAGTCCTAGTCCAGCCGCTCGCCGCTTGCCCTGTCCCTTTGCCCACTTTCCACTTTCCTCGTCTCCCTCTGGGGACTTTTTCTGCACGCTTGCTCATCTATCCGGGCCGCCGCGTTGTCATCCAGGATATAAAGGCGCCGCTCAGCATGCGATTTCCCCCACTGCCGACGTTTGGAGAGCACCAGCAGCAGCTGCAGCTCGAGGCGGTGCCTTCTTCTACTTTCCTATTGAGCATATTCGCAAGCGCCTACATCGCTCAGTCAAATACCTCTACTCTCCCCTCCCCTCGACATCCCTCGCCCTCGCCCTCGCCCCCCTCCCCCCTCTCGCCCTCTCGCTCGTCGCCACCGTTCCGTCTACAGCCATGTCCTCTCCTCCCTCTCCCGAGTACGTCCGCTCCACCTCCAACCGCCCTTCCCAGTTAACCCTCACCTGCTACAGGCCTTCCCGCAACCATCCCATGCACATCAGTTCCCAAGAAGATGATCTCACTAACCTCTCCTCCTTTGACTCATACCCTCTCCACAATTCCCTCGGCCTCGACAACATCTATGATGCAAGTCCTTCTCCAGTACTGCATCGGTCTTATGCTCATATCTATCTCTCTTCGCAGCCGTTATACTCTTCAGGCTACTCCGAAGACTACACGCTCGCAGATTCCTCGACCGCTCTTGGAAACGTCGACTTCGCTTCCTCTCAGGGACCGTGGCCGCCGTCTCCCCAGTACTCCTCCAACTCCCTCGGGCTCATCGGCGCGCCCTCCGCCCTCTCCGAGAGTTTCGAAACCCGTCCTCACGACTCGTACTACAGCCCTCCTGGTCATGGCCACATCTACTTCGCGCCCTCCGTCCCAGCTACCCCACAAACGCCTGTTACCGCGACCCGACTCGAGCATCCTCCGATTCGTATCTTCACAGAGTCGCTTCCAGAGTTCCCTCCAGCTGAAGACCCGCGCTCCCCACTGCGCCTCCAGCGCTCCCCCGCCGACGCGTCCCCCTCGGCGCTTCTCACCCCCGCCCACTCATCTTACATGGCCTCAAGCCCCTCCAGCATCGGTTCCATGCCTCCCTACACACCTCACAGCCCGTACAACAACTTGTACTTTCCCACACCTCACATCCATCGCTCCTCTCACTCGCCTTTGACCCCCACCGGCGGCTCTATCTCGCCGACGGCGCTTACATTCAAGGTACGACTTCACGTCCGTACCCTCGTCAATCGTTGAACTCCTCATTTACAATTTGCTTTAACTAGGAGGAGCAAAGCCCCCTTCCCGTGCAAGCAGCCCAACAAGAGCACGTTGTGCAACGCGTGCTTGACTACAGCTACGCTATTGGGTACCCGTTCCCGAGCGAACCTATCCCGCAGCCCGACTACAAGCCACACACTCAGAGCGACCGCCGTCGCTACGTAGAGCAGGTCGACCTCGAAGAACCAATCTTCTTTTGGATTCATTCGCCCCGAGGATTGGGCATTCCCCTCAAGGACGCCTTCAGCAGCCGTTTCGTGAAGCTTGAGGGACGCGACGATCCCATGTTTGAAGGTCGTGGACCGTCTGTTTCTATCAGGCTCAACGTATGTCTACTTTGACTGCTGCTCTCTGCTGTTCTTTGCGTCTCTACTGCCTTGCATCTATCTCTTGCATCGTGTCACGCTTTGAGTCTTGGATGCTGATCTGCACGCGAAACAGTGGCCCGGATACCCGCCGTGGAGCAGGCAAATCCCGACTCGCGACTTTCGTAGTCCCCCTCAGCCGGTGACGCGCGCGAAGTTGGCCAAAAACGTGGCCAAAACTGTCAAGCGTTTTATCGAGGTAGGCTATTAGCCGTCTTCACGAAGGGCGAACGCTTATGGCCTTTCAGGACATGGAGAATCGTGAGCTTGAAGACCCGAGTCAGGCCAAATGGCGCGTGGGCAGGAACGCCATCTGCCTGGAGGACTTGATCCTCGTTGGTCTCCAGCACGTCTCCATGGGCTCGTGGCAGGCCCATCTGCGCGTCGTGCAACGCCGGCACTGAGCCGTCCCCACATCTGGTCGACTTTGGGCGGGGAAACGCGTCATCGCCTTTAGGTGCCTGCACATGTGCGGGAGCAGTCACTCGCGCCGGCACGATCGGAAGCTTCTCTCTGGACATGTGCGCTTCACCCTGCCCGCTGTCTCCGTGGAAAGATACCCCCTTCCTTCACCACTGCCTCCAACTTTACTGCTCTGGATATGCCTCGCCGTCGTCTGGGAGGAGTACACCGCATGCCTCGAAGGCCCAGCGCTTTGGTGATCGTCGATGACGAGCGCCGCGACCTTTTGGGGATGGCACCGACTCTACCTGGGAGATGGAGGGCGTGCGAGGGTAGGATTTCTCTCAGATCCAGGTGCTGATGGACTATACCTGGATCTATCTTAACCTTCTCATTTGGGCATGGCACTGGAGAGGGTCGCGTTCGCGGGCCTGTCCTGTGTCCCCTGATGGACCTTTTCGTTCCGGCTCGGTTTCTCTACCCATAAACCCTTTGCCGCTGGCTTTTTGCGCGATGCACCGTCCGTTCAGCTATTTTCTCCATATGGCCCGTCTGTCTCCGTTATGCCCTTCCTCTTCAGCCGAACTCACTCGCGACTTGTCGCTTGCTGAATTCCGCACGTTTAGATCGCTCGCCTCTCTGTGTGTCCTCCTCCACGTCATGATACCACGAAACCCCAACATCCAATATCTCTCGCTCCTGCCTGTTGTATATCCTCCATTGATCTCGCAATCTCCCTGCTTGCATTATGTTTTCCCATCTGTCCACTGTACTGCTCTGATCTCATCCGTGTTTCATGCTCGTGTTGTACTGACCACTGCTCGCACTCCCCCACTCGATGACGAAGATACGATGAAAATGAATGTATTTGGCGAAATAAGCTCAAGCGCGGAAGTTGTGTGTGGCGGACAGACGCTCGACGCCATTCCCGACTTAGACTTCGCGAGCGTTATGATTTCAGCCTCCAGGTCCTCGTGCCGCCGAGGATGACAGCAACAGCCCTCGACCGGTGCAAGGCGCATTGGTATGTTCTACAGGAACATCGACCAAGTCACCAGTGCGAGGCCATCGGAGCTTCCGCGCTTCACTCTCATGTCTCGCAGGCGGGTAGAGAGAATATCGCGTACCGAATCCCGGCCATCTATCGCATCCTGGCAACATGTGCACAAATCTGGCGAGCTTTCCGTTCACATGGACCCTCTCGTCCACCATCGATCGTGCTAGACGCCGGACGGCTGTACCCATTCCATCAAAGCCCTGGCGGAAGACGTGCGGGCCAGCCACGGGCGGTGGACTTTGTGGAGGACCCCTGCCTCAAGGACATCCTCCACCTCGCCTCAAGGCCTTTGCGACATTCTCCAGAAAGGCACGACGCAGTGCAGAGTGCTCCATTCGTCTTGTCCTTGCTCCGCCGACTGCCTTTTCGGTGGTAGCCTGGCTCGGGGTAACGGCGTGCGTGCGTGTGCTGCACGGCACCCTGTAAGATTGGAACATGCTGCACCAGTCGCGCCCCCATCCGGTCAAATTCTTGAACTTCCGTCCGTTGTGCGCGGCGGGCAGCACCGATCTGAAGTGTGCCCTGTGCCCGAGCGCGTGAGAGAAAGGTGCGTGTCGCATCGCCGCCGCGGCCGCGGGAGAGCCGCATCGGCGACGGTTGATCTCGCCAACTCTAAGTATACCGACCGCCACACCGGCGGCAGTAGGAGTGGCACATCCTCAAGGCCTCCTCCTCCCATCCTCACCCTCCACCGCGACTTATCCGATGTTCTCACCCGGAATCTGCGGCGGCTCGAACGCGCACACGCTCGGCGGTGTCGACGGCGCCGCCGGAAGCACAGAGGCAGAGCTTCAGAGTCTGATACAGTATACAGGGTTCGCACTGCTTGCCGGTCAGCAGTGGGAGCATCCAGCTGACTGCATGCACCCCAGAACCCACGATCCAGATCTTCCCACTTCGTCTTCCTCCCATCGGGATGCGGCGCTCGTACGTACGTGACCCTGAGCTCAAGATGCCACATCCAACGGTCGTCAACCATTCCGTCCAAGCACGACGCGCACGGGCTCCGACGAGCACATCGCCATCGATCGGAGGGCGGCGACCTGGTACAGATGTTAGCCGTTTGCAGGCAGCAGAAGACGTAGGAGGCGCGCTTTCCTACTTGGGTGGATCAGTGGCAGTCTGAGGAGCTAGTGCATCCAATGTCGGCGGAGTGCGCAGAGTGAGTTCAGCGCTAACTGCTGTTCCGTTCCGCCGCCTTCGCCGCTCTTATGCCCCGTCTACCGCTCGTACTACCAGTCCTACCCGCGGCGACCGTGCTATTCATATACATGCATGGTCCATCTCCTGCCTTGGTAATGTCTAGATGACGCGCAGGCTGCACCTGCCAGCGCTATTCTGCAGCAGGTCCAACGCCACCACCACTTCGAGGAGGCTCCCGTCGCCCGGTGTCTCTCCTCCCTTTACAGCCGGTACGCGGCTATTACACACGGTGCAAGTGTTATCGCACGCACGGCCTCGGAACCCGGGATGATAACGACTGGTTTGTCGGCGCGTGTCGACGTCTCCAATTTCCACGGCGGCGATCGCTGTGTAGATCTGACGTCGGCGAGTTGTCACTCAGCTGAGCGCGGAGTCCACAGAGTTCAATGGCCTCGAAACGCGCGCTCCTCCTACAACACCGACTCTCAGAAGGAGTGATCATGGGTATTGAACGGCTCGGCTACGCCGTACAAGTCTTGCTGAAAGCTGATTCCAGGGACGAACCCCTAGCCGATATGAGTCGCGAGGGTCATCGGACCAGCAGCGAAGACATGTGTACGACGGGTCCTCCACAGGTAGCTGATCAATTTCCATGTACGGACGTACCACTGGAGGTAGGTCGTCGCAAGAAGTCGAGTTCGTCCACACCATGAAGCGGAAGAATCCATTGATGTGATGCTAGGTGCTGCTGCAATCGCAGACTCCGTCGATCGATGCCGGGATGCCCGTCCCGACTTCATTCGAAGATATCTGCTGAACTACTGGGCGCACTCATGTGCGCCCACTACGTAACGCATATCGGCAGCATGTCATGCCAGGTATGTCCGCGCTCATAGCCGGGAAGAGAACACAACCCCCTGGGCGTTTATCTCATGTCACTGGGGGATCTGTCCACTGACAACTCGAAGCCCTGAGGGCTCCTCGCTGAATATTCCCCGTTGCGCTCAAAACTTGTTGAGCGCGGGTGGTTGCATTTCCATGGGCAGCGAGGAGCAGCATTCCAACAAGGCCGTCAACATCACCAAGAATCTGGGCGGCGCGCAGATGCAAGCCCGAAAATGTATTCTTCTCCCCGCGTCTTCCGCCGCACCTTTTCCATTGAGATGAAGATCAACGATCAGCAGCAACTGTGAGGGGTTGGCACTCGTGTCGCTGAGAGTGCACCTTCTATCAACCTCGTGTCCACGGGTACGCGGCGGTGGAGTCCGCTTGCGAGTTCCTGGGCGGTGACGCACAAGCTTCAGCTGAGTGAAGTAGCCCCATCGCCGATGTGTGTCTTCCATAGCTGTCAACGACGGCGCGTGTAGAAATTGTTGGTATCAAACGGTCCGGCACGTTCGTGCATCAACGTCGGAGGCAAGACTGATCATAGGACGAGCTTCTTACACATACCAAAGGGACTTCAAGGATCCAACGTTGTCCGCACAGGCCGTGAGTATGATCGGTGGATGCGGTATCGCCGCGTGGTGGTTCCTCTATGAACAAGGTAAGTTTCGAAGCGTGGCTCAGTGATCCGGGGGTAGCCCGACGGTGTACGCGACCTTCGCTATCCACCGCCACGACTGCCGCTTCATTCAACGCACACACGACTGACCCAAATAACGCTAACGTGCGCTCGTCATTGCTTGGATGACGCAGGTCAGTGGCGGGTGTGCGATTACCCATATGAATCGAGTCGCCGAAGCTCAACATGGCAACACTTGATCAACGCACCGGAAGATTCACAAGACGGTCTTCAGGGCAGAATAAGGCAGGATTCGAGCTATATAGGGAGACTCGTCTCTGTCATCAAGCTGACTACTAAGCGGCTCTTGGCGAAGCACAAAGATGTCAACCTGAAGCGGAGCCGGGCATCATACTCTTCATGATACAAGTGGAGGCTGCTTCTCATCCGCCATCCACGCTATCTTCCTGGTGAGCATCAGACTCCTGCCAAGTTTCAATGTCGCCGTACTAGGCTCCTATCTGTATATCGATTGTAGCCAAGGGTCAGAGCTTATACACGATCGGAAGAAACCTAAGTCCGCCATCCTAGGGTCATCATGGATGAGCGCGGTATGCATTGATACGATATCTGGTGACAATTTGTAGCGTCCTCGAGACAAGTATAGACTGGTAGGAACGTACACGCGATCGGTGCCTAAGAATCGTCATCATATCGACGTCTGAGCCTACTACCGACTGTGCACATATGAGGGTCGACACGCCCGGAGCGCCCGTCGAAAGTCGCCCGTCCGTTCGGAGCATACGTCAAAATACAATACAAATAGACGTGGCTTCGTACCTGGTCATGCACGGAAGGTCGGATGAACGGGCAGTAGAGGCATGGGCTTGATCGAAGATGGTCGGTGGTACATTTTTTCACGTCCTATGCCAAGGACACCGTTCAAGGACGAGCCTGAGAGATTGCGGAAGAACGTGTCATGGGTCAGCTGATTCGGCGGATCTGCCGTAGCAGCTTTTCTCAAGACCCTATCGTTCCAGGGGTTTTCCGAGTCGCTCGTGCTTTGTGGCGCAGTGTCGCACTGGCATCCTTGTCAGGGAGATTGTTGAGCAAATGATCTTCGAAACATCATTGTCGCTTGGCAATGTTGTTTTTCAGGAGTTCTTCAGCTGATGCTTCAGTCGTATATGGTTTCGTCATAGCGCATGCGCATATTTGGCTTTAGGCACGCCCACTGCACGCTGGTGAGTAGTACGACATGCCTGCGATATTCCTGACAGACAGGGTGCAAAGTATCCCCAACTTGAAGAGCCATGACGTGTCCAGGGTTATAGCACTGACAGGCACTTGACGTGAGTTTTCGGGGCGTCCTTAGTATGAAACCGTAAATGCACATGAGAAGATGTAGTATGCGGTCCGCGAGATCCTATGTGAGCACACTCAGAGCGGCCCGTGAGTTTATGCGCAGTGAATGAGCGATGCAGATATCGCCACATGGACCCGGGGGTCACATCCGGTGGCTCGTCTCCGAGCGCTATTACAGCATCATAGCCTTACGAGTGGAAACGTCAGACCATCAGCGCCTAAGGCATTCGTCACTTGCTGAGCGATACTGGTGAGAGAGTATTAGAAAGCTATGCTTGCTATAACGTTTGAGATACAGTGTATGTATACATACTTGGGATTGGGGGTGCTTCAACGTGACAGCTGTGGTGCAAGGTTCGCGTTTTGTCTTTGAGTTGCGCGCCTGTGACGCTTCGTGTGTGCTCCTCTCGATGTGCCCGTGGCAAGATGTTAGTGCAATGTAGTCGCTGAGACTATACGCATAACCCATTAGTATTCACTTGCGATGATATTGACTGACAGCGGCAGGTCTACCATGACGGCGTGGAGGAAGACAAGAGGCAAGAGGAGCAGACTGCGGCGATAGGGACGATTACTACACTTTCCTTATCGGATCATCTGTGGCCAAGTATGTTCGCTAGGCCGAAAAAGGCAGTCGTTGTACTTTCCGACGAGTATAGCCGAGTGTTTGTCGACCGCCGTGGCCAAAGCTCTCTCCTTATTGTCTCGCCCGCCTCGTGCCACCTCGCGCCTCCCATGTATACAATGTCCACAAGCCCGCTTAGGCTGCTCTATTGTTTCTGACGTCTGTGTAGAACATTTCTATACATGCAGACAATGCGGCAGCTCGCTATAGTGCCAGTGCGCCCTACTATCGTAGGATCCGGAACAATAGCATGTCTATGCTGGCAAGGAGTTAAATGCCTCATCGTCAGACCTGTGTACCGTCATCGCTGCCCGACCTCAGAGTCTATCGCCCGTAACCCACACACTCTTTACTTCTCTGATCGTATTCTCGTCCTTCTCGCCCGCATCCGAGTATCCGTTCACGATCATGTTGAAACACGGCTCTCTTGCCATCGCGGTTGTCCAGCGTCAAGTCATGCTCGTACAAGGTACGGACGCATAGCTAGTAGATGACTGGACTTACCTGTTTTAATCGGCCCTCGTGTACCGCGCAGCTGCCCGCACGCATAACCAGCGCGAGCGTTGGGTCGACGTCTACACCTACACGCCTTTCGGCGAGCGTGTCTTCCTCGCTTCCGACGTCCCTCTCGCCCGCATCTCAGCACGCGACATCCTCACCATCCTCCCGGAGGACGACGCCGTGCGCGAGCCCACGGCGGGCATGCTCGAGCTTCCGGCAAAGGCGTTCTACGAGTACATGGAGCTTAGCTCCCGAACCCAGAAGCGCTACGAACAGCTGTTCAATGCATGGGAGCCCAAGACTCGCAGGCGGTGGTGGATCTACTAGGGTGTGAGGAGGTCGTGAGTACATCGCCTGTGGCCATCGTCTCGTGCCGTTCGTCTCCTTCTCCCTCTTCGTTCATGTATCAATAGCTATCCCTCTCCCCGTCCCTCGGCTGTATCAATAGCACCTACGCACTGCTTTGTCCATCTGTATCTCGAGGTTTTGTATCTATACCCACTCGCGGTCCTCGCGGTCCTCTGTACGTCCCAATATCATACATGCGTCGTTCACTGCGAGTTCAACTTCCAATACTTATATCACGCATACACACGCATACATCGAAGAGCGGGCAAAGTAATAAGGCAACATCATGAGAATAGAAACCGTCGACGGTGATAAGTAATATAAAACGATGCAGTAGAGGCAAGTCGCATATGTAGAGAAAGCGCAAGAGAGGGGTATCGCTATGCTGCGGGTGTCGCATTCGGATCCCTATAGACCTGCACAATGCGGAGTCAATACGCGGTGCATCCCTAGGAGGCGGGTAAGCGGCGTACCTTGAGACTCCACAAGTTTCCGACTTTGCTGTCTTCAACGTCGGACTCGACTCCCTCCTCCGGCGTTCCGTCCACCTCGAGCTTGAGGCCACGCTCGTTGGCAAGGTGGAGCAGACAGATGAAGCAGAAGCTTGTACTGATCTCTTCCATCTTATCCTTTGGATACGATTTGCGCAGGTCCGTGATGACACTGGTGAACTCCCGAGGCTCGTTCGGGTCTGTTGGTGGTCGATCATCCGTCTCCTGTACAACTCGTCAGATGGGTTCGGTAGATATAGGTGAACGACGCTGACCATGGCATCTTCGCTGTCTTCCACCGGAGGAGTGACAATGTCCAAGCCCTTCCAAATGTTCTCCTTGAGTTTCCGTACGTCGACTCGCTTTGCACGTTTCGCGTAGTTGACGGTCTCAGGCTTGACTCGTCGACTCTGCCCTTGCGTCGCAGCGAGCAGGTCCTGCTCTCCGGCCTCAACCGGGGCACCAGCGTCGAATACATCGTCAAAGCCAGCGCCGTCGTCGTAGTCATCATGGAAGAATTGAGTGGCGAAGGGTACGGCGGCGCCGTCCAATGCTGATGAAAGCGATAACTTAGCATTGGCGAGGGATGGACGAGTTAGCGAATAACTCACTTTCGTCGCCGCCATCTCCACCACCTCCCTGATTTGCAGCTGCTTGTGCCCAGAAAGCCTCATCAATTTCACCGTCGACGCGACCGTCTGGCCGGACTTGGTAGCCTCTCATCCTCAGCTGTACAGAGACATCTTAGAATCTGATATTGCCGCGGGTCATATGTATGGCACGCACTGAAAACTTCGGCTTCAAGAAGAGCGTGACGAGCTGCTTGCTCGAGAAGTGCATGTCGTCCGGTAATGTCTGGTCGTTCCGCTTCTCAGCGTCGCGCTCTTTCGCCTTCTTACTTCGTCCGCCTCTCTTGCTAGTGGAAGGACCAGGTAGGTTGATGCCCGCGCCACGGGTAACAGGTGCGAACAGCTTCTTTGAGCGTGTCTTGACATCCTCTTCCGCGGAGGTAAGGAAGTCGATCTTGAACGCTTCCTTCTTCTCCCGCTTTGGTCGTGAAGCTGCCGCTTCTGAAGCGTCAGCTAGAGTGACTCTTGGTCAATACAAAGTGATACGGTATATCAGAGACAACCCACGTCGCCGCACGACTTTCCGCAGCTTCCAGTGCTCGGGGCCCGCCCAATTCTTCAGGAAGTTGGAGTCGAAGTAGTCCATCATCACGCCGCCGTCCGCGCCCGCATCCGTCATGGCCATCACAAGACCTCGCTCGTTCGGTGCCTTTCGAGGATCGAAAGGGACGAAAGGACCTCCTGGCCTGGCTTCGCCACCGACGTCGTCTGATCCACCGACTGAGACGTTGTCCCCATTGGGCCCGTAGTCTGCGTTGTAATCTCCAGCATACTCGTCTGGGATGGCTTCCCCCCCGACGAAGAAGTCTTCGACAGGAGCTGCGTTGCCACCATCAACGTCCATTGAGTTACCCATATCGTGAGGATCGTCGTTGAAACCACCAATGCCATCGTTGTCGTCGTCGTCGTCATCGACTAGTGGTGTATGAGTGCCTTCACGGAAGAATGTATCGTCTGCAGAGAAGCTATCTTTGCCGAAAGCGAAACCCTCGAGCGATTGCGAGATCACTTGCTCGTCAATGGCATCCAAATCAGGGAGGAAGTTTGCTGCAGCGGATGATGAGATATGTAATGTTGAGTACCGTGCGCTGGACTTACCTCTGAGGTGAGCCAGATCAACTTCATCGCGGGGCTCTTCGAGCGGTTGCTCCTCCTCTTCACCTTTGGCGACAGAGTCGCTAGCATCGAAGACGACGCGAAGGCTGCCGTCGGGAGTGACCGTCAATCCCAGATGGTTCATAAGCAATCCTTGTGCGCCGCCCTCGTCAAAGTCGGCACACGTCTTCCGGAAGAGAGGATCAACGCTGAACTCGAGGTCCAATTTCTTACTTCGGAGCTGTGCAGCGGACTTGGCCAGTGTAGATTCGCTGCGGTATGCTTTGCGTTTGCGCTGGCTCTGACTAGGGTCTGAGCCGTCTGGGTTGTCTGAACCGTTGCCTTCCTCATCGTCATCGTTGTCACGGCCTTCATTTGCGAGGTTGCTCAAGAGTTTGCCTGTCTCTGTTCCGACGGAGTCGACACGAGACGTCCAGATCTTGACGCAGCCATCAAGCGTGCAGGAGGCCCGCTGGAAGTTGATGGAATTATCGTTGTTGTTGCGCAACAGAGACATATCATGGAAGTAGTCGATGAGTGCGAAATTCCAGGAATTGGCGGCGTTGATTTTCTGCACGAAAGGTCAGTACTACGTTCGACGAGGATGTACATAGATATGGAGCTGCCGCGTTGATGCAATACGGAAGGGGCATATATGACAAGAGACGCTAGAAGCAAATATCTGGCACTTACATTGTCTGTCGCCATCTTCATCCATTGGTCGAAATTTGAGGTCATAACGTCTATAGGCACGTTGATGACCGGGGCTTGGGGAACGTTCAGCAGTTGACTCTTCTGTCGTCCAAGAGCAGTCGCTCTTGTGCCCTCTGCGGAGCCTCCTGCGCCGTCCACGAGGTGAGCAGCATTGGAGGGACCAGCTTCTGCATCTTCATCGTCGAGGACGACGGTGACCTTTACGCTCTTCCTGCGTCTCCGCTTCTCGGCAATATCATCGTTAATGTTGACGCTCTTCAAGGGTGCGCGTCCACCAGTGCCATTCAAGCCTTCTGCAGAGAAGCTGCCGTCTGCCTCTGGGTCGTAGAGGCGTTCACTTAAGCGTTTCTTCGAGAGAGTACGGGCTTGTGGCTTGGGCGTTTGTTCGCGTTCTGTGTCGCCCCCAGAGTCAGAATCGGCATAAAGCGAGCGTGAGTGCTCCGCTGCAGGTTGTCGTGGACGCGTTTTAGGCATCGCGGGCTACGGTGATGAGCAGGAGCAGCAGGCAGGGGGAGAGAGCTGGAGACAAAGGCAACGCGAACTGGCCGTCGCGCGTTGAACCAGCGCGTACGACGCGTATCACGTGCCGCATTATGTCAGCGCGTCGCGCTTCTCTTCCGCCACCGAGACTAGCGCTGGGAGCTCGTTGAAGAGAACGACGAGCACGATATGGCAGATGACGCTTACGATCCCGCCTTTGCTGCTCTTCCATCCCATTTGCAAGGACGCATTGATGCTGCTTTTGACACAGCGCAACTACAAGACAGCGATGAACTGGAGCCCGCTCGAAAACGTCGCAAGGTCGAGCGCTCTTCTCAACCCCAGCCTGGCGGCTTTCTGGTAGATGAACCTGCGCATGGTGGATTCATTCCGGAGCCCTCCGCGCCCGGAGGGTTTTTGGTCGACGATACTGAACTCCACGGAGGTGGCTTCGTGCGCGACCGCTCTCCATCTGGTTCCTCGGCGGGCGGTTTCATCGCGGACGAAGGAGGCACATCAGACCTCGGACGATACACACACATTCCGCTGTCATTGATCCCTACTGCGCTACAGATTCTAGACCTTCCCCCTGACGACGAAGATGTCCTATCCGTCTTTCAGAATGCCGCATCTGGCTGGGGCGAGCTCAAGCGCGGACGCGGACACGAACTCGGACGTGGATCGAATCAAGAAGATGGTGTCCTCGTGAGCCGCAAAGACTGGCGTGCGGTCTGCGCTGCGCTGCTTGACACTGGCGCTGACGATCGAGACGATGTCCATATGGACGGGGACGGGCTCGTTGACCGCAGTCCGACAAGGTCGGACCGGCCGGAAGAGGCACCATCAGACTCAGGCGAGGAGTATGTGCAGTCGGATGGAGGAGAATCCGACGTCGAAGTGGAGGACGACTCTGACGATGAATATCGCGATGGGGGCGGGGGATTCGTGAAATCCAAGAAGACGAGGACAGCCAGGGGAGGAACGCGGGCGTCGTCGGGGAAAGGGCGGCAAGGGCGGTCGATTGGGGAGAGCGACGAGGAAGAAAGAGGGAGCGAACATCGCGGGTTAACAGCGCGGCAAAAGAAAGAATGCCGGGCGGCGTTTTCGCTGTTCTTCCCTGACGTGAGGGACGATGAGTTGGACAAGCAGCGAATACGCATCAAGGACATTACGCGGATAGCGAAGCTTCTGAAAGAGAAGGTCACGGCAGAAGAGGTGAGTGCATACTTTGAACGCTTTTGTACATGCAATGGTGTGTTCAGGGACGTGTGCGCAGACGGTGGAGATGCTAGAGGCGTTCTCTACTGCGGGGGACAAGTCTATGAGCCTGGCAGACTTTGAACGGATGATGATCGCGGCAAAGCTGGCGTGAACCGAGAGAAGGGAAGCAGTAGCGAGCGTGTGTATGAGCGAGGGCGGTCAAGGATATTCGGAAGACAGACAGTGTTCTGCGGGAGAGAAATTCTAGAAAGACATGAGGCGCGAAAGTATTGCTGTGCAAGCCCGAGTCCGAGTCCGAGTCCGAATCCAGGTACGCCCGGTATGTTTGTTGACGAGCCATGGCTGCTCACGCGGTGCTCATCGAGGTCCGATGCAGGAATCGGGCGTAAGACGGAGGCGGCCAGTGTCCCGCGACGGGCTGTCATGACGAGCTTCGGTGCTTCCAAGGGAGGCATGGCCGGACACGAGGCTGGGTGTGTCGAGGTGCGAGTGGTGTCTGGAGAAGGTGTGTGGATTGGTAGAAGCGTGTTTGATGAAACGGGGATGGGGGATAGGCGTTGAGCTTGCCGTGTCGGAAGCGGGTCCGATAGCCGGAGGAGGGAGAACCCACGCGTCCATTCGCCGCCGTGTCCGTCGCGTCGATGAGAATGTCTGCACGCCCGCCAAAGTCGAACACGATGGCCACATCCGGCTTGGACATCCCTCCCCATCGCCGTCCCCGCCTCCCCTCGTGCCTGGCGCCCACATTCCCGCCCTCGAGGCGAGTCGACAACCATGCGTACCCTGGGCAGCTGGACGAGTCTGCGCACATGTGGGGGGCAGCAACGGGAGGGAGCGACCGTGAATCTGATCCTGATGGACTCTCACGTTGACGTGAAAAGGGAGAGTGCTGTCACCGCCTTGATCCTTTCCATCACGCGCCTGTCTCGCAAGGAGGAGTGCGTTCAGGCACAGCCAGTCGCAGGCGCAGGCGCACTCGCACTTGCAAAGTTGCACTCGAATTTCGATCCTACTTGCGCCTGCTGCGGTTGCATTCTTTGACCCGGTGTGGCCATCACCCTCTCCATGTGCTCCCCCGCCTAACAGGCAATATTCACCCCTCCCCCGCATCTTCCCCCCCTCCCTATATAATCCCCCCGCTTCGGCACAGCCGCCGTTCCCCCGGCCTGCTCCTCCCCCGCTTCCTCCACCCCCGCCCTCGCGTTCCTGCGTCGCTCCCCCGCTCATCCCCCTCCTCACGCACGCTTCCAACGCCCTCTCCTCACAATGCCGGGTGGTCCAGCAGCCGCGGGCGGCGGTATCAACGCCGCCGGAAAGAGCAAACTCGCGGGCATCATCATGACCGCCTTCGCCGCCTTCGGTGGTATCCTTTACGGTTACGATACCGGCACCATCTCTGGTATCATCGCGATGGACGACTGGCTCAGGACGTTTGGTGACAAGACGGACACCACCTCTCTCGGCTACATGCTTCCCACCAACAAGGAGTCCCTCGTCGTCTCCATCCTCTCCGCCGGCACATTCTTTGGTTAGCCACTCTCGTTCGTTCTCTCCTTGTACTCCGGCTGATCTTTCCTGTCCAGGCGCCCTTGGCGGCGCTCCCAGCGCTGATATCCTCGGACGTCGTCTCGGTATCATCTCCGCATGCGTCGTCTTCTCTCTCGGTATCGCTCTTCAGACCGGCGCTCACAACTGGGCAACCTTCATCGTCGGTCGTTTCTTCGCCGGGTTCGGCGTCGGTCTGGTCTCCACCCTCGTCCCCATGTACCAGTCCGAATGTTCGCCCAAGTGGATTCGCGGTGCCGTCGTTTCCGGCTACCAATGGGCGATCACCATTGGCCTCCTCCTCGCTTCCGTCATCAACAACGCGACCAAGGATCGTCAGAATCACTCTGCATGGCAGATACCGATCTCCATCCAGTTCGTTTGGGCCTTCATTCTCTTCGTGGGCATGTTCTGGCTCCCCGAGGTACGTGCCTTGCTCGTCTCCCTTGTTTGATGTACTCTGTTCGGCTCACACGCTTCGTACCCCAGACACCCCGCTGGCTCATCAAAAACAACCGACCAGATGATGCCGCCAAGTCTCTTTCCCGTCTCACTTCCCTTCCCGTCGACGATCCAGAGGTTCAGGCCGAACTCGAGGATATTCGCGTCGCCCTTCAGGAAGAGAAGGAGCGGGGGGAGAGCTCCTACCTCGATTGCTTCAAGTTCAACAAGAGCAAGATCGCCCTTCGCACGTTGTCTGGTATCTTCATCCAGGCCTGGCAGCAATTGACTGGTATCAACTTCATCTTCTACTGTGAGTATTTCCCTTATATTCCGACTACCCCGCGTTACTGACAATGCACGTACAGTCGGTACGACCTTCTTCCAGAGGGTCGGTATCAGCAACCCCTTCCTCACCCAGGTCGCCACGAACATTGTCAACGTGTTCATGACTCTCCCCGGCATGTGGGGAGTTGAGAAGTTCGGTCGTCGCTCGCTTCTCCTCTGGGGTGCCGTCGTGATGTGCATCTGCGAGTTCCTCGTTGCCATCATTGGTGTCACCATCTCCGTGGACAACAGCTCCGGTCAAAAGGCGCTTATCGCTCTCGTCTGCATCTACATTGCCGCGTTCGCGTCCACTTGGGGCCCCATCGCGTGGGTCATTGTCGGTGAGATCTTCCCGCTCAACGTTCGCGCGAAGGCGATGTCTCTGTCTGTCGCGTCCAACTGGTGCGTTGCTTCTTTCTCTATCTTGTCTCGTCCCCTTTCCTGACTAGATAACTGCGTATAGGCTCTGGAACTGGGCGATTTCGTATGCGACTCCCTACCTCGTCAACCCTGGCGCGGGCAACGCAAACCTCGGCGTGAAGGTCTTCTTCATCTGGGGCTCGACGTGCGCGGGCTGCATCGTGTTCACCTACTTCTGCATCCCCGAGACCAAGGGGCTTTCGCTCGAGCAGGTCGACCTACTCTACCAGAACTCGACGCCGATCACGTCCGTCAAGTACCGTCGCGAGCTCATCGCGCGCGACATACACGTCGCAGACGTTGCGGGCGTGCACGAGGTGGATGAGAAGGACGCGAAGGAGCAGGTGTAAGGCAGGGTGCTGTTGATGTCTGGTTGATTGTTATGTACCTGGTATCGGGTTTGTCGATTGGGTTCGGACGGAGCTGAGGTTGCGTCGGTCATGGACGCGGTCATGATGGGTACTCTCTATTGTTGCCACGAAGATTACGATAATATGTTTGTTGGTCCGTAATCGCCTCTCGCAATAGCTACTTATTGGGGCCTTGTCGAGTTACACGCGAGTGACAAGAGTTGCTAATGCGTATGACAGCGATGGGTCTTTCGCGAGTTTAGTCTCGACACTGGCCGTTATATCAGGCTATAGCATTTCCATCCCACTACACGACGGGAATTAGCCCGTTTTCGAGACCAGAAGAGTCGTGGTAAGGGTGGCTGTAACGGCCTCGTTACACGTGACCTACCATATCCAGTTCTACGTACTTAGCCCCTACGATACGCACTCGTTCTCGGAGACGAACCAACGCCATCTCGCGCCGTCCCTCGCGCAGTACCGGCGTCGGTGCTCGGGCTCCGCCCTCGCTCTCGCACCTTGTACTTTCTGAATACACCATCGTTCTCGCGTCTCTCGCTCGCGCTCGAGCGCCGGCCCGTTACAGTGGCAAGAGGATGGGTGCCTTCGTAAAATCTTTTCTACTCCAATAATAGCATGTATTTCCTGAGATGTTGGCAGTGTATTCACCAGGAGAACATTTTGGGAACACAAAAAATATTCTTGCTATGTTCGCAACAAACATCAGCGAAACCGCAAAGAGCAGGGAAGGATTTGGCGCCCAAGGCGCTCAGGGGATCGCTTCCAAGTGCATATAAACCATGCAAGTGCTGTAGGGGGCACACAATACTATATATGCCCGCGCGTGATTGTTCTGTGAACATGCCAGCCTATACAAGTGGGGTCTGGCAATTGGGCCAACAAAAACGTACCAGCGTCTAAGGATGTCCGAGGTGCCCGATGGACAGAGATAATGTAGGCGCCATAGCACGAATTGATGCAAGTATTCTTGGTTATCTATGCGAGATCTGTCCGCCGATGAACGCGATCGAACACTCAATACAATCAATGCGCTTAGCATACACAGAACGCAGAGTGGACTTCAAAAGTGTGTATGGAGTTTACCGTGCATTGTATGGGTTCGCAAGACATAAATTTCACGACATAGACATCAGCGTATATATACGGTACATCAAGAATGTGTGAACAGCGGGATCCAGGCCTCTACACCGCAACCTTCGCACAGACGCAAGTCGCGCCCACCTTTTCCTTGGAGCCTATTGTATCACGCCCAGCATGTCTGCCTGTGTGAGGACTTCGTCTGCATTCCAGCGCCTGACAGGACTTCCTACGAGGTTGTCTACTCGCTTGACTTAGTGTTCCTCCTCCCGGAGGAGTGCGTTGCACGACTCTCAGCTCTAAAGCTCGCTCCATTCGTGTGAGTCGTGGGCGTCTATGTGTCACCAGCCCGAGCTATGGCATCTAACATCTGAAATGCCATCAAGCGCCGTATTAGATAAGCATGTCTCCCTCAACATACACCCTTTTATACAACATCCTCAGCTCGTCCCTAGTCCGTAATAAGTGCATGTATGGGTATAGGAATATACTACAACCAAACTGGCTGGGCTAGAACTTCAAAAAATGTCCTACTCCTGCCTATACTGACTTGATAACATCAATGATGTCAAGATATCGAAAATGTACCCCAACCATTATGCATCTCCTGTAGAAAGACACGCTTTGCGTTCAAAAGTTTGTGCCAGAACACGTCAGTGGAGGCTGCAAAAACTTGCATGCTTTCCTAGTCTTATGCTCAGCCACAGACACGTCGCCGTAACTGAGCCATTGACGGCCAACGAGCACTCATCTCCGGAAGGATCTGGTGTTCCAGGCCGACTCTGATGTTGCAACCCAAGCGACACCCCAATCTGGCTTATCTCTCTTGATCTTAGAGCTCCGTCTACGCGAAAGGAATAGACGCTGGTACGCGCGCTTAGAGGATTTGGCATAGGTGTTGCCAGACCCCAATACAAGGCTCTGGATCAGGTTCAAGATGTCAGTGAGCTAGCACCAATGTCATCCATCCAAAATAGGAAGCACTGGGCAGTGCCGCCATAGCCGGTTATGGTATACTCTTGCCCAATTACAGCGGCGGGCCACCACTGGAGATGGCAACTACTCGCTTTCTTCACACATCACATTACTCCTCTTAAAAGGCCTGCGACATGGCAAGAAAAAACACTGAACGGTCTCTCTTCTTCATACTGCCACCATCATCATCGTATCCAACTCTGTTTTGAGTGGTTGTCATAGTGGTATGCCTCATTATTCATTTGGTCAGCTTGATCGGTGTCTATACCCTTTAGTGGCACAGAGTGATTGTTGACTATATGCGCTTCAGATATTCCTCAAGTCCAAAAATGAGCTCCCAAGAGCATACACAATTCCGATCACGTTCTTACTCATGTTCCGAGCAACATCAGAACGTCTCTGGGGACCGTCTTGCCCACAAGCTCCATCCCAAGGTGCGTTCTGCAGTTGCCGGTACTGAATGCCCTTTCATCTCCCACATATACAGCATTGAATGGGTCACAGGCTATGTGTATCAATTACTTTGTGAGTGCTAGCTACATCCAGTTGACTGACTCTGACCTCCAAGCCACCCACAGCAATGACACGGCCAATGGTAAGCGCTCATATCATTTGCCTCAATGCGGGCAGTTCATTTGATGGCTCGTTTGGCTCCCTACAACTCGCATCCGACCTGCTGCCATAGCGCGTCGCGCACGCGCATGGCATGCATGCACGCTATGGGCTCGCGTGCAGCTCGCGCGGGCGCCTTGGCTGCCCGCGCAGACCCACGCGCGCGCGGGGCTTCGCACTCTGTGTATCCGATTGGCTGTATAATAATTAATTCTTATATTTAAATCAATGATGGTTAATATGAACAATATCTGCATGGTGTCAGAATTCATCCAATCTGACCCTAGCCGATGCATGTGGACCAATATGATGGGTGCCCCTACATGTACTTCTAAACCTCCCCACCGCGTCCATGATGCAAAACCTCTTGCGCCCTTTCCAATCGCATGGAAAGGTTTGTATACCCTTGGCAATACGCTCACAAGGATTCTGTGCTGCCTCTCAGATTGGAACCACTGCTGCGCTTTATAAGCGCTTGCAAGTCCTTAGAAGCGCTTGGGTGCATTTTGCGGTTTTGCTGATAAAAAACATGATAAAGTTTTGTGGAAAACATGCATCATATTTGCCCTGTACTTTCACCATTTTCCTGTCGTGAACATGTTGGAGAACATTTTTTCAGCTACTGTTATGTTTTTGCCATGTTTTCCCAGGAAACATAGAGGTTGCCGGCTGTGTTGACTGAATATATTACTATGCACTTATCTTCAACAAGCTAGGGCTAGTAATTGGATAGATACCACTAATCTGTATATATACACATCCAACAAGTAGGTTTTCTGCAACTTGTCTGTGCCTTTCCTACATTTCTTCGATCTTTATTCCTGTCAACAACATGCAGATGATCTGCCGGGAACATGCAATATGTTTCCTTACATGCATGTTTGTGACATGTTTTCTCTAGAAACATGACAAGCACACAATTCACATTCTTCCAATGTTCCTTGCAAGGAACATACCATCAACACATGGCAAACATATGCAATGTTATTTCAATTCTTTCATAGAAAATTGTAAGTAAATATGCAGAAAACACGTCACATGTTCATGTCATATTGTTAACATTTTCATTTTGTGAACACACTGGGAACATTTTTTCAATTATTGTCATGTTTTCACCATGTTTTCCCAGAAAACATGGAGGTTTACTAGCTGTGAAAAGCAAGCTAATGAATAATGCAAGATCATAATCTGCAAAAAGACTAAAAGCTGAGGAGGGCTCTGTGGTTGGTGTCACCTCTTATATATGTACATGTACAGAAAGCAAGAGAAAGATGTTTTAGTGCAAACAGGGACTTTCTGATATGTTGTAGTTAGTGCTAGTTGAATCTACAATCACTGTGGCAGTGCCGCTGTGTACTGTGAGTGGCTAAGCGACTGTGCACCCCTATATGGTAAGTATAGGGTACTGTAAGTGCTGGAAAGTCCTAGCTAAGACAAGAATGTTCTGTAAAAAACCATAACTATAATCCTAGAGTCCACTGTAATTGTATTGTACAGAGAATGAGGCAGAAACCCATAACAAATTATAAAGTTCATAAAGCACTTATTGTATATTTGTAACATTAGCTCCCCCTCCACTGAAGGTTCTCCTTGACCTTAGAGATCAACAATTGTGTTAGGACTTCTCTCGGCAACCTCAGGCTAGAAAATTTACAAGGCCAGGTTAATGAGATCAGCCTTGTTACCCACCACCCGAACAAGATTCCACTGTGCAGACTCTGCTGCGAACCTACCTAAAGCCTGGCAATAAGTAGTTGGGGTGCATTCTGCTTCAACCTTAAAAGTAGGAAAGTTTTCTCATTGAGCAATGACTGTTACACTTTTGAGCGTGACTTTTAAACTATCAAGCCTTAGGATGTCAATGGATAGAAAGCTTGCATCTATCCAATTACTAGCCCTAGCTTGTTGAAGATAAGCACTATCATGAGTGGGATTGGTGGATTGGTCTCTAGCATTGCTTCTTTCCTCAACTCAAATGGTGAGCTGAATGGGATGCAGTAATTGTTTAGCTAATGAAGCGATAGGAAATCTTTTTACACACAAATGTATATAGATTATGTGATCTGTCTGCTTACTGCTGTGTGAAGAAATGAGTTGGAGAGAGTTTTCTCAAAAACAAGAAAACACTCAACAGGAAGTGTGTATGTAGAAAGCATAAAGGCTCACACCTCAATGAAGTGACGATGAACCTTCCAACTGACTACTGACAAACTATCTACAGAATACCTTACTCAAGACAATTAAAATCTTTGACTGAGAGCGGTGATGCCAATGATTCTACAAAGATATGTGAAAGAAATGAGGGGTGGCACAGAATATATCTCTTGAATCATGAGTCCTCAGAAATGATTAGACCAAAGGATCTCACCTTGCCGCAAAGCTTGTCGGTTTTCCTTCTTTTTAGACAGTGGCTCTGCTGGGTTTGGGGTTTGTCTTTATTTGGCAGAGTACACTATCAATAGAATCTATGAAACTACTCAAGTCCATTGAACTTACTGAGATCTGACCCACTGTGAGAGACTGTGCCCAGACAATAACACAATATAACAACTGGGCCAAAAGGCCACTATGCTGAGGTTATCAGCATAGTCATCCAGATCTATAAAAGCAGTTTTTAATGCCATAACATGCCATTCCAGCACAGATTATGACACCCTTACTACTCAGGCTGTAACAATCTCAAAACCTCCCAGAAACCCCCAGTAGCTACCAGAAAGCTTCCTCCACCTGCTCTAGAACATACCAATAGAGCTGGTAGAGTTTCCCCTAACTAACCCACGCAGTGTGCATGCTCTTGTCAACGGTCAATGGTCCAAGAACTGCCCTATCCCATTCTTCCTTTGATCTACCAACATGTATCTGCACTTGGGCTGCAAAACCCCAGACTCAGCTGCGAAGGTCCAACCTGTGGTGACTTACAATATAACCCTTGGTTCTACTTCAACCTTCCAAAGTCCAAGGAAGGCCATCCATCCAAGCTTCCTTCCACCACCGTCAACTATGCACAGTGCCTTATCTGCTCTGGAGAGGCTGATACAGCTGTGGATGTCCACAAGCAGTTGAACACAAGCAGTTGAAGGATGTCTGCACAAAGCCAGTTTCCACTCAAACGGTGTGTTGCCATCTCAAGAAGCATGGAATGAAGGCTGTTGTGAAGCGTAAACACCTGCTTCTTCTGAAGTGTCACATCCGTGCACAGCTGGACTTTGCTTTGGCACACCAGAACTGGACTCTGGAGGACTGGAAGAGGGTCATCTGGTCAGATGAGACCAAGATCAATCATCTGGGGTCAGATGGGAGGAAGTGAGTGTGTAAGAAGACTGGGGAGGGCCTCAGTTCACGTCTGGTGGAGGGCACAATGAAGTATGGTGGTGGAAGTTTGATGCTCTGGGGCTGTTTTGGGTGGAAGGGGCCTAGATATGCAACGAAGATTGAGGGCAAGATGGACGCCGACCTCTATGTCAGCATCCTGGAGGATGCACTGCAGGATAGCCTTGAGTATTAGGGCCAAACCCCTAATGACATTGTCTTTCAGCAGGACAATGGTCCCAAGCACCACACTAGCAAGAAGGCCAAAACCTGATTCAAAGACCATGGTTTTGAAGTTATGGAGTGGCCAGCCCAATCTCCTGACCTCAACCCTATTGTGCACCTTTGGGTGATGTGCACGAAAGTTGATCTAATAAAATCAACCTCCGACTGAAGTGACTGGATCAAATGTTAGATCAAGAACACTTCACAAGTTCGTTTGTAGAATAAAAGTGGCTTGGATAGGACTCAGATTGTCCTCAGGTAGTTTACAAAGACCTCAGTATAGGTCTAATGACAATGACTAAGGCTTGATTGATGATGTTGACAAATTCTCACAGGAATTCACTACCTCTGCACTTATGAGAGGCTAAAGTTCAGGTGGGAAAAGCTTACTTTATTCTATGGGACTACCACTACTTATATATATGTATCATGGGAAAATGTTGGAACAATAGAACCCTTAACAACAATGAGTGTCTTTGGTTGGACATAACAGGGAAACCAAGAGACCTGAACAATAACAAGTCAAACAATAGAACTAGAGAACAATAAACTCTTTGACCAAAGTGACTGACAAAAGAGAATCAGAACAATAACACCTTCACACAATTAGCCAACATGTGCTTCATTGTTCCACCAATTGGTTTCTTGAAAGAGATTTTACATTGTCTTCCTACTGCACGACATGATCACCGTGAGTTATCCCCAGTTACAACAGTTCCAATAGATCTTGGATGCTGTTGCCTTGCTCGATGTTGTCCATCTCGGTTTCCACCATTGATTCTTCATCGGCATCTTCCAAGTCAACCAGATCTGTCTGCGTCCCAACGTCCACCATTACAGCCACATGCATGTCTATCTCTGTCCAGTACCGGAGACTAAGTGGCATCAACAGAAGGATGGTAAGGTCTTCCTCTGCCCAATTCCTATAATGTCGGACATGGGGTATCCTCAAACGCAATCTGGCCAGCCACAAGAAGCCACCAGTATCAATTAATGAGTTGTGGAAGAGGGTAGAGGCAGAGTGGGAGAAGATTTCAGTCAAGGAGTGCAGGGACTTGATTGAGAGCATGCCTAGGAGGGTTGCAGCTGTGTTGAAGGCCAATGGGGGGTTACACCAAGTATTAGACTGCCTGAAATGTATGGATCTTGGTCATAATTTGGGCCAGCAACAAAACTATTGCCATGCACTTGCTCCAAAGAGTAGGTAATATCTCCGCTTCCAGAGCTCCAAATCATGTGATTGATATGCCGTGGGAAAGCCAGAATCTACACTTTTCTATTGGTCTATTGGTAGTTGAATCATGGTCACTGAGTCAGAAATGGTGGAGATACAGCCTTCCCATTCAAAAAGCGCCAAACATGGCAATAGTTTTGTAAGTTACTGTAGGTCACAGTTCTTGAAGTACTGGATGCAGGTAAACAGATGTAGTACTAGAGTCCTATCAGTCAGGACACCAACTCACAGCCAGTACTAGTGAGAATGTCTAAGACTTACCGGCCCTAAGTAGCACTAGCTTGGAGTTCAATGCAATCTTCATGTATTCATCAAGCTTTACCAGGGCCTTGAGACAACCCATGCAAAGCGGTGCATCTTTGGGGTGTTTCATCTTTGCCAGGTGCGACTTGGAGTGTGTTTCGAGGTATTTATACAGCGGCAAGGTCATTGGGATTGTTGGGTGTTGCCCCGCTGATAGGAGATGCGTAACTTTGTTTAAAGCCTAGTATTTGTTACAAATGTACGATAGGCTATTTACAAACTTTACGATTAGTCATGGACTTGTGCTACGTTCTCTGTATGATACGGATATGGCAAGCTCTAGGATTGTAGCTACGGTTCTTTAGGACAGGAATGTTCTCGTCTCAGCTAGGACTTTCTAGCACTTACTCTATACTTACCATATAGGGGTGCACAGTCGCTTCAGTGCAGCTGCCCACAGTGCACAGCAGCACTGCCACAGTGGTACTAGGTTCAACTAGCACTGACTACGATGTACCAGAAAGTCCTTGAATACACTAGAACATTTCTCTTTTTGGTCTCTGTACATGTATATAAGAGGCAACGCCACAGAGCAACCCTCAGCTTTCAGTCTCTTCACAAATTACAAACTTGTGTTGCTCGTTAACTTGCTTTCAACTGAACAAGTTACTACCCACTTATCTTTGAAAAGCTAGGGCTAGTAATCGAATAGATACAAGCTCTCTATTCATTGACGTCTTAAGGCTTGATAGTTTAAGAGTCACGCTTGAAAGCATAACACCATCCAGGCAGTGCCCTCCAGTCCATGACACTCAGGAACTCAAAGTACCGTCCTGGACATTAGACTAGTCCTCCCAGGTTATGTCACCATCAGCCCACTGTACCAAGAACAGTACGGCATGACCTTTCCACTGGTGGGCGACTATATTTTCCACCAAGTGCTCACGATACAGGTCATCTTCAAAATCATAGATGTCATTGAAATCATGATGTGGGAACATTGTGCCATTGTTGGGTTCATGCAGCTGCAGTTGACTGACATGGAACGTGGGGTGTATCCCACATACTGCAAGCTCAGGTGGCAACTTGAGGGTGCATGTCGACGACTTAGGCTGTGTGCAATAAGTACAATATGGACTGATGAACTTGGGCAGGAGCTTTGTAGCCCTGCGCTTCAGCATGTTCAACTTCTCTGTGGACAGGTAGGTGAGCTTACTGACTGTGAACAGGTCATCATGTGTTTACCCTCTATCATATCACTGCTTATTGGTGTGGTGTGTCTGCTTGACATGGCTCACAATAATATTATTGTGGGCCTGGCACAGGTAGTCCAATGCCCATTTGGCAAAGTTGCACAGACCTGGTAGCACAGGTTCAGGGCTAAGTTCCTAAACCATTTGTGGCATCAATCCTCTGATGAGCTCGAATAGTGCAAATCCAGTCAAAGTGTTACAACTCAAGTTCATTGCAAACTTGACCATTGGGATCTTCATGGCCCAGTCACATTGGTTGGGTTGGACAGCTGCACGAAGCAGCTGGGATACACTACAGACAGTGTGCTCACTTGCACTGTCAGTTTGCGGATGGTATGCCATTGATATGAGCAACTTTGTGCCAAGTAAATGGTGCACCTCCCACCAAAACTTGGACACAAATTTTGTGTTATGGCCAGAGACAATGGATGTAGGTAATTTGTGTAAGCAGACAACCTCTTTGACAAACATCCATGCAAGCTCTGACATGCGGACAGTTGTGCGCATTAGTACAAGATGTACTTACACAGCGAGCCGGTCAAATATTTTATCCACAGGTAATCGCACCCTTTGCACTCCGGGAATGGTCTAACGAAGTCCATCACAATGGATAACCAAGGTTTATCCAGTACTGGCAGGCTATGAAGCAGTCTTGCCGGCTCTATGTAGAGGACTTCATGGTCTGATAGACCCCACAAGTCCTGCAGAACTTCTCAATGGTCTGCCTGATGCCAGACCACCAGAACCATTGGTGGACATAAATTATTCACTGGTCTGCCAATATCCAAGATGTCCGAGGGTAGTGTGCACTTGGTCTATGATCTTTCACCTTTGGAATGCAGAGGACCCAGTGGTTCTCACAGCTCAGGTGCCAGATGAGACCATCCTTGAATTTAAATCACAGATGGTCATTTGGGGCCTTGAGGATTTTCTTGAATACCATGTCCTGTGTGTAACCTTCCCACACACAGGTCCACAGCTGGAATCACGGATCAACAATCGGGTCTAGTCTTGGGCCAGTGCCCGATGACTCTAGCACAACAGGGTTGCTGTTGTCGTCCAGAAGAGGATTAGCAGCACCTGTTGGCAGCTGCCGCATTAGCTCTGTGGCCTCCACCTTGCACTCTTCACGTCGGTCAGCAATGCGAGTGGCACATAGCTCGGCCACTTGCTGTTCCCCAAGCAGATTGCACTCAGGGTCCAGTTGCACATCCGCGGTCACCAAGTTGTACAGCGGGTGAGGAGTATTCACTTCTTTGTGTAGGTAGTACTGTGACAAAGTGTCAGCCATTTTGTTTTTAGTACCTTCCACCCAACAGTATTCATAGTCAAACCATCTGATATACTTGAGCTAGTGATGAATACGTGGTGTCAAGTGTCACTTGTCGTTGAAGAACTTTAACGCCCAGTGGTTGACTACAATCTAGAATTTGCAGCCAATTAGCTTGTCCTCCCAGCACATTAACACCTCGACAACAGCTAACGCCTCATGCTTGGACGTGCCGTAGTTGGCCTGCACGTCAGTGAATTTCTTGGACATGAA
Organism: Cubamyces lactineus; assembly: GCA_022376465.1. Lineage (NCBI taxonomy): Eukaryota > Fungi > Basidiomycota > Agaricomycetes > Polyporales > Polyporaceae > Cubamyces > Cubamyces lactineus. The sequence continues at coordinate 453,033 of JACDTU010000016.1, read as the reverse complement.
ATCTACTGAATAACACGTAGTCCATTTAGGTCCTTGCCCATACATTGCACTGACGCCAGATGGGCACCCATTGGTGATTACCCAGATAGGATCTGGCAATGACAGGTCAATTGGCTTGAGGATGGGTGACTTGCACATGAGATGCTTGATCCCATTTAAGCACTTCTGATGCAGGGGACATCCAAAGGACTGTTGTCTGTTGCGCATCATAGATGACAACAGTCCAGTGTAGGATGATACATCGGGCATGAAATGTGCTAAATACTGTACCAGTCCCAAGAAACGCTCTTAGGAACTGGCCAGTCACATATCCTGCCCATTTTGTCTGAATCTTCATGGAGGCCCTGGTCATGACCCAGGCACTCCATTGAAGTCAAGAGAAGATCTGTCTTCTTCAAGCTCAGGTACTATATAGTCGAGCTTCCCTGAGCTTCATGAACACCCACTGGAGTGTATCAATATGTTCATCCAATGTGTCCATGTGAACAAACATGTCATCAAGGTAAATATGAATGCTCTTTGACAGGCATTTGCAGAAGATATGCATGACCAACCACTGCAAAGATATTGGTGCATTGCAGTCCCGACACAACTGACAAATGTACCCAAGGTTGTCGCAAAGGCTGTCTTGTGGACATCCTTGTCAACTACCCAGGTCTGTTTGTATGTGTTGGACATGTCATGTATGGAGTGATACCCCCATCTGCTCCTGGTTGGGGAATGGAGTGACATCATGAACAGTGTTGTCATTCCATTGTCAGAGGTTGCCCACTGTACATAGTCTACCATTCTTCTTTTGAATGTACAATAGGCACAGCCTGTGCCGCAGGCTGCGACTCCCACCAACCAGCATTGTTATATGTAATGCTGAATCTTGTTGCTGAGCTGTGCTCAGTGCGCCTCTGGGCACTGTAGCAGGTGGTACAGATACTGCTTGTTCTCGTCAATAAGAGGTCTCGTGTGGTTGACTTCCCAAAGCATTGGCAGCCCGGGAGGTACTGGCTGTAATAGATTATTAGATTAGTACAGCAGCTCTGCCCAAATTCACTGCAATCCTCCTCACTTTCTTGATGTTGCGAGTGCAAGTGAATCTTGTGCCCGTGAGCTGCTGATGTGCTTGAGCCACCATCAAGTCACTTGAACTCAGTGGGGCTGCCTGAGCTGGTGCAGCTTTGGTTGCCGCCAGAGTTGCAACCTACTCAGGTGTAGAGGCCAGCATGAGTCATTTGTGCTGGCCAGTGACTTCATGAGTTCTGCTCTTTGCATGCAGAGCATGCTGCACGCTGCACCTGTGCAGGTATGCCTGTCCATCAATATGGAGAGAGTTGTTCTTGAAGTCAAGCATTATGCTGAACCTCCAAACGAATGGCGTGCCTAGGACTGCGTTGTAGCGGTCCAGGTTGCACTTCAGTGCCAAATGTGCCCAGTGTAACTGGAGCTTGGGTGCTGAAGTTGATGCGTGAGTGACTGCCCGCACATCCCAATTGAAGGATTGCCAGATTTTCTAGCCATATGATGTCACAACAAGCAACTTGCACAAAGTCATTGCTGAGCATCTCAGTAGTGCTGCCAGTGTTGCAGTGTCAGCGCACCAAGTCTGTTAATGTTGAGCATGAGTATGATACACTCCTGCTCACCTTCATACAGAAGTGGGTGTCGTCTGCTCCGGATTGGGCTTAATGAGCTGAATCAGCTTGTCATTGCTGATAGTCTCCATCCTCCAGGATGGTTTTCATGGTTTTCAATTTGGGGAGGTCAGCATACACATTGTTGCTGTACTCATGGGCAGGGCTATTGACCTCGCCCATCGGGATCCAGAGGTAGTTCCTCTGGAGGGAGTAGATATCCACCAGACCCAGGTCTTTGAATGGGTACAGATGGCCAGAGTGTTTGTGCTCACATGTGTCTGCAGATTAAAATTCTAGAATGTGATCCAGAATCTCTGCATACTTATCCAATGCACTCGACTCGGACTCGTCTTATACAATACGCATGCTGCCCTACCAGACCACACTGTTGTGGTCTGAGAACGCGGCCTTGTCATTGTAGTCTTCATTGTACAAGCTTGGTCAACCATTGGCCATCTAACCGTCCTTACTTGGGAGGCAGATTTAAATGATATCAAGGTTTTTGTAGTATGCACACGGACATGTTGCCTTTGTGTATGTGCTCAAGCTCACACTCACCCCACAGGCTGATCTTCGCAAGACAATCCAAGAGACAATGGACTTTGCTGCTACGCTCAGTGCAGGACTCCTTGCTGAAAGCAGTCAATGTGGCCCCCCCTGACCACATTGAGTGCTTTGGCCCGTGTTTCTAGTGCTATGAGTCATTCAATCATATCTTCTGGCTGTGCTCCATTCACAGCAGCCATCAAACTCCCAGCAGGGACATCACAAAGATGTTTGCTAACCTCAAGAGGTGTCACCACATTATGTCTGGTGGGTACTGGCATGATAATGGTACTGGAGAGTGGGTTCGCACCAGAGAAGCAGTCACCAAGCACTTCTCAGACAACTCCCTTGATGCACACTTGTCCAGCTTGGTGGGAGAGAAGGATGTGAACACAGGCAGCATCGTACTCCTGCCCCTGCCTGCGGGCACACCTGGCGCTCAGGTTTCTCAGCGGCTTGCCGACACCAAAACTCTGCTCAATGACAGGTGGCACCAGGCGGGGGCAGTCATTGCTCAAAACGGCAATGCTGCTCTATCAGCCTGCAGCTATCTTAGCAATGTGTACCTCAGCTATGTCTACCTCAAGAACCTCCCCTTACACGACAGCCCCTTCTCCGCAATCTGCAGGCACTCTAGCTGCGAAGCCATCATCTTCAATGTGTGAAGGCTTTGTCTTTGTCATCTCTAGCTACATTTGTCTTGCCCCCTCAAGCTGTGTATAGTGTACTGTTCGCATCTGCGCCCACATCCTTGTCCGCATCGCTTCAAGCTGAGCCCATCTCATGGACATGACCACCACATCATTCCCTCCTAGGGCTCAGCACAGTGCAAGTCAGCTCAATTCGGAGTCTTTGCAGGATACCAAGCTGCAGAAGAAGCTCATCCACAAGGCAGCAGTGCATGAAATAACGGAGGCTGCCCTTCAAGCCAGCATAACTGGTGGTGGAGCCAAGAATGTTCTCGGGCTCGCAACCAATGCCACGGGCGAGCTTGAGGCATGCAACAATGGAGGGGCCAAGGTTGATGATGTGGAGCATTGTGAGGTGACAAACGCTGCAGGTGCTACCCAGGACAAGCATGCTGGTGGGCCTTAATCAACACATCATTGGACCCCTCCTGCAGCCTAGCAAAACCCGGGGACGAGGCAGTCAATTCAGCACAAGATGCAGTGTTACGAGAGGGGCCCCTCATATTTATATACTGAAAGGGCAGGATACCTCGCACACGGACTTGAGGGATATCCCAATGCCGAGTACACAAGTAAGCAGCTCAGCGTGATCTGAGCTGCGATACAGGAGCACATACTGTTGGATCTGCCTGAGCTCCTGGCATTAAAGAACATCAAGAATATTCCGGCCCCGGAAAGGTATGGAGGGGAGGATGACTCCAATCTTTCCTCCACTGGCTCTGCCTTGGACCCATTGTCGGACGAGAGCTGGATACCGATCACATCTAACTGCTCAGGCAATATCTGACGAAGGAAGCCCAAGCATGGTTCATATGATAACACCATCAATAGTTTCGACGGTTTTGGACAGAACTGGGACTTCGAACAGACAATCTGTTTGTTGTAGTATCTATGGTTCATCCACAAGTTCACGGCCCGCATGGCCGTTGACTGCTTCCATCAGATCCAATACCGCTGTGTAACAGGTGTCATCAGGCTGTGGATTACTATGGCATCACTCGCCTGCAAGATGCCAGAACCACCGGATAGGCGCGTTTCGTGGGCGCACTATCAGAGGACGTCTGTACTCCGATGTTCAGCGCTCAAAACATTTTGATTGACCACTCTAAGGCTTGGGAGATCTGGGCGGCGGCACTATTACAAGAAAGCAGCAAGTGCACGCTGGAGGAATGGTGCACCTCGAGGAGGGTGCAAGGCCAGCATCACAATCAATCACAGAACACATGGACACAGTATGCACCCCAACTTGATGCAGCCACTGACAGCAGGAGGACCGCGTCCTCCGGCAAAGCCCAATCCGTGCGATGGGAACTGAGCGGATGCGCCCGGGGCACAAAGCAAGTTGCTAGCACAGCAGCACCTTGACGGGCCCCGGATCGTGGAATGGGGAATTCAGGGCTTAACCTAAACTCAACTCGCTTACAGTGTTATAACTGTTGCAAGTACAGCCACATCTCGAACCAGTGCCCAAAGAGTCGTGCTCCTTGACTATGAGCATCTCCCAAGTAAGGACGGTTAGGGGGCCGATGGTCGATCAAGCTTTCTGGAGGGTATTCTCAACAAGGCTGCATAGCGTGAATGCCATGACTTGACTGATCATCTTGAAGTGCTTGCCAATGAGCGCGCCGCAGTAGCGACACATGTAATTGGCCATGATGTTTGAAATTTTCAGTCCAGTGCATGAGAGGGAGTTCAGGCGCACCTGTAACTCTGAGAAGTGCCCCTGTTTCTCAAGGGCCCAGATGGCCTCTGCCCAGAAGTACTTCACCATGCCAATTAAGTGCGTGTAAAGCCGCTCCACAGGCGTGTCGAGGTGCGCCTCGAGCGAGGCCTGAGCAGAGAAGTAAGTGCGCAGAGAACATAACAGCAGCTGGAGTAAGTGTGCTGTCCATATCGAGAAGGGACTTCTGGAGCGGTATGTCCTGTTTCTTCATCAAATCCTCATACAGCTCCTTGTTCACCATCTCCGGCAAGAGTGCCTTGCATGTGGGAGTGGCTCACCAAAGTAACTCGCCTTAGGCAATGAGCTGGCTGAGTACCAGGACTGCAAAAGAGTCCTTGACCCTGCTTGAAGTGATTGCAGCCTTTCAAGGCTTCTCCGCAGCCGCATGATTTGCCATGACTAGTTGTGACATTATGGCCTTGCAAGTCTCTGGGACTGTGCGGGGATATTTGAATCACAGGATGTTGTCAGTTGTTACTTGTCTATGAGCGTGGAACGCACAGTCATCAGAGACTTGGAACCATTGCCGGATACCTTGGACTTCTGATTGCCACCAATGTGACACATGCAGAAGGGGAGGTTAGCCTGTAGTCCAATGTGGCTGCATAGTTCAGTTTGCATGGAAATGTCTCCTGGCAAGAATAGGATCCAGGGGTGGATAAGTACACAATGGCGCTTGTTGGCATCCAAAACCTTGAATGGTTCTGTCTTGCCTTTCCTGCGATGGCAAGTCAGCTGCCCAGATGATTATTAGGTCATGTAGACACAGACTTGATTGCATCACAGATTGCATGGATCATCTCCGTCGGAGAGGTCACTATGAAGTGAATGTTGCTACCATCTGACTCTCATCATTGGGGTCAACACGGAGTCAGGCACATCAATGAGCCACTTTCACGTTTGCCAGGCTTCTTGGACATGGTTGCCACTGAACTCAGGGTTCAATTGCATCTTCTTGTGCTTGTCTGGCTGAGCATAATCCTATGTATGCGAGAGCTTTGGAGTGAGCATGCCGAAAGACTAGTCCATACATCTTACTCTTGCTAGAGCTTTGTATATTGTGTTCATGTACAAGATGTTACCTGGCGGTGCGCGAACCTTCTCTGTGGGGCTGCTGACAATGTCGAGGGCCTCAGCTTGAAACTTCTCAGTGCTGTTAGTGTGGGAATGTTGTGAGCTCCCATTGCATCGCTCCAGGCCAGAATCACCTCCTTCTGGGAGCATGAGAAGCAGATGGTGAAAGAGGGCCATTTCTGCCACGGTTGAGGGTCCTTACCCAATACTCTGTGTGCTACGAAGGAAAAGGAGCTCGTTAACCCTTGTTAATTAATGGTTGCATTGCTTTTTGTGCGCACGGAGGTGTTTGCAGCACATCCAAGGCATCTCGTGCGTGCCTTGACTGCAGATTTGTAGCATCCGACAGCTGTCAATCTCGAAATCTGCTCCAAAGTGATCTGCATGTACATACCTTATTGAATGAGGCCATAGTTGACAAACATACCTTTGGGTCGTTCGGGCTGGCTGGACATGATCAGAAGAGGGGGACGTGGTGGAGGCACAGGAAGAACATGTGCCACATCAATAGTGCGACTGTGGCCAAACACTATGGAGTAAAAGAGTGAATCTCTGGCTCACCTGTTGGAGTCGCCAAGTACACTTGCTACAAAACAGTTAAGCGGAATGCATTACCTCTATCATACTCGCCACTCTCTACCTCGCTCTGGCCAACCTTGGACCCTCACCCCCTGTGCCAAGCGGAGGATCATCTGAACTATCAAGGAGCATCACTTTTGGCCTTACAAGCGGATTGGGGAGGAGGCAGGAGGATACATGGAGTCACAGGTCTGTCGGACTGCACAGGAGGCAGGATATCGACGGTATGTTGCTCGTTGTAAGCCCTTCCTATTCATTGCAACCATGCACAAGCGCCGTCAATGGGCACTCCAGAACCTGAGAAGGAACTGTATGCAGGTCATCTGGACAGATGAGACTGCATTGCGCTTAGGTGAGGTCGTTACATACCGGTATGTCACCTGCCGCCCTGGCGAAGGTAATTTGCCTGAGTGTGTAGCACCCACCTTCCCCACTAGTAGTAAACAGACTTCAACAGTCTGAGGCTGCATTGCACATGGGAAGAAGGGGCCTCTTGTGCGTCTAGATTTGCTGCAGTCACAAAACTCTACCTTGGGTGGTGGTCGCCATGGTGGTCTGGACGCAAAGAGGTATGTGGAACAGATCCTTCAGGGCCCTCCCCTGGCATTCTTAAAACAGATGCAGGATCAGACAGGTAAGAGCAGAGGTGGGCGGGTCAAGCTGTGACCTCTTGACCAGGTCAAGAGTCAAATGGGTCAGACCCCCGGTCAAACAACGGTGGTCAACAAAAAGTCAAGGGTCAACATGTGCAATTTTCCCACGATGTGCCAGACCCGTCGCCGTCGCATCTCCTGGTGATGATAGTGTTTTGGATCGCAGTTCACTCCAAGGGTCTGAACTCCATGTAGTGTAGCTCTCGGAATTCAATACTCGCTGTTTCTTATTTGTTCCTCTGGGAGCTCTATGCCTGCGCAAGAACACCCAAATACGTCCCATTGGTGGGATCACTTCCACTGGGGTGACATGTGATTCGCAACAGATAAATACCACTCACTGGAAAGCATTTTGTCGTTACTGCATAGTGTCCGCTGTCAGACGGATTGAGGACGAGGAAGTACAGGCTGCTCTTACGAGCGGTGGGATTCACAAGCAGCGGTGTGAGAGTCCAATCCGAGAGGAGGTGAGTGGCGCTTTTTGGTAGAACGTGACCTATGGGTGACCCAATTATACATAGTCATCCATAATGAGACTGTCAAGCCAGTTTGTGGGAAGATTGACTTGATGGTGAAGCACCTTGAACACTGCTGCAATGCTGATGAGGACTTGAAAGGGCGTGCGCGACTGGAGCGTTTGAGCAGAACTGCACACTTCTCATCGAAGACTGCCACTCGTGCACGCGCCCAGGCTGCTGCTGAGAAGGAGAAAATCTCCTCAGTCTCCTCCCTCACACCATCCTCTTCCCTGTCTTTGCTTCCAAGCACCTCCCAGCCAACTCCGAGTCCCACGAGCCCTGCCAGTGCAACCACCTCTCTTGACTCACTACAACATACCGGGATCTGGCCTCTTCCTGGTCGAGATCTGCAAATACCATCCGCACCGAGCGTTCAAATGAGCTCTACTTGCACGAGAAGTCCCAACCAATTGGGAGGGAACCCTCAGGCGCCTGTACCGGATATGGAGCCCTCAGCGCAGGGTGTATTTTATGGCGAGACGGCTGCTTCGAGACCTGTATGGGCAAAGTCTGTGCAAGACAAGTTTGTCGGATCCTGAAGGCCATGTGCTTGCTCTCCTCTATCCCGCAGCAACTCAATGGTCATCCTGCTTCCTAACATGCACTCGCTTATTTGAACTTGAAGCATCTATCCGCTGTCTCCTCATCACGAAGCTTGATGAACTTGTCGAATTTACGCCCCATGGAAAAAATGCCGAGGAGACTGCGCAGAAGCAAGAGAAAACACGGCAGATGCTGAACTATGCTATGCAGCAGTCATTTTGGGATAATATACGAGTGTACGTACCATATCGTTGTGATTCTTGAGCATGAAATTGATATATAGTTGAGGCAGCCTTCAGAGTGATCTCGAACCCTTTGCAGTGGCTATCAACATCACCCAAGTCGACAACACCCACTTGGCACTGTGCTTGTCACCCTCGGCAATTTATTCCAGGTATTCTCTGACCGCCTTCGGCCCCTGCATTAGGACGTACGCAATGTCATCCTCGCTAGGCTCGAGGCTCACTGGGGTAATCTGGGACCGGATCGTGAGATCTTTGTCCTTGCACTTGTACTCAACCCCTACGTGCGCATGAGTTGCTTCCAAGAGCTGAATCGTGACCTCACCGAGGGAGCACTTTGGGATATGTTTGAGTGTGCCTGGCAAAGGTTAACGTTTTGAGTGTTTGGCGACTCTTCTATGTCAAGAATGTGCGGCGCGCAGATGCTCTGGTGGATTTCGCACTCTGAGTGCTGAGTATTGTTCCCAACACTGCAGCTACTAAATGGGCATTCAGCAAGATGGGCGCAGTCCATTCGAAACGCTGCAGCTGACTGAAGACAGAGCGTGTTTGCAAAGCAGTTCTCATCAAGGACAGTATAGACCATCAATATCCTCAAATTTGTACCCAGAGACGTCAAGGTTTGAGTTCGACGGCCATAAACTCTAATCCTAATCTGGACAATTCGGACTCCGACAATGAGCTTGAGTGAGCTCCCCATTGTGCACCCGCCGACTCCCACTGTATCCCTCCTGACGCACCGTTCTCTGTTATCATTGACAAACTCGTGTCAACTGACTTTGCCTCAAACAAATTCTATGTCCCACATGGCGACAGGCTCCATCTCCGCAACATATTTGATTCCTCTTAACTACGATTTGCTGAGATCAGCAATCAGCTCTGGGAAAGCGGCCAGCAGGCTCTGAAGACCGAGTTGGCTCTGCTCGATGAACAGGCCATCAACAATGAGCTCGCCCGTCTCCGTGCTGAAGCGTCTGGTACGTCTCAAAACCTCCTTGATCCTGCATTCCTACTGATTGCTTTGAAGCCATTCTCGAAGGCCCTTCCGCCCGAAGCTTCAGATCAATCAAGCATACGTCAAGATGTAGTTTGTTTTGTACATAACTTATAGTGTATATATTTTTCTTGAATTGTGGCTAGCAGACTGTGTACACAGCTCGGAAGACATACACGTTTCGGGTCTTGATGCTCCTCGTCCAACGATACAATAGGTGCCCAAATGATCAGGTCACGTATTGACCATTGACCCTGGGCCAGGGGTCCCAGGTCTGATGGGGGTCTGGCCAGGGTCTGACCAAGCATGCCCACCTCTAGGTATGAGGATGCTGGTGGTTGAAGATGGAGCTCCAGCCCACAAGGCAAAGATTGTAGCACAAGCACATCAGTGGTTGGGCATAGCATGGCTTGAGCACCCACCAAGTTCACTTGATTTGAACCCAATTGAGCCACTGTGGTTCAAATTGAAGAAGCGCATGCAAGATACACCTGGGGCATATAAATCCTTGAACTCACTTTGGGAAGCTGCAAAGGCTGTATGGGAGGAGTTGCCAGATCAAGCGGTCAAGCGGGAGACATCAAGGATGGAGGCAAGAGTTAAGGCGGTGTTACAGGTACATGGACAACAGACCCAGTTCTGATTGTATAACATTGCACAACAACATATGTATTTTCTGATATTGCAAGTCATTTGGAAAAAACACTAAATATATTGTAAAGGCTGGCTATACAAAAATGTGACCAAGAATTGTTGGGTGTTTCCATACTTTTGGCGCCCACTAGTAGTAGGTGTGCATTCTATTGACCTAGTCATCTTTGTAAACAAGTTGTTCTGTGCTAAACAGGCGCAAATCCTTAAACACACCCCTCCGGAAAACCACACTTGATCAGTGAAATTGCTTGCATCACTGGCCAGTGTCGAGAGGCTGTCCATTTACCCCTATGGAGGGTTGAAGAGACAGGCACCCTACACTATGACAAGCCCCACCCAGGCCGACCTCACCGCTTCACCCCTCGGATGTGGAGAAGTACTGCACTATTCTCGAGCAGTCCCTCCTGGGAGACACCTTCTTGTCCTTGTTGCCCTTAAGTTGTTGGACTGGCTATTGGGCTCAGGGTGCTCCTCTGTTGTCTGGTAAAGATGCTCAGTGTGATCTTCATACATTTGGCTGTGATGTTTTCAGTTAGCTGCCTCAGGTGTCACAATGATTAACACACTGAAGATGCTGGAATAACTCAGTAACTGTCCCTTTCAAAAGTGTGCAAAGATTAGATAGAAACTGTCTATGTCCATTTGTAACCAGTGCAGTTCCAAAATGGTTCACTCACCTTCTCAGCATCAGGAGTGGAAACTATGCCAGTGAGACCTGCATCCATGTCTTTAAGATAACCAGCAATCGCCATTGCAGCCTCAAAACCATGTAGGCTTATGTGTTTCATGACCTGTGGTACAAATAAGGAGTTTGCACTGGCAGTTTGCTGAGTTCAGCAGAGTCTCAATAGCAGCAAGATATATCTTTTGAATTTTGTGCGCAAAGATGCTGTCACCTCTCACCTAAGATTTTGAATTAAATTGAAAGTTGTCCAGATAACAGTAACAGATCTCAACAGACATATCATGCATAAGGGGTACAAGTAGCACATGGTGTGAACTGCAAGCAAATTATCCCAGTAATTCTGGTAGTCTGAGCAAGCATGCTGCAATGCAAGGACATTGCTGCAGCAAGCCTAAGCATTTGACAGTGTACAAGCATAGCACCAAGGCCAAATATGTGCAGCACAGGCTGGCACACAGGGGTGAGAGAGAGGGCAAGGGCAAGGGTGAGGGTGAGGGTGAGGATGAGGTGAGACTGCAGGACCATAGTCTTTCCCTCTGCGCTTTTGAGAAGCAAGCACTGATGAAACAAGGCCCAAACCCACCAGGGCGCCCAAATTGCAGTGGGAAGGGCATAAATATCTCCAATGGCTGCAAAGATATTTAAGTTACTTTGCAAGCAGTGATGGTATTAGGTGCTCGGGTTCATTTTTAAATGGGGTGACTACAATTTGGGGTACAAAAAGCATATGATCTAGTAAGCAGTGTGAGAGCCCTTGGCATCCTTCAAGGCTTTAACACGCCTAGGAAGGGGGTCGTACAGGGACTGGATAAATGAAGGGCTAAGTCCATACCACTTCTCCTGCAATGCAGTCCATAGCTCTTCATGGCTGTGGGGAAGGGGATTGTGAGCATGCACACAGTGCTTTAGCTCACCCCAGACGTGTTTGATGATATTCATGTCAGGAGGGCCACGGGAGAACTGTGATGTGATGGTCTTTGAATCAGCATTGGGTGAGCTTGAATGTGTGCTTTTGGTCATTGTCTTGCTGGGAGATATTGGTGGAAGGGCTGAGATGATGATCATGAAGGGTACTGGGGAGACCTTCATAAGTCCTCTTGATGACACAAAACAGAATGGGAAACAAACATTGGTTCAGAGTGCACAGTGGTCATTCATTCATGACAAACTGAAGGCTCTATTTGGTGAGCTACTTGCAACGCTACAACATCCATTCAAGTGACTCAAAATAGAGTTGGCAGGAGGCCACTCACTACCCATGCTCAGGCACTTGGAAGACATGGCAAACACTGCTTGCTAATCCAAGGTATTCAATGTGAAACTGGCCTCAAAGTGTTCAGTGGCTAGAATGCAACAAGGAGCTCTGCAACTTAACGTCTTCAGAGTAGATTGCATTGGTTGATGCACTATAAGGCGGCCCCAATGCACAGATCATCAGGTTGATTAGGCTAGGCACTTTCCAGGCTGAAGGCATGTTGTGTGAGATCATAGCAGTGGCACTCTCTCAGGCTTGTTGGATGGGTGGATACCCATTGTTACCCATGTCTCCACTAGACCAGGTGTTCCTGCTGATGAGCTCTACTATCTGGAGGGCAGGTTACCTACAGCGACAACTTGCGCCAAAGCACAAATGCAGCACCAGTACCATAATCAGCACCAAAAGCGCTGTGCTGCCCCCCACTGGTTTCCCTCCTCTTGTTCAGTATATTTACCTGAATGCAAGACATGTTGGCTTCCAACCCGACTGAGTTCCCACCTAGTATCCAGCTTCAAAGCCCCAAGATGCCCACAAAGCCTCTCCCAATCTTATCTATCAACACAGCTATAACCCTGTTGCACACTCCCAAAAGGGAGATTGAAGATACATTGCTCCCTAGCCCTAATTGTGCCTGAATTGAGTCCCCTTGTTAATTCCAAGTCCAATAATGCAGCCAGTCCCACTATGATCTCTGTCACCATCTCCATCTACATTTGTGTCACCTACGCTCCCAAACAAGGATGTCAGGATGAACAAAATGTTGCAGGACTGCAACAGCCACAGAATATCACAGACACAACCCAACATCAAGAGCCCCCATCATGCTGTGACCCTTCTGTGATTCCTCATCAAGAGGTGTGCCATAAGTACTTTGCATGTACAGAGGCTCAGCTAACCCTTGCTAAGGTATTGCTGTGACATGTAGCAAGAACCTCCCAATCAAAGTCAAGAACAAGTGCAGCGCTATGATAACCACGGCTGGACCCCAGCTGTGCATCACTGCCCACCTCTGTTGGAATGCAATAGGTACATCATGGATGATACTTCCAGACCTGGCTGCAGCTAAATACATTCAACCGGGTCCTAGTCATCAGCAAACCCCCCCCCCCAGGCAATTATCTTTGATTGTTAGTGATTACCTGCGGATAGTCAAAATTAGTTAATTAGTAATAATTTACAATATGATCATTTAATCAGTCTTACCACATAATAGTGCACAATCAGCTAAGAATGTCCACAGCCACAATTGAGGTGCTCATGCATGTGAATGTATTAATTCAATGCTTTACCCAATCATTTGGAAAATATACATTGATCCATGAAATCTAGGATGGTTCAGTGCCAAAAATGTATTCACACCATTTTTGCACTTGTGGCTATTTGCCATAAGCAGTATTTGAACCCAGAGTGCCACACTGTGTATAGCTTTACAAGCCACCCCAACTTACTACTGCACCACAAAAGCATTACTAAAGCTGTGGTGCACTGCTACATATATGGCTGCCCATTCATACTATACTTAGCTCAGGCTTGTAAGTTTGTTCACTCTTTAAGAATAAACACTTCATAACCACATTTTTCTCTTTATAACAAGATGGTCCCCTGCTACATGAGATTATTAATTGGTTTAGGCTGCATAGTGTGTTGTAGCTTATTTCCAGATAGCCTGAGGCATAACCACTGATTATTAAATGAATTACCAGCACTCTCTGAAACATCACTTATACATATCATACTGTATATACTGTTCTTGACACAGATACTGATTTTGTAGGCTAGTTACTATATTAATACTTGATGTGTTCTTCAGTAATATGCTTCAAGAATACACATGTCAGAAGATTAGTTGTCAATTAGTAAGAGAATAGCAAGTTAGTTGGCATTATTTTTAGTCACTTGAGTTATTGTTGCTGAATTGTGCATAAGTTCTGGTTTAGAGCTAATTGTCCTAGGAGGTTTTGCCTGATATGTACCATAATAGACAGTAAGAACATTTACCACCTATCATGGCTAGTTATTGCAGCTGTCAATTGGCATACAGAATCGCACATTACTTTCTTAGACCTTATGAGTATAATAACGACCTTGAATACAACTCTCAGATTCAAAGGAGCACCGAGTAGCATTTTAGCTAAGCTTGTTAAAGAGAAGGTGGCTTCATTTGAAGATCAGTATGTCGCTACTATATTACTATACTGTCAATCAATCAATCTGTGTTGAGCCTCAGCCCAAAGGAGGTTTCCTTTAAGTTATGAAAAATAGCTCTGTTTTGTGCCTCCATGTGTGGGTTGTTGCACATGTGCTTCATTTTGCTACACTTTTTCTGAAGACCCACTCTGCGCTTTGGCCCAAGAATACAGTATGCCTATGATCTCATTAGTCACAATATTAAACCTCCCTGCCCATCAGTGCACACCAAATCCACCATCTCAGTGACAATGGCAACCCAGCATTCAAGCCTCAATAGAGGCAGTGTGGCACATTTCTTGGTGATGTTTTGTATGTCAATGACTTCCACATTCTTGCTATGTCTGCACTTGTCAGTGGTGTGCAACCTTGACATAGGCCATTGTGATCACTCTGAGGTGCACTGCAGCAAACAGTTTTATGGAGATTTGCATGATGAAATGTATGTTACCATGAAAGATAAGCAACCCCAAATCATCTTTTTTGAAGTGTCCAGCATGAGGCTGGCTGGGTCTTTGTCACTATGGATAATGGTATGCACATAGCCATAATTGTCCACCATGGCAAATCTCCTTGATGTAAATTGCTTCATTGGAGTGCCTTGGCCATATTTGTTATATCTGTCAATAATGCTGCTCTCATACTTATATGCCAAGTACACATTGCCTATACAATCAGTGAACACAATGTCCACCATATTTACAACAAGCATGCCTTCAATGAGAATAATACTTTTGCTGAGAGGCTTAGCCAAATTGTTCATTTGAACAGATGTCATGGTGTGCTTGATGTGATATTAGACACAGTGGGGTCTTGCATGCAATAGTTCGAGATGTAGCTACTCAACGTCATCTACCTGCCACCCAGGCCTGACAATGGCTTGCTTGCTTCAACACACCCCCTCAAGCATAAAGCAGGCTGAGGGCGGCAGCGAAGTGCTTGACCTTTGGCAACAGGAGGGCCTTTGTAAAGGCATCGGTGAGCATGTCTTTGGTAGGGCAATAAATGAGCCGGATCTTCTTGTCCTCGATGATCCAGCAAACAAAATGGAAACAGATGTCGATGTGCTTTGTACAAGCATGATACTGGTTGTCACAAGCAAGGGCAATGGTGGATTGGTTGTCAGAGTTGAGTGTGATTGGGTCAACAAAGGGTGCGAAGGTCTGGCCAATGAGCGAGTGAAGCCAGAGGGCCCTTGGCACTTCAAACTTCAGGAGACAGCACCACCGTTGATAAGGAAGGCGTAGCCAGAGATTGCCTTGCGGTCCTCATGTGTTGAACCATCCATGTCCATGTATCCGACCAAATCCAGAGTGGCCATACTGTAAGGTCAGCTTGAGCTGCTTCGTACCGCTAAGATAACGGAACACTCATTGTACAGCTTCCCAATGGGCACAGCCTGAATTGTTAGAAAAGCGTGAGAGAAACGAGATGGCATACATAATCTCTGGACGTGTCCCCAGCGATGCATACATCAGCAAGCCGATAGCCTCACAGTATGGCACATCCCGCATAGCACCAATCTTGGTGGGTGTCAACAGGCTGTGAGCAGTCGAGAGGTTGGCATGAGGATCCATCGGCATCGAGATGGGCTTTACATCCTCAACTCTGAAGCAGCAGATGATGGACTCAATGTGGGCGGCCTGAGAAAGCGAGAGACAACGGTAAGGGTGGTCTCGCTTGTCAGCGAAACCTAAGATCCAATGGATCTCGCCCTCGTTGAAGATGTTGAAGGCATCACAGAGCTTGAACTTGACCTCAGCAATGAGAGTGGTGGTTGCGGCCATGATTGTGAGATCGTTGACATGGACAACAATGATGATGAGATCGGAGTCCTTGACCCGGTAGAAAACAGCCTGATCGACGTCCGACTGAGCCATTGCAAGCTTGTTGTGCAGGACGCACAACAGCTTCTTGTGCCAATGACATGCACTCTGCTTGAGGCCGTAAAGCAGGCATAGGAGACAGAGCGCAAGCGACTTGTCATTAGTCAGATTAGATCCAGGGGGAATGGCCATGTAGATGACCTCATTCTTTTCAAATTCACCATTGAGGTAGGCACTTTTGATGTCGACTTGGTGGGCTTTGAAGTCATGTCAAGCAGCAAAGGTGAGAGCAACTCGGATTGAGGCAGTCTTGGCAACGGGAGCATAGGTGTCAAGGAAGTCAATGCCCAGGCCCTGAGAGAAACCATGTGCGACCAGGCATGCACGGTAGCAGTAGACATTGCCAGACACATCCTTCTTCACATGGAACACCCATCTGCAGCTGACCATGTTCGCATCAGGTGGCAGACGCTCAAGTCACCAGGTCTTGTGAGCTTCAAGAGCGTGGAATTCTTCCTTTATTGCTTCTTCCCAATGAGGCCACTCCGGTCATTGCTTTGCCTCAGTGAGTGAGCGCAGATTAAGTCCTTTGGCACAGAGTAGATCAGCAACAGCCTGCTCATCCTCAGCATCGTGGTGCTATTGAAATGTTGGGAGTGGGGCAGCAGGCGGGGCAGCCTGAGTGCACACATCCATTGAGCAATGAGGAGCGAGGGGATCAGCAGCAGGCACAGGCACAGGAGCAGGAGCAGGAGGGACAAGAACAGCAGCAGGTGAAGCAGCAGGCAAGTTAGCAGCAGGCAGAGGAGCAGCAGGCTCAAAAACTTCAGCAGAAGGTATGTTGTCTTTGAAGAGCTCGATGGGCAAGTCGCTGAACTTGCTCTGCACATCCTCAGAGCTGCCTGGGGACCCATCCATCCCCTCAAGCTCAGGCAGATCATCGAGCAGTCCCGATGGTAGTCCTGGGTTAGTGAAGCAGATGCTTCACTCAACAGTGACAGAGCGGCGGTCTGGCCAGTACACACATGGGCCTTGGCTCTGTGTGCCAAAACCAACCCACCATGCACACTTTGCATGGTTGCCTAGCGTGCTGCCAGTGGTGTTATGGACCCACCCCTGAGAACCCCAGTAGGCACCCTACGCATGTCCGGGGGTGATCTGGTGACAGCCTCAAAAGGTGTCTGACCGTCTTGAACTTGTCACTGAGGTATTTGCCACTGCAATCAGTGTTGAAAAACTTGATGTGTATATCATTGTGACATTCTAGCCATGCTTCGAAAGCCTTGAAAGAGCCGAAGACATTGCTCTTGTTCCGCAGCAGGTAGAGGACCGTAAAGTGAGTTTTATCATCAGTGAATGTGACATAGTATCAATGTCCACTAAGTGTGGCTGTGCATGCAGGTCTCTATAGATTCGAGTGAATCTCTTCCGCAAACTCTGTAGCACGCTACCCCTGGTGATTGGCTAGGACAGGCTTGCGTGTAAGCTTTGCACGGATGCAGGCCTTGCATGGCTTTTGGTCATCAGACTTGATTAGCCTGATGCCCGTGATGAAACCCTTTGAGATGAGCTCACATATAGAGCAGACGGCGATGTGACCAAAACGGTGATGAGCTTCCTCCTCAGTGAGCTCCTCAAGAGCATTGGTAGCAGTGTTCACACTAGTGGCAGTATTGTGCTCATGCACCACTAGGTAGAGTCCACGTGTCTTTAAAATGCGGCCAATCATCTGGCTGGCGGCATCCTTGATAACGCACTTGCTCCCAGTGAAAGTGGCAGAGCCACCAGAGTCGTCAATGCGGCTGATGGAGATGAGGTTGAAACTGAGGGTGGAAGTGTACAAGACCTCGTTGAGCATTATGTGACTATCAGCGGAGGGCACAGTGGGAACAGTGATCATCATGGTCCCTGTTCCCTTGGCAAGGAACTGCTGCTGGTTAGCAGCATTGAGAGGCTTGTGAGCGGTGGCAGCAAATGAGTCGAAGTCATCACGGTATGGCGACATGTGGTGAGTTGCTCCAGAATCATACAAGTTGGTGGCCTGCGTAGCAGAAATGGTGGACACAGCGTCCAAGACAATAGCAGCAGCAGCAGTCGTCGGCATTGCTGGTGTCTCCAGAGTGGTACCGGTCAATGCACAGCTTCAGTCCTCAGTGTTCCACATGTGCTCTGGCAGTGGAATGGGCTCAGATGAGAACTTGGTCGTGTTGTCATCAGCGTAAGACAATGCAGAAGACAAGACCGTCTGCAAGCTTGGCAAAGAATCAGAGGTGGTCGCTGTGAGCTCCATGAGACCAGTATAAGCAGAGCAGCCAGCAGACAACCAGGTGTTGACATCTGAGGCACTAGAATTGTCTGTTTCAACAGATGCAAGCAGATCAGGAGGTAAGGCGGACCAGGCACCAGCGTAGCTTGGCTGGAACTCCTCAATATATGTGGAGCTTGCAATGGTAACATTCATGGTCCCAGTGGCTGGCTTTGAATTGTTCCCCTTGCTGACGCCCTTGCCCTTTGAGTTGTCACTCTTAGGGCTCAGACATGTGGCCTCGTGGTGGCCCTTCCCACTGCAGTTCCAGCACATGCCGACGGGGCGCTGCAGACCCTTCCCACAATCTTTCCACTTGGGCTTCTCCGTCGAGACGGTACTGGCAGCGACACCAGCATCCTTGGAACGGCTCACTTTTGGCTTTTTCTCATTGCAGCAGCGTTCCCATTCCTTGAGCACCAGCTCAATCATGAGGTTGGGCCCAATGGCTGGCTGGCTGGCCTTGGCAAGGGTGTCCAACGTAGTAGCGGTTGAGGCGGGGTGAGATTGTAGTTTCATTTGCGCAGAGAGCTGCGAGATAAAGGCGGAGAGGTTGTCAGAAAGAAAGGAGATGATGGTTGAGGCATACTCGCCATCAGTGATGCTGACATTGTACGTCAACAGGTTTTCATACGCAAGCTGGAGGCTATCGAGTTTTGAACAAAGGTCTTGCCTGGGGTCAGCGCGCATGTTGAGGAAGTTGTGCCAGAGGTTCAAACGAGCTAGCATGGACTTGGTAGTGAACTTCTGGACGATGGCTGTCCGGACAGCCGTGATGTTTCCCTTGCACTTGTGCTTGAAGTAGGTGGCAGGCACTATCTTTAGCATAAAGAGATAGAGCACAAAGTTCTCCTTCTTCTCCTATGTGGCAATGGTGGCTGTCTCTGCTTTGGTAGGCGTGCCCTTAACAGCTTGTGTTGGGTGTTTCGATGTACCATCAAAATGGCTCCAAGCCTCCTTCTGCTTTATGGTGATGGTGAACTGCTGTTTGAATAACAGCCAGTTTGTGCCCTTCAAGTCGAGTTTCTCCACACTGGCATTGAAATCGGCCAGTGACTGCGATGAGTTTAACAATGACATGATGTGAGAGTGTTACCAGATAGGGTTTAGATAGAAGCAGAAAAGAGCGCGGGGAGTACAGAGCAAGCGTAGGCAATATAGGCAGGTATAAAACGAGTGTTCTGCACAGTATGTGAGTCTCTAAGTTAAGGCTGCGTAGGGCTCATAACCTATTGGAGCAACTGTAGATAGAATGCAGAAGCCTTCAGTACAGCACGCTTGGGTACGAGTGCAAGACTGTGTATTAGTATGTACTTGTAGATAGAATGCAGAAGCTATTGTACATGTCAGTAAGCTATGAGCAGAGTGGATGGAAAAAATAGTAAGCTCACCCTTCAGTACAGTGCACCCGGGTACAAGTGCAAGACTGAAGGGTGAGGATGCACAAGGGCATTGTATATGTGAGCGAGTGAGCAGGTGGTGGGTAAATGAAAGAAAAGTGTGCAGTGACTGAATAAGGAAAGAGCCCAATGAGACGTCGGGTGGCAAAAAGCATGGTACGAAATGAGGCGCTACAGAAATAGTACGGTAATGTACATGCTACTCAACACCATCTACCTGCCACCCAGGTCTGATGACAGCTTGCTTGCTCCAACAAGAGAAAGTCCCAAAGTCTGGAAAGACAAGTAGTACTAGTACACCCTCAGGCTC
Organism: Cubamyces lactineus; assembly: GCA_022376465.1. Classification (NCBI taxonomy): domain Eukaryota; kingdom Fungi; phylum Basidiomycota; class Agaricomycetes; order Polyporales; family Polyporaceae; genus Cubamyces; species Cubamyces lactineus. The sequence goes on along the minus strand of JACDTU010000016.1, from coordinate 433,219 downwards.
AATGGGAAGAAGAAGGGTCCCTCAGTGCTGAAGATGAAGGACAGCACAAAGTAGTTTTCGTATCATACAATGTACCAATGTCATATTTTACACAGCTCATATAAATAGAGCAATAACCTAACATACCTCCTGCTGCAAAAACGTGTATCCTTCCTTGTGCTAGGATCTCAAGATGTAGACAAAAAATGTGACATATCCTACATGACTTTGCATGACTTTCTGTGACAAACATTACATGTTCGTCCCTTTTAGCAATTTCTACACACAAAAGTTTGCAATTCTTGAGGGCAAACTTTGAGGGCCCAGGGGACAGGCCTTTGGTGAAGTTGCCTGGGTCCTGTTGGGCCTTGGTGAAAGCCATCTGCCACATTGTTTGCAACATCTGCCAGAGGCAGTGCCGTATGCCTGATAAATCAGTGTTGGCATACACCCGCTTGGGAACATGCTTTGGAGAGCCTGAGCACATGGTAGGTGACATTATTGCCATATTCCCTAGTAGAGTTGCTGCCACTGAGCCAAATGGTGCTGTTGTTCACCATGGGTAGGCATACATAGTGTAGCAGAGGAATAGAGACATACTGAGTACCACCACATCCAATCCAGACAAGCTGTATTGAGACTCACCTGATTGTGTGTCTAATCCCAATCCCTCAGAGTCCAAGGGGACCACTTCTGGTCCTTTAATTTGTCCTGTCATGTGTGAATATGTCTAGTTGTTAACCAACCTGGCATCATGGTGTTGGTGCTCTGGACTCACTTGCAGGATTGACATTGATTTCTTAATAACAGCTTAACAGATGACTGCTCTGATGAAACATGGTTGTAGGTCAGCCAATTCTCCTGTTTGTATAAAACTCCAGTTCGCTTGAGGATTGTGAGCTAGATTGGCTTGGCAGACATTGTCTGCTTTGTCAGGAAATTGATAGCCCTTCAGCCTATCAAGTTTTAAGATGGCACAAAGTAACACCTATGATGCACAAAGCAAGGCGCATTAGCTGCCATTATTAACACCAGACTAGTGTTATGATATTGCAGGCTAACAGTGTGCACTAGCAAATATCTACTCCACTGCATTATGCCTCCATTCACTGTCCAGTGTATGGAGGATTTGGATTTAATCAAGGCTCATGGTACTGGCACCACCTGCAGAAGCAACAGTGTTCTGCACAAGAGTGTCAAGGACCAGGCCCTAGATTTGCCAATTTAAGTACTGCTCTTCCTCCCTGTCTGCTAGTGCTTTATAAACTTTATGATTTGTTATTGGTTTCTGCTTGGTTCTCTGTACAGTACAAATATGACAGACTTTATGATTGTAGCTACAGTTCTTTAGGATAGGGATATTCTCATTTCAGCCAGGACTTTCCAGCACTTACTTTATACTTATCATATAGGGATGCACAGTTGCTTCTGCACAGCTGCTTGCAGTGCACAGCAGCACTGCCACAGTGGTACTAGGTTCAACTAGTGCTGACTATGATGTACCAGAAAGTTCTTGTATACACTAGAACATTCCTTTTCTCATCTTCTGTTCATGTATATAAGAGGCAACACCATAGAGCGACCCTCAGCTTTCAGTCTCTTTACAAATTATGAACTTGTTTTGCTTATAAACTTGCCTTCAACTGAACATATTACTACACACTGTCATGCACCAATCTGGATTGGTACCTGGACATGGCAGAATCGGTACAAGTTAGTAGGAAAGGATTATCCAAACATTACATGCCAGATCTGAGTAAGCGGATGACTGAGCAGCAATGTGATTATCAATGTGGCACAAGCATGCAATCAGTCAGCTTCTCATCATCACCCATCATGGCTGGTGTGTCATTCAATCTTCCCTTGGCTGTTCAGCACACAATTCCCCAAAATGTTCAGCCTGACCAAATACCCCACTGCCCTGTAATAACCTATGGCCTGGACCACCACGTTGTTTCTGACCAGATGGCCTCTTTCCGCATCAGCTATGACCAGTCGTGTTAGGCAAGGAAGTCAATAAGTAAGATGTGTGGGTGGATATGGAGCCTGCCAGCCAGGAGGTGCGCCTGCAATGGTTTGTTCCCCAGGTAGGAAGCTACTGCCAACTAGTGCTCCCCGACCAACAACATTTCATGGGGCAGATCACATGTGTGGTCGAGTACTAGCAGACACGTGTTATTTTGTGGGTAGAGCACCTGCACTCCCCTGCCAGTGTCACCTTGGCAGTCTCCTACACATTCTTTAAAGGGACTTAGTGGTGGTACATTCAGTTGCAGAGCTGGTGTGGATGATTACAACCTGAGAGCGACTGGCCCAACTTGGGCAAGTTTCTTTTGCTTGTACATATCAATGGATATCTCACACACAACAGTAATTGGACAGTTCTTGAACATCAATAAGTGGGAGCTGGACACTCACATTCAAGGGGACTTCCAGTATCTGTATGTGAGCTGAGGGAATGGGTAATGGACATTAACTTCTTTGATATGGTCGTTCTTTTGGACAGTCACTCTTTTCTTCACCTCAATGACCATTCATCATTTTCCCAATTACTAGAGTCACACCAGACTCACATTTAGAGAGGTATCTAAGGCAGTACAAGGCTATGTATACAGTGGTGCTATCAAGGCTGTGAACCCAGTAACACATAGCCAGGGTGTGAGAGACTGTGCCTGGACAATAACACAATCTAACAACTGGGCCAATTGGCCACTATGCTGATAACCTCAGCATAGCCATCTGAATCTATATAAGCAGTTCCTAATGTCATAACATGCCCTTCCAGCACATATTATGACACAGGGACAGCCTCAAATGCAATGACCAATAGTGTGGTCATGCAGTGTTCTCAAATGTTTCTGCACATGCTAGAAGATACTAGAACACCCAAGGAGGGAGTAGAAGGTTCTCAATGCTCAATGCAGTTAATAGCCAGGGACCTTCTGGAACTTTGAAGGCTTAGAGTAGGCAGTAATCGCACAGCCTTGGAGCAGTGTACACAGCTGTTTGGTAGGATAATTTACAAAGCCTGAAGCATCCTAGACCTTGTAGAACACCCTTGAATGCTACAGAAGGTGTAAGGAGTTAGTTAGTCATACATTAGTCAGTAGTTAGTAATGTATGTACATAGCAGGTGCTGGAAGCTTGGTGGGAGAGTATATATACTCAACCGGTGAAGCATCTAACCCACCCATAAGGGAAGGATACTACCCAGGCCAAGAGCCTTTGTAGGTCGAGGCCTGTTGGTAGGGGAAAGGGAAAAGGGCACGAAGGAGAGGGGAGGTTAGAGTTGGGTGTCCTGTGACTGGCATGAACTGTAGCGAAGCAGCAGCTGTTGTACCCAAATATTGTAACAAACCGGTAATCAGCCATGACGTGGTTACATTACAAACCGTATATGCTTGTGACATGTTACGAAACTCCAAGCAAAGGCCTGGTAGCTGCCTTATTGGGCAGGCCAGGCCGGGCTGTTATCAGCTTCCCAGCCTTATTTCTTCACTGATAAGACTTCACTTCCATCTTATCAGTGCTTCCTGCTGCCCCGCCACCCTCGCCCACTGGCGCCCTGGCGCCTTTTCCCCCTCCCACCACTATCACATTTGGCAGCGCCCTCTGTTTGCCCTCTACACTGGCTCACTTGGCACCCCCACACCAGGCTCAATTCTGCTCCAATCTGTGCACAAACAGGCGCATTCTGACCATGTCTACAGGTGCTATCAGACAATTGAAAGAGATTGCTAAGAGGTACGTCACTGATTACTCTACATCAAGTACAGATTTGGGCACCAGAGGGCAGAAACCAGCCGATATCTCGGCTGTTTTGTGTCACCTTATAGAATGAATTGTACACCCAGGACTGCCTTGTAAGAGGCTTTTGAACAAGCCCTTGGCGAGAGGAAACGGCCCAATATTGGGCAAGATAGGGGAGGACTTCACCATATATCACATATTTCACTCAGATTGTGGTGGATACGCATGATATTGGGCTTACAGTAACTTACAAAACTATTGCTATGTTTCGCACTTTTTGAATGAGAAGGCTATATCTCCATCATTTTTGACTCAATGACCATGATTCAACTACCAATAGACCAATAAAAAGGTGTGGATTCTGGCTTTCCCACGGCATGTCAATCACGTGATTCAAAGCTCTGGAAGCGGAGATATTCCCTACTCTTTAGAGCAAGTGCATGGCAATAGTTTTGTTGTTGGCCCTGCTTCAGCAACAAATGTCCCCTTAGAGCGGCCATTATCACATGACTCATAGAGGAGTATCATGTGACATTATCCTAGTTGATCTCCCGTCCTCTGCTAATCTACAACTTGACACCTTACAAATCTTTTGCCTGTGACTGCGAACCCTGCGACTGCGAATCTTGCGTATTCTGCAAAACTGCAAACTGCGAACTGCGAAGACAGCGAACCTCCAAACCCTGCGAAACCTGCAACCCCTGCGGGTTCAGAGTGCGAAGTTGCGAGTGCTACGTCTGCAGGATTGTGGGAGTTGTTTGTATAAAAGCTAGCTGTGTTCCCCTCCTTTTCTTTATATACTCTGCAACTTCTGCAGACCTGCCAACCACAAACCTGCAAAGCTTGGAATTGCGAAGTCTGTGAAGTCGCGAAGCCTGTGGATTGCAAGGCTAGCAGCACTCCCCTCCTTCCCTTTCCATCCAGCGAACCTGCAACATCCTCTCCCATCCTCTCCCATCTCTGTACCCTTTGCGAAGCCAGACAACGCAGATTCCCTTCCTCCAAAAAGTTTGCGAAACCGCGTGTTGCGAAAATCTGCGAAACTTTGCGACATCTGCAAAACTCCGCGACATCTGTGAAATCGATAGCCCGCGCTCCTCTCCCCTCGTCTCCTTCCCCATTCTCCTTCCTAGTGTATCCGCGAACCCTTTCCCTGCGCTCTCGCCAGTGTCGCATCCTTTGCAAAGGCCAGCCAACCCTCTCTACCCACTCCCTTTGGTCCTAGGCTTTGCTATGGTTCGCGCCAGACACAGGGCACCCGACTCCAACCTCCTCTCTCCTTCGCGTCCTTTCCCCTCTCCCCTGCCAGCAGGCCTTGACCTACAAAGGCTCTCAGCCTGAGTAGTATCCTTCCCTTACGGGTGGGTTTGACGCTTCAACGGTTGATCTTGGTCTCATCTGACCAGATAACCCTCTCCCAGTCCTCTAGAGTCCAGTCCTGGTGGGCCAAAGCAAACTCCAGCCAGGCATGGATGTGACACTTCAGAAGAAGCAGGTGTTTACGCTTCATAACAGCCTTCATTCCATGCTTCTTGAGATGGTGACACACCATTTGAGTGGAGAAGACATCCTTCAACTGCTTGTGGAAATCCACAGCTGTATCAGCTTCTCCAGAGCAGATAAGGCACTGCGCATAGTTGATGGTGGTGGAAGAAAGCTTGGATGGATGGCCTCCCTTGAACTTTGGAAGGTAGAAACAGAGTTTAGAACGAATCTTGCTGATTGTAGAGGTGTGGACACCAGTTTGGGTAGGGATTTGACTCAAGGAAAGGCCTTGGTCAAGCAGAGAGAGAATATTATTCACAGTTTGCTGAGGAAGAGGTCACATAGTGGTGGTGGTAGAGGTTCAAGTGATAAGCTGGCAGATTTTGAGGGGAGATCAACTAGGATGATGCCACATGATACTCCTCTATCAGTCATGTGATAATGGCCACTCTAAGGGGACATTTGTTGCTGAAGCAGGGCCAGCAACAAAACTATTGCCATGCACTTGCTCCAAAGAGTAGGGAATATCTCCGCTTCCAGAGCTCCAAATCATGTGATTAACATGCTGTGGGAAAGCCAGGATCCACACCTTTCTATTGGTAGTTGAATTATGGTGATTGAGTCAGAGATGGTGGAGATATAGCCTTTCCATTCAAAAAGTGCGAAATGTGGCAATAGTTTTGTAAGTCACTGTAGATCATATACAAATGGTTTTGGCTGCCTACATCAAAAGATGGAGCAACTCAACTTTTGTGTTCATAATAACAGTGCCTGATTTCTCCCTGTAAATGTTAGGACCGTGCCATCCGGGGGTACAACTCTGGTGGTTGGGACTTGGACGGAGTTTGGGGTCGGAGTACGACCGGAGGTCGGACTAGCACTGTGTGAGGACTTTTGCGAAACTATTAGTAACGCACGGGTTCTAACTCAGTGTCCTCTACTTGCGGACTACGGAGTACGAACTTGATGGGTCAGAGGTCAGACTCGAGAACGGGGTAAGGTCAGAGGGGAAGGTAGGAAGGGAACGAAGGTTGGTCGGACTGGGGGGGTCGGGGTTGAGTGTTGGACTACGGACTAGAAGTCCGGTAAGACGAGATTACAAGCTTAACGAGATTTCTGAAATGAGTAGCTACTACATTCCGGGGCAGTATTTATACTAAGTCAGAAACCCAATAGAAACAATAAGAGATGTACAGGATAGGAAGGAGTAGAACAAATGTACGAAGTAACTTGCCAAGAGGTAAGATATCGCAGATAGCTCAGTAAGCAAGGCCTCATGTAGGTAGCGCCATGAGGGGTTATCTGAGACATGTAAGTCATGGGGTCGGGGCAAGTCCGAGGTACGGGGTACGAAGTGCGGAGTACGGAGAACGGAGTCAGGGGTACAGGGTACAGAAGAGCGGAGTACGGGGAACGGAGTACGTAATGCAGAGTAGTGATGGAGTACGGGGGTTCGGGGCTCGGACTTGGGGGTTGCAGCACGGAGCATAACAGTAAACTTCAGTCCATATACAATGTGTTCCTGTACATAATTGCAGCAACAGTGTGTTATATATCTGCCTATACCCCAAGCCCCACCATGCCATTGATTAGGAGATATGGCTTGAGAATGCTTGAACAGGACCCACTTTTAGGGACCTCAGTCAGACACATCTTCAGAAATTCTTAAAAGATCTCACAAACAATCCAGAGTTTCAAGATATGGCTTTATGCACTATATACTATAGACAGTAGGCTTTCAACACAGGCACAGATATGTCCCATAGGTTTCGGACATTTTGCACAATGTAAATATATAAGCGCCCGAAGGGAGGTGGCAGGATAATTATAGCCGTCACTGTATATTCTAAGCGGGCCATAAGACCTGGGCATTTAAACTGCCTGTCATAGTAATCGGTCGTATCGGAGCGGAGCGTTTCGTCGATCGGCGTGCAGCTGGACACGCCCTTAGACACCTTGAGGTCCTATGGAGAAAAGTCCAATGATTGGGTCCTCTGGTTGAGTCCTCTTGGTGTGTAGATATGCCATGCCCTCCCCGTGATTCCATCTGCCGGAGTGCAGTACCCTTCTGCTGAAAATCATCACATCCATCCAGCTGATACTATACAAAAAACCGAGAAACTTGGACTACACAACTGAGATATCCTGAGAATGTCCCAAAGTCGGGAGCACAATCGTCCCTTCCTGCCCAATGTCCAACACCTTACCCTCCAACTCAGATATGGTCGATTGAGGCAACTCGGACGCTGGACTGATAGGGCCTGACGAATCCGGTAACGAAGAGGTATCCGATCCATTGAACATGGGTTCCTGGTGAACGGGAGTGTCGTATGAAGGTCGTGACGGCGCGTTTGATGACGTGCTCTTTCGGCCCGTGAACAGACCACCGAACTTGCTGGGTGCAGTCTGAACAGGGGTAGAAGCAGCGGATGAGCTGTTGGATTGCGCAGGAGCGGGCTTCGCAGTCTCCGGCTCCGCCGTAGTCCATAGCTTGAAGCCCCAACGAGATGCGGTGCTTCCCTGTTTGGAGTGTGTGGGCGGAGGGGTCGGCTTCCCCGGTACAGGGACCCCAACGTTGTTATCCGCGATGAAGGTACGCAACGCTCGGACGCAGAGCTCGGACGCCTCGTGAGCTTCCTGGACTTCGACGAGATCGCGCTTGGTGTCCTCTAGCTGTCGCTGCAAGACCTGCAACTGCTTCCGAAGCAGCTCAATCTCGAGGTCACTGGCGGAATCAGGCTGCGTAACCGAGCCACGCCCGAAGAGGAGAGATACGCGGCGATTGTGCGTGGGGGCACGGTCGGTAGGTGTTATGTCTGAAGGGTCGGGGAAATGAGTGGACCTAGGGGACGGAGGCCAAGTGCCCGGCTCGCCATGCGCGTTGGCGAGAACGCCAGAGTCGGACACAGAGGATATTCTGCGGTGGCCCATGCGTGCGGCGGACGAACCAGTGAGGGGTATGAACGAGGCGCGTCGAGACGAAGGAGGACCGCTGAGAGAGGCATGAGCGGGCGGGGGCCTGGAGAGATCTAGGGTAAGATTGGAAGCGACGCTCATCCGCTTCTCGGTCTGGAGGCGCATCAGTGCACGCCTACAACAGAAGTCAAGAAGTCAGTGTAGCACAGCGGGCAGGTGGTAGAACTCAGCGCACCTGCTCTCCTCGACCTTCGTTCTCAACATAGAGATGGTCTCCTCGTCCTCCTTATGCTGGTTCTCCGCCACCTCGAGATCGGTCTCAAAGCGGATACACTTCTCCGTGACGTGCTGCAGGGTCTCCTTCAAGCCCTCTTCTCGAGTGCGCGCTTCTGCGAGCTGTTCTGCGAGGGTATCACGATCCTTCGTCACTTCGGCGAGGGAGAGACGAAGCTGGGTAACAAGGGATGCAAGGACATTGGTATCGAGAGACTGTGGTCGTGGCGGGTTGGGAGAGGTTGGCGGGAGCGATTCGTTGTCAAGCTCGCGTTCAAGCTCGAGCGTGAGGTCTATAGAGGTCGGGCGAGTCGAGTCGGACTGGATGTTGAACTGGGGCTCGTCGTGGTGGACGGCGGACATGGCGGTTGAGGAGGAAGAGAGGGTCCGGAGGCGAGGTCGTGAAACAATAGTCGTGAATGGTCGTGAGTGAGGGTGAAACGCAACCTTGTGTGAGCGGACGCCTGGTGGAGGTCGGAAAGTTGAACGTTTGAACGGTGACTGATCGCCCCGCCCGGCCAAAAAGGCTGTGATCGCCTGCACCAGTCCACGTACGGCAGTGCAAGCCGAGCTGAGCCTCCAGCTACCGACAACGTTGCCGTAGCCCGACGACGACCAGAATGATCGCTGCTGCGTGCGGCAAAGTAATGCACCAAGCAACAGGCGGAAGTCCACGCGCAGCGGTCAAAGTTGACCACACACGGCGCCCATCCACATCATCAACTCTGGCAACCAGACGGCGAAAGCAATCTTTGATTTCGTGAGTGGGTTATGAACATAAATGTACAATGAATCCAAGTAAACAGCGATATACTCTAGCAGGTACAATCCAGTACGTGACCGATCCTCAATCCACATACACCTTTGCGTAGCATACATGTCCTTCTTTCCTTTCACCACATCTCTCTCTAAACCTCCGAGCACGCTTCCCTCGCGTTAGCCGTGTGTGAGCGGGTCGACACAGATCACGCCGTCGCGCTCGCTCCAAGGATAGCCCCACATATGGAGCCACTCCCGCACGCCAGTCGCAAGGCGAGTCTTCGACGCGCCACGAGCGGGATCCTGGGTGCCGGTATGTTTCTCCTCTCCGACAACGATGAAAGCTTAGAGGCATAGTGAGCAACGATGAACGAATGATCCTAATTCTGTGACGACTTACCAAGCCCATAGAAATGCTCTCGCTCCAACTGGTAAAGCACGCCAGTCAGCAAGCTAGGCCTCACATTCCAAAACGTTTCCGTGGACTTACAGCAAGCAAGAACTCTTCCAGAACCTCAGTCGCCTCTGCAGCATGAAGGCCGTGCAAGTCCAGCATGGCCTCCGTTCGCTCTTCCGGCGTCAACTTTGTGTCCCCGCTGACATTTTGACTTGCGATCCCAAGCAGGACTCCCAGTCCGGCTCCGCAGATACGACCACGCACAGACCTATCACCGGGGTCGTCTGACCAGCTCACATCACGTGCGCGAGCAGCCTGCTCAGCGACGTGTGCACGCTCCCGAACGAGCTTGCCCGCAGCTTCGGCCATCTCAGCAGCCATCTTCGCGTTCAGGTCATGTCCCTCGCGGCTGAAGCGCTTTGCAGCTGCTCCATCCCCGCGGCGCCATGCGTCAGCAGCGCGAGACAGACATGCGTTGCGCGCGGCGCCAAGTCGAAGAGCCCTATATGACAGTGAGAATCATATCCAGCTCGTTCGAAACGAGTGATAATCACCTTTGACGGTAAGCCATGTATAGCTTGTTGACTGCCTCGCCCGTCGGGAGTGTGGGAAGCAACGTTGGAGACCTCAACTTGATCCTAGGCGACGGCTTCGGTGCAACTATAGCTGTGTTCGGGTTCAATGGTTCTGCAGACGGTCCCATTGCCTCCCTACGAGCCGCCAACGTGGCTGGATCTTTCGGCAGCTGAGCCTGAGGATTGGGAGCAGGCTTCTTGACTGCAGCAGCGAAACGAGTACGGCTAGGGTCGTATGAGCCGTCACCACGTCCGTACCCAAAGCCACCTCGGCGAGTTCCGTTCTCTCTGCCAACCGCATGGTTTAACGTAGGGAACTCATCCAGAGCGCCTCCTTGCTTGTGATCCTGCTGACCGTTGTGAACGTCCATGCGAGACATAGCATTGGTCAGGCCCGACACATCGATGTCCTGAGGAAGGTGATGCAGGAACTCGCAAGTTTCGCCCTTGGCACATGTGCCTCTGAGCCAGAAGCGACACAAGGCACGCTCTAGATCATGGCTGATAATGGACGCATGTCAGTAACTGACACGACACTCAGCTCATCCCTCACTGACCTGAAGCGACAATCTGCTCGAAGGCATTCTCCAGCGAGGAAGTACCTGCAAACGCGGTTCCCACCAGGAGCAGCACGACCATTCACGAAGCGACCGCCATTGCGGCCTTGCGGGCCGTGGAACGCCGCTCTGCCGCCACGTACGATCCCACCGTGACCGTCCCGTTGGACAAGCATTACCCTGTTACCGACCGACTGTACTCTGGGCTGTGACGGCGTCGGGTGGCTCGGCAAAGAGCGGTCAACCAACCAGGTCATCGCACGTTCAAAGTCATAGCCATTGGCGGCCAGCGCCTCCTCCAGCTCAGAGGGCGCAAGGGTCGCGCCGAATACGGAGCTGAGCACGTCGAAAGGCGTCATTCCGTCGGTCAGCATCGCGGCGACCTCTGGGTCCATCTCGTCGTCCTGCTTCTGCGCTTGCTGCCCCTCGTAAGAGTGACCGTTGTGGTCTCCATTGTTTCCATACATGTGGGCGAACGGCGAGTCCTCCGCTGAGAGAGAAGAGCTAGAGATGGGCGAGTTCCCCCACAGCAATTCATCCGAGGTAGACGAGTGGAAGGAGCGAGGGATGGTCCGAGCCGCGAAGGGGTCGAAGGGGTCGTCATCATCATCATGTTCGTCCGGACGCATGGACGATCGGAGTGAAGAGTTCGGAGTGATCGCTCGGGGTAACAGCGAGCTGTCCGGAGTCAAGGGGGCGGCGATAGCGAGCTTGGAAGTAGGACGTGAGGGAGGAGCCCATAGATCCGGCGAAGGTGTATCGGCACGCAGAGCAGCGAGTGAGCCTGGGTTAGACGAAGCAGCAGAAAGGGGGCGGGGAATAGGTCTAAACTCTGAAGCTTTGGCGTTGAGCAGCCGGGGGGAGGACATGGGAGAGGACGGGAGACTAACAGCGAACTGAGCATGTGTAATGATAGGAGACGCGCCCGGAGAGTCACTTCGGGCGGATATATAGGAAGCTGGCTGAGCCTGGGTACCCAAGGGGGAAGTAAGCGGGGTATGGGGCCTGCGGAAGATCATGGCAAGTGGGGAGCTGGGGGCAGAGTTGGGAGTGTCCGGGCGGTTAGGAATGAGACGAGCGGAATGGGTGGAAGCACGAGAAGAAGGGCGAGAAATAGGACGACGCGTAGGAGTCAGGAAGAGAAAGGGGACGTTGTCTATGTCATCTCTGTGCTTGTGCATGAGATCCAGCACATGTTGTTCGAGCTGTATGTTCCCAAAGCAACATTAGTCAGGCCATCTGGCTAGGCATAGGCAGGACAGGTACGTACCTCTTCCTCAGAGATGTTGGGGCCGAAGGTCTGTTTGAGAAGAGACTTGAGTTCATCCTCGCGCTCGCTATCTAAGAGGCCGACGACGCGGGTGACGAAAGACGAGCTAATCCCAGACACGTCGTTCTCTGCATCGCCGTACGCATCTGGCTTGTAGGTGCGGGCGATGGCAGCGAGCTGAGCACGCGTGTGTGGGAACCTGGGGGCACCGGACTGCTCGTGCTCGTTGTGAACAGAGCCCGAGTCTGAGATCGAGCTGAGGGACGAGGTCGGGCGGAGAAGGGAGATGGCAGGAGCTGGTAGTGTGGCAGCCATGGCCTAGAACGTGGAAGAGGGAGGTTTGTCGAACGGAAGGGCGAAGAGTAGTCGCGAGAGGGCGACGAGCATCCCGACGTCGACGAGCGACGGGGTATGAGAAGGAGGGGAAAGAGGAGGAGAGGGAGAGACTGGCAAAGTGAATGAGAGTGAGAACCAGAACCCCGCGCGCTCTTAAACGCGAGGCGCCCACGCGCGCTGGCCATGCTCCCAATTTCCATCATAACACAATCCTCGTCTCACAGTCATTTCACACATTCCAAAGCTAAAATCCTATCTGTCCATTCACAACTCACAAATCCTACGCAAGCATAGAGAGGTATTACCGTATCTCCGACATGTGTCCTCCGCCAAATCCCATGCCCACCACCAGATGCCACATCAGGGCTGCCCTTCGACCGTAGCCATCGAGTCCCGCCTCCCATGCGCCCCTGCCGCCCCGTTCGCCCCGTCGTCAGGGAGCCGGTTCGGGTGGTCAGGAATCTTCGCGATTTCCGCCTTCGCCTCTTCCCAGGCCTCCAGATTCTACCCATCCGCTTGTCAGCAACCGCTCCCCCACAAGCTCCGATCAGATCTCTGCTCCGTACCTTCTTGCACCAGTCCCGATGGCTCCTTGCCATGCTGATCGCCATCTCGCGCAGGTCGGCCACCTTTTGTCGCTGGAACCGGTCCAAGTCGGCCTGTATCGTCGAGCTCGAATACTTGAGGTCCTGTGCGGCCAGGTGGAGCGCGTCCTCCAGCTATCCCGCGGCGTCAGTGTCAATTTCGCCTGCCAATCACGTTCTCCTTCGCGTACCTGAGAGATGGTCTCCTTCGTCTTGGTGATCGAGTTCCGACGCGCAGTCTCCGGGTCCACGTCCATCATCCCATGCAAGGTGTAGCTCAAGGCATTCAGAAAGCCCATCCCTGGTGCTCGTCGCTTCACAGGATTAGGTCCAGGGTGAGGAGGCAGATACACCGACTCCTCCTGCCGGCGGCTGGGTCCTTCCTCGCCCTCTGGTTGCTGTTCTCCTTCTACTCCTTCGCCGCCCAGGCTGGACGAAGTGCGTAGAGTCCTTGGTCGGCCTTGGTTCAGGGCCTCCTCCAGCCTCCGCGCTTCTCGCTCGCTCTTCTCCAGTTCTTCAAGCTGCTCTCGCTTGGCTTCGAGGGCTTCCTGGGTCATCTCGTACTGAACATGTTTCTGGTGCCGGTATTGGAGGAGCTTCTTGATGATGGACGCGAACTGGGTATACTCGTGTAGGGGCTCCGCCCAATTCTGCTCAAACTCCTGTAGCTGTGGTGACGCATTTAGTATGTTGTTATCGTGACCACTGGAAGATGTACATACCAGCTTCGTGGTAGACATGTATGTCGCATCAATCGCCTGGCCAGTCTTCTCTACAGCAGTAGAAAGCTGGCCCGTTTCGTTGAGACTGAAGCCGTTCATCGTCGCGCCCAACTCTGCATGGTCCTGTGCCAGGTCTACAACCTGTCAGTTGGGCCTGCATGAAGCAATGCACATGCAACTCACCAGACCACCGCTTCATCGTCCGCCTTGTTACCTTCTCCATCGGGCCGCTGAGATGCGCTGCGAACTTGTTCGTGAACACCTCCGAGTCCAAGAAGCGCTGGTCTGGTCTGCGGAGCGGGTGCGCCGCAGAAGGATTGGGGAGAGCGGCATACGCTAAAATGACAGACTGGTCCGTAGGATTATGTGACGGCGCCTTCAATATGTTCTTGGGCAGGAGAGATATCGGCGGCGAATGTAGAACTTCGGCCTATCAAGCAGACAACAAGTCAGCCAACCTCACGAATCAACGCGGGATCGTCGCTTACCCACGACACCTCGCCGTCCAAGAAACGGTGAAAGACATGTTCGTTGGACAGGATAGGGTGGCGAGCGATGCGGTTCAAGAATGTCTGCAGCATGCGCTTCCTCCGTGCGATCATGGCAGCGTCTTCCTTCGCCTTCGCCTGCTTGATAGCATAATCGCCTATCGTCTGCTTAGAGGGTATCGGGGGTATGATGAGCGTGGGGTAGAGCTTGACCAGGTTAGACCTCAGCGACTCGAATTCAGAATAGCGGTGATGCGCTTCCGCGGTCTACAGCCTCATGAGCACCTCGCACAACACAAAGCGAGACGACGTAGCTCAAACTCACCCCTGCCCGAATGACGTAGGTGATATAAGGCGAGGTCGAGTTGACGGACGTCTTCAGCGCGTCCGTGATCTACCCATGCAAGCCAACCAAACAAATGTTAGCACAGATACCGAGGATCCCCAGAATACTTTGCACGCACCAGAATCTCGACATCCTCGCCGGAATGCAACCACCGATCCCGTACGCAGCAGAAATCGTTCTTGAACGTCTGAGGCTGTCTATGTGATCCTGGAGAAGGGAACGTGTTACGCCTTCCTGGCGACGTCGGTGGGGATACAACACGGGCCTGTTGAGGGACCGGGGACGATAGGCCTGAGATGTTGGCCCTAGATGAGGAGGTGTCCGACTGCAGACGTTCGGGCTCGCTCTCGAAAGGATTCTCGTCTTCAAATGCCTCCATGTTCCCTCTCTGTATGCGTTGTACGAGCTGGAATAATGTATGCAAGAAATCGCGTTGAAGATATGGGTAACTGCAGGGCAAGGGAGGAAGACAAGAACAAGAACGCGCCGGCTATGGAGAGAGTCTTGGGCGGAGACGACGGCAAGGCACAGTCCTCCAGCGCTTACTGTACATAAATGGACGTCAAGATCGGCAGCAACTGGGAATCCGCCGCAGCCACTGCGCATGGTAAACACTTTGCATTTGATACCGATACATGGGAGCCATATTCGACAAGGCTACGTGCAGGAACATCTCACAGACGATAAGTTACAACTCTAATACTTCATGAACGAATACGAACAGCCCAGCGACGAAGTGGGAGCAGCATAACTTGACCGACTGTCTATCGAGTATATAGCTACGACAAGTCCTTCGAAAGCCACGAGCCCAAGAAACAGATCGCCGTATGAATCGCGAAATGACATGATACAATTACAAACCATTTATACACATGGTATCAAAAAGACTGCAAAGCGAACCCGTTTCCGATCTCTACTCGCACAAAAAGCTCTGCGCGGGCAGCTCACATACCCATCTGCGCAACAAAGTCCTGCCATGCTGATTGTGCGCTCATTTGCTCCGGCGAATACGACCGTCCGCCGGCGGAGTACTCCCCGTCCATCTGCAGTGGCGAACTCATGAAAACATCGGTCGAACCGCCTCCACTCGCATGCCCATAGTCGAACACAGGGAAGTACTGCGGGAACATCGGCCCCACACCCTCCATCTGCAGTCCCGATAGCTGTGACTGTTGTTGTTGCTGTTGTGGGTGATGCGGGAAAGGGTCCGGGCTACCAAAGGTTGTTGAGATGGGGTGTAGGTTGTGCATCGCCTGCGCCTGTTGCGGTTGATAATGCGTTGGGGAAATTCGTTGACCATTCGTCATCATCTGGGGCTGCGACGGCCCTGCCTGCATCGAAGGACCGACGCCGTTGGTGGCATTGTTCTGGGGAGACGGTGCAAAGGTACGCAAGTACTGCAGGACGTATGGGTGCACGGGCTGATCTTCATCCTGTTTGAGGGGCAAAGGCACGATGGGGTTCAACGAAGTCGGTGAGCGATCGGTGATTTGCGGTGACATCGACTTCTCCTTGGGTTCGACAAGACGTGTCCTTCCTCCAAGCGTGCTCAGCTCGTCGTTGTCATCCGCCGGCGTTGTCGGCTCTGACAACGTGCCAGGCCGTGAAGGCGGGGTGTTACGGTAAGCCGACAGGCTGGCGTGCGCCTTCTCGCGCAACCGCATCATGATGCCCTACCACGAAACTGTCAAGAGGTATCATGCAGAAGAAGCGTCCATGGCGACGTACAAGCACTTTCTCGGCATGGAACCCGACGGCCGTCTTCTTGAACAGCTCGCAGGCGGAGTCGAGTTGTACGAGGGCCGAAGGCGCAAGGCTCATGGAAGGGCATCGGGTAACAATCGATCCGAGGATGATCTGGCATCGGAGGTAACGTCAACATCAAGATCCCGACATCAACCCCGGACGCCACCGAGCTTACCGAGCATGAGAATAGATGCGTCCACAGGAACCACATCCGTTCCGTCAGCTCCTTCAGTTGTGAATGAATGTTGCGTACGAGAGCGACAAGGGAGCCAGCACTCCGATATGCCGCGATGAACGACCCGCCGTATGGACTTCCCAAAGGATCCTTGGGATGGTCGCTAATAGCTCTGGCGAAGAAACCACGGTGCATGTAGAGTAGATCTGCAAAGGACCGGTAAGGCGATGAAAGACAACGTTTCCGCAGGTACGTACTGGACTCTCGTATGGCGAGAACGAGGTGGCGCTGCAAGATGAGGGGCACACTCTCGTAGTAACTGCCGCCCCGGGATTCCGAATTGCCGAAGCCAGCGATCTGCAGCGAAGCAGGGACAGCGAATCCTCGCAATTTGCGATCCAACTGCAGAACGGTGCTGTACGTGGGGGTCTTGGCGCCAAAGGCCTGGTCATACACTAGGTTCATGCACTCCGAAGTGAACCTGTGCTTCCACCAATGAACTGTGGGTCTATGAGCACAGGGATACAGTATGTCAGCTGTCAACGTACATGTGTCCTCGTTGCATGGGTCCTCAGTATACGGTTTCTTGCAGTCTATGTGAGCCAGAGTGAAGGACGGTGGCCGACCGAGGGTGTATGACTGCAGAAGATGTCAGTCAAGCCAGACATGTTCCTGCAGCTCACGGAGCATTACCTGGAGGAGATCATATGAATAAAGCTCCCAGAAGCTCTCCCTACGTCGCTGAACTTCGTCGTTGCTAATATGCCACTTCCCCGCATCACGATCTGGAGACGAATGAGCAATCGTAGCGCAAGCCACTTTCCGCTACTTACGGAGACCCATCTACAACAGCACGTCAGCAAGTCGATCAGACGTCAGAAAACCAGATACTTACACTGACACCCAACTTGACCGCCAAGCCCATGAAAGCCCAGCGTGAGCCAACGCCACTGCCATGTCGCTCACTCAAAAATAGGTAGAAGGCCATCAAATACTGTTCGAGCCGAGTTAGAACTCTCGCTCGCATGCCACAATTTTCGGAACTTACGAGACTCTGAACGGCGGTGAGCGTAGGCTCTTCGAAAATGGGGCTTTGAAAGAGCGCAGCTCTGGCCAAGTGATGGTATTTTTCCGCTTCCACATTGTAGGCAGGCCGAGAGGTGTCCATCAAGCTGCCGATGGCCAGCACCATGTACAAGAGCGATAGCTGATGCGACAAGAGCGGATCTTCCATATCGGGTGCTTTGTTGGGATTGTAGAAGATATGGAATGCGCTCTCGTTGAGCTGAGCTTGCGACACGGGGTTGTACCTAAATGCGTTTCACGTCAAGATGGCTGGTAACCGCTTAGGATACGGGATAGACCTACATCCAAGCAGCATGTTGGAAATAGATGCGACGCAGCTCGGCCGCTTCGTCGACACCTGGCAGATACCAAAACAGACTGCGCAGCCGCTCTAGCTTCATAGTTTGAGCGTCTAGAGTAAGAGGCAAGCTCGGGGCAATGGGGAAGAGGCCGCTAAGCGACAAGACCTCTGGGGATAGAAGCTTGCGGAGTGCGCTCATGCGTTGATCCCGAGCGTCATCCTCGTTGTCCTCGTTCTGTAGTCAGAGCCGTCAGTCTTGGACTGGCTCACATATGGTGATTCCCACGAACCGTTAGGTAGTACTAAACAAGGCGCTGTCAATAGTTGCGAGAACGGCTAGGATCCTTGGGTGGCTCACCCATGAACTAGTTGCTTGACCGAAGTAATTAGTACGACCGCTATCGCTGATGGAGAGGGTGCCCATTGAATCGACGACATCGGCACTCTGCTCGTCTGAATTGCCATTGGCGGTGCCTGTGTTGATGAGGTTCTCGCGCTGGATGGGTGCCTTTATCCTGAGGAGTTCTTCGGAGAGGAGGGGATGAGGATCGAGGGAGTGGACGGCGTATGAGGTACGGAGGGCGTCCTCGAGGTCGCGGACGCGATTAGCGAGCTGGTTAATCTTCTCGTGCAGATCCTGGGTGGAGGCGAGAACAAAGCTGTGTCGTGGAGGGGGTGAGGCTACGCGAAGGATGGGTAGAGAGAGAAAAGAGAGCTCACCGATTACCCTTTCCCGTCGTCAGGGAACCTGGAAGAAGTGGCGATTACGTTTGGTGGGAGAGTAGGAGGAGAAGAAGGGGATGGAGTACGAACCGTCTGGGCAGATAGCAGCGCAACCTCGTTTAACGCAAGAGCCGCATGGGATTGCTCTGTCGCAGCGCAACTTCAATCTGGGGAGGGAAGGGGAAACGTTTTAGAGGTTCCGGCTGGGTCGGGGGGAAATGAGCGCGGGAGACGGACCTGCGACATTCTGCACAGGAGAGACGAGTTGCGCCGCGCTTGCGCTTCTTTTCGCCATTGACAGGGTCTCTCGGGGAGAGATCAGGGTTTGAGAGGAGAGGCGGGTCGAGGGCAGAGGACATGGGGGGCGGCTGGAGGAGAGGGGAGAGATGGGAGATGGGAGAAGCGGAGGAAGGGGGCGCGGGAGGGATAAGTACGGGAGAGGGAGGAGGTGGTAATATAAGTATACGCAGGAAGTGGATGGTTACATATAGACCGAAGCTTAGCGGCAGCTGGGCCCTGTCCACCACAGTCCCACCTCGCTCTCTCCCTCTCACTTACGCACGCACGCGCCCATCCCACTGCGAGGCCTTGCTTCTCCTCGGCAAGATCCCGGGCTGCTGCTCAATGTGGTGCCTTCTGCTTAATTTCCCCGGCGTATTTAATCAAGTCCTCTCTCCTTGATCTCCCCGGTCGCTTCTGCCCCTTTCACGTCTGCACGCCCGTGCTGCGATGCATCCGCTAAGGAATGGATCACAGTGCGCTGCGGGCCACGAGGGCTCTGTGCAGGAGAGGAGGGCTTGGTGGCTGATAAGTTGCGGATGATCGAGCAGGCGTACGCCCGACAGAGCGGAGACGCTCCCCCCCCCCCCCCATCGCACCGTGAATCGCCAATCGAGATAGAGCATGGTAGTGTCCTCGATCCTGCTGTGCTCCAGTCGTCCGTCTCTCCTCCTTCAATATCCATTCCCCACCACAACAGGTCCAGACAATCTCGCACTCCTCCACAAACCCTCTCCAGGCTCCTCTTCTCCCACATCCCACGCTTCTCCGCCCAATCAGCGACTTCCCGTCAGACGCCCTAGCCATCAGCGCAGACTATCGCCTCACTCATGATGCGCTTCATCCGTCGAGCGCACCATTCTGACTTTCCCTCCAGTGTCCCCCTGCCAACCCCGCCTGCGTACGGCGTTTTTTGCGTTACAGTGGTAGAGCATGTGTGCACGCAAATTGGCGACAGAAGACAGAATACTGTACCGTGATAACTGCAGTAGATCCAGTCAGGTACATACTCTGAACTCACCGGGAGACCGGACCGATATTTGGTCTCTTGTTTGTCCTGTCCTAATCAGGCAAGCGCCCATCGCTGAGCAGTATTTTTTCGGCGCCTGCTTCTCTCCCACCAGCACCATCTCTCTTCCCTCTTCTCCCTCCATTGCACGCCGTCTCTCGTCTCCTAGGTAGGTATCTTGTTCTATTCGTTCTCATACCTTTCGAGATGAGTCTTCTAGATGACGAGTCTGAAATGCCGCCAAGGAGCTTCTCCGAACGCAGCAGCCTTTGACGAGTTCTTCAAATTTATACCATTCATGCTTTTCTGACCCTCCTTCTCTCGCCTCCTTGCCTGATCGCACATGCTCATGCATCCCACTCTCTTTCCAGATCATAATCCACGCTCGCCAATCGCCAGTTTTACGTCTACTTGCAGGTACCCCCCGGAAGCATGCCTCCCGCTGACATCGTCGACGACGCATGGTCAGATTCGGACGATGAGCTCGAGGCAGATGTCGAGACCGCCGTCGACCTGGGCATCCCAGACGGTCCCGTAGACGACCTCGCCTCGCTCCTTGATCCCACTGTATCGCGAATAGGTGGTCATCCTGTACGATGCACCTTCGCTCTTCCATGTACATTCTGTATATTGATATTCAATCTATCGCATTTCCCGTCTCTCCTCTTCGTCCATTTCCGTGGACCTCCATAGACGTTCTTGTCCGCTCCTCACCCACCCACCGCACACGCAACATGTCAAAACTGCTCGCAACCCATGGAGCTTCTCGTCCAAATCTGGTGCCCGCTTGAAGACAGCCCGAACGACCGTGCCCTCTTTGTCTGGGGCTGCGCTAACGGACCCTGTCAGCGCAAGGAAGGAAGGCGAGTGATCACCCTCGATTATCGCGGTCCTCCGCGCGCTGATCGCATCCTGCTGCAGTATCCGAGCATGGCGCGAACTGAGGTTCAACAAAAAGTACGCCGAGAAACTCGAGCGGAAGCTAGCTCGACGTAAACAGAAGGAGCTTGAGGCAGCGAAGGCCGCTGCAGCCGAGGCTGCCAAAAAGACCCAGCCCAAAAGCAATCCGTTCGCTGTGAGTTACTCGCGTCCCACCCACCACACGTTCGAGCGTTGTGGCGCTGATTTACCCTTGCAGCTCGGTGCCACAGCTGGTCCCAACCCTTTCGGACTTGGTTCGCAGATATTTGGCGGTGCATCCGAGCCTGCTCCCGAGCCTACCCAGACAGATCCTGCCGAGCGCGACGGATCGTCTGATGATGAGCACCCGAGCGACGGCGAGAGCGGTACGGAAGACGAGGACGACTCTTTGGTCGCAGGAATGCAGTCCGCTTCCCTCGAGGATTCGCCGTGGAAAGCGGCGCCCGCTTACCCTCCCCTCTACCTCTCCACCGTCGCGGAGTACCTTCCGCCGCCACCGAAGGTAAAGGTCCCCGCAGGAGCGACGGTCGACCCAGACGACGAAAATGTATCCAAGGGAAAGGACAGCGGCGGCTGGGACTTTGAGGGCTACGAAAACTCGCTCGACGTCGACCATGCCTTTGAGCGGTTCAGCAGGCGTGTCTCGTACGAGGGCGAACAGTGTCTCCGGTGAGCTCCACTTCTCGCAATCATCACCCTGGCGAATGCTAATCGGCCGTGATAGGTACGAGCATGGAGGCACGCCGCTTCCCTACGCCAGTGACAAGGTCTTCGACAAGCTCTTCCCAGTCCCACCCGCACCTCCCACACCCGTCACGAAAGCCGAATTCATGGTCACCCCACCACGCAAGCGCACCTTTGCACCTGGTTCGCTGCCCCGTTGCCCGCACTGCCAATCGCGCCGCGTCTTCGAGTGCCAGCTGATGCCCAATCTGATCAACGTGCTCAAGGCTCCTACGGAGGAACAAAAGAAGATGACGGACGAAGAGCGCCGGGCGGAGGTGCTGCGCACGCTGAGGGGACAGGGCGCGTCCGGACGGAGGGGAATGGAATGGGGGACGTGCATGGTGTTCTCTTGTGAAAAGGACTGCTCGGGCGAGGAGGCCGGCAGTACCTGGCGGGAAGAGCTTGTGCTGGTTCAGTGGGAGGAGTAGTCATGCACGAAGCGGGCAACGATATCTGTAGTACTTGTGTGTGATAGCAACGCAGCCTGTAGCGGTACCTTTTCACCTGTTCCTAGAATCCAGCGTTTCCATGACCTCATGGATTACCAGTAGTCGACCGTAGTCCTCGAAGGAGGACGTGGAAACTGGCATTTATTGTGCTATTCGGGGCGGACTCATTGTGGCTTGGGAGGCCGTTGTAACAATGGCGCATCGCTTAGCAGCAACTCTAACACAAAGATGGACTCGTGCACGGCCAGTACGTACCAGACACTCACCCCATCTTCCTTCTCTTTCCCCATCAACCCGCATATACCCTCCCTCACTCTTTCTCTTTGAAGTACCTTTGATCTCTTTGCGCTACCCTCAATTCGACTCTCCACCATGTCGCCCAAGAAACTACGCTCCAAGCTCGAACAAGTCCGACATTTCCTCCCTCTCATGTCCCCCCGAGCTCGCGCAGCGATCTCACCAAACGAGAAGATGCTGCAGCCCATCGACAACAACGCCGACATCCCACCACCGCCCCCGCCGAAAGACTGCAACATCCATGATTGGGACGATGTCCGGTACGCCATCGAGGCAGCCCCGCTCACCCCCGACACAATACCCATTGGCAGTCCGCTGAGCGACACCGCCAATTCGCACGTCATCTTCCTCGCCCGACAAATGAAACGTCCCCCTAGCTACAGCCAGCTCCCACCTCTGCCCAACGAAATGGGCGTCCTCTCCCCGCCCTCGCCGAAAGTCCCTCCAAAGCCTTCTCACACGCGCACCACCTCTTCCCGCATACCCATCGCCGCTGGCCGTCTGACCGCCGCCCAACGGCGTGCCGCGACCGTCTCGACGCCCGAGGAGGCCGCCCTGCGGCGGCGCGAGGCGCAGCGACGGAAAGAGCAGGAAGAGGCGGAGGCGCTCCGCGAAGAGGCCCAGCGGCAGGCGCGGCTGAAACGCGAGAAGGAAGAGCTCCTCCGTCAATATGCACAAGAGGAGGAGGCGCGCAAGGCTGCGCTCGAGGCGGAGCTGCGGCATGCGGCCGAGGAGCGCAAGCGCCGCGAGGCGATCGAGCGCGAGGCGGCGGCGCTGGAGAGCATGCTCGTCGAGGAGCGGAAGCGGCAGGATCGGGAACGGCGGAGGCTTGAGACGGAAAAGCTGCAGCAATGGCGCAAGCAGCTTGAGGAGCGCAATCGTGTTCAGCAGGAAGAGCGCATGCGGTGGCGGGAGCGCACTGACCGCGAAAGGAGAGCCCGCGCGGCAGGTCTGGCGGGACTAGCATACAGGACCGACGATGGCACGGTGGTACTGTTGAAGGGTTGGTTGACCGTCCAATCCGAAGATTTCTTGTCATGGAAGAGGCGGCACTTTGAGCTGCGCGAGGATGCGTTAATGCTCTTCAAGGATGCCGAGGTACGCATCTCGATGTCGGGAGAAACGATCTACTGAAACTGATGCACTCAGGACGACTCGCAGCTGGTCGAGGCCTTCACGCTCTCTCGTATCCAGCGGATCAGGGAGTGGCAGGAAGGGTTCGAAGAGTTGGAGCCCATCCCAAACTCGTTCGCGCTTGAGCTGAAAGGCGAGCGGGATGCCCGGAGCATGTTCACCGACAGCGCTGATGACAAGGTGAGGGAAAGGACAAAGGAGGTCTGACCAGTATGGAATTGCTGATTCTGTCATATAGGAGAACCTGCTCGCGCTTCTGACCAGCAGGCTTTCCACGCGATAGATGCTTCTGCCATGCACGACGATTTCATTCCATGTAACGCCCACTCAAGACTCCGGAGGACCCGTGTACCAGTATATTGTCCTGTACGCTATCGGCCTCGTGTATTGCTCGCAGCTGGCCTGCGGTCGGCCTTGAATGCCTTCCCTGTAGGACTCTGTAATCGCCGGATACCTTTGGATTGGATGTTTCCTATAATCTACTTATGTACTCCTTCCAATACCATTCACTCGTGTGTCTCGCTGACCTAGACGTGCAAGCGCCCATGAAGCATCAGACGCGACGCGCTACGCGTGCCACACTCCCCGTCATCGGGCTTAGCAGCGTTGACGCCGCCACCGCTTTCCGTTGCTCACCGCCATCTTGTATCCCAGCCCACTTGCCCGCAGTTGTGCTCTCCTTTCTATCTTGGATACCATACAGTAGCTGCTCTCAAGTACTCTAGCCATGGTTGCAACATGGTTATCGGTCGTCGCGTCTATTGGAATGGCGGTCGGCCCGCCCCTGGTCTACGCTGACCAGGCATACTCCATAGTACGCAAGAAGTATGCGAGGCCGTAATTCAATGTAGTTTTAGACTACTAATTGCTTGCAGAGACTCAACAGGTTTCTCTCGTGATGTGTGTGCTATCCTGTGAGCACCACACCTCTCCTGTGAGAAGAGGGGTATAGCTGAGCATTGAATCCAGCCTTTTGGCGAACATTACACGATGTTTCTTCTGGCTCGGTCGCCACTTTGAGCTAGCATTGCTCTTCCAGTCCCTCTTCATGATTGTAGCGCAAGTGAGTACTCCATAATCCCTCATAGTGCAGCTCTAATGCACGTTGCGCCTCAAGTTAGCCCTACTTTACATCTGCCTTCGGTACCGCCCATCGCTGAGTCCAGAGAATCTCGGTGCATCAACGCGCCCCTTCTCATTCTGGCAATGGTCGACGTACACGCAGTACCTCGAGTTCCTCGCCGCGTTCATGTGAGGAAATCTCTATAGATGACATGATCGGAAGCGCTTACATGTGGAATAGACTGTGTCAAGCTATCCTGTTCCTCATACTTGGACGGTCAGAATTATTCGTTGCCATCCTAGGCTTCGTCGCCCTCGGATTGGAGAGCACGCTCCCCATACCACAGCTTATAAGGTGTGCTTCTGTGCGGCATATGACGAATAGCAGTGGTAACTGATTGTCGTATAGCAATTACAAGCAACGCTCGCTGTATGGGTTCCGAATGTCCACTCTAATTGGATGGGTCGGAGGTGACGCGTTCAAGTGAGACCCATCCCGCGTTGTTGCACCAGCTGTCTGTCCTGATCCCCATCTCTCTTAAAGGACTGTATACTTCTTCCTGCAGAGCTCTCCGCTTCAGTTCAAGGTCTGCGCAATCTTTCAGCTGTCGATTGACTGCGGTGAGTAATGTCAATTCTGCGCATGTGAATGGACTGACGTTTGGGGTACGCAGCAATCATCCTACAACGACTGATCTATGGTAATGCGCCGCCTGCGGCGACGCTGATGGAGGACGACGACATTGAGCAGGCACTGGCTCTTGCAGAGGAGTAGTACTATATTCTCCAGCTCCTTGTGTGTTTATTGGTAGCAAGTGTATAGAGTCTAGACGAGCGAGTGATGAGCGCAGGTGGCGACGAAGAGACGCGCGTGAGCACAGGGCGGTCGCCAAAAGCGGAAAGGGACACACGTCAACCTGAGCCTGCCCGAGTCTCTGCCCCTCAACCGCTCTCTCTCCTTCCACTCCCTCTCCCTCCCATTTGCCTTCTCCCATCGCTCGCTGCAGGACAGAACTGCGACGGGTTTTACGACTCACGACTAGCCCACCATGGATATCTCAAAGCCCATCGCGTTCTGCGAGCACCTCCAGCTCTCTGCCATCGGTATTCAGCCCGCGTCCATCTCTTTCCAGGTCCGTTTCTGCGCGACTACCGACCCTTGTACCCCTGCTCACAGGCAGAATTCGCGCCCGTAGACCCTCACATTAGAGTCGGATCACTTCATTTGCGTGCGCGAGAAGGTCAACGAGGCAAACCAAGTCGTCATCGTAGACCTCGCAGATGCCAATAATGTCATCCGGAGACCAATCACAGCCGACTCGGCCATTATGCACCCTCATCAGAAGATTCTCGCGCTGAAGGGTACGTATGCTGGATGTGTGCATATAAGGAGCGGTAGACTCATCGTCCCCACAGCCGGCCGCACATTGCAGGTCTTCAACATCGAGACTAAGCAGAAGGTCAAGTCACACGTCAACAACGAAGATGTCGTCTTCTGGAAGTGGATCTCAGACTCGACCCTCGGCCTTGTCACCGAGACCGCTGTATACCACTGGTCTATCTCCGACGCGACCTCGCCCCCACAGAAGATCTTCGACCGTCATCCAACTCTCGTCGGCGCGCAGATCATCAACTACCGCGCTAGTGCCGACGAGAAATGGCTCGTTCTGATTGGCATCTCTGGCAACACAACGAACCCTGCCGCTTTCAAGGTCAAGGGGTCAATTCAGCTATACAGCAGGGAGCGGGGAGTTAGTCAGCCTATCGAGGGTCACGCAGCGTCATTCGCGGAAATCAAGCTCGATGGCCACCAGAAGCCCACCAAGCTGTTCACGTTCTCGGTCCGCACCGCGACTGGCGCGAAGGTATGTTACATAGATGTCTGTCTGCTGCAGTTCCTGACATACCGCAAATATAGCTCCACATCGTCGAGATTGACCACCAGGCGCCTGACCCGCCGTTCACCAAGAAGGCGGTCGATGTCTACTTCCCTCCGGAGGCCGTGAATGACTTCCCCGTAGCAATGCAGGTTTCCAAGAAGCACGGCATCATCTATCTCGTCACGAAATATGGCTTCATCCATCTCTACGACGTCGAGTCCGGTGCATGCATCTACATGAACCGTATCTCTGGCGAAACTATCTTCGTGACGGCGGAGCATGAGGCCTCCAACGGTATCATTGGTGTCAACAAGAAGGGCCAAGTCCTCAGTGTCAGCGTCGACGAGCAGACTGTCATCCCTTACATCTTGACGACGCTGAACAACACGGAGCTTGCGTTCAAGCTGGCTAGCCGTGCTAACCTGCCTGGTGCCGATGACTTGTACATCAAGCAGTACCAGCAGCTCTTTCAGACCGGCCAGTATGGAGAGGCGGCGAAGGTGGCTGCGAACTCACCTCGGGGAATTCTGCGGACTGCGCAGGTCATCGAGTCCTTCAAGCAAGCGCCCTCACCTCCGGGCGGCCTTTCGCCAATTCTCCAGTACTTTGGCATTCTTCTGGAGAAAGGCGAACTCAACCAGCTTGAATCATTGGAGCTCGCGCGCCCTGTTTTGCAGCAGGGCCGCAAGCAGCTCCTAGAGAAGTGGTTGAAGGAGAACAAGGTGCGTTGGGAATCTCCATATCATCCAATAGCAACCACTGACGTCCTATCCTAGCTCACTTGCAGCGAGGAGCTCGGTGATATTGTACGACCGTTCGACATGACGCTTGCGCTGAGCGTGTACCTGCGCGCGAACATCCATAACAAGGTCATCGCTTGCTTCGCGGAGACTGGTCAGATCGACAAGATCTTGCTGTATGCCAAGAAGACTGGCTACACCCCAGACTATGTTGGGCTTCTGCAGCATATCATGCGCGTGAACCCTGAGAAGGGTGCGGAGTTCGCTACTCAGCTGGTCAAGGATGAGGCTGGCCCTCTGGTCGACGTTGAGCGGGCAAGTTTCCATCCCATTTGAAAAGTGAAGTGCCTTCTGATACACAATTCTTCAGGTTGTGGACATCTTCATGTCGCAAAACATGATTCAGCCCGCGACTTCCTTCCTCTTGGAGGCGCTCAAGGACAACAAGCCCGAGCAGGCTCACCTGCAGACCCGTTTGCTGGAGATGAACCTGCTTCACGCCCCTCAGGTTGCAGACGCCATCCTTGTCAACCAGATCCTCACGCACTTTGATCGTCCCCGCATTGCCAACCTGTGCGAAAAGGCTGGCTTACTCCAGCGGGTTAGTAGTATCCTTGTATCGATGATTTAGTCTGACATCCTGTAGGCGCTTGAGCTGTACGAAGACCTTGCGGATATCAAGCGCGTCATTGTACACACCACTGCATTCCCCGCCGAGGTACGTACATAGACAAGTGGAGACGATGCGGCCTCTGACCGCCTCTACAGTGGCTCGTCGACTACTTCAGCCGCCTTACGACAGAGCAATCTTTCGCCTGCATGCAGGAAATGCTGCGTGTCAACATCCGCCAGAACCTGCAGATCGTTGTCCAGATCGCCACGAAGTACTCCGATATCCTCGGCCCCGTCAAGCTCATCGAGATGTTCGAGTCGTTCAAGACCTACGAAGGTTTGTTCCGCTTATGATGCTCGACACGACAGCAATTGATTAGCGAACAGGTCTCTACTACTACCTCGGCTCCATTGTCAACCTCAGCCAAGACCCGGAGGTGCACTTCAAGTACATCCAGGCGGCGACTCGCACTGGCCAGATTCGCGAGGTCGAGCGTATTTGTCGCGAGAGCAACTACTACAACCCAGAGAAGGTCAAGAACTTCCTCAAGGAGGCCAAGCTCACCGACCAGCTCCCGCTCATCATTGTTTGCGATCGTTTCGACTTTGTCCACGACCTTGTTCTCTATCTCTACCAGCGTGGTCTCACGAACTTCATCGAGGTGTACGTCACGCGCGTCAACTCGGTGCGCACGCCCCAGGTCATTGGTGGTCTGTTGGACGTCGACTGCGATGAGACGACCATCAAGTCGCTCTTGGCTTCGGTGCCCGGAAACTTCCCCATTGACGAACTTGTGCAAGAAGTCGAGACTAGGAACCGCCTCAAGCTTATTCTTCCTTGGCTTGAGGCACGTGTCCAGCAGGGCAGCCAGGATCCCGCTGTGTACAACGCGCTCGCGAAGATCTACATCGACTCGAACAACAACCCCGAGCAGTTCCTCAAGGAGAACAACGTATGCACTCTGCTGTACGGATGGCTAGCGAACATTCTAACAAATCCTGCTACAGCTGTACGAGCCTCTGGTGGTCGGCAAGTTCTGCGAGGCACGCGACCCATACCTTGCGTACATCGCGTATGCGAAAGGCTTCTGCGATGATGAGCTCATCCACATCACGAACGAGAACGCGATGTTCAAGCAGCAGGCACGCTACCTCGTTCGCAGGCGTCAACCTGACCTCTGGGCGCAGGTCCTCCGTCCAGACAACATCTACCGCCGTCAGCTCATTGACCAAATCGTTGCGACCGCTCTTCCCGAGAGCACTGACCCCGATGATGTGTCCATTACCGTGAAGGCCTTCTTGACGGCGGATCTGCCCTTGGAGCTCATCGAGATTCTCGAGAAAATCATCCTCGAACCCTCGCCGTTCAGCGACAACCGCAGCCTGCAGAACTTGCTCATGCTCACTGCGATTCGTGCTGACAAGGGCAAGGTCATCGGCTACATCGACAAGCTCCAGAACTATGACATTGCGGAGATTCCGAAGATTGCCATCGAGCACGGCTTGTACGAAGAGGCGTTCCTCATCTTCAAGAAGTACGAGGAGCATGCGCAGGCGATCAATGTCCTTGTCGAACACATCGTCTCTCTTGACCGTGGTGTGGAGTACGCGAACAAGGTCAACAAACCTGAGGTCTGGAGTCGGCTCGCGAAAGCACAGCTCGATGGTCTCCGTATCAAGGATGCCATCGGTATGTCTTTACATCGGTCCTTCGAGTGCACTCACTTACAGCTCGATCAGACTCGTACATCAAGGCCGAGGATCCGTCTAACTATGCCGAGGTTATCGAAATCGCCAGTCGCGCCGGCAAGTACGACGACCTTGTTCGTTACCTCCAGATGGCCCGCAAGTCTCTCCGCGAGCCGAAGATTGACACCGAGCTGGCATACGCATATGCGAAGACGGATCGTCTGCATGACATGGAGGACTTCCTGTCGATGACTAACGTTGCGGACGTTCTTGAAGTCGGAGAGAAGTGTTTCGAGGACGAGCTGTACCAGGCTGCTAAGATCCTCTTCACGAGCATCTCCAACTGGGCTCGTCTTGCTACGACTCTCATCTATCTCGGCGAGAACCAGGGTGCGGTTGAGAGCGCGCGGAAAGCGGGCAACACTCAGTGAGTATACAGATCCTACCATACTGTTATACTGGCTCACACTTGAGCAGGGTGTGGAAGCAGGTGCACGCGGCCTGCGTGGAAAAGCGCGAGTTCCGTTTGGTGAGTATATCTGATTGCTATTGCTGTCCACGCTTCTCATGCTCGTTGACAGGCTCAAATTTGCGGTCTTAACATCGTGGTCCATGCAGTACGTACATCATGATTTCTAGTGTGAACATTGTTCTCTGACATTTCTTGTAGGAGGAACTCCCCGCACTGGTGCAGATGTACGAACGTCGCGGTTACTTCGATGAGGTCCTTTCTCTGTTGGAGGCTGGCTTGAGCTTGGAGCGCGCACACGTATGTTGGCCCTCCTTCGCCCAACGTGATGGAAAATGCTGATGGTTTTCGCAGATGGGTATCTTCACTGAGCTTGCTATCTTGTACAGCAAGTACAGGCCGGAAAAGCGTGAGTAATCCACATGCTTGTGCGCGAACGATACTGAGTCACTGTACGCAGTCATGGAGCATCTTAAGCTGTTCGTTGGTCGTATCAACATCCCCAAGGTCATCAAGGCCGCGGAGCGTGCGCACCTTTGGCCAGAGCTTGTGTTCTTGTATATCAAGTACGACGAATTTGTAAGGCACTCCTTCATCCCCCTGTATTACGTGCTGCTTACTGAGTTGAACCAGGACAACGCTGCGCTTGCCATGATTGAGCGGTCTGCAGACGCTTGGGAGCACAACCAATTCAAGGATGTTATCGTCAGGGTCGCGAACGTCGAGATGTGAGTATGCATCGCGCTGGGCAGATGGATCGTTCTCACATATCCGTTACAGCTACTACAAGGCTCTCACGTTCTACCTGCAAGAACAGCCCACTCTGCTCACTGATCTGCTCTCTGTTATGATTCCTCGCATTGACCACGGACGTGTGGTTCGGATGTTCCAGCAGATCGACCACATCCCCCTCATCCGGTCATATCTCATCGCCGTACAACATGTCAGTATTCCCTTGCTGGTATCGGGTCGTCCTTACTGACACATATGAACAGCTCAATATCGAGGCGGTCAACGACGCGTACAACAACCTTCTGATCGAGGAAGAGGACTACAAGACGCTCCGGGACTCTATCGACAGCTTCGACAACTTCAACAACATGAAGCTTGCTCGCGAGCTCGAGAAGCACGAGCTTCTGGAGTTCAGGAGACTGGCTGCGCACCTCTACAAGAAAAATAAGAAGTGGGAGGAATCCATCGCGCTCTCGAAGCAGGACAAGCTGTACAAGGACGCGATCATCACCGCTGCGTCGTCCGAGTCTGTTGAGATCGCGGAGGATCTTCTCTCGTACTTTGTCGACATCGGCAACAAGGAGTGCTTCGCCGCAACGCTCTACTGCTGCTTCGACCTGCTTCGCGCGGACATCGTCGAGGAGTTGTCATGGCAACACGGCTTGAACGACTTTTACATGCCCTACAAAATTCAGCGAACGCGGACAACGGTCGAGAAGGTAATATCTGGTCCTTACTCCGTGTAGCCTCCGTGTATGCTAACTATCTCTGTCAGCTTGCTGCGTTGGAGAAGGAGGTCAAGGAGCGGTCAAAGAAGGACTCTGAGAAGGAGCAGCAGGAAGCAGAGGCACCCATCATCCAGCCCGGACTCGGTGGCAGGCTCATGCTTACACAAGGCAACGGGTATGTCTCCTATCCTCTCTGTTTGGTACAAGACTTCCTGACGTTTTTGCAGCTTCCCCGCACAAGCACCACCTCCTATGATGCCTAACAGCACTGGCTTCGGCATTCCTCCTGTATGTGTCGACGATACCTTCCTGCCCTAAGGACGATACTGACCGTACCTTGCAGGCGATGACTGGCTTCGGGGCTTTCTGATGTGGTCGCTGTCGGTATAGTTGTATATGTCGGACTTCGTAATTCAGTGCATACATGTTTTTAGCCTTCGTTAATACCATTTTCTCGGATTCTCTCTCACTCCCGTCCGATCTCACAAACCATCGAAGTCGATGAAGAAATGTGCACAGACTGGTTCGACGATCAGCGTACATCAGTTACAAGGACAGCACGGCATTACAGCACGGCATTATCGGCGGGACGAATACGAGAGGGCACTAACGGTGATTAGCGTAGAACGTAGAACGTAAGAGCTAGCGGAAGTGTATATGCAAACGGATAGGTAGTAACATGGCAGACGTCGAGAAAAGACAGGGAGAGCAGCTGAGAGCAGCGACGTATATACCGGTTCCAGATGACGCAGTCGCCCAGAAAACAGAAGGAAATGTCTGTAATGAAACTAAGTGGTCGCAAGACCCCCGGGTCTCCAGTGAGAGATGATACGATGCCTCTTGGTGCATCCGTCTCCTAGGCAATGATGCAGCCCCCGCGGCTGCTGCCATAGCTCCCTGCACCCTTCGCGCGCGTACTGAGAGATACGCGTGCTGACTCGTAGAACACCTCATTTACGCCCCGATTGTGCTTCGCGCTACATTCTACCGTCGCGGTCAGTGAACGTCGCGACACCAGAACATCATAAGCTCGTCGGCGAGAACTTACCGAGATAGCGAGAAGCACGAATACGTCTCGCGACGGTTAGACCCTCCTCGTACTGCACCGTATGCGTCCCATAGCGCGCCAGTCGGACCTGCGTCTCCTGGTCTTCTCTTAGATCGCATTTCAGCGCTATGACGCAGTCAGCGGCCTGTGGCGCAAAAATGCAGAACCGCGTATCGGCCAGTACATACCGACGAGGACGAGCTACAATTGAAAGCGGTACGTTCAACGCCAGTCGAGAACGGGTCACAGCGGCGAGTACTCACCTTCACCCCTGGGCAGTACTCTAGAATCTCCGGCATCCACTGCGCTTTCGTGAGAACGACACGATAGGGCGGGAAGTTGGGAAGTAAGGCTCACCTTTCCCTCCACGTTCTCCAACGACGTCGGGTTATCTACCTAGGGTGGTTCCCAATACTTGTCAGAGGGGTGGGGGACGATAATGAGAGCATAAGGGAGACTCACAGAGAAACATAGCATGATCACATGTGTCTCCGCATAGCTCAGAGAGCGCAACCGGTCAAACTCTTCCTGACCTAAGGACAAGCTAGAGACTTGAGCTGCGCCACAAACCAACACACTACCTGCAGTAGTGCCTACCGGCTGTGTCCCATAGACTGAGCTCGACGAGCTGGTCGTCCACGTAGAGATCGTGGACGTAGTTCTCAAACACTGTAGGCTCGCTGCAACACATGATGCGCCCAACGCCACCGCAAGTCAGTCCCTTGCAGCCTCAAGACAGCAGGTAGCGAAAACACGCACTATACGGCCGAGAACCATCCCCGAGTGAACACGTTCAACAGCGAAGTCTTTCCTACAAACCCCCGCGCGCGCATGAGCACCCAGAACAACCCCTCACAGACACAGTCAAAATGCCACTACAAAAGCCGACATACCGCACGCGCCGTCACCGCACACGACGACCTTGCGCTGGATCTGTGGTCTCTGCATCAGGGGGTGGGCGAGGGAGCGCGGGGGAGGAGAGCTCGCTCGTACAGGCCGCTGTCTCCCAAACGATGGCGTCATGCCCGACTTCTTGCACTTTGGCATGCGTGTTGGTGGTGTTAGTGGCGGCTGCTGCTGCTGCAGTGGTGTGAGGGTCGTGAGGGTCGTGGAACAAAGAGTATGCTATGTGTACAGCGAGGACGTGACGGGGCGTGGACGGCGAGAGCGAGAGGAGAGGGTATGAGGGAAGAGGGGAAGGGTATAGAGCGCGGAGATTCAGAGAGTGGCTGCCGTTCGTTTCTCTTTCTCGACTTTCCCTCCCTCCCGCCTTTCTCACACGCACGTGAACGCGAACTCTCCTCTAAACAATCGCCACAATTCATCAGCCGTTCATAGGGACTAAAAGGTTATTTTCATTTCCAAGTCAACACCAGGTACATTGTGCGTGCTACTTGGGGGAGGGGGGGGGGGAAGAGAGAGCTTGTGGTAGTACTAAACAGAAGAAAAATGAGACTTGGGAGGATTGGGACGGGGATGGGGATGAGAACAAGATTGAGGGAGAGGAGCAGACGCTGAGACACCTTTGACCCGGATGACAAGGGGAGAGAAAGGAGAGAGATCATGCACATGTAAATGGGGGGAATGGATTCATGGAACTGGGGATGCGAGGGAGACCATAATTGCGGGAGTATGGAATTGGATGCACAACGTGAGGGGGATGTTGAGAACGAAAGGGGGAGATGGATGGATGGGAAGGGGGATGATGGGGGCTATAAGCACAAGACATTAGACAAACAGCAAGAAGGGTGAGGAGAGGGGATTGGGAAGGATGGGGATCGGCCAGGTACACGAGTTAAATATTATATGAACACAACGGCCTCCACCACCACCGCCAACAAGAACACTTAAGCTTAAATACTAAGCGACGGGATCGACGACCCCGAGCCCGCGAAGCAGTTCGACCGCTGCACCGAACCCGTCGAGCGGCTCTTGTGGTTCGGCAGATGGGGATGGTGTTGGTGTCCCCGGTGCGGCTGCGAATGGTACCGATACTGCGACGACTTGGCGACCAGCTTCCGCTTCATCATCGCTTTCTCCTTCTTCAGCTCCTTCTTCGACTTGCCTGTCCCTCCGAATCCATGACCCGCCGACCCGGACCCAGACGGGCCAGACGCGAACGGCGAACCCAGCACGGAGCTGCTGCCGTCGCGCGCAGAGAGCGTGGGTGACGCGCCGTGCGAGTGTGAATGCCGTGACTTGCGTTTTCTGGCGGACGCGCGCGACATCTTGTCCAACGGAGGTGTGAACAACGGCGCCATTCCCATACCGCCCATCAGGGCGCCCACGCCCCGATACTGCAGCGCGCCCAAGCCCGTGTCAGACGCGGCACCGTCCACGCCAGATGCGGTCGCGGTCTCGCGCGTGCGCCGGAACGTCGCCATAGGAATGCGATCCCATCTTGACAAGCTCTGAATGTGCGAACCCTTGATCGGACTTGACTGCGAGTGCGGGTCGGGGATGTCGGTGTCGCAATCCTGCGTTGACGGCTCAGAGTCGAGTAACGAAGAGTCGAGGACGTCGTCGAGCTCGATAGCTTCAGTAGACGAGAGGTCGGATGTATACGACTGTTGCGAGTGGCCTTGCGCAGCCTCGTCGGACGACTCGGTGGACAGGGGAGGGCGGAGGGAAGACATGAATGGATCCTGGTAGAACGGATCCAGACACGCCTCAGACAACGGAACACAACGCATCGAAACAGAAACCAACACACCTCGACTGCAACAACCTCCTGCGGCACGACAGGTTCCGCAGGCTTTGGGACACGTACCGGTCTCGGGTAGAAGCTGGGCACCTCACGGCCACCCCCTACAATGGCCGCCTGTTTCGGCAGACCTGCTTCCTCGACGCTGAACTCGCCCATCACGGGAACGCCGCCTCGCCGCCGACCAACAGGAGAGTACTTTTCCTTGTCCATCTCGATGTCCTCCAAGTCGTCCATCGAGATCTTGCCGGCAAGGATATCCGCAGGAGTCGGCGGTGGGGACCTGCGCTGGCTGGAGATAGACGCAAGGGCGATCCGCGTACTGGGCGATGCGTGCGGCGTGTTCGCAAGTGGGTTGACAGTAGAAAGCGGATTGATGGCAGAAACCGTGCTCGGCCAGCGAAAAAGCATCATGGCACGGGGGTTCGGGAGCCCGTCCGAGTCAACGAGCTCATCTTCTGTTGTATCGCCGTCACTTTCCTGAAGGACGATCGTGCCCGTACCTGAGCCGTCGTCATCCGAATCTGTAGCATCAGACCCGGACGCCGAGAACATGTCCGTGTCCTCATCAGGACCGCTCATGTCGAACGAAAGACCAAGTCCGTCGGGGAGGCGGCCGTTTGCGAAGAACAGCTGCTGGCCGTCGCCCCAACCGAACTGGAGGTTGTCCAACTCAACACCGATCTCAAACTCGCCGTCTGCGCGCCTGAGCTGCACAGAAGGATCGAGGTCCATGAGCAACAACGCATCCTCTTCGTCTGCAGAGAACGAATTGGGAATCTCAACGTCGGAAGTGAAGCCACGCAGATCGGCATAGTGCTCCTCTGGGGACGACGCGCCCGAGTCGGACGAGCCGTCCAGGTTGGCAAAGAAGATATCGGCATCGAACGAAGACTCTTCATCGTCACTCCAGCCATTCCCAGGGAAGGTGATGCCGATGCAGCTGCGGGTCTCCTCTTCCTCGTCGTCCAGCTCCGCATCCCCCTCGCACAACCCCCCGCCCTCGACATCCGCATCTGCTTCGGCGTCTTCATCTTCGTCGTTCTCATCGTCACCGTCCTCAGAGGATGAGTCCGCGGAAGAGTCGTCGCCGCTGTCAGCGGAGGACTCCTCGTCGTCCTCTTCGCCGGCACCGACCGACTTTTTCCGCGGGCGGATTTCCCACTTGTTGTTGCTTCCACGGTCGCGTCTCCGCTGACCGAGATGGCTGGGTAGAAGCTTAGTGGAGTGCCGGTTGTCGTCGTTGGGGATGAGGTACATCATGTCATCACTGTCGGTGTCCGACTCGATTTCCGAGTCGGACGACGCGGACGAACTGGAAAGGGTAGACTCGCTCGCGGCAGGGATGAAGGTGGGGAGGTCGGAAAGGGTGCTGTCGCTGAACTCGGCAGCAGAAGTGTTCGCGACGGGAGGTGGGGGATGGTAGACTTTGCGTGCTGTTCCTGTCGTGCCTCTGACCCTGTACTCCATGTCGTCTGCAGCCAGTTTCTTCTTGGCATTGTATTTGGCGGCAGCGAGAGCTTTGGGCGGCCTGCCGCGACGCTTGGGTGCGGGTGCGCCTGTTGCGGCGGCAGCGGTTGATTGAGAGCGGGACGAGGATGGACCGACATCTGGGCCGGAACCGAGGTGAGCGCCTGAGGGATGAGTGGGTTTGCGAGCCTTGGCGAGAGACAGTTTGATCTTGAGAGGGTTCTTTCCGCCGTGGGTGGGATGGTGATTGCTGCTGGAGGGCGCAGAAGAGGGAGTAGAGGACGCGGAAGGCTCTGTCGCGGTGGAGGCGGGAGTGGGAGCCGACTTTTTGGGGCACGTGCATTCGCTCTCGCATACGGGACATATGTCGTCGAGATCGTCTTCGTCGTCGTCGAGCATGTGAGGGGAGTTTGAGAAGGAGGAGGTCGTGTTTACGATATGGGCATAAGGAATCGGCATTTGATGCACTTGCTTTTTCTGGGGATCTGCAGGGTGGAATGGGAGTCAGGAAAAGAGAGGGCGAGGGGAGAAGAAGCAGCGCAGAAAAGGCAGGGAGGTGGAAGGAACGGGGTGGGTGGAGGACGAGGTGGTGCGACGAGGGAAAGAAAGGCTGGGTGAGCGGAGGCGGAGCTGGGCAGAGGGAGGAGGAGGAAAAGGGCCGGGGGCGGCGGTGGAAGAACGGATGAGGAGGAGGGCGGCGGGGCGGGGGCAGCGTGATGGCGACGGGGATTGCCCAAATTTGGGAGCAAAATTGAAGAGGAGGAGAAAGAAACATACGCTGGCTCGAAGACTTTTTTGCCATTTTGCGCTTTGGTGCATCTGTAGGGGGAATAACACTCCAGGGCGGCGAAGACGGTCGGGGACGACGTTGGGGGAAAAGAGAGAGAGCTGTTCGAGAGTTGGATGGTAGTTGTAACTCGCCTCAGCCGCCCACCACCACGGCCACATCCCCGCGCCCCTCCTTCCTTTCTCTCCAATCAATCGTCCCCCATCATCTCTCTTCCTCCTTTCAAAACGCATACACTCACCCATGGCCGCTCGTATGTTTTCCTCGTTCTCGCGACATATCCCCGCATAACACTCTCCTTCCCCCCAGGTCTATCCTTGAAGGACCAGCTCGCAGAGCTCGCACAGCCAGCTCCCATCGGTGCGTCTCTCCCTCTCCTCATGTGAGTCCCCGCTAAACTCCTTCCTCGATCACCAGACCTCGACCCTGAAGACGCTCTCGCAGCAAACGACCCCCACTCCGAAGAACATCGATTGTCCGCCATCGATGACCCCTCCGCAAGAGAACACTACATTGATGTCGCGTGAGTACCCCACCCCTCTTCCTCGCCTCCCCTAGCCCCCGCTCGTGTGCCCATTCATTTCCCCGTTCTGACCATACTCACGCTTCTCTCCTCCCATGCAGCCCCTCCGCAATACGTAAACTACACGACAGCATCAACGATCCAAAGTA
The DNA here is from genome assembly GCA_022376465.1 of Cubamyces lactineus. Classification (NCBI taxonomy): domain Eukaryota; kingdom Fungi; phylum Basidiomycota; class Agaricomycetes; order Polyporales; family Polyporaceae; genus Cubamyces; species Cubamyces lactineus. The sequence continues at coordinate 395,364 of JACDTU010000016.1, read as the reverse complement.
TGACGGCGTTCGCACTAGCCGCAAACAACTCTACGACGACTCGGACCGGGACAGCGACCCGGAGCATGAGGATGATGACCAGGGCATGTCCGAAGACGAAGCCCAAGCTGAAGATCTCTCCCACAGCGAAGGGGAAACGGACGAGGACGAGGAGCTTCACAGTCCAGTAGAGCACGACGAGGGCAGCGAAGGCGCCTCAGACGAAGAGTCCGGATCCGGCTCCGAAGACGAGCACGACCAGACATCCTCACCCCGCACAACCTCCCAAAAACACCTCAACGAGGCCTCCGCCGGGCTCTCTCGCATCGATATCAGCGGGCAGCACCAGGAACAGCACGAGAACGACATCGCCTCGAACCTTCGCAAGACACACGAGGTCGACAAGAAAAAGGGCAAGGCCGTATCGCGTCAGATCGTAAGTTGCACGCCATCTTTACCCCCAATCCATCGTGCCTCCCCATGCTCACCACCATGCCGTGATGCACCCCCGTCCAGACCCTCTGGGACACCCTCCTTGACGCACGTATACAATTGCACAAGGCCGTCACCACCGCCAACCGGCTACCCTTGGTATGTCATGCCTCGCCCGCCTAGCCCCGGCAAAACTTGCTCATGCCCACTATAGCCCTCAGAGGTCACGCAATACGCCTCGCATCCCTCTGCGCGCGAGGCGTTGGACAGCTTCTTGGACGTAGCCGACAGCCTCATCGAAGAGCTATTTTCACTACAGGAGGTAAGTTCTGCCGCGCCTCGCCAAGTCTTGCGCACGTTCTCACCTTTCACATGAAACTAGGACCTCCTCCGATCCAACGAATCGATAGAGCCTCCTGCCCGCAAACGCCGCAGGCTCGACCAGCCCTCACCTCCATCAGATCCCCTCCCCTCCTACAGCGAAGCCTTCACCGCGCTCTCTGCCGACGCCTCTGCACTCGAAGCGAGCTACCACCCCTGGCTCGTCGACACGCTCGCCAAATGGTCCGCCAAAGTCCAAGCAGTTGCGCCCAACGTCCTCCTGCCCGATAACAAGGGCTCCTTCCTCCGGGACGGCAAATCCCCCGCCCAAGTCGGCGTCGTCGCCCTCATCGACGACATCTTCCGCGCCGACCGCCAGAAGCTGCTCGACCGCACACGCAAGCGCAAGGACAAGCACGTCCGAATCGGCCACACCCGCCCCGCAGACGCCGACGCCGAGGGCAAAGATGAGGACGACGAAGAGAAGCTCGACCCAGACGTGTTCGACGACACCGACTACTACCAGCAGCTCCTCCGGGACGTCATCGCCGCGCGCGGCGGGGACGGCGCCCAAGCCGGCGAGGCGCGGTGGCAGATCCAGCAGCGCGAGCGCAAGGCGAAGCGCAAAAAGACCATCGACACCAAGGCGAGCAAGGGCCGCAAGCTCCGGTACGAGGTCCATCCGAAGCTGCAGAACTTCATGGTCCCCGTCCCCGTCGTCGTCGGCGAGTGGCACGAGGAGCAGATCGACGGCCTCTTCTCGTCGCTCCTCCAGACGTAGGCGAGTCTGGGTCTGCTACTAGCTATCGGTATCCGAGCCGTCTCTGTTGTACTTTGCTTGGTGCTATGGGATCAGGTGTTGTTACAGCTTCAAGTCACTCGCTCCGTTCAACAACGGCGCGTCGATCGCTCGATCGTTCAACTGTGCATCGCAGCGCTATACAGTAGCTATTGCACTCTCTCCACACCGTGTGAAAGTCAGGGCGCTCCGTGGTAAGAGCGTGTTTGAGCAATGGCGGAGCGCGCATAACTTGATGAGAACGGCTAGAGCAGATCATACCATGTCGTCTTCTCTGCAACCTCCTCATACTTGTCTTTGCATTCAGAGTACTTGATGAAACGCTTCGCAAGTCAGGCAACTATAGCTCTCCACCCTTTTTCTACGACTTTCCTGGCGGCAAAGTCGTGCTGATCCCCGCAATGAACTAGGCTGCTACACAACTCCTCCTGGAATCCGAATCGTGCCGCCGTGCGCTCGCCAAGCAACCTGTGGTGTGCCTCGAGACTGACGCAAGGGCGCCCTTCTTCCTCCGCCAGCCATTGTTACACACTCATATGGGACACAGCCGCGCATGCCATAGCAAATGCTAGTACCCGAGCCAAGCAATAACACACCCGCGAACCTCCGACTTGGATGGATAGGTCCGGTGAATGGTGGGTCACCTCACCGCCGTTGATTGCAACAGTCACGAGTCGAGGCTAGGACGAAGTAGTAAGGTCTACTTCTGAGTCATTCGTATCGCGATGTGCGGAATGCGCAACACAAGGGTCACACAAATCTATGTATATTACTGCAGCTGGTAGTAAGTACTGTAGCACCTGCACAGCGCCATTACGTCTATCCGGGATTGCGAGTTCGACATGAGCAATGAATAGTAATGATCGTCCGAGCTTCTTTCATGAATGAATCACATACTTACGCTGCTCCATTATCTGTTTGTGTGCGTTGTACAGTGCTTGGCAATATGTGTCAATGGTGTCAGTATACCGTGCATCATTCACATCCGCGCCTTATTTGACTCATCTGAAGGCGGAACTGCATCTGCCGATGTCACTAGCTAGATCGGCGCACCGCTCTATCGGTGTGGCCACACACACATCCCGCCCAATTGTAGGCCCAGTGAATATATGCATATGAACAACATGCATATTCGGGGCCGTCCAGAATATCCACAGAAGGATATGTAGTACGAGAACTACAGTACTAACCAGCACCGAGCACCGACTACGCAGGTCTCAGACTAGTGCATAGTACGAACAGAATAGGGTATAAGGCTTATCAGGCGACAACACCCCAATATAAAGTACTCAAACACTGTTATACATAGACACGATCATACAACATACAACAAAAACCCGACAGAACAGCGGAGCGTACATACGATAAGCAAACGGGCGAGCGAACGAGCGAGAGGACCAAACCCAGACCCAGACCTTATAGCACGACGACGATGCCGACAGTACACTAGTGGACGCGAGAAAGAGCAAGAAAGGCGAGACCCAAGCGGCGAAACACCGGAGTCCCCATACACATCCGCAAACCGATATCTCTGACCCAGAGTCCGACTCTGACACCTATACCTCAGACCTGGTTGAACTGCGCAAAGAGGTAGTTCCACGACGCGTGCGGATCCGTCGCCGACAAATGATGCGCATGCACCGGCGACTGCGGCTGCATCCCATACCCCTGCTGGTGCGGGTGCTGCTGAGGATGCGCCTGATGATGACCTTGGTGCTGCTGCTGCTGCTGCTGCTGATGGTGTGGGTGGTGAGGATGATGAGGATGGGGATGAGACGGATGGTGTCCCGGATGTCCGCCCATTGTCGGTGTCGAGTGTCCCCCCACCTGCTCGTACCCATTGTACTGTACAGGCAGCGCATGCATGTCAAGCGACATGCTCTGCATGTGCATATGCCCGTTCGTAGGGCTCGTCACCGTCGCCTGCTGCCACTGCGTCATGTCCGGATACCCATAGTCGTACATCCCCGCCTCTGCTGCAGCGGCAGCGGCATGCTGCCCAGCCACGTAGCCTCCATTGCCCCACTGTGTCCCATCGACAAGCGTGCCGTGCACCGACTCGGGCGACTGCGGGACCTCCGTTCCCATCATCGCTGCTGGCGCCGCCGACGCCGACGATGTCGACGCCTGCGGCGGAGGCGTCATCTCGGTCGGCATGTACGCAACAGGTTGTTCGATAGGACTCGCCGACTGTTGAGACGACTCCTGGGGCGACGACGGGTTCGAATACGCCGATGGCGATTTGCGCGAGATCAGCCGGGTCTTGCCGCCCAGCGCAGCTAGCTCCTCATCCTCTTCCTTGACGAACATGCCCTCCGTTGGGCTCTGCGGACCGTTCAAGATGGGAGAGTGGGTAGCCGCAGCCTGCTTCGCCGCCAATGCTCGGGCCTTGAGCTTTTGCAAAACGGGCTAAGGGACGACGGCATCAGAATGAGACGTGGCATATCAGATGATATAAAAGGATCTCGACTTACCAACACCTTTGCAGCGCGGGCGTTCCCGGCACTAGAGACCTCGCTGAACAGGTTGAGCGCGGAGTCGAGGTTCGACAGCGCAGAGGGAGCAAGAGCCATGCTTGGGCACTTTGTAGCGATCGACCCCAGGACAATCTTCAGATATCACAAGAACCAAGCCAATTTCATCAGCGACTGCCAAAATCTAATAGCAAGAACGCCAGAGGAGAGGACATACCGAGCACGAGAAGACATGAGTAAACAAGAACCACATCCGCTCCGTGAGACCAGGATGTTGAGAGTACAGACTGCGAGCGAGGCCGACGAAAGAGCAAGCACAGGTGTACGCAGCCAAGACAGAGGGCGCGTACTTGCTGCCGAGCGGATCGCCCGGGCTCTCTTCCAGCGCGCGAGCGAAGAAGCCACGGTGGAGGTAGAACAGCGCTGTAATGCCAATTGTCCAGCATACCAAATCATGAGAGGCGAGACGTCCTACTCACTCATTTCCTTGATGGCAAAGGCGATGTACCGCTGCATCGTCAGCTCAATCGGCGGCTGGACGTGCGGACTCTCCATCGGCGCCCCACCAAACCCTGGCACTCTGAGGGAAGGAGGAATGTAGTAATCGCGCACCCTCTTGTCGAGCTCGCTGATGACGGAATAACGAGGTACGTTCGCGCCGAAGGCACGCTCGTGCACAACAGCGAGACATTTGAAAGAAAAGCGATGCTTCCAACCAGCAACTAGATGGGGACGATGAGTCGACATAACAGCGGAGCGGGACGACGGAACGAAAACCCACAGCTCATCTCCAGCTCGCCGTGGTCGTTCTTTGTCGGCTCCTCGGGCATCTTACAGTCGATGAAGGCGGGCGCGAAGGAAGGTGGGCGGCCATAAGTCAAGCTCTGAAAGAGGCAAGTAGTAGGTTGGGTGAGAGAGCGAGGAGGGGGGACCCCATCGACACGGAAGGCTCACCTGCCAGGAGTCGTAGGTATACAGTTCGTAAAAGAGCGAGCGCCGCCTGAATGTCTCCTTCGCATCGAGGTTCCACCGCCCGCTATCACGATCTAATCGCGCGCCATTCGTCAAGAGGGAACTCTCAGCCGGTGACAATGCAGCGTAGACGGCTCACGGAGACCAAGCTAGCGGACGAAAGCGATCAGAACCTTCACATGAGGGGACATAGACCGCTGAGACACTTACGCTTTGGGCTAATTTGACCGCAAGGCCCATGAGGGCCCAGCGAGGGCCGTCGACGAACGATAGGAACATGTAGTGGCAAATGAGGATCTGCTCACGTGCGATGAGCAACGATCCGTGGACCTCGGGGCGAAGCAGGAATGGGGTCGCAGGGTCGCGAAGCCACCGCAAACACTCACCAACGCTTGGATGGCCGGGATTGATTGCGATTCTAGGATCGAGTCCAAACTCAGGGCCGCCCTGCCGAGTTGGTAGTAGCGCATTGCCTCCGCCGAGAGCGACGGCTTCTCGAGGTCGAGGAGCGCGCCCAGCCCAAGTACAAAACAGAGCACGGCGAGCCGGTGCGCGTCCATCGGCGCGGGGTCCGTCTCCATCCGTTGTTCGTAGACGCGGGAGAAGATGGTCTCCTCAAATTCGGCTTCTGGAATAGGTGTATACCTGGGATCACCAGGACACGGGTTGCGACGAGCAGGTGAGCGTGTAGGATATATTAGCGTTCATGCGCCGCTAGAAGGAAGAGAGGGAAGGAACAATTTGGGAACTCTGACGTACATCCATGCGGCATGCTTGAAGTACACGGTGGCCAGCCGACGTGCCTTTGCGTGGTCGGGAAGAGCGGCGAGCACTGCATCGCGGATCCCACCGGCAGTTTCGTTTACTGCCGTATAGAATGGAAACGTGTGGCTGAGCCAGGGTATATCCGTGGGTAACTGCATCTGAGGACTATCTTCCTCATCGTCGCTTCCTGCCTCGTTCTACACTCGGATATAAACATATGGTCTAGTACTACTGGTAACGACCCGCGTACCTGTAACAAATACTGGGTAATGGTCATCATGTCAACAGACGGTCATACGCGGAGTCATGGGCAGCTTACCCAGGCGTTGGCCATTCCGCCGTAGAACTTGGTGTGACCTGATTCGGTAATCGATCTGGGTGAGAATATAAGGTTAGACCGTCCGAAGACGAGAATCATGGAACCGATTTACAGGGACCCGACGTGAATGGACTCTACGCTGTCCTGATCTTGGTCCTGCGCCTGCTCCTCTGGAGCCTCTCTTTCGAGGGGGCGCTTGAGCGCTCGGAGTTCATCAGTGAGGAGAGGATGGGGCTGATTGGATATGCTGGAGTGCGCCTCATGCAGGGCGTCCTCCAATGCGCGAACGCGATTAGCAAGGATAGTGATCTTGTCATGGAGAACTTCAGTGTTGGCGAGGACGAAGCTAAAAAGAGATAGGTCGGCAACTCAAAAAGAGGCGCGACCGACGAGGACGGTGTTTACGCACCGATTGCCTTTGCCGGTGGTAAGGGACCCTTTGTGGAAAGGCGGGATAGAGGTTAATCGCGGGATGGAGGATGAGGATGATCAATGAAGCACGTACCATCAGGGCAGATTGCAGCACAGCCTTTCTTTACGCAGCTGGCGCAAGGGAATACGCGCGAACATCTGGGAGTAACATACGATCAGGCCGAGGAAGGCGTGGTAGGGGTGTACGTGAGTGTATGCTAACCTGAGTTTGAGGCTGGAGGGGGTGGCCGAGGGATGAAATTAGCACGATTGGAGGAGCGCGCAGCTGGATGGGCCAGGCGCACCGACGACACTCTGCACACGATAAGGTGGCGTTGCGCCTCTTTGACTTTTGGGCCAGCTGGCTGGCTGAAGACATGAGGTGTATTGGAGGGTTTGTAAACGATCTAGGCAAGAAACGGGGAAAGGAGCTGGCGGTGGAAGTAAGGGGAGGGAAAGAGGAGGGGCCAAGAGTCTAAGAAAGTTGGCGGGACTAGTTGGACGGCTAAGAGGGCGACTGGATCGAGTCGAGGACTGCTATACACAGCGCGCCAACCGCGGCCCCGGCCATCTCGCCCCACCTCTCCCCTTACTCACGCCTGCCATCCCTTCCCTCCCCCTCTCCCCTCCACCCGACACTCTCCCAGAACACGCCCTCATGTCCTCAAGCTACACCATCACCGCGAGCGACGTCTCTGTGCTGCATGCTGCTCAATGTCATGGGCTCGTCGTCTATACCTGGACCACATACATACCATCTAGCGCCCGTCTGCAACGCTCAGTGAGAGAAACCGATTACATCCTCGGATCAATACACGCCGGACTGCACAGACCCATGTATCTACCACGTCAAGTGCAGGAGACGAACAACCATCGACAGCTCAATGCACATCTCGTTGTCATGCTACATGGCCAGTCTTTCCTCAGACGAACAATTGCAAGTCGGGCCCCGGATGTCCGGCATTGCTCGTACTGAGAACTGGACACTCGAGGCTTCTTGCAGATTGCCACTCCGGGCCTGCGAAAGTCTGCGACTGCACAACAAGGACTCATCGCGTCAGCGCAGAAGGGCACTCATACGGCCAGCCCTACCGGCTATATGATCATGCGTGGCGTATGGGTACGTACCTGTACGTACTCACCTCTAGGCCGACGTCTGCTTTCCTTCCTCAACTATGCTGCCCATGTGCATGCCTTGGCACAGGGGATCTATCACGAAAGGACAATCGACTTAGCTTCGACATGCGGATGTGTCTTCGGTTGGGCCCGGTATCCATAAACATTGTTTCAACTGCCGCATGCACCAACACCGGAGTCGTTTAGGCATCTTCGCAACGGCATATGCATGTAGTCTGTGAGACAGAGCTCGAGAGTCGATGTAACCGAGTATTACATGCTGTCATTCAAGCCTCTTGTGAGGGTATGCACGCCTGGCATAACAGTGTTGTAGCAGTCAGAGCAGATATTGAAGTCCCATGAGATATGATTTCGGAGAGTGCGGATGAGAGTGGTGGGGAAAAGAGACTTGAAGTAGCAAACGACTGGTGCCCATTTGGTCGGCGTGTGCATGTAAGCGCCCGTGATTGGCGGAGGTGTTGCCACAATCGCAGTCTCCCGTCCTCCTCAGCAAGGTACTGCACTCGCATCGAGCTCCCCGACCCAGCGATTGGCCTGTATCTTTGGCATACTTCTCATGCTCTACCGCTCTCCCTGATATCCAAGGTCTCTCATCTCCAGGTCGCTCTCTTGCTTCGCTCCTTACCGGCATCGGTACCTCCCCAGTCAGCTCACACGCACCTTCCGGTTCGTCTCTGTAGCGTAATAATAGGCCGACGTTCTCTCTCTACGCGATTCGTCCGACACCCATTTGAAAAGGATGGATAGTATTAATGCACGGACACGAGGCAAGATACATATTCAGTCTTCCAGCCCCTTGAACACGTACGTGCTGCACCGTACCTGAGCGAAACTCACCTCCTTACCGCGCATGGCGCGAATCCAGTTCCGTGTTGTCGCAACGCTTACTGGCGGACGTTATACTCGTCATTGCTCTCAATGCAGGCAAGGACTATCTCCTTAACGAGCTTGGTGTCTTCTGGGTCTTGGTCAGAGTCCTCGCCTGTGGTGGCTTGGCCGTCATGGTATGGCTTGTCACCTCTGGCCAGCTGCACAAGAAACAGATAGCAGAGGTACGTTGCTATTCACCGCACCAGCGCGACCAGACTACATAAATAATCTCAGTGGTCGGTGCTCGGGATGAGCTCGCTGTTGATGTTCCTGCGCTACGCCGGGTTACTTACAGCATTATATCGATTGCCCTCGACGCGGTATGTCCCCCTCATCGTCCCATTTCCACTCGACATCCCAATGAATTCCTGCAGAGTGATCCTGTTTACCCACTTCTCGTCGATATGGTTCAAATCGTTGACCAACCTCTCATCTGTGAGTCCCTATCTTATCCGTATCACGTCTAGTCTATTCACCCAATGCAGGTCAAGCAAGCATCCGCCGTGCTCCTCGCTTTAATCCTCTCGTTCCTCTGGGACGCTCGTTTTCTGCCTAGCAACTTCGACGACTTCCTGCCTGCATATGGTGCGCTAGTCGTCGAGGCTCTGTCTTCCGCCGCGCTGGAACATACCGAAGGCGTGCTGTCGCCCACTCTCGGTCAATCAATGACATCCGCGTTGACGACCCTCGGTGCATGCATGTTCAGCTTGCCCATGTATCTCCTCAGGCACCTCCTTGTAAGTCGCTGCCCAAGTGATTCACCGCATATATGTTGACTTAGTTGCAAAGGTGGAGGACTCATCATATGTCATACCCTCCTTGTCTGCGCTCGCGGTGCTCCCCTGCCTAGCATATATCCTGTTGTACTACGTACCACGCGCATCTGTGAGCACAAGCGTCGCGCTCACCTCTCCCCGTTATGTCGTTTCGTCCTACACAGCAACCTTCGCCACAGCAATCGTGTTCGGATACCTTACATTCGGTCACGGGCCGAGGCTGGCCGACTTCCTGGTCTTTGGCATGCTACTCTACGGTACGTCTCATGACCGACGGTTTGCATGAGTAACTCACACTGTATGCAGGAATGTACCCAAGAATGTCGGAACCCGGCGCAAACGCGCGCTCCTACTATGCATCCGCCTCTCGCTTGATGCGGGCGTATCTCAAGGACATACTATCCAACCCAGAATCCCGCAAAATATTCTACTTCCTAATGCTTAATATGTGCTACATGCTCGTCCAAATGCTGTACGGCATCTGGACTAACAGTCTCGGCTTGATCTCTGACGGTAAGCGCATGTTCAAAAGTACCCGTACAATCCGCTCAGTGCGATTTGATAGCGATTCACATGGCTTTCGACTGTATGGCTATTGGCGTGGGCCTAATCGCATCTGTAATGGCCCGTTGGCCACCCAACGAACGGTTCACCTACGGGTACGATACATGTTGTTTTTACCACGCCGATCCATATGCTTATTTTGTCCCAGGTACGGACGCATTGAAACCTTGTCCGGATTCGCCAACGGAATCTTCCTCGTTCTCATCTCAGTATTCATCGTCTTCGAAGCCATCCAACGCTTGTAAGTCGCATCTCCGCGCATGTCCTCGATCCACCTCATTTCGCTCTAGGCTCAATCCTCCAGAGATGAACACCAGCCAACTCCTCCTGGTCAGTTCTCTCGGTCTTGCCGTCAACCTCTTCGGCATGTTCGCTATGGGCGGCCATCACCACGTATGCACTCTTCCCACTCCTTTCCCTCCCCAAAGCGCATGTCCCTGAACCTTCCTTGACAGGGCGGCCACTCGCATTCGCACTCGCACGGACATAGTCACGGCCATAGTCATGGTCCAGCCGCTCCGCCGAGCCCTCAACCCTCCGCGCACGGCCACAGCCATACCCACAGCCATGCGCACGATGACCACTCTCATTCCCACTCGCATGCGGCAGATGACCACTGCGACGAGCACGACCACGGTCACTCGCACGCGGCGGCACCGATATCCCCGTCTCCGAGTGCGCATACGCATGATCATTCCCACTCACACTCGCATTCGCAGACGCACGCTCCAGTTCCGGTGGAGTCGCACTCGCACTCACATTCACATGCCCATTCGCCTTCGCCGACGCACACCCGCGCGGTGTCTCACTCATTCCCGCCCTCCCGCCCAGACGATTCCCCCTCCGCGCTCTCGCCAGCACGCACAGGCCTCCATTCCCGACACCAATCCCTCGAGATCAAGATTGACGTGCCGCCCTCGCCCTCCGTGCACTCACCCGTCTCCCCGGATCTCTCCTCCAACGCGCACTCTCACTCTCACTCGGACTCTCGCTCGCACTCGCATCTGCGCGGCGGAGACGCGAGCACGATCTCGCCGCTCACGCCAAGCTACAAGTTCGGGCACGACGACCACTTCGCGACGCACCACGCCGAGGCGCACACCCCAAACCTGCACGACCACACCCACGTGCACGACCATGCGCACGAGGGCCACAGTCACAACATGCGCGGCGTCTTCCTGCACGTCATGGCGGTAAGTCTTTCTTGCCCTATCATCGTCCGCTGTAGTATCTCCAGCGATGCTGAACTGTTCGCCATCCCAGGACACGCTAGGCTCTGTCGGTGTGATCGTCTCGACGCTGCTCATCCAGCTGTACGGCTGGACCGGGTTCGACCCCATCGCGTCCCTGTTCATCGCCATCCTCATTGCTGCGAGCGTCATCCCGCTTGTCATCGACACCGGCAAGGTCCTCGCGCTCGACCTCGACACGCGCGAAAAGTCCATCCAGGACGCTCTCACTGAGGTATGTTCGACCATTGCCTGTACTTTCCGAACGACTGCTGAAACACCATCCCAGCTGGCCCCCGTCGACGGCCTCGCATCGTACCACTCCCCTCGGTTCTGGCCAAAGGACTCAGCGAGCATCATCGGCACAATCCACATCCAACTCGCGCCCTCCGCGTCCTCCCTCGATCCGGGCGGACCGCACTCAATCGCGCCCCCGTCCTTCGCAAAGGTAGACCGCGTCGTCGAGCGGGTCGACAGGCTCCTCCGAAGCCGCATCTCAGGGCTCGAGGAGCTCACCATTCAAGTCGAGGAGGCCTCCTAGCCGCCCTCGCCGGGATAGTTTCGATGTATATACCCAGCCAAACGTGGCACACGCACGAGAGCGGTGCCGCCTAGCATACCGAGATTTTTGAGGGATGTACTTTATTACACGGGGGAAAAGACATTCACAATCGACATTCCGATAATACCGCACCGCGCGCGCATGCACCACCACCCCACCGCTCTATCTACAAGTTCCAACCGCCACGCGAAGCTGCCACACATTAGGTCCAGGCCGTACTATTGTGTATGTGGTGTGTGTGTAGAAAGAGAGTAAGTCCCTTTGACCCTTGCGCCCGCCACCCGCCCACGACTAGTCACGGACGTGCGACGAGATCAGTAGGGAGTGAAGCCAAGGCCAAGGATCCGCCCAGGAGCATACTAAAACAGAGCAAAAATACAAGCACCCGGGGTAAAGATCGTCCGTATGAATTGAATGTACACGTTACTACTGCTCGTTGAGATTGTTGAGCAGGGTCGTCAGACACCTCTTCGTCACCAAATCACCCTGTTGAAACTATACTCAGTATCTAGTCCCCTACATTAAGCGGTGGAGCATACCTTGAGCAAGGCATTGAAAGTGTTGTCGCGGAGTGGTTCCGGCAAACAGGCCCGCAACGCTTCGCGCGCCCTAAAGTGGCATGAGTATCGCCCTACACAAGATCGAACCCGCTGCAAGACAAACTGACCTCAAATTGTCGCTCAAACGCAGGTAGCACCGAACGACATGCTTGAGCAATCGCACGGCCTGTGTCTCCACAAGCTGGTTCACCATGTTGCTCAAGACGGTCCCGACGGCGTAGAACCGCTCGTAAGTGTGGCAGATGTAGGTCAAGCCAGTCTCGTCGAGCAAGATTTTCTGGACAATGAAGATGGCAACGGTTTTGGAGAGTTCGGTACCAGTTTCCATGATGCGAAGGCAGAGAGGAATGATCTCGGTAGAGAGCAGGAAGTGAATGACGGTGGTATTGTCGTTTTGCTGCATCCATAGATGAGCACACGAGCCGCCGAGGGATGAAAATGTCGACATACCTTGACCAGCGCTCCGATGACACCGAGCGAGGTAAGACGGAGGTATTCAAAGGGCCGGGTTTTGGAAGTTGTGTTCAAGAAGGGGTATAAGAAAAGAGGGATATGAGCTGCGGCAAGGTGAGTGTGAGGAGTTCAAGAAAGGACAACATAGCTCGCACGTACCGTTGAGGAACAGTTGACGAGTGTCAGGATGAGAGGCTACACATTGCAGGAGAGCGAGAGCATTGCAGACGCGATTTGATACATGGGCGGTGAGATTAGGCGGGGATAATAGGGGATAAACAGAGACGATTTCCTGAAGGAGCGCGGGCATGATACCTGACCGGATCTCAGAAAAGTGAACCATAAACAGCGGTGAATTGATACGCACCGAACGAATGCCAAAGAACTAGAGCGAGGTCGTCATATTGCTCCCTCTTCTTGCTGAGCTCGAGGAGAGCGCTCTCGCGCGTATCGGGGTTGAGGAGTTCGATAACGAGAGCGTAGATCTTGCTTTCCTCGTTCACGCTCAGCGAGGAGTTGTGAGCATTTCCGGGGAGAAACACGCCCTGGTGCGGGGTGGGATGGGCGAGGGGCGGGAGGCCGGAGGTTGCGGGGGAGTCTGAGAAGGCCTGGACGCCGCGCTGGTAGGGGTTGTACTGGAGGTTGTGCTGCATGTATGACACGGGCTTTGGAGAGATGAGCCCCGCCATGGGCAATGGAAGCGGCACAGACGACGCGAGGTCGGCGACGAGACGGCCGTGCACAACGACGAGCGAGGGAGAGCGAAGGGGAAGGAGAAGGCGAGAGTGAGCTTGAAGCGGGAGAGTGCGTGGTCGGGGTCAGAGCAGTTAGGCGCCCACTGCCGTTCTTCCAGGCGCTCATCCCCTCCGGTGCCTTGCTGACTCATCCGGCGGCAGCAGTGCCAGTCGCGGTCTCTCAATCCGAGGCTGCTACAAGTCACACTAGCAAGAAAGCAAACAAACTCTAGTAACGCATCTAGGATAGCTAAGATCGATAATGTCCGTAAATCATGTCGCAATGTCCAAGTCGTATACCACCATCTACCTACTCCCCTTCTATCGTCTATCCATCACAATCTAACACATAACCTTCCTTCGAAGCTCGAATCCTCCAATCTCAAACCTCTAACAGGCAGGTACGGTAAGCGGGATCTTGACCGTCCTCTGCAGAACAGAACACTGTCAGCATCGGTCTCGCCACCATCACGCTTCCCAGCCTACTTACCGCAAGACCCTGCAAGTTGAACGCACACCATTCCAGTCAGTTTGACGGCTTCTCCCATTGCACTCGCGCAATGCCACCACTCACCGAAAGGCTCGTCTCCTTGTACTTCACGCTCATATCCGCCGCGGTCAGCCGCATGGCCTCGATGGCTTCGTCCAGCGTCACGCTATACACGTTCTCACTCGCCATCGCCAATTGTGCGGCCGTCACGGCCTTCACAGCTGCAGCAAAAAAATTCCATCAGCACCCACGCCAACCTCGCCGTCGTCCCCGAGCGTATCGCCGTCTACGCACCTCCAAGGCTATTTCGCTCCTACAGAACGAACCAGACCCGATCGAACCCAGTCAGCCTTCTTCACCACAACGAGCCCACGCAGCATGGGATTGGTGAGATGTACGCACTATGCACGGAACCTGTACCAGCCCATCTATGGGATCGCACGTCAAGCCCAGATTGTGCTCTGCGCATCCGCAACGGTCCGACAAGATAGCGAGCCAGTCAGCATTAAAGTATCATCGCTATGTCGGAGTAAACGCTCCCTGACCTATGCCTATCTCGGCTGCTTGCAGAACTGTTTCCGGTGATGCTACGGCCCAGCGTGAGATGAGGTCCCAACCATCGTCCCTGATGTCACGAAGTCATGGACGTACCGCCCATACACGCGGCGAATCCTGCGCTCGCCATCGAACATGCAACTAGTGAAACGCAGGGTCAACGAGGCCCAATGAAACACGCGCAAGAGGTACAACACACCTCCGACCTCGGCCTGGCAGCCACCTTCCGCAGCTGAGATGGTGCTTCCCCGCTTAAACAGCATGCCGATGGCCTGCCGGTAGTCAGTTAGGGCGCACTGACAAGCTAGCAAACGTTGGGGGAACGTACAGCGGCGGTGAGGAGGAACGTCACTACAGACTTTTCGGGGTCATCGCTGACGAACTGTTCCATGCGGTCAATCTCGTGCGCCACGCCGTATTGCAATCTGATAGACGGACCTCGACGATGTACTTGAGCACCGCGGGGATAACACCAGCGGCGCCATTGGTAGGCGACGTGACGATCCGCCCGCCACTGGCGTTCACCTCATTGACAGCGATGGCGTAACATGACAAGAAATCCATCGCGGGGATCATCGTCTTGCGCTAATACAACGCACACTCTGTGAATGACAGTTTTTTAATTTTGCGCGAAGTCTTACCGGTGGCATCGGCGTAACTGGGTGTTCAAGAGTACCGATCACGCGTGTCGGTCGAGATGCAGAAATCCTACGACCTGCGCCGTTCCCGCTCTCTGGTTCGCCACCCCACATAGGCATCGATGCGTCGCTGCCTGCGCCTAATCCGTGCGGAGCGTCTATCCGCCCTACAGGCTCAGCGTGGCCAGCGCCAAGTTGCGGTAGGTGGGGCGAGACGAGTCCAGGGTAGAACCTACACAGTCACAGCACCGCAGTGTCACCCTTCCCCGTACCCGCACGCGCAAAATTAAGCAATAATGAGTACGCACCCACGCATCAAGCGGCGATAGAGCATCGGCGCACGTCGGCGTAGCCCGAGCCTCCCTGGCAGCTTCTCCTCCGCCGAGGACACGCCCGTCCGTATGCAGTCGTCCATAACGCTCCATATGCGCATCAGCTGCCATCGCGGAATTCCGTGTCAGCATTCCGTACATGCAAGTGCCAAGCGAGGCCAGGCCAGAGTAGACCAGCCACGGAGCGCACCCACGCAAGGAACAGAGCGGGGAAGCGTCGAAGCGATCGGAGAGAGGCACAAGGAAAAATGAGGGTACCTTCTCATGTATGTCTTCATGGGAGTACCCGAAATGCAGCTCGTTGTCGTACACGATCTGGGCAATAGTCATCTAGACCACGGAAATGCAAAGAGAAGGATAGGTCAGCAAGACACGCCTCTGTATCCATGACGATCGAAGTCCTCTCGACGTCGCCAAAATAGCGGAGACGGCGGCGGCGGACGCGGTGCGCCGACCGACGTACGTACATTATGCTTCTTTGTCAGGGCGAGAAGGCTATCCCCCGACTGACGAGCAACGCATGATTTTCCGCGGTAAGTGCCAGCAGGCGCAAACAGTGCTCGGGTGACGTACAACAAACGGATATGGCGGCTGTATGGGGTCTGGAGCCTGAGACGGCGCGCCGGGCGTAGATTCGGAGCTATGCGTCTGATGTAGTCGAGCGCCATGAACGACGCTCTTATCCACGCCCTTGTAGAACAGGTTCTCGTCCACTTGATTGCGCGTCATTAATATCTTCCGATACCAATGGAGGAAACGCGGCTGCTCACCTTTCGTTTTCTCGTTCACGACGAAGCCACCCCCGACGCTGGATTTGTCAGGTTAGACAAATCATTGAATCAGTCATTTACGCTTTCCCCACTCTGCCTCCGCTCTCGCAGAAAGCCGTGTGTGCAGAATGGTGTACGAGAGAGCCCATACCTGAAGTATTCGTTGGTTGCCAGCAATTCGCCGTCTTCACCAAAGACGGAGAAACGCATGCCATTGGGATGTGTCTTCAGAACCTGATCCCAGCGCCACACCATATCGCGGTCCATGTCATACGTGATACGATGACGCCCGCCGAGAGTCAGCGACTTGTTTTCGAGGATGGCGGCATACCGTGACGGAATGGTGCCGGTATCGATCGTCTCAGGATCCGAGCCTGATTGAGGTGTCAGCTTTACCAAACGCTGAGCACGGAGGCAATAGGATTGTCACCTTCCAGTCCCAGGAGGATGGCTTGTGGCGTGTGGTGACTACGCCGTGAAGAAACCATCAGATGGAGCGTACCGTACGAGCGCGGGAGGACCGTACCCTTTTCCTGTAAGCAAAAGCTTCCATTCAGTACAAATGGGGGCTGGCATCGGCCACAGAACATGTCTAGAAGTGCCGCACCTGTCGCAGCGAGGGAGCCATAGCTTTGCAACCTTCAGCATCACCCACGCAAACTAGGAATTAAGAGATAGCGCACAGGGTAATTTTGACGGTCTTGACCTAGATAGAACGCGTCAACTGGCTGTCATTGCCACCGACGCAAGCGCAAATTCACCTTCTCGAGCAGGCCCAGGGTCTCCAAGTCACCTATGAAGATCTTGCCTGCCCGCATAGGGCCGACCGTATGAGACGAACTAGGCCCGACTATAACACCCCAGCCGCTCAGTATCCAATCCGCAGCGTCGCAATACTCAGCAACGACATTCACGCACCACCGATACTAAACAAGTCAAAGGTCGAGATGACCGCATGTTCGTGCTCGTGTTCATGTGAGCCGACCGTGGTCAGGTCTTCCGCGGGGATCGCGTCCCCATCCTCCTCTCCAGGACGTTTGGCTGCCGCGTCCGAGTCGTCTTTCCGCCTCTTCAACGTCGAAGCATAGTGGCGTGTTCCGGATATTGTTCCGCCGGGCGAGACACGTGTGCGGGAGGCAGCGGGAGGACGGACAGCAAGAGGACGAAGAGGCAAGTGCGACGCCACAACGCGTCGCGCGTGTGGGAGACGAAGGCGCGTCGCAGCCAACATGGTGGGTCAATCGAGTTCGCCGGGTGTGACTGCGCTCTCCAAGGGCTCGTTGTCGTCCAAACGATCGTGCGCGCTGTCTACGAATGCTGCGAGGCGATGAGAGAGATGCAAGGGCGCTGTTCTCTCTAATTCTGCTCCCTGGACCGGAGCTTGCCACCGCCAACGCCTGAAACAAATCTGCTGACCCTAACCCTAAACTGGGTTTTTGCCTCAGGTGACCGCGATCGAGTGTTTTTGCGGAGGCGCGTCTCCGACGTCGACGCGTCCTCCTCCGTCTCAGATCCACCCTAGATTTTCTTTCCTGCTGCTGCTGCCTCTGTTTTCTTGGTCTCCTCGGGTGTCATCTTTTTCTGGGTGTCAGTGTAACGCTCAATCAGCCTATTTCTCTCCAATAATCTCCTCAAACCTCTGCTCTCGAATCTAGATATCACGCTACCACCGCAATCTATCCACATTTTCCTGATCTGCGGCGGCGTACCAATACATGGATCCACCCAACGGTCACGGAGTCCCGACGATCCCACCTATCCCCGCCACGACCGCACCTCTGCACATCCGTACGGACCCCCATTCTGGACGAAAATACCACGCCTCTGCACCACTCCCCAAAGGCACCGATCTGCTCGGACCATGCACACCTTACTCGTACACGATCTGGAAACGTTTCCGCAACGAGGTCTGTGCCGAATGTTGGCGCTACGACGGAGGTCGTCGAGGGTTCCTCACCCGTCGCGATGACGAAGGTCTCGAGCTCGGACCTCCTACAGGAGATGCCCGTGCTCAAAACCACAGATCTAGCATCAGCGCGGGTCTATGGTTCTGCGATGACCAGTGCCAGAACAAGTGGATGGCCAGAGAAGGCGTCGAGGTGGTGGATCTTCTCAAGCAGCTAGAATCAGCGCGGCAGAAGAAGCCCAAACCCGAACCCAAACCCAAATTGGACGCCGGAGGGCAGGAGGCAGTCGTCGAGATAACGCTGGAGGTGGTCGAGCGGGCCTGGGACACAGTAAGAGTGAAGGAGAAGTCGCCGAAAGAGATACGCAGGTGGAGGGTGTTACAGCTCGAGGACTATGAGGCGGACATGGCCAGATACGTTCTCCTCGCGCTCCATAGGTACCACCGCGAGCAATGCAATCGTCACCGGAACTCCCCGCAGCCTTGCGAGGACGGTACAAAGCCTTCGGAGGGCCTAGCTAAGGAGAGGTGCCCAGCAACGGCTTACGGCACTACATGCGATCGCG
Organism: Cubamyces lactineus; assembly: GCA_022376465.1. Taxonomy (NCBI): domain Eukaryota; kingdom Fungi; phylum Basidiomycota; class Agaricomycetes; order Polyporales; family Polyporaceae; genus Cubamyces; species Cubamyces lactineus. Next base: position 376,750 of record JACDTU010000016.1, on the reverse strand, counting down.
AGAGGACCGAATGGCAGACGTTCGCGTCCCTGCAGTCCAATGAGATGCAGCTGCTGAAAGTCTGCCCTGAGATCCTAGAGCACCAAACTCGGATCTATCAGCTTCTGAAGGCCCGCTTCGGTTCACGTATCACGGCAGGTAGCACCACCCCGTCTTCGCGAAGCAGCTCTGTCCCCGCTCCAACCCCCAACGACGCGCAGCCGCCTGCCGATAACGCTCGCGCGCGAGAGGGCACCCGGTCGGGGGGTCGAGACGGTGCAGATTCCGCAACAGACGCGGACGCGAGCGGTTGCGATGAGCCAGCCTTGGCGGATCTGGTCACGATTGACAATGTGCGGACCATCTTGGGCGTCGACCCGGGGAATTCGTTCGGGATCTGGGAGATGCCGGTCATGGACGAGAGCGAGTGCTTAGGGTTCGCGGTGTACCCCCGCGCCTCGTTCTTCAACCATCGTGAGTGGGCAGTGTCCAGACTCCATCACCCATGTTGCTGATGACCTTCGCCCGATAGATTGTGCGCCCAACGTGCAGAAGGAACGAGAAGGACGGACGCTGCGCTTCCTGACGATGTGTGGGGTCGAAGCTGGCGAGGAACTATGCATCAGCTATGGGCACGTCGAGAGCATGGATTTGCAAACCCGCCGGCAAGAGCTGTTGGAAGGGTGGTATTTTGAGTGCAGGTGCAGCAGGTGCACGGCGGAGGCGGCTAGAGACTCACGGACTTGACTCAGACTCACCGGATGCGTGGAGAGTCTATAGGGAGATGTTCGTATAGAGCGGTAGACTTTTATAGATGCATGCCGCAACACGACCGGAGACGGCGCAACGCGCAGCAAGTCAGATGAGGGTAGAGATACAAACGCCAAGAACGTAGACGGCACCCTCACAGAACACGCTGCAGACGAGAAGATGAGCGCAGCGATACAAGACGACCGCTTATCCGGAGGGCGTGGACGACATTGGACTACGGGAGGGGACACTCCCGGGATGTATACATCAGATTGAGGAGAGGGGTCTGATTGAGGAGAAGGTACCGGACTGGCCGGGGGCGGTGTGACGAAGACGATGTTACGAGGAGCACTATCATCGCGTTTAGCGGCCCACGATCATGGCAGGGCGGTGGAAAGGCGCACAAATGCGAGTGCAGTAGTGAATGCATTGATCGGGGACCACACGCGACACATTACACGCAACGCTTCTTCTCCGTCGAAGCCGTTCTGGACGCGGATAAGACGGGGCGACGAGCGCAAGTCGCGTCGCGCGACGCGTTAGGGGAGAAATATGTTTCCAACTTGCGCCAGAAAGGGGCAAGTGCATTCCACTGCCAGGGACGGCCTATGATGGTTCCCATAGGATGCCTCACCCGAGTCACCCAGGGTGGTCACTTGAGCTGAGAGTCTGGCTGAGTTGGCCACGCACTGCACGCTGACGATGGTGGCGGCAACGACAAAGGGGAGAGTAAGGAGGATTGTATGGAACTGGGAGACAAAGCAGGAGAGATGGATGGTTGGCGAGGCGGAGTGGAACGGCGGCTTCTGACTGGCTGGCCACGCCGAAACACGGGCGCTTGTCCCCAATCAGCCTGAACGGACGGACTCGAGGAGAACATCGTCCTCGGCTATTCCTCCTCCATCACTCGCCCTCTCTCCCTCTCTCCCTCTCTCCCTCATCCCTCTTTCTCTTCGGTGGCTGGCTACACGGTCTTTTCTCTCCCCATCTCAAGCGTGTGCTGCCCCCTGCAGTGCAACGCCTCCAAATAGCAACAATAAACCTCTCGCGAACCTTACTCCCCGTACCCGTTTCCGAACTACCGCAATTTCTCAAATACGGAGCATACCCTCCCCCTCCGCTTTTCGCTCTCCTCTCGGTCTTCGTGACCTATGGCCACGTCTCATCCGCCGAAAATCATGACCACTCCCGTCCCCAACGGCACGCCAATGCGAGACCGCACGTACCGTAACGACTACCCGGCTTCTGCCACATCGTCCCCCGCGACGATGCGGTCGGTCGCCTCCTTCTCAACCCCTCAATCCCAGTCCTCGCAACCAAACCAAACCTCCTCCTCCTCCTCAAACCCAGCAGTCCCGACTAATCAGCTGCTCTCTGCCGATGGTCTACTCGCCGCACATGCAACCTCCCCGAACCCACCCCTGGCGGCGCTCGACGCTGCCGTAGGCGAGCGAAACTCGCTCTCTTCGCAGAATACCCAGCTCTGGAAGCTCATTGAGAAGCAGCGCTCTGGTTATAACCACATCATGAAGGAGCTCGAGCGCATGCGTGGTGAGCGCGATCTCTACCGTGGCCGCCTCCAACAGCTCGGCGAGAATACCGACGCGCTCCTGCGCGCCCATCGCGCCAAGGAGAAGAGCGAGAGCAAGGATGGCACGCTCCGTTCAGCGTCCTCGCATTCGCAACTCAAGGCTGGAGAGAGCGGAGGTGCGTCATCGAAGGGGAATATGCTCGATCCGCGGGCGCATTTGTCGAGGACGAGTTCAGATGATTCTCGTCAGTCTATTTCTCTTTCAATCTCTTGTTAGTCCCTACTTCCTCACACGATCGCCGTCGCAGCTTCTCGTCTCCACCAGTTGTCAAGCTCTCGCTCGTTCGACCCTTCCCAACCAAGCTCCATGCCCCGCACCCCTGAACGCAAGGGCTCGCAGGGACCCATGCAATTCCCTCGTGCGGAATCACCGGCCTTGTCGAACTCAACTAGCAACAACTATCTCTCAGCATCCCAACCGTCTTCTTCCAGTCAGTCAATTGCGTCGAACATTGCAACTGCCCCGTCACCGCTCTCTAGTAGCGACCGGAGCGCCGATACCACCACGCGTACCTCGCCTCCTCTGACACACAGTCCAACGGAGGATACTTTCCAACCGCAAGTGGTACCCGCGAGATCCGATTCTCTGTCCGTCTCCTCGACCCCGGCGCCCTCTCCGTCCACGAGCACACGGCCTACCAAAGCAGGCTCTCCCAGCGAGCCTACTGACCCTGCCACTGGGACGTGGAAGCCTGATGGAGTTCCCCGTTCGACAGCTCAAGCATCTCAATCCCAAGAGCAGGTTCAGAGTTCTGTTGTGCTGACCCCGGCCAGCCCGGAGCGTATGGTGAACAACCCGCCAATCAACGGACGAGGAAATGTGCCTCCTACGTCCGATGGCCCGCGCGCGACAAATCCATCGGCTCACTCGACCTCACATCCTCGCCCACCCCCGATTAACCCACCTCCTCCCCAGCCTGTAGCGATCACCGTGAACGGCGAGGCTAATCTGTCGGTGCGGCCGCACGCGACGTCACGAGATTCACAGATCTCGCTCCCTGAAGAGGCGAAACGTTATTACGCCACCATGGCGTCTCCAGCGGTCAGTCCTGGAATGAAGTTCAACTTCCCTTCCGCCCCGAGCTCGCCCCTTAAACAGGAGACGTACGTTGAGCAAGGTTCGTCGTCACAGCCAAGCATGGTCGACGAGACTAGCGGCGTCTCAGCCACGAATGGTGTGCACTCTGCTGAGGTTGGACTGGGCATCCCGAGCGAGACTGTGGGAGTGGGTGCCAGCCAGACTCCAGCTCACGCAGCTGCTGCAGCTGGCGGGCGTGGGCGGACGAACGGACGCGTGCCAGGCTCGCACCGGGCAGGATCTGTCACTACGGAGGAAGGCGCCGAGTTCCTCGATTTGGACGACGAGGATAGCGCCTACGACTCGGGCGCTAACGGAGCCAGCAGCGGGAGCGCAAACGTTCCCTCCTTCGACGATAGCACTCTCGTCCAGAACGGCGACGCCCGCAGGCGAGATAGGGATACTGTGCGCAAGCCTCCCGCAGTCGACGACTTCCCTCTTCCCCCGTCTTCGACGGGCGTGTCGGCGCAGTACACCTCTCGCCAGGGCAACTCCACGGACACTGGGGCCAGTCGTCCTTCCTTATCCACCTCGGACTCCCACGGCAATCTGGCGCCCTCGCTCGCGTCCTCGCAGACCCTGGTCACAGAGCAGCCCCCAGCCTCGCCATTCCCTCTCCCTCTCCCTCAAGGGCCGCCCCGTATGGGTTTCCGTGCGTTGCCACTACTCGCGGAGGACTTGCCGTACACCGAGATCGTAGTGTCGAGCTCGACCATCCGTCCCAACGACCGTGGAAAGGACGTGCTCTCGTTCATCATCTCCGTCGACCCTGGGCGTGGTAAAGAGAACTGGAAGGTCGAGAAACTGTACAGCGACGTCCTTGGACTGGACGCGCGCGTGCGCGCCACGGTCGGGAGGAGCGCAGCCAAGAAGCTTGCGAGTCTGCCCGAGGGGCGGCTATGGCGCGATCATGCGCCAGCCAAGGTCGACCAGCGGAAGGTGCGTCGGTATCTGTACATTGCTCTTGTTCCCTTCTTTCTCTTCCTCTTCCCCTCCCTTTTCTGTGCCTTGCGCTTCGCCTTATCATGGCCTCTGTTGACTGCCGAGGTCCCCTGCCGCGCCCCCCCCCCCCGCCAACTCAGTCCGGGAGTATCCGGCCACGTTGGTGGTCCAGAGAGAATTTCTAGGTTCCGCCAGCGGTGGTGACGCCTCCCACCTCCTCGGAATAACCACGCTTCCCCACTCTTCTCTTCGCTTTTCCATTCGTCCCATCCACCCATCATACCGTTTCACCCCCGTCTTCCCCGTGGTCGAGAAGGTCCAAGCAAATGCTAACTACTTCTCTTGTCATCATGTAGGCTGCGCTGGAACAATACTTGAGGTCCCTAATTGCGCTGCCTGTGAAGAACAAAGACGAAGTAATCGCGTTCTTCACCTCAGACATCGTGCGAGATGCAGCCAAGCCGGTCTCGCAGGCCGGATACAAGGAGGGCTATCTAACCAAGCGAGGCAAGAATTTCGGCGGCTGGAAGACACGGTATTTCGTGTTGCAAGGGCCCTCCCTGGAGTACTATGAAAGTGTGAGTACCGTTCCACTGCCATCTTCCGCCCGTCTATTCTAGGCTAGCGTCGAGCTCGGCATCCCAGTAGCACGGGATAACTCTCATTGTCTCTTGCGCTTCGCATTCCCGTGCTGACCTGTTCTCCCGCCCGTGCGTGACACAGAGAGGAGGTACCCATCTTGGCTCGATCACGATCACCGGTGCCCAAATTGGGCGGCAGCAGCGGACGCCAGAGAAGCGCGAAGGCGACGAGGACAATGAGTACCGCCACGCGTTCCTCATCATCGAGCCCAAACGGGGTCCGAACGGCTCGCCTGCGCGTCACGTTCTGTGTGCGGAGAGTGACGAAGAGCGGGATGCATGGGTCGAAGAGCTTGTGCGATACGTGACTGGCACATACAACGATGAGCAGACAGTCGCACCCAACGCAGGTGGCCCGAGCCCGGTCTCGATGTCCAGTGCAGCACAATCTGCTCAGCCGCGCTCCAGCACGAGCTCCAATCCGCCAACTGATCTGCAGACGACACCCGTGCGGCGGAGCACGAAGGAGATCGTCATCGCCAAAGGTCCTGCGATGCCCATCTCGCAGCTTGCGCCTGACAGCAGCAACGCGAAGCTTTTCAGCGCTACCGCCTATCCAGAAATGGCGTCGAGCAGTCCCGCAAAGTCCATCGCGCCCTCCGTCGCGGAACGCCTGGAAGCCGACATGCCCTTGTCGAGCTCACTGCCCGTCTCGTCTCCCCTCGTCGAGGAGCCCGAGACGTCTATCGCGCTCGGTGTGCGCTCGAACTCGGAGCTAGGCCACTACCCCGAGCTCGTCGACCAGCGCGCGGCGGCCTCGCGCTCGCCGGAACAAATCAAGCGGAATAAGATGAAGCGCATGTCCGTCAAGCCGCCTTCTATCCCTGAGCGGTCCTCCTCGCCCGAGAAGGACGCAGGGCCCAACACGCCCCGAGTGGACGCACATGGGAAGGTGAAGATCTCGGGGCCCATGAACGGAACGCCTATTCCTGCTGGCTACAAGTTCGGCGGTAAGGATGCGCCTCCGCCTGAACAGCCGCCCCCTATGCCCACCAGCGATCGGCGGGAGAAGACCAAGTCGCGCACGTTCAAGAACTGGGGCTTTGGCAGGGCACATGGTACGCCACTGCACTTTACCATTCCTGTATCTACATCATCTAACTAGGACATAACAGACAAAGCAGCAGCGGTTGCAGTACCGACTTACATTCCAAGGGCCGTCTTTGGCGTCAGCCTGGAGGACTCCCTGGACGTTGCGCAGATCGCCAGCCTGCCCGCAATCGTCTTCAGGTGCATACAGTATCTCGAAGCAAAGAAGGCAGAGCAGGAAGAGGGTATCTACCGGCTAAGCGGTAGCTCGGCTGTGATCAAGAGCTTGAAGGACCGATTCAATGCTGGTGAGTACCGTGGCAAGGGCGTGCCATCGACAGATCACTGACGACGCCTGAAGAGGGCGATGTGGACCTGCTAGCCTCGGACGAGTACTGGGATCCGCACGCCATCGCTGGCCTACTCAAGACTTTCCTCCGGGAACTGCCAGCGAGTATCCTCACCCGCGATCTGCACTTACGCTTCCTATCTGTAATTGGTATGTCATGTCGTATAGCACATTGCTATCGAAGTGGAGTCAGCTCATCGCCCCGTTTCAGACTTCGTCGATCCCCAAGAACGGGTCAGGGAACTCTCGCACCTCATCTCTTCCCTTCCCGTGGCCAATTACAGCCTGCTCCGCGCTCTCACTGCACACCTGATTCTGATCGTGCAGAATGCGAACATCAACAAGATGACGATGCGCAACGTGGGGATCGTCTTCAGCCCCACGCTCGGCATCCCCGCGGGCGTATTCAGCCTGATGCTTGGCGAGTTCAACCGTGTGTTCAACGTTGACGGCACGCTCGAGGAACGCGCGCAGCCCAGTGACGACGAAGAGCCGCAGACTCAGAATGCGGCCCGTCGCAATAGTCAGCACTATTCCGAAGCGGCCGCCGACCAGATGCTCGGTCTTACTGGCAGGACACTACCTGGTATGTAGATTCTGTGCTACCACCCGCCTCGTGAACTACATATTGAGTTCATTCGCATTCGCGTTCTTTCATCTCACGCAGTACAACAAGAGGAGGGACAATCAGACGATGGCGATGACGCTGTCGAAGAGAGCGGAACGGAGGCGACGACGGAGAACGACTCGGAATCCGTCCTGGAGTCCTCGGTAGCCTCCAGCTCCGCCCACGCGAACGTCTACATCGAGCACGCAGACGCGTCGCCCGAATACACGCAGAACGGGCACTCCACCGCTGCACAGCGCTCTCGTGCATCCCAGCTCGCAGCTACTCGCGGACTGAGCGTTGCGACGGACAAGGCTAGTCGGCGGCACAGCAGAATGATCGGCCTACCGCACTCGCCTCGGCCACCTCCGCAAGGCCCGCCTCCCGCCCATACGATCCCACCCCAGGACGACGCACCAACGCGTAGCTACTCGTCGAGTCCTCATACGGGCAACAGCTTAGGTGTCCCTATGCCTGCGTCGCCAGCGGCTCCAGTTTCTCCGCAACGGCCGACATAGTCCCCCACTGGCCTCGTTTGACATGACGAGGCACGATAGTACAGAGCGCGATATGACGATCGCCCGTATGACACGTATCGATCGCGACGCATGCAGTACGGCAACTATGGCAACTATATGAGCTTGGTTTGGTTTGGTAGGAGGGGGAGGGAGGCGGCCTGGGCCTCGCAAAGGCGAAGTCGAGCAGCGCCGCGCGTCGACGTCGACGATGTGCTCCCGGTCATTCTTTCGTTATTTCTTCAACCCCTTTCATTTACGTCTATGGATCCTCTAGTACACAGCTGCATGTCACAATGATACCCGCCGGCGATGTATATCCCCCAATCTGCTGAGATGTAAATTATCTTACTCTCTCCCCCTCGTCGTGCTGAGCGCAAGAACGTTGTGGTGGTGTGTGGCATCGCATAAACGATGCCCGCCAAGGACACGTCCGCTACCAGGAACGGGGTGTGGCTTATCATATGGCAGACGTTAGCGCCCATAAACATGCATGTGCCCTGACGCGACTTGGCCTGTTTTGGCGGAAGGCCCAAGCTAACGCCAGCAACGCGCAGGCCATCGCGTCTCGTCCCGCTCTCCTTCTCCCATTTCTCCGCCCCGCCGCCGTTTTGCACGCTTGACGCGATGGGCTACAGACAGGCCGCGGTGCTCACTTCCGTCTCCTTTTTCCTCGGTACGTCCTCCACGCGCAAGGACCCCCCGCCGCCTGCTCACACGTAACACATCTGTCCCGCGGACGGTTCTCAGGGGTGCTCTTCATCTGCCTGAACGTCGACTACCGGATCCTCTTCACGCCGCTGTCGGACAGCATCGTGCGCGATGGCATTGAGTTCTACACGACGTTCTACAACTCTCCGCCCGCTATCAAGGTGCGTACGCCTCCGCCCATCATGCGCTCCCCGCGTATTGACCGACTTCGCCCCATTCACCGTTCTGCGTTCCGCTGCACCCGCACGCGTAAACCTATGGACTGAATATAGGCGTTGTTACACTCCGTGATGGGTGTGGGACTCCTTGGCCTTTTGGGCAAGCTGCACAAATGGGACGACAGCGCGATGTTCTTCGACGGCTCTTCTCTAGGTACGCGCAGCCCTCTTCCCCTCTTCCCCGTCGGCTTCCCCCTCCCTCCCCGCAGGCCGTGTCGGCCGCGCATTCAGTCGTGACTGGGGTGCTCACACGTTTCGCGTTCCAGCCGCATACATTTTCGGTCTGGCCGTCTACCTCACTGTGGGCATCCCTGCCTGCCGGACTGTCGCAGACCCAGTGCCCAACGTAGACACCCATGAAGACCAAGTCGAGGCCCTCCGCATCCTTTCCGCTGGGAACACCATCATCATCGTCCTCCTCGGTGCCATATTGACTTTGCAGGCACGTGCTCCTTACCGTTGTGACGAACATTGTTCCGCAGTGCTGACAGACCGCTGGAATCCGTGCTTGCCGTGCCTGCAACTTTTTGACAGGCGGGGGAACAGTGGGCGAGACGTCTCGAGGCGAACATTCTCCAGCAGGCGACGACGAGCGAGCAGACGCAAAAACCTGCGACAACCGTGGACGCGAACGCGGAGAGCAAGAAGGATAAGTGATGTACACGTCAAGAAATGTACGAGTTGCCATATCGTTACGGACCCACGCTGCTTTATTATGAGAGAGGAAGGTTCTTGAAGCCTGAAATCTCTGGGCTACCATTCGCAACACGCCTCCTTTCCTTCTGCAGCAGACACCGAAGCGTCGCGGCGAGGTACCCGGTACGATTGAAGCCCATGAAGGAATGATGAGAGATGTCGGTAACACGCATTCCAAGGGCCGCCGTTCGCGTCAGTGTCTGATGAGCCCATCCGCGCACCTCCTGGAATAGGCAGTTTGTCGGGATGCTTCCCACCGCTGCGCAGACGACAGACAAGCGGCAGGGGACAGAAGATGCATGCGGGGGAAGCCGTGAGGGAGGGCCCTAGAGCGCCGCAGAAGACAGATGCATATGGTGCGGATGCACCCTGGGTCCGCGTTGGCGCACTATATACCTACCTACCGTCCGTGCGGGCGGGCGGGCGCACTGGCATCTGCTTCGCCGTCGATGGGAGAATCGTGGTCGCGCAGGGCTTTGATATGCAGTTGCTGATGCCGGGGTTGTAACTCGACGATGGTTCGAGGGAGGCGCGCGGGCGTTGTGGCGTTGGCCAGTGCGGTGGTGGCCATGGGAGTAAGAGAAACGTCCAGGGATCGCTGCTGCCCTTCCACCGGTCCTTCTCACCGGTCTCGACCGTCCATGCCCTGCTGCGTGTGAGATCGCGCCTCCTGCCACAGTCTACGCCTATCTCCGGCGGGATGGGCGTGGTCAATGGTCCGTTGCACTTTTTGGGCACATCGCAGAAATATCGTGTCACGACTCGCGCACTCACGCTGCCAGCCATGTAGACCGGGTTGACGGTCGGACGGTCATGATGCAGGTGCGTTGATGGTTGTTCGCCTTCCTGGTTAATCTCCACGAAACCCGCCCGAAGGCGTCAACTGGTTCGCTGAACAAGTACGTCCTCTGCGACCCATGTGTGCGCGACAGAAAGGCGTTCGATAATCACCCACGAGCGCCCTCAACCTGCCGTTTAGCACTTCCCTTCGATGCAATGCTTCGAGAGACAGTGCCGGCAGCTCTGTCCAGCGAACTGGAGTACTGGCGACAGAACCCAGTAATTATTCCTGCATGCGAGACGATAATAGCTCAACGCGCGCACCTCGGATAGCAAGACGATTCCTCCGATGACCACTTCTCGGAGGTGCTGGTCGCCCTGCGCATCAGTCGCATCGGGAGGAGTTGGAGGAGCTAGAGCATTGTCCGCGAAGCGACATCGCCAGAAGGACCGCCCCCAAATTCGAGGCTCGCTGAGGCTCGCGGCTCGCCAATGTTGCCTGTACGATGGACGGTTCTGTTGAACTCAGAGGACTCAGAAGATTAATGTGCGTAGAGACTCCGCTCGCCAATCACCCCTCCGTTTTTGCGAGGATGGCCGCTGGGGTGAGCATGCTTACTTACACGCCCTCATGCTCCCATCGGCGGATGTAGAGGATGACGCGGTCGTGATGGGATTGACGTTGCGCTGCGAAACCTGAGCTTGCCGAGTGAGCGAACGATCCATGATCGCGCGTCTCTTCTCCCGGGTCGAGAGGGGGAAACTGGGGATGGGGAACGAACGGTGAGCGAATCGAATGGGCGAGGTGCCCGGCGAACGGGAGGGCCTTCCCGCGAAGGTGTGCACCCTCTCCCACTTGCCGACGGTAAGCACAAATCGAGCACATGCACTCATCCCACCTCCCCCTGGTCCTCTGGCGCCTTTTCCGGCGTCCTTACCCGCGATGTCGTCCGCCACTTGAGCTGTGACGACCACCGTCGCGGTGCCCGACCCTTTATTCTTCTCTCAAAATCATCTGGGTTCCATCCGCTTACCTGCCGGTCAGATCTGGTCAGAGTCGGGCAAGCGTCCGCGAACGATGCGCGCCTCAGACCCCCGTTGTTCCACCAAAAAGGCAAGTCTCGTATTCGCGCCAGGTGCACGTCACGCTTCGCCTCGTAGTACAACAAGTACCCACTCTAGCGAGAGCTGGGAATCGGGCACGCGATCGCCCATTGTTCGTCCAGACCGACGTAGCATCTCTCTCTGAGCGTGACGCGCGGCGCACTGTCGTTCTTGCAAAGTCACCGTATCCTGGGATATCTGTGCGTCTGCGCAGGCGTGATGGATCACAGAATCGGTGGCATAGCCGAGCAAGGAGCTGATATGTCTTTCGCAGTCCGTCTCGCTCATCAGCCCGTCAGTGACGTCGAGTGTTCTATCCCCAACACTGTGTCTCTCTTGTCATGATACGAAGGGTCGCCCGTCGATGGCGCGTATACTCGCATCGTAACGCAATTGCCCCATCTCGCGTCCATCCTCGCCAGGGCAATTCCGCGGGTCACCACGTCCGCCTCCATGCATGTTCGTGAGTTGTATCCCTGTATTCGCGCCTTCGCTTTCCATGCTGATATGTGCCATGTCAGGAAGGCCGTTATTACCTACCCTTCAGCTCGGTCACCGCCACGCCTAATATCCGGTCACTTACTAGACATCCCGTCATGCGGATTTCCGGCGCTCTAACATATGGGCATCATGCACATCAGGTATGCAGCACTGCTCCTTCACGGCCAGACCACCCCTTGCCACTTGAGGGTGAAATTCGAAGCTGATGGACCATCCGCGCATCCCAGCACACTACCACGCTCCTTCCGAGGTATACCTGCGACACGGAAAATTTCAAGACGAGGTGGTTCGCAGGGCAGGGGCCACCTACGCACCGTACCGTCACAGATGCAAAGATGGGCGGTTCAGATGCGCTGCTACTGTTGCGCGCACCGCAGCCGCTGCGTCGCACCCTACCTGGATTACCCAAGCCTCCACATCTGACAGCAAACATCCTGCGAGATCCCCGTCCCCATCTCCAGTCACGCTTCTCTCTCTCTTGACGGACGGCTCCCACAGACGGCATACGAAGAAGCTCGTATCGAAGCCGAAGATTCGCTTTCGGAGTTACTACTTGGATCTGTCGGCGCCGCCCAACAGATTCCGTGTCCTCGTACGTCGTCTTCTCGGAATATCAGCACGTTCCATCTGACTGTGAAGCATCCAGAGAGAAAGACGAGGACAAACGCAATTGTCACATTCTCCTCGCTGCGCAGGATAGGCAGCATGGGCCAGCGTGCCCTCCCCACGCTGCTATCTGCCCGACGCGTGTATGTCAAACGTCGAATGTCCTCTTCGGTCTCCCTACGGCGTCTACTTGTGCTCGGCGCCCAAGGATCAGATACGCATACTGCATTTCACCGATGTTGTTTGTTACGGTGGCATGCCCGAGCCTCCGTCCGCCCGCGCATACGACATAAACGGAGGGGATATGCTCTGCACGCTGCGAAACCCTCCTGCACTGGCTGAAGAATCGCTGCGTCAAGGGGGCAAAGTTCGAACACGCCGTAATAGCGTCTGATACCGCGTTCTATGGACGCTGCTATCCGTCCTCAATCACGAGCGGCCACAGCCCGTCTCCCGTGCTCACTCTCCCAATCCGAGCGATCGCCCATGTTCCACCCACGACGTCAATGTGCTGAAATCTGCTCCCTCCCCCCACCAGACTTCGCGAGATGCCGCACGCGTCTCCCACCTTCGTGCATCTTCCTACCTCGCACGGTCATCTACGTGCGCAGGCGTCACTCGTCACTCTCGGCGCATATCATCCCTCCCTCCCTTGACCCCCCTCAAGCACCACCACCCGGTTCTCGAAGACGCGTCCGAAAATGCCTCTCGTCCAGAGACGCGCGTGCGTGCGCCTGGCATCCGTATGCAAACTGGGGTCCCAATCCCAACCGGAGGGACATGAACCTTGTACTCTATTCTCGCGGCGCCAAGCGCCACCATGTCGAGTCACAGTGCTCGCCCTTCCACTTCTCCCCTCTTTCCTCCTCCCCAGCCTTGCTCGAAATTCCCTCCAGGTGGCAAACGCCGCGCGCAGTCCCCGGTCACGCACTCGGCGAGCGCGGCAAAGCACGCTCCCCTCATGTACGGCTAGCTTCTCTCCACCGTGTCAGCCTCCTTCCCGTGCGTACCGTGCTCTCTCATGACTTCCATGCTCCTCATCACCATCATCGTCACCCAACGTGAAGCGATGTGCATTGACGCCTATGCGCACACGCACGAGCCCAATATCGTAGTCACCTCGCGAACAAGCTTTATGTCAAATGGCCGTGTCTCATCAACACGTCCCCTTACAAGGTGCACGGTGACGCGAAACGACACGATACGATATGACACGGCGTAGCTAATTCTACGTGACCACGATGACGGTGAGAACGGTGCTCCCCAGCTGGGATGCACACGCTTCTCGTCCGTCGATGGGCGTCTCCTGCCTTCTCCAGAAGCTTTAACCGGCCACTAGCAATCGTGCCAGCCTCTGAGCCTCGCTCATCCTCTAGACCGCACGGCGATCCAGACGCACCGCACCACGCCATTGGCGTCGTGCAAGTCCCGGCCGGGTGGACGCGCGTGAGCCAAACCTTGATTCCTAGAATCTTGGCCTTGCTCCGTGCAGTACTAGCGCGCATGTGCAATGCGCACACGCCATTTCATAGATATGACGAGGAATTCCACGAAAGAGGGCGTAAGGAGGAGCAAGAGCGCACAACGTGACCGTGGGGCCGCACCTTTCCATGCTCGAACCCCACCAGAGAGAATCTCGTGTTGCACGAGCACGGGACAGGCGTGGCCGCTTCGTGGCGCCGCACGCACGCACGCACTGCGTATGCACGGTACCAGTGCTCAGTGGGCCTCCTCCAGCTGCAGGCGAGCACTTGCCGCGAATATCGCGGTGATGCGTGATGATGTTCCACGCACTACCACTCCTCCTCCACCTTCCCTTGCCCACTCGTACATTCCAGACCCTTCGGTCAGTCGTCAGAGCCTCGTGGTTTCGCCGCACTGTCGGCGCAAGCAAGAACGGCGGCGGCGATGGCGATGAGGGCGGCGATTCGCAGAAGCCTTGTCACGCCAAGCGGGAGGAGCTCCATTATTATACTGTAGATTACTGTAGATACGCCGAGCTGCGGCGACTTGATGCAGCAACGACGGGCTTACTTTGATGGGCAGAAGCCTCTGTAAAATCGCTATGCTGTCGTCCGTACGGCAACTATCTCTCGTTCATAAACTTATCAATTCAATAGACGACGCTCGGCCGGAAATACGTCGCTCATTCCCTGCCCCTGCGCACTGTATGCTCCGCAACACCTTTTTCAATCGTCGAAGTGCGGCAGTGACGGGGAGAGACATGGGACATGGGAGCTCGCGCGATATAATTACACAATCGATGCACACACGGAGGTTTGCGCTGAGCTGGGACTTGGCGCGCGTGCAGACAGAGGTGTGCGTATCTCGAGACTTTACCACCAGATATCGCCTCCTCCATCACAGGCGGGGTATTCCAGGACTGCCCGCGTCGCACGGTCGGGGGCGAATGGCAATATGCACATGCATTAACGCGTGCTTCCCTTCCCTCACCATAACGCTACCCCGTTAGCGTTTCGACGGCGACCGCGGTGTGATCGCCCACCGCGGCGAACGCATGCGCAGCCGCGTCGGGAAGGCGAAGAGGCTCTGGATATGAAGGGGCAAGCATACAGCAGAACCGCCGCGCGCCCGGCAGTGTCCATGGTCAGAGCCCTGGGAAGGCGCGATGTGGGAGCGAGTCTGTGCGAGAGAGAGAGAGAGAGAGAGAGTTCAGAGCACGAACAGTCTCTGATCGTGTTGCTAGCACTTACCTTCCTCATGCCGTAAAGCGACGAGCCCTCGAAAACGACCATGCTGTCACGGACGAGAGGCCTCGGACGCGGGCGCAGTGCGCAAATAGAGACAAGAGGAAATCAGGCCCAGCACCCGACGGACGAACGCGGAGGCGTCCGATGCGTCGAAGGAGAACCAGAGCGGGAACCAGGCCTGCACCTGTGGATAGATGCGCTAGACTCTCAGAGAGGCTCCGAGCGAAGCACAGGCGGGCGCGAGAAACAGCCTCTTCCCGACGCGGCAGATGGTGAGCACGTACGTACATGGGTTGGTTGCGTACGGGCATCACGTACGCCCTGCTCGATGCGGCCACCTGGCCCTAGTTGCGAGCCTGCGTAGCGCGGGACCTGGATATCTCAAGACCAGCGCGAATCTCCCAAAAGGAGCCGTTGGTGCCCAAAGGAGAGGATGCCCTCGTCCTGTGGCTATCACCACCATGGGGCCAGCCCGTGCCGTCGCGCTGGGAGGACTGTCTGCCCGTGCGCGGATTGAAAATACGACTGCTTCTGCGTTCCCACGAACGGAGGCAGGTGTGCGCACATTCAGTCGCCCAAGGTTGACGCGATCTCCTCGATACTGTACTATTACTTATCTCCCGCAGGCAGCTCCCAACAATATCGGGAGCGCTTCCATCGAACCCGTCATCGCGCGGGACCATATCCTGCATCTTCTGCCCGCTGCGCTGGGAACGTCTCCTGGGGAAATTTTTCGTGATATCCCGTCCGTTCGTTTGTGCGTTCGAAAGAAGGAGTTGTATTGGGATGTGGCAAATGGCTGCACCGGCAAGCCCCTTGGATAGAGCGCTCATGATATCAGGGCGAGGGCAGACGAGTCGAGGACGGGCGCAAGCACAGCAAGGACCCGCGGCCGCTGTCGTTCTAGTCCAGGGAGCGAGGGCGGGAGGATCGCATGAATAGAGCAGTGACGGAATGCATAGCCAGATTGCCTAATGGATATCTGGCATGGACGGCCGTGTCCAGGTGGTCAGGATTCAGAGCAGAAACGCAGATAGATGGGTACCGTATGATGTGATGACGACTATGCGGTTGGGACGGGTCATGGCACCATGATCGCTATGTCGACGCGCTGGGAGAGCGCGAGCGAGAGAGGCAGGGAAAGTGCATGGCTCTGGACGGAGGGGCCAGGCCGTGGAAGAGAGCTCGGGTGAATCAATGCCAACTGGCTCGGTGGGCCTGGGCCTAGAGGCACGTCTCTGTCGAGAGAGGAGGCGACGAGGAACAGCGCACGTCGCATGCAGCCGGTACAAGCTCCGAATGGTCCCGTATGGCGGGAGGTCGAGAACAACGAGGTCGTACGTAGCACGGCGTTTGTACTTTGAACTTTCAAGATGGCTCCAGGCTACGCGCGCTCGCCACAACCCGACGGCATTTCCGAATACGGACAATGAGTCGGTGTGCGAACATTTGGAAAGCGTCGCAATCAGCGCTCCCACGTCAACCGACGGTCGACCAAATCGGAAACACGACGGTGTGGAGCACGATGCGACGCGCGGGAGGCGCGAGTCATGTATATGCATGCGTCACCGTGCAAGTCAGTGCTTGAGATGAATCGGAGAATTAAGCGAGGAGGTAGTGAAGGGTCGCTGGTCGGGTATCGCGCGTAAGATGTGCCCCGTCGTGCGGTGCATCATATCGTGTCCCAGAGACAGAGAACGGTGCGCCGCTCTCATTGTGCGCCGTTTCGAGGAGAGGATAGATGACTATTGTAGGTCAAATAGAGGGATATTAGTCTAGGGTCGCGCTGACGGTTAGGGACATCTTCTGAGACGTCTGCAAGCGAAGCTAAGCCTTGGGCGCGCGGATAGGGAGGAACCATCAACTGAACAGGGCGCGACACCAAATTGAGGCAGCAATTGGGCAATGGGGGGCTCGAGGACGAGAGGACTAGTGGCCGCTGAGCTACGCATATGTATTGTCCTCTGTGCTGCAACTGCGTGGAGGGATGGAGGCGTAGTGGTGCATTGAATTCGTGAATGATGCACACGAGGAGGCCGAAAATTTCGGCGCACTAGGGACAGAGTTCCGACTTGTGGCTTACCGCGCTCGGTCCCTGAAAGGCCAGCGCAGTTAGCCCAGGCAAAGGTCGAGTAGCGTGCGTGCCATTCAACCGTGTACAACGAGGCTCCGCTACCTAGTCTAATACACGCGTATCTCATCCACCACGTCTACCAAAGTCCGCGTTGCGGTGGTCGTGCCATAGATATGCCTGCGCCGCATGCAAAGAGGGAGTGATGGGGGAGGAGAAGGGGCAGGCGATAGGGCGGGGGACGACTGAGGATCAGCACACCCATGAACAGTCCTCCGGCGTCTCCCACTGACGGAAGCATATCATGCCCAGATCCAGATCTCTCTGTGACTCTCTGTGACTGGGTTGTGACCTGCATCCGGATTTGGACTAGAAGGAGAAAGCGAAAAATAATTAAGAGGGGGGATCTGAGTTGGGATCTGTACCAGAGTGTCGGTGCAGTTCCAGGAAAGGGAATGGGGAGAGAGGACTGCTCGTCTTCGTTCGAGACGCCTTATAATCCCTCCTCTCCTCTCCTCCTCCCGACGCCCTCCCCCCTTCGCCACTCTCCTCCTGCCGTCGCCTCCTTCCCCTCCCCGCCCTTCAAGCCTTTTCAAACTCAATAATGATGGAAGCAGCGGTCGACCCCTACTGGTGCTTGTCCTGTGGTTGCCGTTTGGAAGTGGTACGCTCCCTCCGCTCCGTCTCCGTCGATCCCCTTGTAACGCTCGTCTTAGGACGGCTACTCCCAAGTATACTGCTCTCCCCAATGCCACACCGCAGAGAAGAACTCGTCCCCATCCATCCCACGCCAGTCCTCCTCGCGACAATCCTCCTCATACTTCGCAGACTTCGACGACTTCGAAGCCGAGGTGTGCCACATTGAGGATTGCTCCTACTCCGATAACCTCCCAGTACCCACCCGCAACACTTGGATCGGGCGAGGAAACGCTGGTATCCTTGCGTGGGCACAGTCGGTGCCCGCAGGTGCGCCCTCGGACGACGAGCCCTCAGGTCCCACCAAGCCCAAACTCCTTAACGGTGTATGCGCACCCAGCAAGCCCTCTCTCTACATGTCCCGCGCACAGCCCGCTCGTCCAGTGCCTTCGCGACCCATCCTCACCCCTCAACAGTCGCTCCCCCAGCTCTCGCGCGGCTCCCCATCCCTCAAGTCCACAAGTCTCGTCTCCTTCACCACTGCTTCTTCCTACACTCTGGCAACGCCTGCGACCGGCTCTGTAGTCGGTTCCCTTGCGGCCTACGACACCCGCCAGCCCGGCGTCAAGGGCCTCATTGGCGGCCTCAAGGCGCACCTCAGCCATTTGACCACCCCCGCCGCACCGCAGAAAGAGAAGAGGTCGAGCACCGTCACTCGCCGCGACACCGACACCGACCTGAGCCGAGCGCAGAAAACCCGTCGGGCGCAGTCCCCCGTCGCTTTCTACCACATGCCGGAGGAGTACGCGCCGAAGCGGAGGGACGCTGCGGCACGAACGGTGACGAAGGAAAAGTCGCAGCCGGCGTCGACGAATAAGTACACGTCGACGACAGCTGTCGATGACCACCCCGCGTACCGCGCACGAGGGCGCAAGACTTCCCGCTACCCCTCATGACTTCCTCACCGTCACATCCGCCGCCGCCTCGTTTCGTTGCCCCGCATACAACGCCTATAGACGACGTGCGCGCCGCTTGCACGTCTTGTACAGTATTTATCACACCACTCGACTCGATACCGCTGTTTCTTCCTCTCCTCTCGCCACTGGGATTGGCAAATAGGAATCCAATCCCCCCGCCGGCCGGCGCCGCCATCGCGGCGATCGTCCCGAGGTCCCACAAATCACCGATCTTGCGCGTGCGCACACTACTCACACACACTTACCATCGCCACCCTCCTTGCCGGCACACGGACCTCGAAAAGCCAGCGCACACGCTCTTGCTCTCCCCCTCTCCCTCTTGACCCCCTTTTCTCGCACACGGACTTGCACATAGCACCCCATCACTTGCATCCCCCCTACCCCTAGCCTGCCTGCCTGATCGCCTACCCTGACACACCCACCACTCGCTCTTGTTCCCCTGCGCCCCAGCTATTCACCGCATACCTACGATCGTTTGTTCGCATCTTCCCTCGCTGCATATCCCACTCATCCCTGCCTCATGCATGTTTCTCCTCCCCCAAAATCTGTTCTACTTGTTTGATACCTCTTCGCCCGTTCGTCGTCTGCTCGATCGGTCCGATTCCTCTGTTGTTGTCCTTCGCCCCCAGCCTGCCTAGTGTCACGACGCTACTTCATCTCATCCCCTCTGTCCCTCTTCTTTTTGCGGACCCCACACGCACAACGCGTGCGGAGGTCCCTCACGATCTCCGCTATCCCCTGCCTCACGTCGTATGGCATCCATCTACCCTCATACACCCCTCTGCTCCGTCTCAGTGCGGATGTACGTTACATGTACTACGGTATTTTTCATATAGATGCGCAATGCATAGATATACTGGATACCCTACTTGCGTGCTCCGCCGAGAATGCCAGAAATCGACTTGTTCAAACAGACAGCGTTACGTTGTGTGAAAGAGGGACTAGTGCTGACGGATAGGGCGGATCGTCGTCAGCCGAAGCAGAGAGGCCCTGAGGTGCTGCAACGAGTAAGCAAGCTAGCGGACGGGAGCAGACCGCTGCACAGTGCAGACGCACGCGCGCAAGTCCGTTCCGAGCGAAGGACTTCCTCGAGCGTTCGACGCGCTCGAGGGTCTGTTCGCCGGACCCAGCATCCGCTCCGACTCTATGCCCATCTGTCATCTCCTGGCTTCACGAACTTGCACCAGGCCTCGCCCTCCTTCATGATACACCGCGTCACTTCCGGGGCTGAATGAACAACTTCCGAGTACGCGACGCCACGCGAACTCGAGGCTGCAGTGTATACGATCGTGTTTCGCCTCGCTATAGGCCGCCGCATCCTGAAGCTCTGAAGCTTGGTCGGTTGCGTCGAAGAGGCGCACGAAGCTTGGAGCACCTCCTTCGAACAGCCGGCTTGAAGCCGACCGACCGCTTTTCATAGCTCGCAGGATTCGTATGTGCGAGCTCAGGCTGAGTCTGAGCCCGCGAATGCACGAACGCACGCATACACCACCTCTAAGCTCAGGCTACGTATGCCAGACGCGCCCCATTCGAAGCCCAATCGAACTCGGAAGCTCTGCACCGCCCTACTCACCTAGTACGTCGTGGGTTCCGTTCTCTTCTCCCTCTCTCCGGTCGCTGTGGAGCAACTACGCCGCCACCACCACTCTCGCGTCCAATGGCGTATTGTCCTGGTTGTCGTCGTACGTGCGACGCTTCTTCTCTTGATTATCCAAATTCACCGCAGCGCGAGGATCCCACAGTGGGTGGGATGCCGCCGGTATGTGTTCAATTTCAGCACAATGCAAGTGAGTGATTGATGAACGTCTATGTGTAACCCAATCGGCGGGCCGTTTGAGCTCCTCAGCGTGAGCATGCCGCTGTGAGTTTGCTCGCCGAGCTAATGGTCCCGCAATCTCAGGTTCATTACAGCTTCGTTCAACTTAGCAAGCTTGCGGGTCTCTCAGACGGTCCTCTCTGAATACCAGAATACCAGACGAATGCCGGCCGCGTGCACTCGGACGAGTCGAGGCTCCCAGGCCTCAGACTCCAGGGGCACTGGACAGGACATGACAAGGCGAACGGGTCGATCATCCGTCGCACCGTACATACGCCCAGCCTGAGCTTCCCTCGCATACGTTCAAGGTTCAAGCTCAAGGTATGTCCCTCCGTCCGCCCGAGCCTCCGAGCCTCCGACTCTCCGAACGCGCACTAGCACAGTGCTCGCACGCCCCCATTCACCAGAGCCTTCCACGCACGCGTTCTTTTCCTTCTACCGCTCCCACCCGTACGTTGCGCAGCAGCCGTCTCCAGACCCCACCCCCGCCCATCCGCTCCCATCCTATCTCTGACTCTGTTTATGTCTCTCTTTCTCCGTCTCGTCCGACCCGGCCGTTCGTCTGCCGTTCCTGAGGCCTCAGGCCTGGAGTCTGGGGTCTGGGGCCTTGGGAAGCACGGATGGCACGGGAGAGACTCGAGAGGGCGTGACGACAGCCGGTGCGAGCCCTTCCCTTCCCTTCCCTGCGTCCCCGCGGTTCTGTGCAGAGTTCTGGTCGCCTGGATCGCCCGGGACGGGACGAGGAGTGCGTAGTACCTAGGCACTCGCCCTCGCCTTTGCCCTTGCCTTCGCGTATGCGCTGCTAGCTAGCCCAGCTCGCTATACGCGGACGCTGCTTCTGCCGCTACTACTCTTGCTATTCTGTCATCCGTGAGTTTACGGGTCCTCCGCGCATCGGGCCAGATGCCTCTCCACACCCATCGGGCGTGATCACATCCGCTCTATCGACCAGTGCATAAGATTCTTGGTGGTGCTCATGTGAGCGCGATCGCAGCGAACAACGAACATATTCGGAACGCAATCGCAGCAGCGCCTTGCCAAGCGGTCGGGCTTTCCGACGAGCGACTCTGCTCCGCTTGCTTTGTTCCGTCCATTGTGGCCCCCCGTCCGATGATGGCGCGCCACAGCGGACTCGTGAGTGTGTACCACCCTTAGTACCATTCAAGCTAGTACCCTCGGCACCGTCTCTATCCCCTCAAACACTGTACAGTGCACTGCAGAGCCCCTGAGCGCGAGCGTGAGCACGATTACTCCCTATGGGTCTTCGCTGCCGACGCGCACACTGCCGAACCCCTCTTACTCGTCTTATGTCCTCGATCAGCGCTGCTACAGTACCCCAGAGCCCCCCACGGCACCCGTCGATCGACCAAGTCGCCGGCGGGCTGGCGTCTCCTATCCCGCAATGCGCACCCCGAGTCACGGTTCCGATCACCCACACTCACACACACTGGGGGCGCGATCCATTTACCCGCCCCGTCCCCGCCCCCGCACCATACACACAGGCTCACACAGGAGCGCACCGCTTGCTTTGTAACTCACTACTTATCATTTATTACTTACATACGCATCCGGCAACGCGCACGCGCACGTTGTTCCCAACTTCCGAGAAAGGAGAAATCCCCAATCCCGAGAACCCGAGACCACGTTCGATGCGCTCCCGCGGCGCCCCGCCCAGCGACGCCGATTTGTTTGCGCCAGTCCCGCTGAGACTCGAGGCCGCGCCTCGAGGCTCCGCCACACGCATCGGCAACGGTAACGGTAACGGGGCTCGGACTCGGACTTGTGCTCGTGCTCTCGGAGCCCTGCAGGCTGCGTCAGGCACGCACGCCCACTATAATTTATTGAATGCCTGTCGGAGCTCGGTGCAAGGCCTCGCCCGCGCCCGCGCCCGCGAACGGCCTACGCTACGGGCTCGGGATGTCATACTTGGCCACCTCCGTGTAGCCCATATAAGCGCTATTGTGTCTTCGACGAGGGTCGAGGACAGTGGCGTCGACGTCCCTCGCCTGCGATCAAAACCTACAGATATAGCTCGAGTTATCCGATATGATCTCAGGCTCACTGGGTTGGTCCAGTACATCTCAATTTCCATGTGCAGATCGCCGCAGGAAGGTCAAGACGGTTACCCAGCATCGCCAGGGCTTAGTGACGGGGTCGCGAAGCACTCGACGAACTCGGTGCGCACCCCCGACGGCCAAGTGTCAACTTGGTGACGGTGACGGTGCGGCAGCGGCAGGCGAATGGACGCATCGGATTTGCGTTCAATGCGCCACTCGAGCTAGAGCCAGAGCCAAAGCCACTGAAGCCACAAGCTCGCGAGCCTCACATCGGGAGGGGAAGTGCTACTGCGTAGTATCACGAAGACCTTCACCTCGAATTCAAAGCGCAGATATCAAATGTTATGTTTACATCCCGTCAGGCTGCGCAGGGGGCCCAGGCCTCGGCCGTCCCGGGAGCTCGACTCATCCTCACGCTCCGTCCAACGAGCCACTGGCACTCGGGCTGGCAGCGTATCACTATCACCGTCAACCCGCTCTTCGAGTTCTTCGCGACGTCCATCGCGCTGCCAGCGCAATACAGCGGCAGCGCACTACAGCAGCCGCACCCGGGCAGAACGCACTGTACGCCATACATCGATACAGCGAACGCCCGGAAGACTCGACGCGGACGGACGGGTAGGCCCCCGAGCTCGCGCGCGGGGGCGCTGGACGCACTCCGAGGAAGCCATCGAAGTCGCTCGCCTCGCTCAGAAGCACAGGAACACCGGGCAGGCCATCCGGTCTCTCCGCACCCCCAGATCGCCTACCGACTCCGCGTCCATCATCATCTCACCGTATGCGCCGTCTTCGAAGTTCGTCACCGCTCGCTAAGCGTGCACCTTGTTGAATGCCATGACGAGAGAGGCTCGCAACCCCGCATTCTGAATCTGACAGAGTCACGCTTCTCCCCGCCAGAGGCTGTCGAGAACTCTCTATACTTGCTCGCACGGGTCTGCGTACGCCATCCCACAGCTCCGAGTCTCGTGTGCAGTCTGCTCCGCATCCGAAGCTCGCGCGCACCGGACGTGAACTTGGGGCGAAGTCGTTCAAGTCGAGGGCGCCTGTTCCCGCACACCGGAGGACAGGCACGAACCCCCGATCTTCCGTGGCACGGCCCTGTCACTGGCAGATGCTGACAGTTCGCGTCCGTCATGCTCTCCACAGCGACACAGCGATCAACGTTCGTCCTCTCATCCATGTTATTGCTGCGCCTACGCGTCTGCATCTGACGACATTCCTACCATTCTGTGTTAGGACGCGCTCGACTGGACTGTATGCTCGGTACGCTGTTGCGTGCTCGCATGCTCCGACCTCGGACAGAACGAACTCGCGAAGCGTTTCGACACGCACGGTCCAGGCCGCTCGCCGACGCTCACGCTTAGCGCAAAGCCAATCCGCACCGCGTATGAAGTGAACTTCTAAGGGTCCTATGATAGAACCCCGGGCATGTCAGCAATCGAACATCCCACCCGGCACAAACCCAGCAAGTGAGTAGGCACAGTACCTCGGGCCACGGCGTGGCAAATTCGACACAGACACGCACCCACGCATCTTTGGGGGGTCTTGATTTAGGGTCCATGGCCCTGGGCAGCCAGTAGGACTGGGACTTGGAAGGGATCCGCTTCGTCCCCCCTCCGACATCCGAAAGCCGAACGGTGGCGAGTTGGGCGAGCCTCCGACCGCCCTACGAGCGCCGTGCGCTCTAACAGTGAGCGCCTTCTGCAGACTTTGGAACGCTCAGACGTTCAAGGACGCACGGTTCGACCCATAGCAAGGCACGTCACAGCATATATCGACGTGCCGTACCGGACAGGGCGGGCACCGTCAGCATGGCGCGTTCCCTACCTGCCACTCTACCGGCGTCTCCCGCCGGACAGAGGCGCGCGGCGGTACGCCTACCCAGCGCGTAGGCGCGATGTGACGCGTCCCCCAGACCGAGAGGTTGGCCGGGAGGGACGGGCTTGGTGGGTCGCTGCGTCCCGACTGCGCAGTCGGCGGTGGCGTTCGATTGGCGGCGACGATCTCAGGCCAGCACTCGGCCTCGCGGTCTTGCACGACAACTAACACGAGCATTCACCATACCTTGCCAGGCTCCGTCTGCTGGGCGCCGAGCACGTACGTCTGCTGGCCGTCGGCATAAAACGAGCGAGGCTTTAGGTTGGCCGGCTGTGGGAGCGGCGAGTCTGGGGTTCGGTCGCACGGAGGATGGGCAAACGAAGGTCGGTGATGCAATAGCCAGCAGCCTTCAGCTGCGCTTCTAGCTCGGCGTGCTGCCCTCGGCTATCTCGCCCTACCTGCACTTACCGCGTACCGATACATGCACGCTCTAGATGCGGGTCCTCGCTGTCAGCCAGCGACAGGCTGGCTGGTTGGCCAATATACATAGCGCTCGCGTCCAGAGCGCGCCCGTGAAAAACGCACCTGTCGACGTCGACGTCACCGAAGTTGTCCCCTCTTTGGGTGCAACGGGAGTATAACATGCATCACCGCGCACTGTATCTGTAAGAAGTACGCCCGGTGAATGGACGCGAGAGAATAACAGGGTCCGAGCAGCGACGTCGACGGCCTTAAGCCACCGGTGCATCCGATTCAGCTCGGATTCGATCCACCAGCAACTGGCCAGCTGGCTGGCGAGGCGAAGGTTCCGATCAAGACAGACGGGAAGTAGGGGAAGTGTGCTTGGTACGACTAGCCTTGTCTTTGCATTTTAGAGTCCACATAACGTTTCCTTGAATCCGTCGCGACATGACGATATTCGGAACGTGCTGCATTGCACTCATGAATATAATCCTTGTGCAGCGTCGCCGTATAACTGAAGCCTCAAGGCCTGTCTTCGACTGATACATTGACGAGCTGATCATTCTGACCGAGACGCAACCTGAAGGCCGAACGAAGTAGGCGGTTGTCACCTGCAAGGCAGACTCCGAAGGCTATTATAGGACGACGGGGCAAGAAGAGCTATAAAAATACGACCCCGATCTCGGTACTTACCAGGAAGTACGTGCGCCGCCCCGAGTCGGGAGGCTGCGAGCTGAGAAGGTGGAGTACCTGCCCGATCAGCATCCCGCCGGGGTGCGCGGACGCGCTCACAACGGACTCTGCGACTCCAGCTTGCAGCAGCCAGCTGCCATAGCCGACATTTTAATTTTGCGCGTAGGCCACGACCACATCCCGTCCGAGTTCGTCACGGTCACCTTGGAGCTCGAGAACACAGGTCCTCGATTCCCTTCCGCGGCATTTGTTCGTCTCGTGTCCCGTGGGCCTCGCGCCAGTCCGTCCCGTCCTCCGGTATGCGAACACGTCATCGGAAGGCGAGCGCTGCAGCGGATGCCCAGAAGCGGCCATTACGCGCATGGCTCCGCCCAGGCAAGCAAGCTCAAGAGTAAGGGCAAGTGCGCATGTGTCCAGCGGAAGGGAGTCGACTTGACCGCTCTCGAACGGTCAGCTGGGCTCCCGCGCTTGCTTGGCGCTCCCAACGACGTTTGCCAAACAAGGCCACAGCAGCGCTAGATAGGGGTTCGCTCTGATGGCCGCCGGCTACGACAGCGTGGTTTGCAATATTGCCCGTTTCGTGATCTATACGAGACGTGAGTCGGTCCCACTCCCTTTTTTGTCATGGCGCTCACTGCCTCCTCTCCTCCCGCCCTTCCCGCCTCCTTAGCCCTTCCCGCGATCCCGCGCGAGTCCGTCCGTCCGACGACCCTCGTCGCTGACCATCACCCGAGCGCCGTCCGCGTCTCACCCCGCGGACATGACAAAGTCATCCATAATCCCCATCCCACCGTCGCGATGGCGTGCAAATGCGGCCACCTCACGCTAGTCTACTCTATGCCCAGGCACATCATCAAGCACCATGTTCTATATCTGCCTCCCAACGACTAGACAGAGTCAGCCGCTCCACCGACGAGCCCATTGAGCGATTGATACCTCCGCGCCTGACTCAGCGGCCGTGACCTTTGGGCGTGCGCCCCCATCGCGCCGTGCGAGCCCGTCACCGGGGGCGCAGCACGCATTTCGTGCCCCGCGAACGGGCCCCAAGACCGCAGAACGTGTTTCGTATCACGCCGAGCCCCAGCGCCCGCCCGCCCTCAGGCCCCTCTCCCGCTTTCCCTTTCCTGGCCAGCCTCCTGACGCGCCTTGTCTCCACCGCACCCGTCGCTCGGCTCCCCCCAGCACACACTTATCCCCTTGGAATTTCCGTTGCATTTTCGTTTGGCTTTGATCTCAGGGGCTTATCCGCCCGAGTCACGCCCGAATCACGCCTCTGTCACCCTCCCGCAAAGGACTAGCGTGGATCCCGACGTGCGCTACACAGCAGCGGGCGCGTACTCGCACCCCCGGGTCCTCCACCTGCAGCCTACACAGCGACGGCCGCAGAAATCGGACTCGGCTACGCTCCCAGCTCGCCAGACTGAACGACGACTCTTCCCAATCGGACAGGAGACGCCCGCCCGGTGCCCATTAAGCTGTGCTCTCCCCATATTAATGTGGCGCACGCCTGCTCAGCGGTGACACTCGTCCATATCAGCGTCTTTTCGCCGACATCGACCGCGACGTTGACGGGACGACCAACCCGTGCGTGACGTGCTGCTGCCAGCCTATCCCACCCACTATCCCATACCAACCCTGACGCTTCTGGCCGAGGCGCTCCTCGATGCGTACACATGCACATTTAAAACTGTATGTGCATCGCTAGCGCGCGCTGGAACCGCGCCAGTGGCTCGATGCCGCCCTCCGCGGGCTGTCGGTCGCGATGATGTAGTATCGTGCAGGACCTCACCGCTCGCTGTCCTGTAAGTTTTCGCTGCCATACTCTGGCTCGCGCCCCGGGGAGGAAAGGGTTCCGGTCTGCGTCACCGTCTGCATCCCGTCGTTGCTTCTAGTGTCCATCTGAGCGAAATTGACTCGAGAGTGCGACACTGGCCGCCTCTTCCTCGTGCACGAATCAAGATAGCCTACAGCGCCAGTCGTACGCTGGTAGCTGCCACACGTATGGGGCGCGCTTCCCATCTCTTATATCTGATATTATCTGACTTTTTCTCTGGCAGTCACGGTGACGGGCGCGGTCGAACTTGAGCGCGACCCGACAGCAAGGAAGATTTTTTCGTGTGCGCCGAGCGAGAAGACCGTGATGGGCCGATATCCTCGTGGTCGCGCTGCCAAGGGTCGCATGATAGATTGCAACAACAAAATGTGAATGGGCCCAACGAGACGGCTTGATGGCGCCGTGAGCGATGGGCGATGTGGTGAGTTGTGTACTACTTCACGCTCTCCATACCCCCAAATTCTGGCGGACTGACAACAGACAACAGCATGGAACTAAGTGATGCACACCTCATATAATCATTCAAAATCGAGTGTGACTCTCAAGAGCCTCACGCGCAGCCGAAGGCGCAACCAGTCTTGACTTGGCAACCTCGGTGGCATTTTACTCCAACAGCCCCCGTGCACGCAGCACGCAGCGCACAAGAACGAGCGCACACCTTGGCACGCATGACGTGCTCTCTCTAGCCTTCTAGCCCACCCTGCCCCAGGTCCCACTAACAAATTCCAGCACACTCTTCCAAATACCCACTCGCCTCCCTTCTCCCGCCCCGACGTCGGATTCCAGGATGCCCGATCCCCAGCGCCAAGCCCAAGGTTCCCCCCTCCTCCTCCTCTGCCCTACGCACATCTCTCCCACGTCCACTCTATCAGCCCATCGGGCACCGTTCGCCCGGACGCCCCACACTAAGCCTCCTACGTGCGCGTGCCGCCGCGACTCTCGCGCGCGCACTACGCTACTAGCGCGACCGTCCCCCAGGTGAATCTGATCGCTCAAGCACTCGCATCTTCCAGCCGTGCGGCCCTCTTTGACTGTCGCTCTGGCCCTCTGGTTGTGACTCGGACCATCGTCCTCCCTGCCGAGCGCTAGGCAGCCCATCCCCCATTGCCCGCCGCATAGGCTCCGCCTCATGCGCGACGGCCGTGACGGCGAGGACGCGCGCCTCTTAGCCAGCATGAATAGGACGGGGATGGGAGCATTGCCCCAAAATGGGCATGGTTCAAGGAACGCACTGGCGCCAGCGTCAACATCGAGTGCGCTGCCAGGCTCCAGTGACATCTGTTGTCTACTGCCAATGCCAACAAAGTCAAAAAGAAAAATCGTGATGTTCCATGACGATACCGAATGTCGATTGCCCACGACGACGAAAGCCCATGAGAGGCGAAAAAAAAGGCCACAAAAAGTCCCGGCCCAGGGGAGCGTGACGCGCCACCAGCCTGCGCCTACCATCTCGGTGGCAATACACGACCCCTACGCCAATGCCACGCGCGATAAGGTGCGCACGCACAGAAGACGACAAAGCCTCCGAGCGGGCGTGTCGGGATGTCCTGTTGTCTCCGACTCTCCGTCGCGCCAAATGCACGATCCGCGCTGAGCAAAGTCAAGGGTCCTCGTCCGAGTCCTCGTTCTGATCCCGATGGCCCGTGCCTCTGCCGAGTGCTGATCATATGTCCTCTTCTCGCTGATATGTTCACAGGCCGGCCAGGAATGGTCAACGAACGACTGACCGAGTCGGGAGCTCGTTCGAGCGCTCAGGGTTCAGTTGCGTCGATCGCGCTATGTATGTACATAGTCCCATCCTCAGTCCACAGTATCATAGTAAACAGTACATACGGTCCACATATCTCACCCAGGCTGCGGGATGATCGTCCCTCTTCATTTGGTGTGTACGCCATTGTCTGATCCCAGCCAAGCTTCGTAGAAGCGTCCCCAGCAGCTCAACAGCGCTTTGAGCCCCCCCTGTCAGGATATCCGATACGTTGCCTTGGTGAAGTTCGAATTCGGGCTGCGGAGGCAGGGACGAACTGGCGACGAGCAACTTCATTAGAATTTAGTAGAGACCCACTGGCAAAACCCTCGCCTTCCGCCGCAGGCCGACGGCATTGAGATGTCACCTTGTTGCCACCTTCCGAATCTCTGACATACCGTATCGATTAGCGCGGCGTATCGTACATCGTGACAACTCGTCCAAGACATCCCCTCCCCTCCCCTCCAGGACCCCTGACAAGCGCCCAATATGCCTGATCCCAATAATCCGGACATTTGGGGCTTTTCGCGACCCTCGAATTACACCAAATGTCCTGAAACGCACGAATCCGAGGTCAGAAAGCGTGGGAAAATTTTGTCAATGTCCGGATTCGGGATCAGGCATCTGGGTCAAATGTCAGGGGTCCTTCCCCTCCTTACCGTCGGTAGCCGTGAGTTCAAGATGCTCACAGCCCGAAGACAGCTAGACCGCCGCGGCATCAATCCCGGGGCAGCGTGCCCTAAGCCTGCTGCCTGACCCATACCCAGCACCTCAGCTCGTGCTTCTCCCGGCGGCAGGGCCTACAGTACCGCGCCCCCATCAGCACTAGCGCCAGTCCGACGACCGCTGCAGTGCCAAGGCCCCGGCTTGGAACTCGAACAGTCGAACAGTCGAACAGCAATCGCAGCTCAGCTGCGAGGGATGCGCCATCCGCAAACGCGACCCGTGCGCACGCAATGTAACAAAGCGGCGCGGGATCGAGGCTACTGCTGCGGACTACTACCAACTATCAGCTACTAGTACCCGATCTGGCGACGTCGACTTATCCGTCGCGCGTGATCTGCTAACTTACATACCAAGGCAACCAACCAAGGCTACCAGAGGCTACCAAGCTTGCACACTGGCCTCAGGCTCGATCAAGGCTCGATAGACGTATCTGGGTGCGCGGCGGCGGCGTGACACGGCTGTCGTTGCAAAGTGGGCCCGAGACTAGTACTGGTATTAGTACATACCAACCCTCCGCCAATTGTGACCGAATTTGTTCACCAGAGCGTCCTATCAGTCTACTTATCACGCTCAAGTAGCGTCCATCAAGTCACACTCCCGGAGACCCAGTGAGCAGCACTTGCCCTGAGCGCAGCGCATACAGCGATGTGGCAACTGCGGTAGCCCGCCGCGACGGGCCCACTTTGGCGATCGCTGCTGAACGCGATGGCATGGTGGCGCGGCGCACGGTCCCACGGGACGCGAGCCCATGACCAGTGCCCCATGATGCTACTGAACTGCGTCGGCGCGTTACCTAATTCGCTATGTTAGGCATTCCAGGGGGGCGGTATCCGAGTCAATGTCGTGATCGCTATTTTGGGCTGAGTGTACTTGTGGTGGCGGAAGCGAGTCCGTAATGGATGACGCTGCATATGTGCTGCGGATGCGCTGCTCCCTCTTCGTAGCTCTTCGTCCGAGGGTCGGTCGAGCGATTGGGGGTAGTTCTTTCTACGTCAGTCACTGACGTGGACCATTTTGTTCATGATTCTCTGACGTTCGTAGCTTCCACCTCGATGCAGCATTCACTGGGTTGCCTTGCCAGCAGGCGTGGTCATCCGGCGCCACCGCAGTTTCTCACCTCATTATGGCATTTCAATGCCTTTCGACAGGGCGCGAAGAACATCGACTCCACACCTCCTCCGAAGCCACTTCGAATCGTCGGACAGCGCACTCGTCATCACCCGCACCTTTTGCCTCCGAGTCTAAGCCCTACGATGTGCGCACCCGCCGCACGAGAAAGTTGACAGGCTTGTTGAGGTGATCAACCGCAGCTAAGATCAAGGTACCAAGGGGTGCTCGACATTGATACAAGTTAGTGCGCCGACTATCTCGGACTGCCCGACGTCGATACTGATAGAAAGTGGTGCATCCAATTCAGGCAGCTATTGTCGAGGGCTTTGATCACGCCATCACCGCCACCATCTGTCCGTTGACGTATAAACTGGCATTGGAGGACTGGTGACCTCGAGAGTGCCCTGGCGACATTGACGGGACGCGTTGTTGCCTCGTTCGTTCGACCTCTCGTGCGGATCATAGGCTTATGGATAGCACAGGAGCCCACGTGAACACGGATGGCAGGAGCTTGAGAAATGCCTAAAGGTTATAACGAGAATCGCACAGAATAGAGGGTGCTCAGGTGCGCGATACCCCCGCTGCTCCCTGTGCGAGAACACGCTGGCGCTAAGTCCTTCACAGAGGCGTTCTGGCGTGGAAGAAGCACAGTGCCTTTTCGTGATCCGCTTTCTATTGATATGTCAGGGCAGCCGTCACCTGGCCCGGAGTGGGATTCCTCCCGGATGAAAAAGCTACCGCATATGGCGCGACAAACGGCTGTCTGTTCTGACAATGACAATGCGCTAACGACATGCTGCTCACTACAGCGAGCGACAGGCACCGGGCGCACAGTCGGGGCTGAAAACGTCACGCCTCCGCATACGGCGTGCGCGTTTTGTGCCGTGACTGGACCCGGCGAGTCGTCCACGACCATTCAGTCGCCTTTGCTCGTCGGTTCGACGGGAACGTTCGGGCCATCGTCATCGCTGGGCGAGCCGAGCGTGCCGCAGAGGCTAGAAGCTGCGGTGGCCAGACTCCGACGGGCTTCCCGCACTTCGTACGATAATGGGACGATCTTCGAGCAGCGGTCGTGATTGCAAGTGAGTTCAATGGGTTCGTCGGCTAGAATCCCCCAGCCTAATCTGTGCGGTCCACAGCGCTGGGCACGCGATACCGGCCGCATTAAGATATCGCAGACCCTGTGCGATGCGGCTGCCTTGCATATACGTTACCGTATATTGCGTATATACGTACCTGTCACGCTCGACCGCCGCCGACGGAATTCTAGAGCAAGGCGGTCCAAGAAGATGGGTCAGGCTCAAAGTCCGACGCACGCAACACACGCCCATCTTCCAGAAGACGGTGTCCTCCCGCGAACGTTGGTGTCCTGTGTCTCAAGGGGGTGACACTTTATGTCATGGGCTCCACCAGAACACGGCAGTGGATGGCTGAGTTGCAACTCTTCTCGCCCTTCCCTCCCTCTGTCCATCCCTCGCGTCATGGACACCCTCCCAGTCGTGCCTGTCTATCCAGCGCACTCTGCCCCCGACATACACCGCCGATACGTCCCATGAAAATACGTTCTCTCTTCAAGTTGCCACTTATACCCGCCGCCGGGCCCGATGTGTACCTGTAGCGATCGACGGAGGACGTAAACGCCTTATTCATGATGCTCGGTCCCGACACCTATGAAGTGTTTCCTATACGGTAGCGCACGGATGTCTGAAACGAAGTATTATGGGTACGCGATGACGATCGCATTGTACCCTTTCCCAAGCTCTTCGTCTCCTCGCTCGAGCCCATTTTCGGAGGCTCTACTACAGTGAAACTCATTGTATACCGCCGAATTTTCTTGAAACATTTCGTACCTTCGTCCGACACGAATCCACCTTACCGTCCACTACTCCCCACTTCCCTACTCAGGAACACCTCTCAAAGACCCGCCTACTCCCGCTGCGCAGAGCCTCGACGTCATCTCGCCCCAAGCCTTCAAACGTTGCATAATAGAAGCGACCGCAGCGAACGCTCAAGGCCTCGGCAGCGCAGGTCGCCAAGCGTGCAGGTCCAGCCTCGTCTTCTAACAGTATAGCAGGGGGCTCAGATCGCTCTAGCAGGTACGAGCCTGCATCCGCGCACGTCCAGCCCTTCCCGAGTATCGTACCGCAGACTAATTCTTTACGCAACGCTGCTCTTCTGAAAATCTTGGTACGTCATCTGGGTAGCATTTGCGGCAAAGTAGCGGAGACAGAAGCTGTAATGAGTCCTGACCAACGAGCGGATATGCGTGGCTTCTCGAAGCTCAGGATTCCGCTCAACAGCATCTCGTTTCTTCTTGTTCTAGAGGCCGCTCGTAAGGTGTGGCTGACTAAAGCGCTCGAGCCGTTTGACGAACGTAATGACGGCGCTTGAACGGCGCTACCTGAAAGTCTGGCGTTCAGTAGCCTCGACTCAGGCGCCTGAGGACTGACTGCAGAGTATTAGGCACGTCGCTCAAAGTTTATTTGAATCATGTCTTGTCTATGGTCGCCGTTGTACATAGGTACGATCTGGTACGATGCGTGGATAATTATCTTTTTCCCTTCTCCACAAAGCTTGGGCGACGCAGCTACAAATGCGCAAGTAGTATAGATTCGTGGACATGTCTGTGTACATATCCCATGATGATCATGATCTCTTCGGACAGGATGAGAACAATCTGCTAGGTCACATACTTGCAAAGTCGACGCACCGGGGACCAGAGAGGTGTACATCAGGCACCCAGAATTTCATTTGAGCCCAAGTCCAAACAACTACATATCACCCCAATGATAGGTAACCCACAGCCCCGCATCGCTCAAGCACACGGGAACGGCAAACGACCGAGTGGCAGGCGACACCACTAGCCCTACTCAGGCTCGCACACACTCTCCACACCCATGGTTCAGGGCTGCTTGCCTGTCAAAATGTGTCCTTTGTCAAGGATATGCTCGGGGCCCTCACGAAATTGCGCTCGGGGTGGCCTCACACCGACGAATCACAGATGCGCCACCACCACGGCTGGCCTAGTGGCCACGCCCTCCAACGGGCTGATGGGCGCTGGCAAGCGACTGACAAATGGACGACGCATAGATACACATAAGTTGACGACATAGAGTGGATGGTGGGATCGTGACGACACGATAATCTTCTGGTGGCATCGGATTGGCTGCGGCGACGACATGCTTGGTGGAGCGTAGACAGCAACTCAATCCCACTGTGCCTGAGCTGCGAGTGTGACTTGCGATGCTGCTTGATCTTCAGATTCCGCGCCAACTTTGCCATGTCACAGTCGGCGTACACCAAAGTGCGTGTACCAGACCAATGTTCCAGCGCCGAGGTGTCAGAGGTGCCAGCAGATATAACATCGATGGAAAAGACGACAAAAAGTACAACGCCTTGGTCAGGCACAAATGAATACAAGGATTTACTGAGGCGGGGGCTGGAAGCTGCCGCACACCGCATGTCGCGCATCAGCCATCCGCTCGCGTAAAGTATGTAGGGACCACGTACCCAGGAGGGGGACCACCGAAACCAGGGGGAGGAGGGAAGGGCATGCCCGGGGGACCTGCAGGGAACCCTGGCGGGCGGAAACCAGGGGGAGGACCGGGCATGCCAGGAGGCGCAAACGGCATGGGCGGGCGCGCGATGCCACCGGGAGCACCTGCGGATCACAGTATGAGTATATGCTCTGAAAACGCACGAAAGAAAATAGACGCACCGGGAGGCATCATCGGCATGCCACGACCTGCGGGTACTCCCCGTCCAGGACCGAACGGCAGCTAACGCAAACTAGTCAGGACCAGCCAGAACATGCACAGATCGCTGATACGTACGACATTCTTCTTGTCGTCGTCGGTTGCTGGCGGGGGGCCTTCTACGCTGAGACTGACGACGGTCTCACCGCGAAGGATCACCAGACCGAGTGTCCGCTTCATCTCCTGCACAGGGCCCGCCTCCGTCTCTCCAGGCTTCTTCTTTGGGCGTACGCGGCGGAATTCCTCGCACTCGGCAAGAACGAGGTTCATGTGGCGGTCGAACGCGAGCATCTGGCCGACGAACGCGCGGCCGTCGTTGATCGTGACTTTGAGCCTCCAGTTGATGAGGCTCAGCATTTTGCCGCCCTTGGATTTTGGCGGAGGCTACGGAAAACATCGTTAGAGCCGTATGGCCACGAGGGGTGCGTAGAGGACTTCACCATGGTGGGCAGAGGTTTTTGAGGACGGAGGAGGCGATGGGCGGTGGGCTGCAGACGATGAGCGCGAGGTTGCGGTCGTGCGCCAAATAAGACCAAACACCATGTATCGGCGCTTCATGATCTATGGGCGCTCTTCGACTCCTCTTGCGATCCGGCTACGACTCGTATACGCATGTCCTGCTTGTTAGTTTCTCCTCCCATTCAATCGCTGCATGACTGGTGGTATGACGCACCGTAAAGATTTCTCAAAGAGCCCTTATAGTCATCCAATAGGCTTATAGTCGCTCGACCCCGCGCAGACGGCTTGAGCCTCATAGTGAGCCTCATGACTGAATGCTGAGAGTTTAACACGTTCATTCCACTGCTCCTTCCGTCCGAATCCTGCTGGAGTTTTGAGCACCTGATGTGAGTCACCGAGTGTGTCATCCGCCTCCTGTGCTTCCTCCCTCGGGTTTTGTCGGTCTTACCCTCGGACGGTCGCCGAACACACTGAACGGTCACAAGCCGCCGGGCTCTGCTCACCCTATAAGTTACGGTAAAGCCCAGGGTTGCAATCTGTGGTCTCAACGGACTAGCCCAAGCCGTGTATCATCTACTATAGCTATGGCACAGGTTGTACGGACCAAGTTGACCAAACTGCTCGGTACGTCTTGCAATGATCGGCTCACCAAATATGATACTAACGAACGCAATGTGCAGGGTTACGGGTCCCAATAGTGTCAGCAGCCATGGCTTACGCCAGTCTTTCGAAGCTTGCTGTACGCAGTTCTCAGACATGACAACATGCGGCAAGAATTGAACAATTACGCAGGTGGAGGTATCCCAAGCCGGCGGCTTCGGATTCTTCGGAATAGGTAGGGACGATTCATGTTCTGGAGGGTTAGACCTTGGTTAGATTACCACATTGCCTACCAGCCGGAATCTCTACCGCACAACTGCGGGAGCAGCTTTCCAGCGCGCGTACCAGCATACCAGACCTTGGAGCGAAACCCCTCCCCATCGGATGTGGCTTCCTCGGATGGATCATGGACAGCAAGGAGGACGAATACAAGCAGCTTATAGACGTGGCGCTCGAACACGGCGTCCGGGCGATTTGGCTCGCATTCGGCACCGATCTCAATCGCTGGATTCAATACATTCGTAGCGCAAAGGCCAGCGCATACCCGGCGCACAAGCCGCTCATCTTTGTGCAAGTCACTTCGGTCGAGGAAGCACTGCAGGCGGCCAACGACTGGAAGGTGGACGTCATCATCGTGCAAGGTACATCTTCATGGCGCTTCACTATTGTCGCTATATGCGTTTAATATCACATCTGGGCGTTAGGCAACGAGTCAGGAGGCCATGGAAGATCCACTGCCCCCAGCACGATGGTCCTTTTGTCCGAGGTGCTCGCTGCCCTACCGGGAGAAAACTCACCTCCTATTCTCGCCGCCGGTGGAATCGCCAACGGCGCTCAGATTGCCGCCTACCTCACAGCCGGAGCGTCCGGTACGGTTCTCGGGACGCGCTTCTTGCTCACGCCCGAGAGTCCGTTCTCCGCCGTACAGAAGGCCGCCTTGCAAGCGGCGAAGTCGACGAACACGGTGCGCACGCTGGCGTTCGACCAGGCGCGCGGCACGAACAACTGGCCGGCGGGTATCGATGGGCGTGGCATAAGGAACAAGATTGTGGACGAAATCGAAACTGGGGTGGACGAGAAGACGGTGCAGGAGAAATATCGCAACGCGGTGCAGGCGGGCGACCCGGACTACTTGGTCATCTGGTCGGGGCAGGGCGTTTCGTTGATGAACGAGATTAAGCCAGCAAAAGTGCGTACTCGCGCCTCATTGTCATTCGGAAGTGGAACTCACTCGGGCATGAACTCCACTAGGAAATCGTCCAGGAACTGCACGTGGACATCGTCCGGGCCCTCCAGAGAGCGCAGCAGCTCCTTGGCTGATGAGCCTTACTAGTAAAGGATAGCAACGATTGCAAATGTCAGAGCTCGGTGACCTCCCCCGTCTGTCTAGCAGCACGGCTTCAGCTCGTGAATATTCTCAGTAAGCCAGGATGGTTGTGTATGTTCTGACTCGCGCTCGATGTCCGAGTGAAACATCTTGTATGGCCTCCGAGACCAGCGACTGTCTCCGTTTGCCAACCTCAGACCCGATGATACAGCATGAGTGCACCCATGTTCGTCCAACCATTAAAGGTTAACCTAGTACTGCATTAAAAGACTCAAACTGGCTTCCTCTCACAGGATGCCCGCCAGTCACCGTGTGCTAGCTCAAGGCCGCGGTACTTTGCAGAACAGCATTGGCAAACGGCCTCAGCCCTCAGGCCGATCAGCTGTAGATGCCTGGGTTCCATTGCGTATAAGATGGCCCATTGCACCAAATTGATACTGAACTCCAAGCTGCGCGCTGCACGACCATTCTCACTCTGATTCTAAGCTAACGCAGTTTCCAATCACAATGCAAACGGTGAACACCAGCCTTACCCGCCTTCTTGGTGAGTAATGCCCGTTTTCCGCGTAATCCACGCCGGACTGACTCTATTATTGCAGGCATCAGGGTGCCGGTCGTGTCGGCCGCAATGGCGTTCGCATCTTCTGCGCAACTGGCGGTATGAACCATCTCACGTAAAGCTCGTCCACCACCGACCATTCACTAAGACCGCATGTGTGACCCATAGGTCGAAGTGACCCGAGCAGGAGGATTTGGTTTCGTGGGAGCAGGTACGCAGCCAGCACCTGTGCAATTTTAGAGTTCCCCGTCCTGAAACGAAGTTTGCTACGGCGCGCACGGTCGCAGCGTTCGCCACGCCCGACTCGCTGCGGAAAGACTTGGCGTTTGCCCGGTCGAGCTTCCCGGACCTCGGGGACAAGCCGCTCCCCATCGGATTCGGCTTCATCGGCTGGCTCCTGGACGCCAACGAAGAGCAGTCGAAGCAGCTCATCGACATCGCGCTGGAGGCAAACGTGCAGGCGCTGTGGCTCGCGTTCGGCGTAGACCTCCACCGCTGGCTCGAATACATACGCACATCTCCCGCGAACGCACGCGCGACGCACAAACCGCTCATCTTTTTGCAGGCCACCTCGCTTCACGAGGCACTCGTCGCGGTGAATGAGTGGAAGGTGGATGTAATCATAGCGCAAGGTGCGTACGTACACTGGCACGCCACCGGTCTTCGGGATGATATCCGAAGCCTCTGATAAGCTCTTGCTTCTTCCTCGTCCCCGTTCACGGTCTCATACCGAACGCTCTCCCAGGGAACGAAGCAGGTGGTCACGGGGGCGCTGCTGCTCCCAGCACCATGGTCATCCTCTCCGAGCTCCTCGCCGCTCTACCGGTAGAGAGCGCGCCTCCTGTGCTCGCCGCCGGTGGCATCTCCAACGGATCTCAGGTCGCGGCGTACCTCACCGCTGGCGCAGCTGGCGCGGTATTGGGGACTCGATTCGCCCTCACGGCCGAGAGCCCCTACCCAGACTACAACAAAGCCGCCATCGAGCGCGCAAAGTCGACGGACACCGTACGCACACACGCTCTCGACTGGGCCTGGAACATCTATTCGTGGCCAAAGGGCATCAACGGGCGGGGCATCCGCACCATGATCGTGGACGACATCGATTCGGGCGTGCCGCACGAAGTGGTGCGGGAGAGATACGCCAAGGCTGCTGAGACGAACGACCCCGACTACATGGTGACGTGGTGCAGCCAAGGCGTGTCTTTGATGAACGAGATCAAGGCAGCGAAGGTGCGTAGCGTCGTTCTCCCTCCGCACGCTCTTCTTGCGCAGGCAGTGTGATAGACAAAGTTGCTGATCTTGAACAGGAAGTTGTGCGGGAGCTACACGCGGACATCGTACGTGCGCTGCAACGGGGACAGCAGCTCCTGGCCTGAGGACCGGGTCCGCATGCCCAAACGGACACCTATCTGCATCACGAACGACGAACATGTAATTCTAGCTTATCCGTCTAAATCGTCCCCGAGCCTTCTGTCACGCCCTATATCAGGGCTTGACCCATCCAGACATACTTACATGAGGGATCTCAGGGTCCGTAGGAGTTTGTCTACGGCTAAGTCCAGAAGCGTATGTGACATCGCAGCTCTGTCCGGGAGATGTCCCGTAGGGCGGCAAGGCACGAAGCTCATTACGTCCTTGCGCCATCTCCATCCATCTCTTCACTCGTGGAATCATTGCGATGTGCTGTTTTCAGCCTCGACTATCCACAACGGTGTTCTTCGACTCCCGCGCGCACGTCGACAGCGTTGGCTCCATCTCTACTAGGAAACAAAACCGCCGCTTTGACGCAGACAACGGTTGTCCAACGTCGCAGGAAGCATCCTTCTCAATTCAGACCGACCGGATGATGATCCGTATCACGACTGCAAGACGCGATGGCCCGAAGCCAGTCCACAGGGTGGACTGGAAATTCACTCGCGTGACTCGGCCATTGGGGGAGCATGGCGCTGGCTTCCAGGTATCGCTACGGCCCCTGGCCAACGGCGAACTTGCGGTTACTCACAAGCAGACGCGCAGTCATCAGCAGAGTGAAAACGCCGTGACTCGCAAGCCATGACATCCAGGGACGTTCGGCATCCGGGTCCTCCAGCCGGATGGTGGGAGCGAGGTGGTATAGACGGATCCACATGACCGCTCGGACGAGTCGGGCATCTTTGCAGCAGTATCCCCGGCCGGAGTAGCTCAGACTCGTGCCGCATCGTGGTGGCATTTGGGATGCTTGGGAAAGCGCTTCAAGGATATTCTCGAGTACATCTCTGGTCGCAACAGGTGTACTTCATATTGAAAGGTGCTTCACTTGCATACTTCTATTGTACTACGCATGCTTGGCGTGCTGCCAGCACGAGAGTCTACCGATGCTTCTTACACTGTTTTGGATATGGGGTATACAGTCCAGATAGCATCCCTCCACGCTGCATCCATCGCTAAAGCAGTTCGAATACAGTTCATGTTATGGATCGTCCAATGGCATGCACTCGGCGACGTTGACAATCAGCCAGACCGTTTGATGTAAGCCAAGCCCGTAACGCTGCTCATGCAAATTGCCCTACCTCCAGCACGAGATGTTTCACGCACTTGAAGACTAGATTAGACGACATCTTCGAATCGACAGGTACAGCGAATACGAGACAAGTTGTAATTGCATTCATGACGTTCTTTGAAACTTCTACTATTCGTACAACAGGAAACATGCTTGCGGACTGTATCTTGCCAACACAACAAATACATCAGTGCACGATCTCCACGACGAGGTCGCCCTGGTTGATGGAGTCCCCTAAAAAACAAAGATTGGCTCCTGTCTGTAACGGCATCTGAACCCAAAAGCTCACCTTCGTGAACGACAACCCTCTTGATATGACCAGAAACCGGAGCGGTGACCGCAGACTCCATCTGGTAATCGTCATCATGTCAATAACTTATGCAGAGACGCAGAAAGACAATGGTCACAAACCTTCATGGCGCTCATGACTGTGTAACACGAAGCAAGAACAGTGATCAGTAGTAAGCTCGTCCAGTCAAGGATTTTGGACGCACCGCAGATGGGGTCTCCCTTCTTGATTTCGGTGCCCTCCTTGACGCGGACCTCGACGACAACGCCGGACATCGGAGCACCAACGGAGCCAGGGTCGGTAGTCGCCCTCTCGCGAGACACAGTCTCGACCGCAGAGTTCTTGTCCTCCACAGATAATGCGCGGACCTGTGCCAGACATGGTGAACAAGTGTGCTATGTCGTGAGAAGTCTCGCTTACCTCGCCGTTGACCTCGAACCAAACATCACGCTGAGCACGACCCTCGATGACGGGGCCAACCGCCATGAGACGGATGATAAGCGTCTTGCCCTTCTCGATGTCGATCATCATCTCCCGGCCAATGTCGGGACGACCGAGGAAGTAGCGAGTAGGAACGACGCTGATCGAGGGCTCAGTACATTGTCAAGGAATGGCCAAATCTAACATACCTCAGGTCGCCGTACTTCTCGATGAACGCCTGATACTCCTCGAAGACCTGCATGGAGATCAGCATCGCAGGAGGGCGGTCTAGTACGGGATCATTCGAACCTTGGGGTACATGACATACGACGTAACATCGGAGTCGGTGATGTGCTTGCCAAACTTGCTGCGGAGTTCCGCCTTGACCTTCTTGAAATCGATGGGCTCGAGGCTCGCACCAGGACGGCCCTCGATCCTGGGCTTGTTGCGGATAATCTTGCTGCGAAGCGGCTCGGGGAACCCGCCAACAGGCTGACCAAGGTAGCCCTGGAAGAACTCCACGACAGACGACGGGAAGTCGAGCTGGTCCGCACGGTCCAAGACATCCTGCTTGGAAAGGCCGTTCTGGACCATCCATTGCGCAAAGTCTCCGACAACCTTGGAGGAAGGCGTAACCTTGATAATATCACCGCACTAGTGGGTAATGTGAGTATAATGGAGTCTGGTAGACGGTAGTTATGTTACATACTAGCTCGTTGGCTTCGATGTACTTCTTCTTGACCTCTGTAATGATTCTTAGCACCTACGTCTTGAGTGACGCAGCATAAATATACCCACCGGACCACTGAGTACCAAGACCGAGCTGCGCGGCCTGGAACTGTATAATGCACATGATGTCAATATGACTCCGTACTGAGGAAAATCTCTTGGCCATACCATCAAGTTGGTGTACTGGCCACCCGGCATCTCGTGGTCGAAGACACTCGAGTCGGACGCGCGGACGTTCGCCTCGAAGCACGAGTAGAGCATGCGGACCTGACTCCAGTACATGTTGAGCGCTTGGATGTCCTCGTAGCGGATACCAGTGCCAAGCTTAGTCTGCTCCAAGGCAGAGCAGACGGCACCCATGGGGGGCTGAGACGTGAGACCAGACATGCCTGCGGGCGCGTTAGCACGCTGAGAAGATCGCGAAGGACGAGTGTAAACTTACTGTCGATGGCCACATCAACAACGTCAGCACCAGCCTCGGCAGCTGCGAGCATGCTGGCAGTAGAGATACCAGCGGTGTCATGCGAGTGGACATGGATGGGCAGGTCGGGGTACTTCTTGCGTATAGCACCAATGAGCCTATGGAATGTCAATAACTGGGATCAAGAACGTGATGAGATGCGATGCTTACATCCGAGCAGCCTCGGGCTTGAGCAGACCAGCCATGTCCTTGATACCAAGGACATGGATGCCCTCAGCGACGAGCTGGTCGACGAAGTCAAGGTAGTACTGGAGTGTGTATTTCGTCTTCTTCGGGTTCGCGACATCACCAGTGTAGCAGACGACCGCCTCACAAACACCGCCGGCCTTCTTGGCGGCATCGATACCGAGCTTCATCTGCACGGACAGTTAGCACTGACCGAATTTCACTATTAATGCGATACTAACGTTCTCTGATGCGAGATGTGAGTACATTTCTCACAAGGAAATTATTGTCAACGTACCGATGTAGTTCAGAGAGTCAAAGACACGGAAGATATCAAGACCGTTCTCAACAGCCTTCTTCGAGAAGTCGTAGATCGCATTGTCGCTGAGGCAAGACGTCAGTTGAACGTATTGATGTTTATATAGCCAGGTGTAACATACGGATAGCTGGTGTAACCAACACCGTTGGCACCACGGACGAGGGCCTGGAAGGGAATGTTGGGGACGAGCTTGCGAAGGGTGCGCTAACATACGACTGTGAGCAATGCTGCGAATATCTTTTGCTTGGATGTTAGCGTACCAGGCGCTCCCAAGGGTCCTCATACAAGAAGCGCATAGCAACATCGAACGTTGCACCACCCCAGCACTCCAAGCTGTAGGCGTTAGCGAGCGCCCAGCTGGTCTCCTTCGCGATGTTTGCCATGTCGATCGTACGGAGACGGGTCGCAAGCAGCGACTGGTGGGCATCACGCCAAGTGGTGTCCATGATGAGGACACCGGGGTACTCGCGGACGGCCTTCGCGAACGCCTCAGGGCCCTTCTCGACGATGATGTTACGCCAGCCAAGTTCGCATGGACGAGAAGTATCGAGAGGAGGGCCATTGGGATCGTCACGGTTGGCGAGTTTGGGAATGACAATCTCATCGCGCAAGCCAGGCTCGCCCTGCTGACCCTTGATCGAAGAGCCGTTGACGGCGAGGTCTCCAAGATAGGCCAGCAGCTTCTGTGCACGGTTCTGGCTTTGTACAAGCTTGAAGAGCTCGGGCGTATCGTCGATGAACTGCGGAAGACATATTTAGCTTCGACTTGAGAGTGATATCCGCAGAAGGGCCTACCGTGGTCCACGTCTTGCCGCCGATGAAGACGTCGTGGGTCAACAGACGGAACAGGAACGGAATATTGGTCTGTTCTCGTGATAAGTAGCTATACTACATGAGCGAGGTACCATTGCGACATACCTTGACGCCGCGGATACGGAACTCCACCAAAGCACGCAGCATCTTACGGCGAGCAACCTCATACGTCGTGCCACTGACAGTGCACTTGACGAGCAAACTGTCGTAATGGGGCTATGATGGACGTAATTGAGTCAACGCCAGCTCCTGCAGCTTACGAGTACCACGTACCGTGATTTGTGCGCCCGCGAAACCGGAGCTGGCATCGAGACGCACGCCGTTGCCACCGGCACTGCGGTACACTTCGATCTTACCCGTGTCAGGCTGGAAGTTCTGCGACGCGTCTTCGGTCGTCACACGGCACTGGATGGCGAAACCACGCTTGGTGATAGCCTCCTGAGTAAGGCCAAGCTGGGGGAGCGTAGCACCGGCCGCAATCTGGATTTGAGCAGCGACAATATCGATGCCAGTAATCTCCTCTGGACAGAATTGAGCGGTTTTGCTCCAAGCGTCTCGCTGGTACTGACTTACCAGTGATGGTGTGTTCGACCTGGATACGAGGGTTGATCTCAATGAAGTAATGCCTGCCCATCTGATCCACCAAGAATTCAGCGGTACCCGCGTTCCTGTAGCCGACCGCCTTTGCCAACTTGATAGCATCCGCGAGGATGGCCCTGCGCACCTCCTCAGGAAGGTGCGTCGCAGGAGCGACTTCGACGACCTTTTGGTGGCGACGCTGAACTGAACAGTCACGCTCGAAAAGGTGCACAGTGTTGCCCATCGCATCAGCGAGTAGCTGCACTTCGATGTGGCGGGGACGCTCGAGGAAACGCTCGATGAAGACAGTGCCGTCACCGAATGCGGATTTTGCTTCACTGACAGCGCGTTCGAACGCGTTCTTGAAGTCAGATTGCTCGCGAACTACACGCATACCACGGCCTCCACCACCCATGGCGGCCTTGATGATGACTGTTGCATTCAACTACGGTCAGATGGTGCAGAAGGCAAAAGGACAGACGTTACGTACCTGGGAGGCCGTATTCCTTGATGAACGCGTCGGCCTCTTCCCAATGGCCGACCGGGCCCGGAGTACCAGGGACAACGGGGACGCCGACTTTCATGGCTGCAACAAACGTCAGTAATTCGCGCATATACTCAGGCCCAACCATACACACCAAGCGTGCGAGCCTTTGTCTTGTCACCGAGCTGGTCAATGACCTCGGGGGACGGGCCGACGAACGCGATGCCCGCCTGCTCAACTTTGCGCGCGAACTCTGCGTTCTCAGACAGGAAACCGTATCTGT
Organism: Cubamyces lactineus; assembly: GCA_022376465.1. Classification (NCBI taxonomy): domain Eukaryota; kingdom Fungi; phylum Basidiomycota; class Agaricomycetes; order Polyporales; family Polyporaceae; genus Cubamyces; species Cubamyces lactineus. The sequence goes on along the minus strand of JACDTU010000016.1, from coordinate 332,194 downwards.
CAACGAGAAATGCCGATGCATCCGACTTTGAGGATCATCAATGAAGTTGGCAAATAGGAGACTGGGTTCCTACCCGGGATGGATCATGTCGACGCCATGCTCGAGCGCAATGCGGATGATATCGTCCTGAGCGAGGTACGCTCCGACGGGAGTAAGCCCCTTCCCGACCTGGTATGCTTCATCTGCCTAGATGCGGGCCAATCAAGGTTCAGTGCACGGCAGGGACGCGTGAGACGCGTATATGCGTACCTTTTGACGATGGGCAGACAGCCTGTCCTCGTAGGAATAGATCGCGACCGTGTGCATAGCGAGCTCGTGCGCGGTACGGAACACACGGATAGCAATTTCCTGTATACAGATGCCGATGAGTACATGGATGATAGAGCGACTCATAGATAGAGCGCATACACCGCGGTTCGCGACAAGGATCTTCGTCAACGGGCCAGAGTGACCCGCCGCCTTGCGACGCATGGTCTGGATGGAGTGCACCGGAGTGCCCGGCGCACTGGGGGTGACCGCGAACATGGGAGCAAGACGCGGGGGATGGAGAGTGGCGGACGACGTTGTGGACGACGCCATGATTCAAGTTCTTTCAGCTGTGAAGGATGCGCCCCGCGATGATGCGAACTCGAGCTCGCTGTGGTCGACGATGAGGACGATGGGGAAAGGAAAGGAGAACGTTGGGGGATTGTGGGGGAGGGCGGAAGAGAGCTAGAGCGAATGGAGACGCGTAGATAGCGGAAGGGCGATATCAAGTGATCTCTTATGATCTCATAGATCTCAGGAAACCTCCGCCCTGTCTGGTTCCGATGGTAAGGTCCGCACCGTGCGGTGCTTTCGCACGTTTATGTCCATCCTGAGCCGGAGTTACTGCGGCTCCTCCGCTGAATATCCACCGCTCAACTCCCAAATGGCCTTCCGTCTACTCTTTGCGGGCTTGCGCACTCATGTACGCGTGAAGAAACCTACAAAACCTCAGCAACACCGCAGCACGCCGCGCAACGTTATCGTGACCTTGGACCTGTCCAAGAGATATCGCGCGCCCAGCCTTCGGAAGCTCTCCGGTCATAAAGATGCTCCTCATTGGTCCGTCGGCCAAGACACATCCGACGCCCCCATATTCATCCCAAGAACGGAAGATAAATTGTCTATTGCATGACTCGATCTGACGATCTGGCCCAGCATCATGCTATCCTCCAGAGTCACGCACGGAATGCTGCGTTGGGGTCTCAAGACGATCTACTCGCCATTGGAATGATCGTTGGCTGGCTGGCCTGCTCTGCCTTTTTCTGGTTGTTCTTCGCCACTGCATAGACCAATCCCGCGAAGAATCCAACGGCGACAGCAGTAACAGAACCAAAGGTAACAGGGTCGCCAAAGAATAGCATCCCCGATGCAGCGACGGGGAGCTTGTTCAAGGCCCCGACCATGCTGCGTGATGACGTCAGGCACAGCACGGAAGACGTGAAATGGAGGTATCCTACCTATAGGTGGTACTGCTTGTTGCTCGGATGCACCATGCAGTCGTATACGATATTCCGACAGCAGCCGCGCCAGAAAACGCGATGGCAAACAGCAGGAAATTGCGCGTAGCAGGGGGGCTGAACAGACATCATACAAGTCAGCAATGCGCGTCGCTCGCTGCCATTTCGTACCCACAAGTTTAGGTTGAGATTCTCATAGCCCCAGTTCTCTGCGACGATAGAAGCAACAGCCAATACGGGGATGGACAACAAGTTGTTGTAGAACATCGTGTCCCAGTCCGAGAAGCCGGTCACTTTGATCCGCTTGCGCATCGTCAGAACCTACGACCTCCATCTCAGTAAACCAGCCCTAACGAACGCAAAAACAATGCGGCTCACGTATGCAGCGCTTGTGGCACAGTTCAGGAACATCCAAAAGTATCCGACGTTCATCTTCGATATGACCCCGCTCATAGTGGATAAGCCGTTGGCAGCTTCCGCAACGGCAGGGTCCCCGGCAACCAGAGCGTCACTGATATCCGCCCAAGCCGCAATGATGGAGGAAATCACCTTGGGTAAGGGGCGAGGGTTAGTAGATTCCCCAAGGGCTGTATGCTGGAACCTACCATCAAGATGAAGGAGACTAGAGTCAATGCTGTCACCCTGCCTCCAAACCATATCACTTCGCCATAAGCCTGGGAAATTGTTTCAGCGAACCCGCAATTTCCGTATTTCTCTGCGTGCTACAGTAACTTACAATGAGGATGATTGTAAGGTTCTTGAAGATTGTATATACTGGGATGCTCAGGAATTGCTATGCCCAGAAACCGCGTGAGTATCTCGTCCCAATTATCTCGTCCGGATTAACGCGCCCCATTCGCCACAATGGTCACGGCAGGGAATCGCGTCGGTCTACTCACCAAGCTCTTCGAACCTGTGTAGATGACACCGACGAGCAAGACGCTGATTGGGAACCACGCCTTCGCGTCTTTGGAGTCAAAGTCACGGAAGGAGATGATGCCCAATTTCTTGACAGTGTAGACGCATGCAACGCAGACGGAGGATTGCATGCATAGCAAGAGGAAGTTCATATTGAAGTGCGTTCCTGATACGACATACTGCCCAAAGACAAACTTGGGTCAACATCTTCCCTAGCGTATACGAGGATGCTGAGCTCAGCGCAAGTATGCGAGTCTACCTTGTTCACTACGGTCATTAGGATTGATGCCAAACAGTAGCATACGATAGGTGGTACTATGTATCCAATGCAACACGGTTAGCTGCTTCATGCAACACAACAAGGAAAGGCACGTCATCGTCCTTGACACATACCTGAAGATGTAGCGGCAGCACCGTGTGAGCCCGAAGAGCCTGTCGCGATAGCTTTCTTCATCTCAACGACATCGTCTTCTCCCCTGGAATGGTTTGAGGAGCCTCTTTCCGACATTCCGGCAAGAGTATACCACAGCGAAGTTTAGCAAGCAGAGAGATACGTATCGAGAGCTAACAGAGCTATGAGAGTGTCCGAATGTTCTGTACAGTCTAGTTCAAGATGAGGTCGTATTCCAGAGTGAGAGCTAGCCTCGTCGAGCGAAACGAGAGGAGCTGGAGTGGAGCTAAAGAGCGGACGGAAAACGGCGACAAAGAGGACAGAGAAACGAGCAAGCGAGGTGCGCAGTTGACTGGCGTCGACAACACGGCCACAGGACGGCCACGGACTCGTATGAGAAGCTGAACAAGCGCCCATGACATCTGAATCGTAGTGCGCAGACCTATAGGGTTTGCATGCAGATCGCGTTTACAACATGCATATAGGCCTAGAGACAGCTTACACCTAAAGAATACTCGGTAGACGTCCGCATGTACATAGGAACCATCACAAGCAATGTGATAGTTTTACAAACAAATTCACAGCTCCAGATATGTTTGGTCTACAGCTGTAGCTTGTCCGAAACTCCAGCAACCAGGTGTCCGAGCCGGGGTTTCGCTTTCGGCCTTTGAAGGATCCTAATTCACGTTTGCGTACAATACATCTATCATAGGTGAAGAAGTGAATCAAGCATGTTACAGAGTTGTGGTTGATGGTAACGGAGCGAAGAGTGACATGCGGCGTGGGTCTCCTTGTGGCCTTCATTAGGTAGCGGATAGTATATCGTTTCAACGAGGACGCGCTACGCGTCCGCGTCAAAGTGGGGAGCCATCACGACTCCTGAGGGTATGTGGCAGCTGGCGGCGAATACGTGAAGCGGCGGCCCTGCGCAAGGGTTTGGTAAATCTTCCTCTGCGCATTCCAGTGAAACAGGGAGGCTGCACCTCGACCAGGTTATGATGCTCTTTGTTCATCCTCAGCTTCATCTGGATTCAGTTCCATGGCTACGGTCATGAACCTGCAAACCATGCTTCAGACAGGAGCAACCAATACCAAGAATAAGAATACGTACTGAGCGGCGTGAGAGGCTGCGAGGACCCGCATTGCGTCCAAGTTGACTTTCATCAGCTCGCAGAGATCGGCTGTCTGGGCGATCGCGCGCGACATTCTAGCCAAGCTGTGGCCCAACTGCATGTAGTTCCTGTCCTTCGCCTGGGTGGCGTTCGCGGGTTGTGACTGCATAGCGTATGTGGTGGTTTGGGTCGAAGAGAGCACTGCGGTAAGTACGGCAGGGTACGGAGCCCGCGGACTGCTGACTTGAGAGCGCTGAACAATCTGGAGTATACATGGGCGCCTAGGTGGAAAGCAGGACCGAGGTTGAGATGTGATCTGCTAGCACGTGGGCGCGGGTGATCGAGATTTGGGGAGGTGGAACTGCTCAAAATCTCGAGTCGGACGAGGCCGAAGGAGGCTCAGGCTCTCGCACCTCCGACACTCTCCAGCGTCCCCTCGGATTCCCTGCCTGCCCTCGTCGGCCTGTGCCGTGTTCCTGTTCATAAAACACGGTCGTCTGGTGAGATAGCTCTTTGCTGTCGCCCACCATGAACACCACAGCCGTTCCCTCTTTCCTTGACGCCGACCAACTGCGCTACCTCACCACCCATGCCCCATTCTACTATACCCCTCGGACCGCCCTAGTTTCTTGGGCTCCTGATCATATCTTCGCCCTTGCTGTCCCTGTCGTTGCCTACTGGGTTCTCAGCGGGTTCTTTCACATCCTCGACATCTCCGAATGGAAATGGCTGGACAAGTACCGCATTCACGAGAGCGAAGAAGTCAAGTCTCGAAATCTGGTCTCCCGCCAGGACGTCCTCATAGCCGTTGTCCTCCAACATGTCGTGCAGACTGTGCTAGGCTACTGGTGGATTGATGAGAAACCCGTCGGTGCACAGGTGGACCATCTGTCCGCCATCCTCCGTCTGGCGGGCCCCATGTCATGGGTTGTTCAGTCGGTATGCGGAGAGGAGCTCGGCGCGCATTTGCTGTCGACCAAGGGGGCTCAAGGCTTGTACACGCTGTACTGGTGGGCCATCCCCGTGGCGAAGTTACTGCTGGGAATGTGCGTATATGGCCCAGATACCGAGAGACTTCCTCGCTGACCCTCTAATTCCGTAGGTTCATCATCGACACTTGGCAGTACTTCCTCCACCGCGCGATGCATGTGAACACCTTCCTTTACAAGAAGTTCCACTCCTATCACCACCGACTCTACGTGCCCTACGCATTCGGAGCCCTGTACAACCACCCATTCGAGGGCTTCCTCCTCGACACTGTCGGTGCTGGAATCGCGGAGTGGGTTGCGCACCTGACCACCCGCGAAGCCATGCTTCTCTTTGGCATTTCCACGTTGAAGACCGTCGATGATCACTGCGGTTACAGGCTCCCTTGGGACCCGCTGCAGCTCATCAGCTCCAACAACGCCGACTACCACGACATCCACCATCAGGTCGGTGTCTCGTCCGTTCACTCCTACGATGGATGGTACACGCTGATACCTTGTTGTGACATTTCAGGTGATTGGGATCAAGTCAAACTTCTCCCAGCCGTTCTTCATCCATTGGGACGCCATCCTCGGCACTCGAATGACGCGGCAAGATATCGAGATGCGGAGGCAGCAGCGCAAGACACAGTAGAGTTATTGTACACTCACATCGTTATATGTACCCTTGTTCCGTAGGATTTCTTGGTTATTCTTCGTTAGCGTAGATGGTTGTAATCGGCATGTCTCCTGTCTTACATAGTTTCTCCTTACTCACGTACATTCTCCAACGGCCTGCCTGTAAACCAGCACTCCCCACTCGTATGACACGAAGCAATGAAGGTGTTGACGAAGCAAGCAATATGCAACATGATGAAGATATGAGGGTGACAAAGACTACCAGTTCGCGAGAGCCTCCTTCGTGAGTGGTACGCTCTCCATCTCGTGCTCGTACTCGACCTCCACTCTTGGACCGCCTACAACCCGCCAAGGTCAGCATGTATATACTGAGAGACTGAGAGCGACACCTACGTCTCGCCTTCTTTTCTGGACCCTTTCGAGGAGGCTTGTCTGTCCGTGATGGAGCTTTCCGCTTGCCAAGCGTCGACTTTTTGCTGGGAGGCTCCTCCTCATCCTCCCCACTGCTCTCGTCCTCTTCATCATCCTCCTCGTCATCCTCCCCAGACTGCACGTCACCTTCAGCATAACACCCCCAGCGTGATCCGAACCGACACTCACCATGACGTCCTCCAAGTCGCTCAGTCCATCCTCGTCCCCACTCACATCGCTTACGAACTCGCGCTCGCCCCACCCTTCCTCCTCCTCTTCCTCCTCCATATCCTCCTCGTCCTCCTCGTCCGTCTCGTCGTCCTCCATATCGAGCTCCTTGCCCTTGCCCTTCTCGCCCTCCTTCTCGCGGTCGAGCACCGCGCGCCACACCGCCTCGTTCACGTTCAGCGGCGCGTCGCCGTACGCCTTGCTCTTCAGCCGCTCGATGAGCTCCGCCTCGATCGACCTTTCCAGCTTCGCCGCCGAGAGCGCCTTGCGCTCCCGCACGGCTTCCCGCCGCTCGAGCTTTTTCTTCACCCCAATAAGCTTCGGCCTGCGCACACACACATGCACCAAGTTAGCACCAAACGCATTTCCACACCATACCCGCGGTGGGAGAACGGGAGATGCAAAGGGAGGACGCACTGTTGTCGGAGAGCAAGCCGCCGCATTTTGATGAGATACTGCGTGATTTTGGTGACTCGCTGCTTGCATTTGTGGATCATGAAGTTCGGCCAGTGGATGAGCTCCTTGTCGATCTGCTCGAGCGCCTTGGTGTAGTTGTTCGAGAGCTTGATGCGCTCCCACATGTGCGCGGGCGAGTGCGCCCGCTCGATGGTCTTCACATAGAGGTACAGCACACCTGTGGACAAGGACGAGGGTATTAGCATGATCCCTAACTCGGGTGCATGTGGGATACTGGACGGAGATGCACGTACCCTCCTTCTCCCTAACAGTCGCATACCGCGAGTTTGCTAGTGGGCAACTTTGCCTGTTGCACAACCCGGTGACGTTGTACTCATTTCTGCAGAAGTTCTGCGTCGCTGTCCTATGCGCCCAAGAAGGGCGGACTTGTTAGTACACCGTTTGCGGAGAACATGAGAGAAACGACGGTACGCACTTGACTTTATATGAGCAGAACTGGGTGTTGATCACCGACCAAATCACGTCGTCGCTCTGCATAACTACGGAGGTGAACGAGCGACAAGGGTAACAAACGGAAGCGTAGAGAGACGAGGCGGCGGAGAGGACTTGCTGAACTCAAGACCGAGCTCGACTCTCAAGAAAATCTGGGATGCGCTCTGTGATTGGCTGATGCCACTTTCCCACGATCAGGGCGCGCCTATGTAGGGGCGCCTGAATACCCCGTGCGCCCACCCTGTACCGTACACCGCCGCCCAACCCGACTAACCATAGACTACCACCTCCTGCTCATCTCTACAACGCTGCTACCCGTGCTCTACGCTCTCCTTAAATCTGCTTGTCATCTGAACACTGTTCAGCAAGATGATCCGTTCCTTTGCATCCACCACCTCCACCCTTCCCATGCTCGCTTCCATCCCGAGCTCGTCCCGGCTGCCCGCGTCTACGGTCGCACGAGTCATCTCAGCCAGTCCAAGGCTTACCAGCTGCACTAGCACCAGCACCAGCCATGCCCATCGACGCCGACGCTTCCACACGTCGCCCGCCCGATTCGACTTCCACTTCGACACGCACCACTTTGTGCAGCGCCTCGAGCGCGAGGGGCTCAACCGCGCGCAGGCGGAGGGCATCATGAACGCGATGGCCGAGGTCATCGACGAGAGCATACGCAACATGACGAGCAACATGGTCACCAAGGCCGACCAGGAGAAGGTGGAGTGCCTCTCTCCCTGACGCGCCGACGTGAAACTTACCGTGGTCTCTCACCGCCCGTGGACGCGCATCGTCGCCTCGATCTAAACCCGAAACACGCCATGACTTGATCAGCACCATTACACGCAACAAGTGGATTTTGCGCAGCTCAAGTCCGAGCTGCAGCTCATGGAGAAGAACGAGCTCGCGATGATCAAGGCGGAGAACGACCGTCTCGTGAACGATATAGAGAAGCTCAAGCAACGTTTGCGCGAGGAGATCACGCGCACGCAGGCCGGGGTGCGGCTAGACCTCAATTTAGAGAAGGGACGCATGCGCGACGAGAGCAGTAAGCAAGAGCTCAAGATCAAGGAGGTCGACACGCGTATAGAGCAAGAAATCGCCGCGCTGCGCACGTCGATCCAAGTCTCGAAGGTGCGTACCAGGAATTCAAGCCTGCACAACGTTCACGCTCATAGCACGTTGTCTGTTAGGCCACGACATTGCAATATCTCGTCGGCTTTGGTAAGTTCAAGTCTGTCAGCACGTCAGTGCCGCTCACCGTTCTGTTTATAGTCACCGGTTGTTCGGCACTACTCATGGCGTATATGCGCTTCCGAGTCTAGCCGGAAGCCTCGGCCTCGTTTGCGTACTTGCTTGGATCACGGACTACTCGACCATACACGGACGGACAGGCTCCTTCGTGAGAGGACGATCTTACAATCTTCATAGTTCTCGTTGGCCAGTGGATTATCAGAAGACGCGCCGAATCTCGCGTCGTAATACCTGTGCGTGTTCTACAAATGTCTTCATGTATGCGTTGTGGTTACATCTCGCCACCCAGATCTCTGTACCCATACCTGTATTCCTAAGTCCAAATGCTCACCCTATTGCACATTCTATCTATGTCCTCTAATCGTCTAGTGGAGGCAGGGCGTCGCTCTCGATCGACTCTCCGAGCGCGACGCGCTTGAACTTCTCGTAAGCCCGGTCCAAATCGTCGTTGACGATTACCAGATCGTGGGCACCCTCTTTTGCGTATTCAATTTCCTTGAGCGCTGTCGCAAGGCGCTTTGCGACAGCAGCTTCCGTCTCCGTTCCTCGGCCTTGCAGCCGCTGGCGAAGTGCGGCAAGAGATGGTGGCGAGACAAACAGATAGACGGGGTTCAGGTTGGTCGCTTTTATTTGGCGGACGCCCTGGGACGCGTGTGTTCGAAGGCGAGAAAGAGATAGGAAACCCCTCGAGAGGACGTACCTGCGCCTCGATATCGAGGATGCATCGCCGCCCGGATTTTTCGACCTCACGGACGGTCATGAAGCTGGTGCCGTAGAAGTTGCCGGAGAACTGGGCATGCTCGATGAACGCGCCTTGGGAAATGAGCTCCTTGAACTTGTCCTGAGAGATGAAGTAGTAGTCCTTCCCGTCCGCCTCGCCAGCGCGTGGCGCGCGCGTCGTGTCTTGAGGGTGCCGACCAGGCACGGTGTGAGCTGTCAAGGATAGGACAAGGCAGGGAGGCATGCTCACGGGAGACGCTGAAGCCAAATTTGTCCGGAAACTCGGCGAAAAGACGTTTGAGGAGGGTGCTCTTGCCAACGCCGGAAGGCCCAGAGATGACGAGAGGACGGAGAAAGTCCGCGGCGGGAGGCATCGCGACGAGAGGAATACAAGGGAGCCTGGAGGTGGCGGGAGGACAGAGGGCAGCTAAACGATTCTGGGAGATAATGTAAGTGCTGGAAATAGCAACTGACGCCTTGGCGACAAATTGTTGTTGTCAGAGTTAGCGGGAGGGGAGGGACGGGCGTCTGTGTTGCGGGTGTTAGAGAGCGATGGGAGAATAGACGCCGGTCTGGAGTGATTGAGCGGGAGAGTCGGACAGTCGTGCTCAGGCTCGTCCACTCTGCCTTCCAAGCCTTCCCTCACCTCCCTCCTTGCTCTTTCCCCTCGGGCTCCCCATCCCCCGCCCTCTCCCGCTTCCCGCCGCGCTCCCCTTCCTATCCTTACTTTAATCCTTCGACATTCCCTCTTCTTTCCGCACCCATCCCTCCCTATCTCTTCCAGACCGCCATGGGTGTTGTCTGCTGTCGGCCCCAGGTACGCCTCTCCTCCTTTCGTATCACTCCCATCTTTGACAGCTCACGCCGCCGTTTAGCCTATTGACTTCGATGGGGAAGTCAATCTCTTTCATTTCATCCTTCTGCGGTGCGTAGGGAAGGGTGCATTCGGCAAGGTAAGCACCCCGCCTGGTCTCTCCCAGCCCGCCTTGCCCATGGTCATATTATCCCATCTAGGTCCGGGTGGTCCAGCACAAGCAGACAAGGGAGCTCTATGCGCTCAAGTATATCAACAAGGCAAAGTGTGTTAAGATGAAGGCAGTCGCGAACATCATCCAGGAGCGTCGATTGTTGGAAGAGGTACCTCAATCCCGCCTACCCCCTACCTCACATTCTCCGCCCTGACTCATGATCTGCTACGCGTAATAAGATTGACCATCCGTTCGTCGTCAACATGAGATACGCTTTCCAGGACGACGAAAACTGCTTCTTTGTCTTGGATTTGATGCTTGGAGGGGATCTGAGGTGTAAGTTCCTCCCATCCGTTGCTCAATCACCACCAATACCGAATGCGCTGATCATCCCTTTTTCGTGTAGTTCACTTGGAGAGACTAGGCTCTCTGTCAGAGGAAATTGTGCGTTACTACGTCGCCGAGATTTCTTCAGCGCTTGCATTCCTCCACGAGCGACGGATAATCCATCGGTAGGCACCTCCATTCCCCTGGCCGGCTTCTTTGCGATAGCTACTAATAGCTCCATAGCGACCTGAAGCCGGACAATATCCTTCTTGACGAGCGTGGGCACGCCCACATCACCGATTTCAACATCGCGGTGCACTACTCAGAACGACGGTTGCTGCAAGGCGTAGCTGGTTCCATGGCATACATGGCTCCCGAAATCCTCGCAAAACGCGGCTACACCTACACAATCGACTGGTGGTCTCTCGGAGTCTGCGCATACGAGCTCATCTTCGGTCGTCGACCGTTCCGCGGCAAGACGAACAGCGACTTAACGCACAGCATTGCCAAAGATTCGCTGCGATTCCCTGAAGACGCTGAGAGCAGGTGCAGCAGGGCTGGCATCCAGGCGCTCAAAGGCGTGAGTGATTTTCCCATGCGTACTTTCTCGACCGATGCATTCTTTCGGCCATCCCTGCGCACCGTCGTGGAGCCCAGGGTCGGCGTATCGGCTAGGCTGGATCCTCAATACTCATGATTGATGGCTGATCCGCCTCCTCCAGTTCCTGGAACGTGATCCTTCACGGCGGCTAGGGTGCAAGCCCAACGGAGAGGGCTTTGAAGAGCTGAAGAGGCATCCTTGGTTCTCATGTATCGACTGGGATACGCTCGAAAGCAAGGAGCAAACGGCGCCGTTTATTCCAGACGTACGTTCTGCTTGACATTGGCATGTGTTACGTCTACTCATCCTGGTCGTGCTCGTAGAACAAGAAGGCGAACTTTGATGCCTCGCATGAATTGGAGGAGCTATTGTTGGAGGACAACCCACTGCGTGCGAAGCAGCGGAAAGAACGAGACATAAGCAGCCTGAGCGCTGAGATGAGGCAAATGGAGGAACAGTACGTCATCATGCTTCTCTGGCTTCTTTGGCCAAACCCTATCTCGGCATCACCGACAGTACACTAACCTGACCGTCCTTGATGATCAGGTTCACTTCGTATGACTTCAAGAAGATGCAGCGGCGGTCATACTACCCGCAGACGCAGATCGCCACAACGGTGACCGCCACGTCGTCAACAGGGCCGAATTCTTCGCGGCCAGTTACCCCCATGACGATAGGCAATGACGGAACTCAGGAAGGATACCCGTACAGCCAGAAGCCAATATCCGAGCACGACATCGGCGTCGTAGACCACTCAAGCCCCGTCGAGATGGCCGAGCTCAGCGAAAAGGGTCAATAGAGATCCATATACCCGCGCTGCGCTATCTTGAACCAGGTCGCCGACGCTTGCATGCTATACGCCCCACGACCTATCAGCGGCGAGGCAACGTCCTTGTCCCTTCGCCGTTTGGTTCTGATCATGAGCCCAGCTTCTCACATCTCATCTGTACCTCGTCTTGTTTGGTCCGCGTCAAGGTCCTCGGTGTAGTCTCGCGCTTCATATATTGATATCCATAGCATGGTCTCCCTCTCTCCATCTATCTTCTCCTGTCTCTATCGGCATTCTACTTCCCCCCTCCTCGCGCGCCCTTATCCAGACGCTATCCCACTCCCCTACTCCCCTATCCGTACTTTTTATAGTCGAGCCTTGCCGCCCGCCGCCCGTCCGTGCCTCCTCCGCGCCTGGTTCCAGTTCCGGTCGTCCTCGCTCGCCGTCGCATGCACATCACGTCCCGGATCCCCGCTCTCGATCCCCACGACCCCGCGTTATGCCCCTCACGTCTGCGCCCACGCACCGTCCCGCCCGTCTGTTCTGAACCGTTTACCCGTACCCTACTTGTACACCCTACTCTCCCTATTTTCTCTCCGTTCTCCACCCGCCGCCTCGCGCGTCCTAGCCATGATCGTGTCCCCAACCCCAACACACATAGTTCCCATCTGCAATCCATGCGTCGGTTCTTCTCTCTCCTCACCTTCGTATCTTCTTACTACCTGTCCATCTCATCCGTCCCTCTCTTTCCTTCTGCCTCTCTATTCTTTGCGGTCTTATAGTACCCTCGTTAATAGGCATCGCGCCGGCTACTGCTTGTGTCCCATACTTATTCCTTAGTCCCTATCCATTTCGTTTCTTTTTTTTCTCGTCGTCTGTTTCGTTTTGTTCTGTTTGGGATCGTGTGCCATATAGCGTTCGCCGCAATCACATTTCTTTCGGGAGCTCCGCGGAGGATCCGGATGGCTACGAAGTCCGCCTCGTCTGTGCCGTTGTGGATTACACTTGCACCCCTCCATCTCCTTTGCTCTTCGGCAGATCGTATTATATGCGACTGTCTTCCAATGGGGCGCATCTTCTCGCCGTTGTCGTTGTGTTATATTCTCGTCGACTTCGCCTTATCATGGTTCACATGCGGGGATGCAGTTGCACCCAGCGTCGTACAGTAGCATTCAAAAACGTAGTCGAAAAGAAACTTGTGTATACCCAAGTCACCCACAGCGAATATATACCTCCATCACAATCCCTCTATATGTACAGCGTCAGTCGTCGCCCATAGGTACTCGATACACACACAACACCCAAGCAAAGCACGAAAACGCGCACAAGGCGCGGCAGCCTCGGGATCCGGAGCTCGAGCTCTATCATGCCGCCCTGGACTTCCCTCCTTTGCGCCTCCGAGTCGCCTCCGGTCGCGCCTCCGCCTCTGCCTGCACCTCCGCCTCCGCTCGCATCCCCGTCGTCAAGCTCGCTTTCGCTTCCACCTTCGCCTTCGCGTCAGACTTCCCATCCTCGGTTCCGGGCGCAACGGCAGCAGACTTGCGACTCGTAGCGCCACCACCGCCACCACCACCTCCGCGGCCGCGGGGGGCGGAGCTGACGAACGTGTAGAGGAGCGAGCCGAGGAAGACCATGCCGGCGCCGAGCCCGAGCTGCGCGTTCCAGCCGTTCCCGAACCACCACACGCTGAAGCAGAGGCTGAGCGCCTTGCGCGTCGTGAGCACCAGGTTCGTCGACACGGACGAGACGTGCTGTGTGTGTGTGCATATGCGTATGTGGACGCGGGTAAGTGCCAATACGGCGTTCAAATACGCAGTTGTGGTCGTGTGCGTAGAGTGCGCGGCGTCAAAAGGATAGATGGGTTTGTGTCAGGGACGTTGTGCGCGCGTGTGAGGGGTAAGGGAGGAGGACGCACCGATGTGAGCTGGTTCACGCCAGAGACGCAGGCGAGCTGCGTGAGCATGTTCGCGCCGAGGATGGCGTATGGGATGATGCCCGAAAGACCGCCGAACGTCCTCAACGTCTCTGGAGAGAGCGTTCTTGGGTCAGACAGCCCACCGAAGCCGCGTTTTAGGTCCGGTATGAACAGCAGGAAGATGGGTAGGGAGAGGCAATGCTAAGAGCCATCGGCCATATGATGTCAGTGCCAGATGTCGCAGGAAAAAAAAAAATAAGAAAAGGCTTATCCCACCGTATAGAAGACGCCTTCTTTCCAGTGTGGGCCGTACTTGGTGTACGTGCGTTCCTGGAAGACGCCGAGGATGCCGGTGAGCAATAGAGAGACCGCGAGCATGACGACCCCGATGGTGTATCGCCCGACGTCTGGTGGGCTGCTGCTGGTTTTCGGTGCGGCGGGGCGGGAGAGCGTCGCCAGAACAACTCCTGCGGACACGAATGCCACGGCAGCCTGGGTTGCGAGACGAAGTATCAGACTCGCGCTAGCATCGATGGCAAGCCGGGACATACCACTTGGGCTATTGAATAGCGCTTCTTGAGCACAACGTAGCCAAGCAACATCGAAACGGCCAAGCCTGACAGCAGTAGTTAGCACCAAGCTAAAGCGGGTTCGTTCAGCGGATTTGAAAACAGCCTCACCAGCCGAGCGAAAGACGATTTGCACCGTGAGCGGCACTGAGAACGCAAAGACCCAGTTGTTGAGCAAAGATCCGGAGGTCAAGACCAGTACTTGCAATGCCCAGTCATGAAGGGGGACATGGCGCGGCTTCAGCCTAGGAATGCGAGTCCCCTTCGGGAAGAACAGAAAGGACGGGAGTGATTGGGCGGTAATGAAGAGCATTTGTGAGAATGTTAGCGTCGTCCCTGCGCCATGGAACGGTTAGCAGCTGCCCCACGCTCTACTGGTGGAGAACTGCCAACTTACCAATGTGCGCATTCATCTTGAGCAGCTGCTCATACGACCAGACGTTGCTGCATGTAGGACATGTCAGTGCCATCCCCTCAAAGAGAACACAACCAGGCTCACGAACGCGCAACATCCTCCGAAGACGAGACTTAGAATCAGAGTGTAGTCCACGAGGGAAAGTGCCACGGCCTGTCTCGTCGCCTTATTCTGGCTTTCGGAGCTTCCAACTGCTATCCCGTTTCCGTTCACAGCTTGAGTAGGTGTGGCAATAGCATTGCGCGAGGGCCGTTTCCTGGCACCCATCTTGCAAAGGTTACGAGGGAGATGAGATGAATGAGGTGGAGGAAGTTGCTGTCCAGGATGGATACATCGAGTGGCTATATGACAAGAATTCAGGAATTGCGGCCAGAGCTGGCCACGTAGTGTGGGCGTGGGCAGCAGCTGGTGGTAGAACAAGTATTGGCCGCTCTCAGAGCGACTGCCAGGGACCAGCGTCCGCCGTCAGATCCCTGAGAGCATCATTCATCACTTCCGGCCGTCGCGGACCGCCACCGGCTCTCGCCCTTCGCGACTCGATCGAGTACACCGGGGCAGGAGAGAAGGAGTAGGGAAATGATTGAACACGGGGAGCCATATCAACACTCCGTACAAGTATACCCAGTACCGCTACTAACAACGCGCACTGTCCCATGCGGCCTTTCAGCCAGGAGCCCAGCACTCAACGAATCTAGGATTACTTGATAACCTGAAGGGAATGATCTTGCGCAATCTCGCACGCGGGAATTTACATGCTAGCTTGCTGAATGAGTACAAACGACTATAGTACACGAGAGAAGGCCGTCCAAAGGCACCGTACGGTTCGTACGCGTGACATAGATTTACTAGCCCTTCTTGAATCCTGTTCAACTCGGTTAGTACACAATGGCTGTATAGGAAAGGACCGCACTCACCTAAACGACGACGCTCGTAGAACAGGTCCGTTCTGCTGGCACCTAGGTTGACGATCTTGGGACACCCATCGCGGTCCTTCTCTAACCTAGTACATTCGGCACAGTAATACGCGTCGGAGATACCTGCATGAATTCCGTTAGTACACAATCCCGGCATGATAGATTCCCAGACGCACCAGGTGAACCACAGATGATGCATCGTCCACCGTAAGTGCCAAAGTTGCATTCGTCACAGATGCGGACAAGGGTCTCGGGGCGTACGTAGGAATCACAAACAGGACTAGAATCAACTGGTCAGTATCTATGGAAAGCTGTACCGCAGACTGTACGACTTACCATTTGCCGTCACACTTCTCACAGAGACGACCGATGGCTGGAGTAGGGGATGGGTGAGTTACGCACAACGGGGAAGGATATCACAACATACCAATACCGGGTTGCCTCCGACACATGATCAGATCTAGGTATCACCGACGTCAGTTCAGTTCAAAGGGACACCTAGCAGCCAAAATATACTCACCAGGATGATGCTTGGACATGGTGGAGAGACGAGGACGTTACGGACGGTAGGTGGTGGTAGTGGTACAAGTCTGAGAAGCGCCTGTACGGTGTAATGCGCGCTTCTAGAGACTTGCTAAAGCTTGACTAAACCGGGGAGTCCGATTAGTCAGCCGACTCTAACAGACTCACTATGCTTACTTGTAGCACTGTTTCCTGCTGCTTCCTACCGTCTCTAGCTTGCTTTCTTTCTTTGAATCCTCGTTTATTGCCCTGCAGGGCCGGGCCCTATGGTAGGCGATGTAGCACGTATAGGTACCAGTGGATGAGCAATGTGGTTCTCTGTCATATGTAGGGGGGGGGGGGGTTTGGGGTGGCGAGGGTGCGCCGCATGCAATAGTATGTGAATATAGGCTATAGGTTGCGAGGGAGGACAAATGAGAAAGCAAGAAGACGTAGAGGCAAGGGGAAAAAGAGAAGAAAAAAGGGGGGGTCACGCCAGCCACACCGCGCCGGCCACAGAGTGGCAGGGCACCAGGTTCTAAACCTCACCGCACTTCTGGATAGCGACTGCGCTTCCGGGCTTCATGCCTCTTGCTGCGGGAGGGGTACGCGCGCGCGGCAGACACCGACACGGCATCAGAACTCCCCCGGCCCCAACGCGGAGGTTATCACCAGAGTCAGTGCACGGGTTCCGTGGCCCGGATAGCCCCCAGAGAGTGTGTCCGTAGCAATCCCATTACGGGAGTATCACGATCATTTCTGTGACACACAAAGGATGTATTCCATTGTACTCTCAGGTCAATTTCTGCGTCAAACGCACCAGAAAGACAAAGCAATCAGGTAATTTCCGGGGACAAGACTAGGTCCTCAGGATTATGTAAACTTTCTGGTACTCAGATAGCCACTTTTCACACAGAAAGGACACGGATAGGCACGCTCTCACTGCCATTTCTGGGCGGACGCGAGAGCTTACCTGAACGAGTCCCGGATTGCTCTTGGAAACCCTCACATTATTTAAAGTGTCAAGAAAACGGATTTCCCCCTGATACGACCGGGTAAGGATTGCTACGAGTAGCATTTTTGGAGGCTGTCCGGGCCACAGAACTCGTGCACTGACTCTGGTGTATGTGGGCAGCGTGCCCGGTAACTACAGGAACCGAAGCAAATGGGAAAAACGTGTGTAGAGGCGTATGTAGGGGGCGCGCTGTGAGGGGGGGCACCTAGTGGGAGGTGGGTCAGCAAGCCGCAACGAAAGGGTGGAGGAGTGTGCTCAGCGGTCATCGCCGGCGTCGCTGCTACTGTCGCTACCGTCGCGGTCGGGGATCTCCAGTGCTCCGAAGGCGGCGCGGAGGCGGCCGGTCGCGTTGATGTACCCGAAGAGGGGGGGATAGCGTCCTTGCTGTTGAGCAGGGTCTTGAGATTGCGGCCTGTGGATCCGAGAGGTCGATAATGAACCGCCCGGTAGAGTGTGTAGGTGGGGCATGCGAGGAGGTAGTGCGAGACCGTTTCCGGTGCGCTGCCACACGTCGGGCAGGTGGCCGTGTCCGCCTTTCCAATACGCTCCAGGAAGGCTTGAAGGGGCACGTGGTTGGTTCGAAGCTGGATGAGGAGGTTAGTATGGCGGCGCGGCAGTGCAGAGGTTAGCTCAGCGAATTTCTTCGAGGGCATAGTGCCGTCTATCTCCGCCATGCGGATCCCACGTATGGAGCGCCGCCAGCGGGCTGCGGCACACCGATCTAGCTCCATCTTGTAGTTCTGCCGGGCCCGGGTGGCACTCTGGGGCAGCGGTTTGCGGAGCGAGCGGGGGAGCAGCGCTGAGGGAGAGGACTCGCCACGCGCTGCCTCTTTAGCTGCCTCGTCCGCGGCCTCGTTCCCAGGGATGTCTGCATGACCGGGCACCCATCGGAGTGTGAGACGGAGGTGAGGGCGTGAGGCCTTTAGATCCCGCACCACTGTGTGGAAAAGGTCCGTGAGATAGCGTCCGGGGGCAGGGGACCGGAGCGAAGACGCCTGGATCGCAGCTGTGTTGTCCAGCGCGATGGACGCCGTCCGTGTGCAGTTGACCTCGCGCTGTAGTAGCTCCACTCCGAGAACCGTAGCTGCGATCTCCGCCTCATATCTCTAGCTTGCTCTCGACGATGTTTCCCCCATGCACATGGGCTTTGGGTTCCATGAAGGATATTTTCAAGGTGCATTGGGCCATTTAACTGACAATCACCACGATGTGCAGCGCCAGACGGGTCAAGTTCATTTACAGCATGGAGTCAAGCGCTTCGCCTCAGACGAGCATGGTGCTCAAAGGCTCTCGAGTTTGGCTGAGTGGCTGCTGTATCGATATCCCTCTATGCGAACGGCTGAGCTCAAAGGCACATTGCTGGTATGGGAACGCGCCCTGATTTCCATGTTGCGGAATGCATCTCAAATGTCAATGCTGAGAGGCAAACACCGCCACTGTGACTGGTATCTGCGAGATTCGGGCCAAGACTGCGCTCCGATGAGCCTTGATAGCTTGATGATACGATGTCAAATTTGTGGACGATCTGAGTTCAAGAGGAGGCCTCGTCACATCACTACCGGTATGCGATACTCATTCGTCCCGAGTATAGGTACGTAGACGGTCAATCAAGAGTTAAGTAGCGCGAGCCCTTGGTCGGACTGACGGGAGAACGATAGGAAAGCCGAGATGAACACCATGACATTCTGTCCGAGTTAACCGACTGCAGCTGTAGTTTTGGGCTCATCAACATCGGTCCTGTACACCTTCGTTGGAGACCGGGAGTTTTAGGTGTGTCGTTCTCTTGTATGCGGGAGTTGGCCACGCTCCTAACACCGTTCAAGATTACCTCATCTAGCATCATACATTACTGCAGTATCCGCTGCAAGCAGCAGCTGAGCACTCAGATGAATACGCAGCGGGTCGTGTCTCCCAGGTTTGTGCATCTTGTTGGTTTAGCGAGTCTAAGTATTACCTGAGGAATTGGAATCATCCGGGAGAAGTGGAAGCGTTACATAGCCTTGGCTGCGCGGTGTGAGTACATGAGATTCGGCCGCCACATTGCATCTGTCTATCAGTCTTCTCAGCCCAGCTTGAGACCCATATATGACCCGCCAACTCGTTGTCAATCCAGGTCAATCCCCCAGAACCACCGCCTTTTCGGTAGGGATGGAGTACCTACCCCTTGAGACGCTTCAGCATATCTTCAGGTTCGCCTGCCTCGACGACGGACATACAGGCTGCTCCTTGTCGCGCGTTTCTTCAAGAATACGCTCCGCGGCGCGCACGACTCGATTCCAATCCATCAGCTTCCGCGCAGACTACGAGCGCGTCACTGCGTTCGCGGCGCTGTACAAGGCGCAATGCGCAGCTTCTCCCGAGCATCACCCTCACATGTGGCACCTCGCCATCACCCTCCCCCCGCGGCTTGTAGACGAGCTGTGTGAGGTCCCACAATGGCACGAAGGCCTCCGAGATCTCTTCCGGGATGTGGCGAAAGACCTACGCTCTCTCCTGATCTCCGTTGACAGCGAACGTGCCCATGCACTCCAGCCCTCGTGGTCCATCTTCGACTGCCCCTTCCCCGTTCTGCAGGACGCCACAGCCGTCGCTCTATCCGACATCGCAGTGCTTATCGACAAGTCGACCGCGGACCCGATATTCCCAGCCGCCACTCATATTCACCTTGTCGCTACTGCGCGGATGTCCTTCTCGCTCAACCTATCTCCGTGGCTCGCTCACGCGCCACGCTCTACGCATCTCCGCATATCGCATATCAACTACTGGGACAGAGGCATTCCCAAGGACTTCGAGCATGCACTAGGCTTCTCGCTACCGCCGCGTCCAGACCCAGCGATGCAGTCAGTCCGCCGTACGCACACGAAGCTATCGAAGCCCCCACGTCCAATCACCCATCCTCATCTCCGCTACATCGCGCTCCAACCCATGGCCGCGCCTGCACCTGGCGGCTGGTGCGGTACAGGGTTGTCCGCCTACCGCGCTTTTATGACATGGTTGGACCGATTGGCAACGTACAAGGGGCTGGTCGACCTTGAGGTAGTCTCCGTGAGGCCATTCGCGCACCAGGTGTCGCATGCACAGTGGAGAAATCTGGCGACGCAGAAGTGGTTGGACCGTATGAACGGCGGACTTGGATGCTGGGATGCGGACAGTGCCGTTGTAGATGAGCGTCTACGCGTGGTACATACAGCGATTTGATAAGGTATTGCAGTGGCGCAGTGTAGAAGCTTGTTTGCCGTCGTGTAAACATGTGGTAGTACATCAACCATAAATACCGGGCTCAGAAAACAGCGGATGGAAAGCACGAAGAAAACATGACGATAGCGAGCAGGGACGATATTAAACGATAAGCTAACGAGTAGATAGCAGGCCAATAGACAGCAAGTAACAACATCACCGAGAGCAATAGAAACCTGGACACTATGGTTGCACCAGGCCGTCGTCTATCGGTCTAATAACACCTATGCGTGGTTGTATTGTACCACGGCCGATAAATTCCGCAGAAAGGAGGACCAGGTCGTCGAATGCGACTGGCTGATCAAAGAGAGTAAGGGCATCCTCCCCAGCAACCTGTATGGCGGCGATGATCAGCAGCAGACTGGCATAAGCTGGCTCCACAGCGCATACCGCAAGCTTCTCTTGAAGGTCTTTAGCAATCATAACGGCAAGCTGGACTCGAGTCTTGGGCGTACGCGTCTTCTCGGTGCGGATTCTTGGCTGAGACGCCGGCAGGGGACAGGAAGAGAACTGACGAACAGCTACATAAGACACCTACACAACATGGATGAGGGGCCAGAAATGAGACTCACGCGGTATTGAATGCTGCGTCTCTCGTTCTTGATAATGTCCACGTCGAACGCTGGACAATGGGGGTCGCGGATGGTCACATGGTCGGCCAGGATACTAGAGAGCGATATGGCATGATAGTTGACCACCACCAGAACCTCTTGCTCAGGCTTGAACGCATCTTGCGGGATGATCTGCCCTCACGCATCAGCACATATCATCGGTGGTCACTGCCTAGAAATAACAAGACGTCCTCACCACAATGCGAGTCATACCATCGAGAAGCTTCGCGTTCAGGAGCGTCCAATTCCCCTTGTCCCCTCTCAGGTATTGCATGGCTGAGAAGACGTCGGAGTGGCTTGCGACCTCGACCTCTGCCACACTTTGCGGCGGAATCTCGTTTGTGGCAAGGG
Organism: Cubamyces lactineus; assembly: GCA_022376465.1. Classification (NCBI taxonomy): domain Eukaryota; kingdom Fungi; phylum Basidiomycota; class Agaricomycetes; order Polyporales; family Polyporaceae; genus Cubamyces; species Cubamyces lactineus. Next base: position 310,973 of record JACDTU010000016.1, on the reverse strand, counting down.
TAGCGTTTTCGCCATCAAGCTGGTAACCGGTATAATTAGGTAGTCAGATTACCAACGATCAAGAGGCATACCACACTGCCTCCCTGCCACAATCCACTGGCCTGCTTGACGAAGACACGAGCTACGTCGCCTACATCGATGACATCTGTCCCGACGGGAAACACCGCACCATCTGCCTGCAAGTAATGGCGGAGTATCAATATGCAGTGATGTAGTGGATGAATTGGAGCACTAACTAGCTCGATGCGCGGCGCGCCGCTATCGTTGAACACAGGGTGAGGAAATTCAGACATCAGGGAACGGCAAAAATTGAGATCTGAGTTCGTCCTCGACTCATTAAAAGATCAGAGGCCCCTATAAAACCCCGCAAAGCGATGGGTATACGCCGCGCATCCTGGGTGTTGTTTGGATATCAGGATTAGTATGGCATGGAGGAAGAGGGCCCAGAGGGAACGCTAAATTGGTATAAAATGGCAAAGGGCTTGTATATCTTGATATCGGATGCGTCCTTGGTGGCGCTCCGCCTCGTAGTCTTCTCAAAACATGAGACGTGTCAGCCATAGGATAGAAAGGGCGCAGTGGTATGCGTTCGGCAGCAGTGTACCGATCCGGTGGATGGACGAAGAGAAGACGAGGATATCGGTATATCCCACAGCCTCTAGTAACCGTGGAGGTACAACGCAGAAGAAGGCGTGTCTCGCGGCCCCGAGAGCAAGACCACATCGAGGCGGGAGGGGGATATACTGAGGATTTTCATCAGCAGGACTCGTGCGAGACAAGCAACAGATGCTATAGTACCTCCGGGATATGTGCGTCTTGCTAGCCTGCTGCGATCTGTTTGACAGCTTGTCAATTCCCGATGCCTTAAAAGTCGGAGGAGGTTTAGCCGGCGACGTTCTACTTGTGCAGGAAAGAATAGGCCAGCGCTCCTCCACTATGATGACCGCGGCGCTTCCACCTCGCATCACTGAAGAGAACCTTCATCGTCTCAAGGAGCATACCGACTCGGACGATCTCTATTGTTATATCTAACTAGTAGCCCGTCACTTATCCTGCTAGAGTGACAGGCAACTTGTTCGTCCCCCGAATCGTCTAGCAAGATACGTGGATAAACATAGGGCTCCGAGTCTGCCATGAGAAGCTTTTGCAAAGTAAGTCGTCGTCAGCCGTGGCGATATCTGGACTTGGGCTAGTACCGGTACGGGTCGGCATACCTGGTACAACTTTCCAAGAAGCAAGCGCGGGGCGCGCTATAGTATCGGCGAACTCTTGTCTGCCTGCCTTTGACTGTCCAGCTTCGTCTTCGGGATCAGCTGAGTGTGGGAGTGCGCGAGGTGCTCTCACGAAAGGGTGGGTTGGGTTAAGGCGGGTTCGGGCGCGCGTTGCGATGAGGTCGAGCCGCTGGGCGGGCGGTTCGAGCTTGCGTCGCGGTTTCCTTCTCTAGAGCAGAGTGAGCAGAGTGAGTCTTTCATTGTCGTAGCTACAGTTACAATTCACTAGCAAGCGATAACACAGAGGAGGGTGGGTCGCAATTTCGTTGTTCTGCTCGATTGCCGTTCCGTCGAGGGGCGAGTACGATGGGTGGGAAGGATGATGGGGGAAGAAAGCTTCAGAGACTCTAGATCTGGCGCCGGTGCCGACCAGTAGATACCTAGCTTGAGTAGGAGTCCTACTATAGGAGGGGTTAATTCGCCCTTTGGCATATAGCACCGCATGGGTGGCGCTGGCTGCGAGATTCCAACAAAGTGCGGTCGACGCGTGCCAGTGCTTGTCTAGCTGGTCTGGCAGATCGTCCGACTTGCAATACCGTCTTCGTTACTTCACGCGTTCGACGGACGCTGTCCTTTGCAAGCTTGTTCCCGAATCCGTCCGTAGGATAAGCGGCTGCCGTGCACATCCATCACACCAGACCAGAATTCGTCGTTCCTTAGTACATACGTTACCACAGCTGAATTCTGAGGAGTGCTTCGGCGGAGGATCCGCCTTGACCATAGGCTACAATTAGCTTGGAGGGTCGAGGAGGAGGAAGGGGGCTTTGGCCGCAGAAGCAGCAAACGGAGATGAAGGCGTGGTATGGCATCAGAAAGTGATTGCAGGGTAGCATGAACAAATGTACGAAGCAGCAGCAGCAGCAGCAGAAAGCACCATGCCGAAATCTCTATATCACCCTCAAGCATTATACCCATCCCTCCCTCCATCCGATCGTACGTCCGTATGAGCATTCCCCGTCGCCAGGCAGGCGCGCGCAGCGCAGCCACCGGAGAGCCTTCTTCCAGCATCTGCAGCAGCGGCAGTCAACGCTCGCGATCAGAACTTGTCCCCACCAGGACGGATGCTGCGCGACGGCGAGCGCGCAAGCGCGTCCACCTCGAGGTACCCCGCGTTCCCCAGCGTGTCTCGCGTGCCCTTCCTGCTGCGCCCGGGCGACCCGGGCGAGCGCGGCGACGGCGGCGCGTCGAGGTACGACGACGACGAGAACGGGGCGACGCCCCGGGGGAGGATGATCGGCTGGATCGGCTCCGTATAGCGCAGGTCGAGGTCCTCGAGCACCTGCTTCAGGTTGCGCATGAACGCCGTCCGGCGCACCCAGCGCCCGCCCCAGTCCTGCCAGTTCGGCCGGTGCTCCATCGCGATGATGAGGTGGATCGCGTTCTGGTACTCCATCTTGTCGATGTTCACCGACACGTTCGACCACTCGCGGTTGTTCGCGCTCACGTACGCCTGCAGCCGGATCCGCAGCTGCTCGATCAGTTCCAGCGGCGTGTCGTACGCGACCATGAGCGTCGTCGACTCCCACATCGAGCTGCTCCGGCGCAGGTTGTGCACGAGCTTGGCACTCGCTAGTAGCGAGTTCGGTGCGATAATTTCCATACCGTCCACACGACGGAACGTCGTTGAGAACAAGCCGAATTCGCGCACAAATAATGGCTGTAGATGTCTAGTCAGTCATACTCGTTAGTGTGCAGAATTCATGGCACTATACCTGATCGTCAATCATAACCAAGTCACCGACATCGTAAACATGAGTCGAAAAGATGAAGATAAGCTACAAACAAGCATCACGTTAGACCACTAATCTCGGAAGTCGCATAGCATAAATTACGTACCGACTCGAAGAGCGTCTGCGCCGAGTGCCCGAAAATGAACGAAAAGCCGACGATGATCGTCGCGAGCGGAACAAGCGACGCGATGGTGTTATTGCGGTTGAAGATGAGCAAGCAGATGAAGATGAAGATCATAAGCACGACGGAAAGCATGACCGCGTCCAGCTTCGCGACGGCGGAACCGACGTCCTACGGGCCAGATAGTTCCTGTCAGCTGCGCCGAACGGCTATGAAGAACCCCATTAAACGCACCTTCAAGCTCGCCGTGAGGGCCTTCCGCTCGCGGTAGATACGGCGGACGGCCTCGCGCATCTCGCGTTTCGATATGTCGCCATTTCCATCTTTATCAAAGAGAGCAAACGCTGCGTGCTATCTAGATGTCAGCGCCTTTGATCTCCATGACATAAAAAGCGCAATAAACATACCGCATCCGCGACCGTCGGGAAGTACGGGTAAAAGTCTACAACCGCCATGCGCGCGCGCTCTCAGCATGCGTCCCGGATCCACGCCCCCAAACATACCACGACAAGCGACGACAACGACTCACCTTCGACAATCAGGTGCTGCCGCGGCGGATGCACGTCGCTCAGCGCGCTGAACAGCTTCCGCGCCAATTTGCCCGCGCTCTCCAAGCTCCCAAACTGGCTCTGCGTGACCTGCTCGAGCGCGCCCCCGAGCTGGTCCACGATAACGGCCGCGACGACGTTCCGCCTTTGCCGCTTGTTGTTCCGCTTCACCTCTTTCTTCTCCTTGAGCGGCGCGGGCGACGACGACCCCGACCCGTTGCTGCTCGTGCCCCCACGGCTGTGCATCTTCTCCGGGGAATTGGCGCGGCTCCCGGGACGGCTCCGACGGCCGTTCATACCCAGGATGTCCAGGCTCGACCCGCGCGAGCGATGTCCCTTCTGCCCAGACTTGTACGAGAACCGCTTGGGCGCAGGCTGGGCGTTGGAGAGCCGGTCGAGCGCGCGTAGACCGAGCTGGTTCTCCGCAATACGATCCGCGAGGGCCTTCCGGTGGAAGTTGATCGCGACGTAGCGGAGGAACGCTTTTTCTGCAAGTAGCAACAAACCGCCAGAGAACAAGGCCTTGGGCCGAGTGAGCCGCACGATTCGCAGTGGCACGCGACCGAGATGAGACGTACCTCCATGACGCGGTTGATGATCGTCCAGTATGAGCCGGGCGGATGGTAGGTCGAGCGGATCACGGAAAGCGCTATCCACATCCACGCAATGTCGAGCGCGAGTTTGAGCCAGCCGCGCACGGCGGCGATGAGCTATGCACAGTGTCAGACAGGTGCGCGCGTACGCTCATCACAAGTGTACCGCCTGCTTACCTCGATAGACACCCTCGCGCGCTCGACCTTATAGCTCGTAATCCGAAGCAGCACCAACACCAAATGTGGGATAGCATCGACGACGATGTACGTCGCGACGCCGGCCGCCCACGAGATAGCGAGCCACAGGGACCAGACGTGGACCTGGGCCTTGACGATGCTCGTATTGAAGCGGAGGTTCACGACGAGGAGCGGGGTGATGAGGATGCCCGCGCCGATGACGCCGACGAGGAGGACGCGGAAGAGCTTGGGAAGCTTGAGGAAGGCGCGGTAGAGGGCGTGCCCACGGCGGGCCTTGATGGAGGCGGCGATGTGCTGTGACTTTGCGTCGTCCTCGGCCTCCCAGTCGAATTCGTCCTCGGACTCAGTCGCGGTGGAGGCGGACGAGTCCGAGTGGTCGTCGTCGTTGTCCTGCTTGAGGAGCTGGTCGCGGTCGACGTGCTCTGTGGGCGGGTGCACGATGTCTGGGACTACACGCTCGTGGAACGGGCGGGGGTCCTGCTTCTGGTCAATGATGGTGAGGTCGATGTCTTCTTCCGGTTGGCGAGAGGTGGGCATGGCATTAGCGGGTGGGAGCGAACTCGGGGCCTAACGAGTGTGGGTGTATGGGGCGTGGAGGTGGGCGTGGCTGCGGGAGAGGAAAGCAAGAAGGAGGAGGAGAAGGGGAGAAGGAGGAGGAAAAGGCAGAGAGAGGTGGCTGAAGAGCGTGGCAGGCAGGCGACGGGAGAGATGCTGGAGCGATCGCCAAGTGAGGGCGAGAAGTTTGTCGAATATTGACCGGATGCCCGTCTCGCTTACCACCCTCCTCTAGCCTCGACCTCCCGCTGTGTTTTTGTGTCTGAATCATCTCCGGCTCTCTTCCCTGTGCTTTCAGCGCACGCGCCTCAGAAACCAGAGAGACGACGCAGAGAGGACCCTCGTTCCTCGCACTCGGCACGTATCCTTCTGCCGCGCAGTTGTGGCGCTGGGGTGCAAAACTCATCTCGACTCTCTTCACCGTGCACGACCTGCGAGCTGTCGCTCTTGTCTCCATGAATCCACGCAGGCAGTGCACCCGCATCTCTCCCCAATGTTCCCGCCAACTCAGCCGCGCAGAGAACTGATGATCAAACCGGTCTGAAAGCACAAACGGGCGACGGGCGGTCTGCCCAAACCGCTTGCGCCTGCATAGACCGGCGATCCAAATCGACCGCTCGCTTAAGGGGTGATGTCATCCCGCCCGATTCAGGCAGTCCGCTGCCCGCTTCCTCCGCTGCCACGCTCTCGCTGCGCTGTCCGCCCTCGATATGCTTACTCCACTCGGGTAATCGCCTTCTCCAGCGCCCGTCTCTTTTCCATTCCCCATTCTACAACATTACTCAACGCCAATCTCTCTACGTAGCGTACTACTACTCCCTCTATCCACGTTCAACCCAAGAAACCGTTCTTGTTGCATTGACCCAACTTGCAGTGGCCCGCGCTCTCACGCGAGACCCGCCTCCGCCGCGAGCGAGTGGAACGAGCTCTGCTTGTTCGCGAGCAGGTTCTTCGGCGAGTCGAACTCGATGACCTGCATAAATGACAGCACCCCATTAGATGCACCATCACACCACAACACGCGCCCTCCTGTCAACTAAGAGCTCGCACTTACCCGGCCTGCGTCGAGCACCAACACTCGGTCCGACTCGAGGATCGTGTTCACCCGATGCCTGTGATAGCAGCAGTGCGCATCTGTCAGTTATGCGTGCGCAGTACAGTAGGGGTGAGAGCACCAACGCGATCGTCAGCATTGTGACGTGGGCGAACTGCGGCCCACGGATGATCTCTTGAATGGCGCGGTCGGTGTCGAGGTCCACAGCGGACGTCGCTATAATGCGTCACCTTCAGCCCACTGAAGCCCATCGTTTCAGAAACCACGCACCTTCGTCGAGCACCAAGATTTTAGACTTGCGCAACAACGCACGCGCGAAACACAACAACTGCCTCTGGCCCGCCGACAACGACGACCCGCCCTCTCTCACCGCAGCGTCCAGTCCTCCCGGCAGCGTCTCCACAAACGCCTTCAAGTGCGTCTGAACATCAACAAACCGCACAAGGCACAAGCCCCGAATCAATGATCAGTACACACACGATCCCCGGCGGCCACCGAACAGGACCCGCGCGACACGCACCTGCTCAAGCGCGACCCAGATCTCCGCGTCGCTCGACGCGCCCGTGGGGTCGATGTTCTCGCGGATCGTGCCCTCGAACAGGTCCGGGCTCTGCGGCACGATGGAGATCGCGGAGCGGACTGGAGCAAAACGTCAGCTGGGCTGCGCGTACACGCATGCGCATAAGCGTGTCTATGAATGCCACTCACGGTCGTGCAGGCCGACTTTGGTGATGTCGACGCCGTCGATGTAGATGGTGCCGCTCGCGGGCTCGATGATGCGGAAGAGCGAGAGCAGGAGCTGGTAGCATCACGCCGGCACGTCAGCCCTAGTGTCTGAATATAGAAGCCCAAAAGTACTCACCGAAGACTTCCCAGATCCCGTCCTGCCCACGATACCGATCTTCTCGCTCGCGCGCTGTGTGGAGCGCACCATCAGCATCCATCAAACACCCTCATCTCCACTGCGCTGCGTGGCACGTTAATTGCAGGAGCACACTCACAATCTTCACATTAATATCCTTCAGCACCAAATCGAGCTCGGGGCGGTATCGCGCCGAGTATTGCCTGCGCACAATTGCAAGGTTATATCGAGCTCCACGACGAGTGTGAAGAGTGCATGGGTCGTGTGCGTACCTGAACTCCAGCTCGCCCTTCGACGGCCACTCTTCCGGAACAGTACCTGGGACCTCCCACGGAGCCTCTGGGGGAAGTTCGATATAGTGCAAGATACGCTCGACGCTGACGATGTTCTGCTCGACCTCGCTCGCCGAACGCACCAGCCAGTTCTACCAAGCCTCCCAGTCAGCACGACACGCTCGTCCCGTCTGGGTATTATCAGGTGACTCACCAGCGAACCGGTCGTGTTCAACGCGTACGAGAGCACGAAGCCGACCAGACCGGCGTCCACGCCCGTCGTCACGAGCGCAACGATCGACAAGAGGGCGGCAACGAAGATGATCGTCGACCCGACGAACTCCAGGCGAACGGCGAGCCAGCGGTTCACCGAGATACTATGTGCCCGTCGTGCGTCAGTCACCCTACCAATCCTCGGAGACAAGGAAAGAGCCATACCTCGGAAGATAGCAGATCTGGTTGCGGTCGACGCGCCGCTCGTTGTTCGCGATGAAGAGGCGCTGTTGGCCGAACGCGCGAATGGTCGACAGGCCGTTCAGCGACTCGGAGAACCACGCGAAGATGGGCGAACGCGACACCGCGTCAAGGCGCTTTAGTTCGCGCGAGGTCGAGAGGTAGTAGCTGCGGATTTTACGAATGAGTATTGTGCGGCACATAAGGACAAGGGTAAGTTGCTACATACACCATGACGCGAACGTAGAACCATGCCAGCGGTGGAACAGCGATCAACTAGTAAGGCAGCGGTCAGGACAAATATAGGTAGGACATTGACAAAATACTCACGAAGAGCGGGAAGCTGTAACCGATAACCACCACGATCATCGCAGTCGTGCAGAGCGTCCTGACGGAATTTTGAATGACCTATGTAGTGTCAGCATCTTCGACCAACGATTCGCTCAATCAAGACGCACTCGAGCCAGGATCATATCGACAACGTAGGTATCACGAGAGAACAGGTTGAGAATGCTGACATATTGGATGAGCACCCATCTCCTAATAACATGCACAACTTGCACACTCACCGTCCAGTAGGCGTCAGCTCGAAGAACGAGAGCGGCGCATGCATAATAGCATCCAACATCTGTTCCCAACCATCAGCACACTATGCACCCCAACCCCAACCCCAACATCAGACAACGCACCGCATCATGCAACCTCCTCGAGCTCCTCACCGAGCACAACACCCAAATCAAAATCGCCGCAACCGCGCCCAGCAACGTCGACGACAGCGAGAAAAGGCCATAGCCGAGCAAATACACGCCCGCCCCGGCATTATCACCTTCCTGCCTGTTGTGCTCGCCCCACGCGCGGAGCGTGTTGTTCCCGAGCAGAGACGCGACCTGCTGCAGGATCGTCGCGATGATGAACGCGCCGAACCCGGCCTTGGACGCCGCCTCGATGTAGCGCAAGTAGACTTCGCGCTTCACGCGGCCTTGCTCGGTGTGCTCCTTCGTCGGCCCGTCCGATGCGGACTTCGTCGGGAGCGTATCCTCGATGACGGCTTTGCCGAAGGACTTGCGCCGGATGAGCGTCTTGTCGACGGTCTGGAGTTTCTCCTCGGTGAGGTCCTGGTTCGACTCGACGGCGGTGTCGCCCTCGGAGGAAGGCGTTGCGGAGAACCCGGTGATGAATGGGGTAGACATCCCCGATGTCAAAGACGCATTCAGGTTACCATGTCCCTTACTGGGATACGATGTCAGCGAACGTCACGAGGGGTCGAAACATGAAGTTCTCACATGAGCTTGTGCAGCTCCGTCTGCGGGTTGCTGACAAGATCCGCGTACGATCCGCATTCCAGGATGACGCCACGGCGCATATACAGGACTTGGTTGAACTGCTTGAGGAAGTGGATGCTGTTTGTGACAACGATCCTCGCCTTCGTGGCGAGTAGTCCATTGGGCCCAATGACGTGATCTGTGAAGAAGTGAGAATGTATCCATCACCATGAGCTGCAGATCGCACTCACCAAAGACGTGCTTTGCTACATGTGAATCGAGAGCTGCGAGAACATCATCAAGCATTACGCTGAGATAGTTCACCAAAGTCAGTTATCAGTAGCATCATCACATGAACAGTAAACCCACATATCGGCTCTAGCATAAACAGCGCGTGCCAAAGCAACCCGAGCGCGTTGACCTCCACTCAGCTGCAGTATACACTATGTCAGCAAATCGCGACTTCCAAAAGCCCGCCTCTGAACTCACAGTGATGCCTGTAGACACAAACAAAGTGAACATGGAATCAAGGATACGTCAAGCTGTACACACCTTTCTCTCCAACCTCCGTCATATCGCCATTAGGAAGCAAAGCCAAATCCGGGCGCAAGGCGCACGCTACGTATCAAAACGTCAACAGCCTCGTCCTGCCACCATACAAGATGACCTTACCATCTAGTACGAGATTATAGAACTCTTCATCGTATTTATGCGAGAATAAGATATTGTCACGAATCGTGGCACTCATGATCCTACGGTCGACAAATTAGCAAGACAGCGAAAACCAGAGGTTAACGCCAACGTACCAGGGGTTCTGAGGCGCATAGGAGATCGATCCGACTACCTTGACGTCGCCATCGGTGCGCAACATCTCACCAATAATGGCAGACAACAAACTCGTCTACTCGCCCCAATCAGCCTGAGCAACACACGTGTAAGCTCAACACGCATACCTTGCCCGCGCCGACACGTCCAAGAACGCCGACAAGCTCGCCCTTACGGACGGTCAAGTTGATGTCCTCAAGCGAAGGCGAAGGGGTGTCCTTGTTCCACTTGAACTCGCCATTCTTCACGGACACGACGACGTCCCCGAGCTCGATGTTCTCCTTGGCGACGGCCTCGTGGACGTCTGGCTGGAGCTCGTCGGAGTTGAAGAAAGCGGAGAGACGCTTGACGGAGACCATCGCTTCGATGATGTTCGACGTCACCATGCTGAACTGTTGGAGACACAAGTTTCAGCATGCCTTCCAGAAAATACTTCAGTGGTGACGGTACTGACCATATTCAGAGGGAATTGGAGGAGCATATACAGAGAGATGGCCGGGAAGATCTTATCAGAGGTCAGAGGAACATCTGAGGTGTACGCAGCCACTGCAAACGAGCTGAAGGCAACCAGCACTATCGTGGGCGTTAGCTTCGGCAAGGATACTACATCCTAATTCGCGTACAAGGAATGCCGCTCCAGAGCGACGTGTTAAGTGACTATTGAGCGCACTCGTGAGCTTGAGCCTTACTATGAGGGAAGGAAGAGCTTACAGTCACAACACCAATCTTGCGAAGCATCCTCAGCTCCTGGTTGTTCCGGACATCCGAGACCCAACGAATGAAAGCGTTCTCCCATGCATACAGTTTAATACTGAATATCGTCCACAAGTCAGTCAAATGCGTCATCATGCGAGCGCCGGTCTTGCCTACCTGCGGATGTTCGCGAGAAGATCTGACATAAGACGCGTCCGCTTGTCCCGGTTCTTCATCTGCCGCTCCTGCAGTCTCTTCAGCAGCCGAGCGATCATTGTGTTCATAGGGATAGACACGATCATGATCGCCACGCCGACGAAGGCAGGCCATCCAAGAATGTTGTAGAGTGAGATGAACGCGAGCGTAATCTGCGTGAACACATGTCAAATGCCGTCTCGCACTCCTACATTGCACTAGTTGCATACCTGGAAAGGCCCGGAGATCGAGATGAGGCCGTACGTGCACAAGTCCTGGAGACGCATAGCGTCAACAGACATCAAGTTCACGATGTCTCCGGACGCGCTGCTGCGACCATCGTTGGAGAGCACCAAGGCCTTCTGGTAGATGGCAGTGATGAGTCCCGAACGGACCCTCATACCGGTTTCGAAGCAGTGTTGGAAGTACTACATAAATCAACTCGTCAGCCATCAAACACGTAGCGTGCAGTTGTTCTGAGTACCTGATGCAAGATAATCGTCTGGATCATGGAGGCACCGAACATTATTGCAGCGATAGCAAACCCTTCCACTGCCGTAGGAGGGTCGCGGTCTGCATCTTTGGCGCTCTGGTACGTCGAGATGTAGGACAGAAGCCAACGCAGAAGCTGAGGCTGAAGGAAAGCGAGCGCGTCCTGGACAAGCTTGAGGCCAAGTGCGAAAGCGTAAGGTCCTCCGTATGCGACAAACAGAGCAGTCCACAACGAGGAACTAGAGAGGAATCCCAGTCAGCTCAATGTCGCCACGAGATCATAGTAACTGAACCTACTGCTTGCGCATGGCTTTCTTCAGCCTTTCTCCCAGCGCGCCTGCCTCATCTCGAGGTACAAGCGCGGGAAGATCGTCCTCGGTGATATATTCAGATGCGCCTTTCTGCATGAGGGTGTCCATCCACATGAAGCTCCATCTACTGAAGATGTTCGCCGTAAGGAGAGGGCTCTCTACATGTCCCTTGATGAAGTGCTCTGGTCGGTCTTCCTCCGTAAACTCGGGTCCCAGGCATTCTAATGCAAACGCGGCGAGTCCAAGAAGCGTAACGACCCCTCTAAGGATGACCACAGGAAGAAGCCCAACAGGAGAGATCGAAAGGCTTGTCCTTGCCCAAATGAGGGTAGCAAGAGCATAAAGTGGCCAGAAGAGCAGGACGAGAGACGAGGAGATACGCGTGCGCACGTGGTTCTGGTAAACCAAGAAAGGCGAGACAAACAAGGCGGCAACTTCTAACGCGTAGGAGCCAATAAAGACAACAGGTCTATGGGTGACCAGGATCAAGATTAGGTTGGCGCAGCTCGCGGCACACGCGAGGGAGAGCAGGAACTAATGACGAGAACGCGGAGATGAGAACGGTGGCCACGCATGCGGATCAAACTGTAACTCACTAGCTTCGCACGCAGGACCCATAAACTTTTTCTGCTCCTATCTCTGGTCTCCTGTGAACGGACTGCCCAGCACGCGACTGCGGCAGCGACGAGGAAGAGGGCGAGGAGCGGGGAGAGAACGGCGCCCTCTTCGAAGCACGGAGTGAGATCGAATGGACGGATGCGTGAATGCGGACGCCAGCCTTCTGGGTCACCGCGACATGTCAACAGCGTCGACATTGGGCGTTGTTGGGTGGGAGGAGATGGCGACAGCGAGCACGCAGAGGGCGTCGACGATGGCGTATGTTGTACTCCTTCCTCGAGCGTTTCTTCTCCCTTTCGCGATGCCGCCTCTCTCTGCCGGCCGCTGGGTGACTAAACGTCATGTCCGGCCCGCGTCGCCTGTAGCACTTTCTCCGGTTTTCTCGGACTATCCCATCCACATCAAACACTGCAATATCTTCTACACGGACTAGATGGGTCCTTGAGGTGGACGCGAGGAATCTGACCTATGTGGATCCTCGGAGGTGTCCCGAAGGAAGTCGAGGTTGGGGAGCCCTAAGGAATGCGAAGGTGGCCGGTCCTCAAGGTAGTCGTGAGGTAGCGCCCCAGGGTAGCCTCAAGACGCTTCAGTTTTGCGTGAGAGCGCTTGGGCACCATATCAACCTCCCGGGACCAATCAGGTTGCCGCATATAGTACTGTTCAGGACGCCCCGTTTTGGTAAAAAACGACATAGTGATGTATTAAAAGAAAACTACGACATGGAAACTAGTATAGCGGGTGGTCCTAGACCCTACCAACTGCATTCAGAGACCAAGATAACGTATCATTTGTAAAGACACTTGCGAGCTGAAGATGTATTAGTACACCGCCGGATGTCGTAACAACTGAACACCCACCTGAGGAGCGTAACAAACGACCACAACGCAGGTCCTAGTCGTGGCTCCAGCCTGAATAGCCACCGGCAACGTAAGTGTCCTCGGTGTTATAGCCGCCGGAAGATGGATTCGTCGGAGTAGGTCGCAACGTCCATCCAGCGGCTATATCGGCCAAGGATGGGATGGGATGATGACAAGGCTGGCGGGAAGGTGAAAGACGAGAGAGGAGGCAGAGAAACGTTTACATTACCGGATGCTGCATGGGACGGGGCGCTAGACAAGGTACTGGGACCAGGCGGTGTAGTGATGACGTGGCAGAATGGGATGTGTCAGAGCCAGGCGCCTCGAAAGCCTCAGTTGAGACGGACACTGCCGTTGTGCAAGGGTGAAATGGAGAAGCAGGAGGTGAGGGAGAAGGTGAGAGAGAAGGCGAGAGGATATGCGGGAAAGTGATGCTAACACCAACACGTACGTCCGTCCGACAGCGTGGAGTGTACGTATGTTGGCGCTGCAGTAGTAACTTCACCGTCCATCGGACCATGTACTTTTAACACGATAGGATATGGCATGTAGGTCGAGCCCCAGGAAAGCGAGCCAAGATGTGCACAGAGAACGTTGAACGTTGAAACGTTGACGTTGAGGTCCAAGTTCAAGTTGACGGAGTGCACAACCGCTGGCCGGGCGTGTTATGTCACACTGGTCACAGGTGTCACCAGTCTTCGGTCAGTGACTCCGACGATGTGCCAAGTCGGCCGAATTTCGAGTTGGGTACCAGCGTCGTGCCCGCGGCCATGTAAAGCAAAGTAATCTTTATGTACTTTACAGAAATGTACTGGCGTGAACGGCGCGAGGATTTGAGCCTCTGGAGTTCGTTCATTGAAGGCACGAAGCGGGCCCGAGCAACAAGAGCTGCTGAGTCCTCTAATCGCGAAGTTTACGTTATTAGCGCCGGAGATGGCCATCTGCTGCGCTTTCCCTCACAATCGTGCACGTGCTGTGAGCCCGACCTTGCTTTACCTCGTTCCACCCCATCTTAGCCTGAACCATCGACGCGTCACCTTGAGGTTGATGCAGATCTAACCTTGGTGTCACCACACCTCAAGGATTGTCATCACTACCTCAAGGTAGTTCTAAGATAAACGGTACAAAATCTCCCGAGGCCAATTTCCTCCAGACTTAACGAAACCTCACATTGGCCGTGTACTTTTGACCGCGTAACACGGCCGTACGGAAATAGCACAAGAAAGGGCACTGCATGTACGCACATCTATCATGCCTACCCGTCGGTGTCAGGTTCATGTCGATCGCTACTTACCCGCCCAGACAATACATCACCAGGTCCATATGCTTGTGGGCTTCACCGACGTGACAATCATCGGCTACTAGCTAGTAGCTCTTGCCTCTTGACTTCACTCGAGCTCTCCGGATGCAATTCTTGCAACTTGTGCATACGGCTGCGAGCAGTTGACAAATCCTACTACGCCAATGACTAACCGTAGTCTAGCCAAGGACAAGGACGACGGGGTCAATCTCCCACCCACCTTGGCTCCGCCGTTGCCATCAGGCCTCGTCGACACGGATCAAAGCATCCCCTCGCAAAGTCGTATAGGCTCTCACTCGGACATATGTATATACTAAGCAGCAGCTCTTACGCGACCTGAGACTTGCGAGACTTTGGTGGGAAGCTGAAGGTAGATCGGTAGATCGATATGCAACGTTAGCATTCGTACTATGCGCAGACGTGCCGTATGATCCACGTTGTGCCATTCACTCACACCTGTCACTGGTGAGCATCATGGATCAACTTCGTTACTCTTACATCGCTTTCCTATCCACATTTCCAGTGGGACGTCGCTCGGACCAAAGCTATATGGCAAGTGCGAGAAGACGAGAGACAAATTTCCACCACGCTTCTCAAGACTTCCTCCCACGAACTTCAACCTACTCAGGGCTTGGGCCTCCGCACAAAGCGATCATGCTGAAGTGCACGCTCGCAGTATGAGCGACGTACGTGTTCCGAACGAACTTCGCTACATCCTATCGCATCACCGCCATGTGTCAACATACGCACATCCACAGAGGTGTTCACGAATATCATACCTGCAGGAAGTCGTTGCACTGTCCCCTGTCAATAGGGCCCACCCGGCGACCATCCAACTCGATCAACCGCATGCCCTCCTGAGTAACAGGCGTGCCGTTGTCCCTCGCAGGAGGAGCGGGTGCTTGGACGAAGCACGTGAAGTGCAGGTCGGTATCGAGGTCGGCGGGTACAGCGGTCTGACCTCCCGACGCGGCGTCAGCGTGAATATCTGCGAACAGAGGCGTCGTCTCCAGAATTTTGGCACGCTCTTCTGGAGTCTTGTCTATGATTTGTGGCCGAAAATCAGTACTGGGAGGTACTGGGCGATGGGACAGTGACAGGGATTGGTTTTGTAACCGACCTTTAGCTACATCGATGAACTTCTCGATTGGGCTCTCGGGAGCGAAGGTGACGTCTGACTGGAGGCATTCGAATGAGCGGTATGAGAAACGAGATCAGTTGTGTGTCCTTGACGAGAAACCTACGTTGATGAGTGAATGCAGCAACGCCATCGTGCCGCACGCATTGGAGATCTACTCGTAATCAATCATACGGTCAACGTCGAGCACCGTCGCCACATAGTATGCACCCCATACCGTCTGCTTCATCCAGAACAGAGTCGAATCCACTGGAGGTTGTCCCTCCGCAGTGATCCGGGCGTCCTCTTCCCGCCGCTTCTGCTCGTACGCGTCGGTGATAGGAAAGAGCAAGATGACCGCCTTGACCGGCTGGGTCACCATCCCAAGCAACTACAGCACAGATACAAGCAGGTGAGATTCTTGGTGCTGTGAGGTAAACCACAACGAAGCGCAAGGCTTGCCTCCGGGTCGAGCCCATAGATGTCTTCGAAGTGAGCCTGGCTTTCGACAAGACCCGCTTTCACCGCCCACTAAGATCGCATTCATGCGACGATGTCAGCATATACCACTCGTATAAGTGCGTTACCCCTGGAGAACGACTTGCCTTGGTCAGGACCTAGATCGTCAATGTTTCATTGTATGTTCTCTGTATGATGATTATGGACGTCGATCGCATACCTCTGGATTACTTTCAAGCGGGATCCACCGCCCACCAACAGAGCTGCTGCCAGTCTTCGTCTCGGACATAGTTCGAACTCAAGGATAGCAGGCTTGTTTTGGTGCTCGGCTTGCTCTGACAAGTTGTTACGAGACAAGATCGTCGATCAGTGGCGCGCGTAAGTGTAGTTGTCGCCTACTGCGGCACAAATACAATCGACGTCATCGGTCCTAACGAGTATGCATCGTAGTCACAACACACTGAGCGCCGGACTACAGTACGTCAACAATCCTTCGAGTTGCAGCAGGTCTCCATCACTTCTGCGTAGTACAAAGCGCCGCTCTATTTGCTACAGCTTCTAACACTATCGTACAATACTTTTCCCCTAACTACATCGTGCACCAAACGACGGTTATGACGACTTCGCCTCGTCCTTCGAGCCGTCCGTCTTCGCAGACTCGGTCTTCTCACCCTCCGCACTAGGCTGCTGGGCATCCGCCTCATAGCCCTCGACCTTCATATCGTTCAAGCCAAGCTCCTCGTTCTGCTCCCACGTCCTGTCGTACATCTCAATCGTCATGTTCGGGTCAGGGTCGGGCGCGTAGATGTTCTGGAGGTACGAGTTCGCGAGCGGGTCGTCGAGGATGAGGGTGAAGGGGTGCTCGACGTTCTTGACCGCCTTGAGCTTCTTGAGGAACTGCTCGAAGCTGTCCTTGTCGCTCCGCGAGTCGCCAGACGCGAACACCTTGTCTGACAGCTCCTCGTAGATCTGGTCGAGGATACCCTCGAGGGTGGTGAAGCGACCGCCCAGCGTACCAGCCTGGAGGACGAGTTCGATCTCGGGTATGCTCATACCACAAGACTCGCTCTGGAACGATGGTTGGTTCGACAAGCGACGACTCCCGAATATGATTCCAAACGTACCTTCAAGATATCACGGCTGAGATCCTCGCGGTCCTCCACCTTGAGGGTGATACGCTTGCCTTGTGGAGAAATGGCCGCACCAGACTTGACCTCGTTGTCACGGTATCCGCACTTGTCGCAGTTGGTCGACATGATCAGAACATCCTATCACAACTCCGAGTCAGCATCATTACAGCCTGAATAGACAATGCAGCACGTACCTTGAAGTACGGGATGTTGACCTTCTTGATGTTCGTGTTGCACGGGTGGCCGCAACTCGAGCAAGTACCTGGGAACGTGAAGATCTCCTCGTTCTCATTGAGCAAAGGCTCTCCCTGCTGTTCTTCGCCCTCCTTCTGCTCCCCACCCTGCGCCTCCGCGGATGCCTCTGGGGCAGGCTCGTCGGGAGCAATCAGGCCAAGTGCGATGTTCTGCTCGCGCGTCCGGTGGTATGTCCGGAGGTTCCACTTAGGGTCGGCCATGCTCCCGACAAACTCCACGAACGAGTTTCCAGCCGGGTCGTCCAGGCGGATCGTAAACGGCTGCAACGGGGCATCCATCTCCGACGCACGCTTGGGTGCCTTCACCTCGCCGGTAGCATTCTCATCCGCACCCTCCTCTTCGTCGTCACCGACGATGTCCCGACACCGCGAAAGGATGCTCTCGATCTTCTCGTATGCTGCCGGGCTCTCGATTCGACGGAGGGGCTGGTCGGCGCCTAGGTCGATAATGATGTCACGGATGAGACCCTCGATGGTCGTGAGCTGACCGCGCCCTGGCGGGATCGTCAACTCGAACTCGGGAATTTCGACAGTGCAGGTGTTGGACTTGACGATCTGGCGGTCAAGGTCCTCCCGAGCGAGTACACGCACGGTGTATACCGCACCCTCCGCTGAACGTTTAATACTATCAGTTTCTAGACAATAGTTGGTACCTTTCACGTTGAACACTTACGTCGTATTGATCCTGCGGACTGCACCTCGTTGTTCGAGAAGCCACAATGTTCGCATCGGAAGGACATGACGATAATCTCCCGGAAATAAGGAATCGATGTCAAGAGCAGTCTCGTAACTCCCTATAGCGGAGAGGTCGTTAGATGTACTGTGAATAGAGATCTCGGGCAGACATACCTGCTGCTCGCATCGCATGCACAAAGACTCGATCTCCTGCACAGGTCTCTCTTCGTCAAGAGTGACCTCCACAGTCTGCGCCTCGACTGGGAGTTTCTGTGTCTGGTCAACGACCGAGCCGATCGCTGGGAAGAGTTCTGGGTTTGTCGACATTATAGATTATGTCGTGACAGTCGTAAAGAAAGCAGCGGTCGTGATGTTGTTAAGCAAAGGTTAGAGAAGGAGCGTCAAGCTGGCTGCTTGTTTTTAAGAGGACTGGATACTAGAGTCAAGTGTATACCAGAGGTTTCGAGAGCCGCAGAGCCCGGTGGCTGAAAACGCGGAACGCGATCTGCAATCTGCGCGATTACATAGGATTACGTCACGTGCAGCGTGTCCTGAGTTCGAACCCCGCGGAGCGCGTCTTTCTTCGCTGTTGCCTGTAGACATCGTGTTCTTGTCTCGCGTCCTCCTGCCTTTGTTCGACGACCACCATGTTCTCAAGCAGCAACTCCTACTCGTCGGGACAGACTAACAGCGGGGGCCAAGAGCAGCGCCCGCAGTTCCCTCACTCACACTCGCATCCTGTGCAATTCAATGGCTCGCCGTTTTCTGTGGCGGGTATGTCCAACCAAACGGCAGGAAGCCCGAGCGTGCGAGGCGGGTCGCTTGGGATGAGCATGGGGTCGTCGCTGGGTATGGGTTCTCCTCTCAGCGAGAGCCTGTCTCAATCGCGAAGTCACTACCAAGCTGGATACCTCATGGTACGTGATTTGCCACACGTCCACCACGGAAACCGTACTAACGCGTCTTCCCATCTGTCAGTCGGCCAACCAGAGCAGTGTAAGTGACATTCATAGGCGCGCCTTGTCAAGGTGCTCAGTCCCATCTGCAGTCCTCCCCTCCTAGCGGGTCGCGCCACGAGGATCCGCCCATGGTACAAACCAAAGCGAAGCTCAACCACACCTTCTCTGGAGGTGCCATCGCGGACTTCGGGATGGACTCCATGTTCGAGAGTTCTAGGTATGCGGTACTTTCGCACAGGTCGGCGGCACGTATTCAACAAGCTGTGTTAGACAAAGACCAAGACAGACTCTAGCGGACGAGGATGCGCCCCCTACCGCTTCTGTCAACGATCTCATCAATGAAATACCAGAACCGAATACGGGTCGATTCCCACAAAGGGTACACCAACGCTTGTCCTATCCCGATGATGCGTACTTATACCGCACGACAGCCATCTGCCTTCGACCCTTCACAAAGCAGGGCATCACTCTTCAGGTCTTCACACCCCACTACTCCCAAGCCAGCAGTGCCTACGCCACCATCTAGTGCACAACCACTTTATGTGGTTGTCTTTGGGTACCCACCTGACAGATATAGCGTCACTGTCGAATACTTCCGTTCCCTAGGAGAAGCCACGGAACCAGAGCAGAGCCCAGAAATCGTGAACGCTTTCCGCATCGGATATCTGAATCCCGCAGAGGCTATCCGCGCTGTCCGCAAGAATGGCGAGGTAGTCGGCGGCTCATGGATGGTTGGCGCTAAGTGGGCGGTACGTAGTACCAAGATCCTAGCTCACAAACTTGTGCTCATCGGTCTTTGTCGCTCGCTCTAGGACCCTGTACAGGCTGAAGCCATATTGGGTGCCTCACTTGCACGGAGCACAGCCCAGTCGCCCGAGCTATACGCTGCCAGCCCCGATGGAAATGCCGTTCCACCATCATCCTCGAATGTCTTCGGCCCCTCTCCTCCCTCAACACGCATGAGCGTAGACGAGGTTGCACCTCGCCACGGCACACCTTTCAGAGGGGAGCCAACAACTCCCATTGTCGGTACCCCGATCAAGCTCGCACCCTCTGCAGCTGCGTTCCGTCGAGGAGGCGGTAGCGCACCGACAACGTTGGCTAAAGGTGCCTCCGCTGCTGTTCAGCCGATGCAACACCTGGTCCCTTCGTCTGCTTCTACACCGAACCAGCAATCCCCCTCCAAAGGAATGCTAGGCCAGGTCTCGGATCTCATTTTCGGTTGGTAGTGCCTGTATACGTCGGGTTGTATGACCATGCTGTCTTGCAGGGTTCGAGATGCAACCGCTCTGCTTGTTCCTTGCGAAGGTCCAGTTTGCTGCCCTTTCCATGTCTTTGGGTAATCGATGCTGCATACTGTGCAGTGCTGCCGAGCTTTTTGACACTGGCCAGGCCTTACAGAGACCACCACGCGCTCCTCGTAATCTAATGGTACATGCCCTAAGTATACCGAAGCCTCAAACGTCGAGCACTCTGATGGGCACCCGACGCCAGATTGAGTGCTCGTTCTCACGAACACTGATCCTGACCCTACCCCTAGTTTCGCAGACCGGTCTCAGGCCGGCATCAACTTGTCAAGCAAACGTGCCTCACGATATCATAGCTAGGTCAAGACGTCCAGAAGCCATCTAAATTAACCGCTGTCGCCAGTAACGAGCAGTAGCATCTACACTTGGAGCTGCATACTGAGCACTCAGCACTGCCTGTCGAGCTCGTGGCGAACTTGTCCCACGGACTCATTTCAGCCGCTGCAGTGTGGCGTGCACTGTCTCCGTTGACTACTTAAATTGACCTAAAGTTTGACTATCCGATGTCCGTACTGATGTGCAGCCGTGCAGGGTTCATGTGTCAACAATTGGGCCAACATGCTCATCGACCTCCAGAGGACGTTCAAGCTCAAGTGAAGTAGACTCGACGACCGACGTCGGACTGTGCGATGATGACGCACCGAAATCAAGCGCCTTCGATGGTTTGATTGTCGCGTTTCGGGTGCGACAGTTGTACTTGTGAGCTGTCGCAGTGTCCCAACCACGATCTCGTCTTCCCGAGGCAACGGGCTACTAAACCCTCGCGTGCAGTTGATTCCATCAAGTTCATGATGCGGCGCCAATCTCCCCGCCGACCATCTCCTTATAATGACCGAGGCGGGGCAAGACGCGACCACGGACGGCATTACGCCTCCACGACTGCCCTTTCTACGCTTTACACCAACTTCATTCTCTTCACAACATTCTATTCTTGCATATATTCTTATAACTTGCGACTCAGCCTCCAGGAAGAAAACGGGAGATCGAGCTAGAGCCTCGAACGACACGGAACGACAGCCACGGTCAGATATATGATTTTGTACCGTGCTTCTTTGGTGTAGAGGTTCTCAACCATCAAGAAGGTCTACGCCCGACATTGTAGAGCTCCCACTACCACCTTGTGCACCGTTCTCTAGACCACCATGCCCGGCCTTGCTCTCCTATCTCCAATCAATGAATCGGAGGAGCTTAGCCCCTACCAACCCGCATTTCGTTATGGACGGCATCCTTCACAAAGATCACCCAGTGAGCACTGCGCTTGCCACCGAATTTGAACTCGTGCTGATTATGCTGTTAGTTTCCAAGGCCTCTTTCCAGTACATGAAAGATGCGCCGGCAGGCTCACCAGTTTCGGGTGAAGTAACCATGGACGATATCTGGATATACGACTGCTACGTTTCCGAGGACGCCACCTCCCCCGGAGGTTATCCTCGCTCCCCGTCCACGGCGTCCCACAGTCGATCAATCAGCTTGCCTTCTACGACTGCGAGCCTCTCCCCCATCGTCTCCGTCCCGGTCGTCAGGGAACCGAGTCCGATTAATGTCCACGCTGCGCGGAACCCCACTTCTCATGATACGCAGCCTACCGTTCCCGCGGAGGACACCGAAATACAGGCGGCCGAGGTGGCCTACGGCACTCTCCCCACTATCACAACATCTGTCTTCAGCCCTGATACCCCCGCAGAGTATCCCGAGTACTCGCCGCTCGAGCAGGAGGCCATGACCATCTGGGAAGTCATCGACGAGCTCGCTAGCGCTGCGGATCAGTTTGCGGGGCTAGAGACGCTGCTCTCGGACGCAAGCGCCGCCGACCGTCCGCCCGAGCTTGACGAAGATACCGCCTTCTGGTTCATCGAGGGTTTGAACTTCTTGATTAGCGATTACACGAAGGTGGCCGACGATCTTCTGGAGTTTAACGGCTTTGTAGAAAAGCTACTACTGCAGGAGCAGGAGCTTGCCCCTCCCGATGTGGTCGCCATCAAGCACGCATCGTTCTCGGAGCAGGATTCAAAAGAGGTGCTTGCAACAGCAGCGAAGATCTCCGAAGTCGAGGTTCGGAAAGAGCTCGCTAAGCTAGAGGCAGCGGTCCCCCCTGCGCCTAGAGGCGAACGACGATCACGCGAGAGGCCCCCGTCGCTCAAGCTCTCAACGGATGATGCTGTGTTGCTTCAAGCGATCCGACCACGCTCTAGGCTGCAGAGTGTAGGAGCTTTGGGGAGGTTCTCGGAGGCGGAGTCGGACCCAAGGACGGATATGCTTAAGAGGCATCGCGCGTATGCAATCTATGGGGAGGTACGTTACGCATCCGGAGCGAGCTGGGTGTGTTCATATTGATTGATGGCATTCCAGGAAACACCCGTCGACGACAACTGTTCAATCAGGAGCCTCGTGGACTACGATGCGATAGAACCCATGGCTGAGATCAAGCAAGGGGTATGTGGGCTCCCTTGCATCCCTACTCTCCTGTCGCTCACACTGCTTCCATAGTCACCTGAAGCTGCCCGGCCAAGGCCGCCATCAGGTCAGAGCATGATCCCGCGACCGCTATCCTCACCAGTCACCCTAGCAGGTGCTGGGAGGTCATTTGCTCGCCGCCCACCATCGCTTACCCTGACCGACCCGAACTCTGAACAATCAAGTCAGCACTCCGCATCCAGCTCTGTATCATCCCTCTTCTCCGCCCTACCACGATCGTCCACGCTCACGAACAACTCGTCACCCCGCTCGTCACCCCGCCAATCCATCACGTTCGATGGCAAGCCTGACAAGCCACGCTTCCTAGCAGCCTCGGGGAACATGAAGAAAATGTTCACGAACCTCTTCAAGAAACGCGAAGGGATACGGAACTCAGTACGCCCCTTTGGGAAGCGTACCACAGGTGGCACGGGCTCTGTCGATGCCACGCTATCGGCCTTGTCGCTGTCGGCGATGTCTTCATCGACTACCCTCACTCCCCTAGCATTAGGAACGGAACCCGACCCGTTCGCCGCGTCTCCCCCGCCACCATTGAGGACACCCCCTCCAGCCCAGCCGCACGCACGCTCAGCCTCGGAGGCATCTCCGCTGGATGGCTACTCGAGCATGTTCAATCCTGTCAAGGCAGCATCACGATATCCTCCCCAGCCTCTGTTCGGGGAACCCACACCCTGAGACGCTGTCAAATAGTACCTGTCTTGTTCTTTACTGTCATATTGTATCGCGTTGTACCGCTCTTGCTAGTGGTCCTTGCATCTCTTGTGACATCTTTGCACTTTACTTATAATCTCACCTAGCGTCACTCTCTTACACATGCATGTTGTACCTATATCACGATCCATAATTTAATTAGAGGGCACGGCCCTCAGCTCTGATACCAATTGTCGAGTGAAAGGACCCTTCGGAGATGCTGCTGGCAGTGCAATGGGCAGCGGCTAGCCTGGCCTGGAGAGTAAGCGCGCGTCCAGGAAACTTCGCGATCGGAAAAGCAAGGGCAGAGTGATTCGCCTCCGTGCTGCTCCGTCATACACCGTCCCTCCTCGAACCAATCCCCGGTTCCCCATTCACCGTCTTTTGCCTCCTCCCATCACCTCCGCACCCCTCCGCCAACCGTCCTAGACGTCCTCCTCACCGCTATGGGTCAAGCAGCTTCGCAGTCCGTCTCTGCGCCGCCCTCCGCGCCCGCCTCATGTCCAATCGACCATTCCGCGAACAAGCCCTCCTCGTCTTCCGGTCCCGCCAAGTGCCCTATAGACCATAGTGGCAAAGCAGCAGCAGCAGCAGCACCACCGCCCGCACAGTGTCCAATCAGTCATGACACGGGCGAGATCAACCCGCTGAACCAGATGCCCAACCTCTCCCAGACACCCGCCGCCCAGCAGCTCGCCGAGCTACCCACCGAGCGCGAGGTGTCCTCCATTCCGCGCGACGGCTCTTCACGATGGGAATACCCGTCGCCACAACAATTCTACAACGCGTTGGTTCGCAAGGGCTGGGAGACTCCCGAAGAGCACGTTGAGACGATGGTCCAAATCCACAACTTCCTGAACGAGCAGGCGTGGCAGGAGATCTTGAAGTGGGAGAAGAAGGAAGATCCGTGAGTCTGGCCTTTTGTTATGTGTGTTGGCTAGCCCGTCGCTTGTACTGACTCGCCGGTCGTATGGAGCAGTAACGCAGAGCCTCAGCTGGCGCGCTTCAAGGGCCGCCCCGGAGAGCTTTCGCCAAAAGCTCGCTTCTGGTTGTTCGCGGGATGGCTCCTTCCCTCACGATTCAAGTCAGTATTCCCCCCGATTTTCTTTACAGCCTTCTCGTACTGACTTGTCCATAGCACCGAGCCTCCGTTTGACCGACACGACTGGATAGTCCGCAGGAACAGCGGAGAGGAAGTGCGCTACGTGATCGACTACTACTCCGCCCCGCCTGAACCGGATGGGTCTCCCGTCTTCTCGCTCGACGTCCGCCCTGCGCTGGACAGCGTCGGAAGTATCAAGCAGCGGATACTTGCCGCCAGCGAGGACGTCTGGGCGAACTTCCGCGAGGAGAGCAAGCGGAACAGTTCGCAAGGCGCGCACTGATTACACCGCCGCTCGGCTCTCCCTGCTTCTTGGTTCCTTGCCTTTCCACGGACTTCCTAGAGTACCCCCCTCACCCCTTCAGCCCCCTCTCACGACTGTTGATGACCCACCTCAAAAGTTCGACCACTACTATGAATCACGCCTAGATGTAGTCATGGAATCCTCTATATAATGCGTTAATTACCGTACTCTCGTAACACATCTGCACGAAGGCGTCGCCATCGCGCACCGTCCAACTATACATGAGTGCCAAGACAATACGGGTGTGTGTACTCTACTTAGATATGAGCGGTGGCTGGTAGGGGTGGGTGGGTCGTGAGGTATGCGTGTCGTGCGTATGGTGTATGGTAGATTAGCAGGGTACGAGAGCAACTTTTGCTAGGAGTGGAGAGCGAGGAGGGAATTACAGGTATTGACGGGCAGATCTACGACCCATCTGTGGAGAAAGTGTCAGAACAGTACTCTGTGTGTCCTAGGTTGCGAATACGTACCTCAACGACCTTCCAGCCACCAGTGAGTTCGTTGTCGAGCTCCTCTTCGACACGCGTGATGACGGCGGCATAGTGACATTGCTCGACGCGGTCCTCCGCGCCGACGACGATCTCACCCGTCTTCGCGTTGCGGAACAGGAGCATCTCCTGCGTGGCGAAGGTGATCACGAAGACGGGGATCTCGTCCTCAAGGATCTTCCCTGTCGAGACCTGCGAGAGCGTGAGTTAAGCAAATTGTAGGAACACGCCACAACATATACGTACATCGACTTGGCGAATATCGAGCACCTTGCTATCACTGATGAGCCCCTGCTTCAAGTACTGCTCCATTGTTGCCCAGAGAACGTTGTACGTCTGCAGATCGTGTATGAGTGCCTTGCCCTTGTGAGTCGTATATGGAACTTACCGCCTCGCCACACCACGCCTTCAATGCTTCCCTGTCCGCACTGAGGTACGCATCCACAACTTCTGGTACGATGTACTCCCGGAGCTCGCGCTCGAAGCTCTCCATGGTGAACGTGGGATCCATCGCCTTCATGAGCCGCTGCACCTGCGCGCTCTCGTTCTCCTCGAACCAGCCGCCGATCGTCGACGTTACGCTCCGGAGCGAAGAGACGACCGGGTTCTCGCTCTCGTCGTACTGCTGCTTCAGTGATGCGAGCGACCGGAAGATCGGGTTCGTCTCCTTAAGCTGGTTCCACCGCTCCTGTCGGGGCGAGTCCTTGTGCAGCACGAGCGCCTGGCCGGCTCTGTTATTATACGTTGAGTGTATAGTCAGGCTGAAGTGGTGGGAAAATACGCGTACTCAGGGTTGGCCCTTACGCGGGCACCAGTGATACTGTCCTTGCCAGCCTTCGCGAGACGCATCTGTCGACGCTTCCGGCGGGCCTCCTTCTCCTCAAAGCCGGCATGCTTTGCAGTACCGCTGTCGTCGAGCGCATCCGCGATAGTTTCTGACAGGGTCTTGTACGCGGCAGTGTTGCGTATTGGCTCTGTCGTCTTCTCTATCGTTGATGACACGGCAGCTGACGCACGGGAGATCTAGCATTATGCTCAATATTAGCAAAAGGCTATGATGAGCAGTAGAGGTGCACGTACAGCGCGCATGAGCTCGCTCTCCTCCATGGTCCTGAGGGCTTCGCCGACAGCGTCACCGACCTTGATGCCAGCCTTTCGGAGCTCCTCGGCCGCTGCGCGCAGACGAGGGTTCTCCTTGATGCTGGACGTCAACTATCCAACGCCAATTCATCAGCATCTACGTCCCTCGTACTCTCCATATGTACCTACTCTTGCCCGCTCATACGCCTCCCTCGCGCGCTTCATCGCCTCCGAGTCCTGGAACTTCTCGACGTCACCCTGGAGCTGCTTGACATTTTCCTGCAGCTCTCGATTCTTGCGCAACTCGTCCCGCAGCACCTCAACAAAAGTCTGGAACGGCGACTTTGGAGGCTCATTATTTTGACGGCGAGCCGATGAGTGGAAGGACGCAGCAGCAGGTAGTCGTGCGGAGACAGCAGGATGAAGACCAAGCGGCACGGAGCGAAGTCCCTGTCTCTTGAGAGCCAGAGCACGAATCTGTGCGGGCGCAGCTTGAGTAACGACCGCACGGCGTAGATGACGAGGAAGCATGGTGGAGGGCGAAGAGAACGACGTGGAGGAGGACGGGGATGAAGCGAATGCACTCGTAACAACTTCTCGCAAAGATTATGAGAACAGGCGCCCGTCTTCTTTCCACGTGAGCAGACCCTAACCATATTTCGGGGTTAGGGTATGTGCGTTAACACCCCGACGTCACTTGCGGACCGGACATCTCAGAGCCCGCGACCGGACGGCTTGACCATCGTCCACGACGTCGTCCAGCTGCAGATATGCTTCGCCTCTGTACTACGCGCCATGCGCTTTCAACTGCTGGAAAGGCTCGTCTGAATCTTGTGGGGACGTTCTCAACCTCCGCTATCAGAGGCGCAGCCAATCGTGCCGTGGTCTTCACAGAGAAGGGCAATCCTGCTGAAGTGCTCCGGGTCCAATCCTACGACCCCGTTCCTCCGCCTCCTCCCGACTCGGTGAACGTTCGCTTCCGTCTCTCGCCCATTAACCCTTCCGACATCAATGTCGTCCAAGGCGTATACCCGGCTTCACCCATGCAGCTGCAGCTCTTCGGAAAGGACGTCTTTGTCGGGGGCAATGAAGGGTTGGCCGAAATTATCGAAGTCGGAAGCGACGTGCAGGGCCTCCAGAAAGGCGACTGGGTCGTCTCCGGAAAGGCTCAGGCTGGGACGTGGTCCTCGTTGCGCACCCTTCGGGGGGAGGACCTGATCAAGCTGCCTGCGAAACAGCTGAGCGAAGTGAACGCGGCGACCATCACTGCAAGTCGCACATGTCATGTCAATCTAGATGTGTGCTTGACGAATTTGAGCAGGTGAACCCGGCGACTGCATACAACATGCTGCACGACTTCATCGAGCTTCAGGAAGGAGACTGGGTTCTCCAGAATGGTGTTGCTCTATTCCCCATACGCCGCTTGTGCAGGTAGCTGACTTCATGAGATACGGTATAGGTGCTAACAGTGCGGTCAGTAACAACGCTGCATATCATAGCACCTTTCGCCGCTCGCTTGGGCTTACCTTGGCTTCCGTAGGTCGGCCAAGCTGTCATTCAGATAGCTGCTCGTAGGGGCATCAAAACTATCAACTTTGTGCGCAACAGGTACTATATGCCTGGCGGTGTTCTGCATCCTATGCTCAACTGCTAAATGACATAGGCCAGACATAGATTATCTCATAACCCAGCTCACACAGCTGGGAGCGACGCACGTGTTCACCTACGATGCGCTTGCAGACAAGTCTCTGGCCAAGCACGTAAAGCAATGGACCGCCGAGAGGGTATGTTCCACATCGATTATATCATAGCTCCGGTCACATATGGTGCTTGCTACAGCCCATCCGATTGATGCTGAACTGCGTCAGCGGTCCTGATACGACCGTCATGACTCGTCTGCTTGGCGACGATGCGCACCTGGTTTCGTACGGCGCGATGTCAAAGAAGCCGCTGTCGCTGCCCACATCGCTGTTCATATTCAAGAACCTCTGTACGCAGGGATTCTGGCAAAGCCGGTGGTACAAGCAGCACTCCCGCCAGGAGCGCGAGCAGCTCATGCAGACGCTCGCTGATCTCAAGGTGAGTGCCTCCCACAGCCACAGCGCCTGCTCCGTGACCGTAGTGAATCTCTGACGTGGCCATTGGGTGTCGTGTGAAAAGCTGAAGGAGCCTGAGCATGAAGTACTGGACCTATCCGGAGAGCCAAGTGATGAGGCTGCAACACAGAAGCTCCGAGAAGTCCTAACGAAGATGGAGCAAGGCTTCAGCAAGAAATTGCTACTCCGGTTGGGGTGAATAGTATGGATGCCACCCTCGCGGGATATACCTGGATAAACGACCCCGGTCATTCAGGCCAGACTATTCGTGTAATTCTAGTACAGTGCTTTAGCCCTCTCGGGTCGTACCCCACTCGCCTAGGCTTTGTCGGACGGGCAGTCAGTCGACAAGGCGATACCGGAGGCACACCATACACAAAGACCAGTCAATATATATAGTCGTAGCGAACACCCGGAAATATTAGTGCATTAGTGCATTTTCCTATCCTCGAAGAATCGCTGTAGCAGACACCAACATTCAGTCTCATCACCACTCTTTGCATGAATTGCCACATACCCTGAGATGCCTCAGTTGCCAAGCGCACGTCGCAATGAGCACGCCGATCTGTGCCAACGTGTACCACACCGCCCGCGAGTTTGTCGACTCGCTCAAGTCCCGGAACGCGGCCTCGCGCTCGCGCTGATACTGCTGTTCACGACGGATATCCTCGAGCTTCATGTTGAGGTCCCGGAGCTTCTGGGAGAGCTCGGAGACGTGCGAACGGTCATGTTCCGTGTCGGGTTTGGTGCTCCCGACAACGATGTCGAGGTAGAGCCGGATGTGTGTAGCCGTGAACCAAGACGTGCCGTAGTTGCTCGAGAGACAGATGGAGTGGTCTCCAGAATCGTGCGAGGTGAAAGTGAAACGACCGTCGGAAGGCCCGCGGGTCTTCACGACGTTGTGCCCTGTTTCCAGCTCCTACATAGTCGCGCACAAGTAAAGAGGC
Source organism: Cubamyces lactineus (assembly GCA_022376465.1). NCBI lineage: Eukaryota > Fungi > Basidiomycota > Agaricomycetes > Polyporales > Polyporaceae > Cubamyces > Cubamyces lactineus. The sequence goes on along the minus strand of JACDTU010000016.1, from coordinate 281,680 downwards.
GGAAGATGACATGAGACAATGCAGGTGTGCATTTAGGCTCCAGAGACTTACATCCACTTCGACCAGGATGCCCAGGTTGGGGTTTTCGACATACTTCTGTTCAGTCTCTGACCATTCTAGTGCACGGTAGTGTCCTGTCCAATCCAACGCGAGTGTCAGAGCTCTCCACGTTCGACGGCGCTGTGCCACCTAACACACACCCTCCACGACCGTGTCCGTCGGCAATTCCTCGATGAAGCACCGCTTCTCGTTGGTATCCAGGTAGAAATGCAAGGCATTAGCAGCCGCGGCGAAGACTAGGAGCAGACATAGAGAGAGGAGAGGGGGCCTCCTTGGGTGAGCCATGGAGGGACGTGTGTCGTGGCGGGGTCGTCGGTGGTCGTGACGAGGAAGAGGGTTATACCGTGGGAACTGCCTCGCCTACCAGATCGCTGCTATAGATTTTTGGACTTTGCACTGCTCTCACCCAGACTCTCCGCCGTCTACGGCGCCCGCTCCTCTGCTCGCACTCTCTGGCATTCGGTATACTCGGCGGAGACTAGCCCGGTATGCCTACTAGTCGCTTTGAGCCGTCGACCATCAAAAACAAGGTCAAGCGCGAGGAGGTCGCTCGGAAGCAGAAGAAGGCCAAGCGCCAGGAAAAGCTGCAGAGACGGCTCGCACAGGCAAAGGCTGAGGCCAACGATCCTCTGGCAAAGAAAGTGCGTATACGATGCTAGAGAAGCCTTGTAGCCCCATCTGAGCACGAAGCACCCACAGAAACGTCTGGCGCAAAACGTTCCGCGCACTTTGGACAACACTCGCGAATACGACCCTTCCATCCTCACTGCCAACCCCCACCCAGAGCCTGGCCCCTCTACGCTTTCATCACAAGAGGACCCTTCTTCATCTGCCAACACACAGCCTGAGCAAGAACAGCAGCCTCAAGATGAGCACGCAGCAGACATTGCTACTGACCCGTTCGCGGCCTACTTCTCTGGTGCTTTTGACCCCAGCGTCCCACCAAAAGTCCTCATTACTACCTCTCCCAAGGCGACACGGACTACGTATGACTTCTGCGAGGAAATCGTTGGTGTGTTTCCAGGGGCTGAGTTCATCAGACGGAAGAAGGGCAAGGGCTTCGAGATGGGGAGGATTGCAGGCTGGGCCGCTAACCGCGGCTACAGTCATCTAATTGTCGTGAACGAAGACATGAAGAAGCCGAGTACGCCCGCCTCTGTATGTACAAACTTTCTGTGTGAGGTCTGACGTTGTGGGCACAGACGCTATCACCATGGTTCACCTACCTGAGGGCCCTACAGCTTATTTCAAACTTACGTCTATCGAACTCTCCCAGAAAATTTCGGTAAGCCCATTGCGCCTTCTGATAAGAGGAACAGCTATGTATATTCATTGTAGGGTCACGCGCGTGCGACCGCTCACTATCCTGAGCTCGTCCTGAACGGTTTCGTAACACGACTAGGACACACAGTTGGCCGCCTATTCCAGACGCTCTTCCCACCTATGCCCGAGTTCCAAGGCCGCCAGGTAGTCACCCTCCACAACCAGCGCGATTTCCTGTTCTTCAGGAGACATCGGTACGTCCGCCCGGTGCCTGGTGTCAAAGTGTATTTTTGTCTGAACGCTAACTCCATTCTTCTCCACTCAAAGATACGCCTTCCGATCGACGGAGAAGGTTGCTCTCCAGGAGATCGGACCCCGATTCACCCTCAAGTTGCGGTACTTGAAGAAAGGCTTACCGGCGGTGAAGAATCTCGGTGCACCAAGCAAGCCTCTTGAGTTTGACACGGAGGAAAATGAGCAAGAGCAAGAAGCGCAGGCTCTGAAAGACGTGGAAATGGGCGAGTCTGCGCTTCAGGAGGAAGCAGCATCGGCCCCTCAGGAACCAAAACAGAAGGTTGTCCCACCTACAGAAGACGAATACCTGTGGATCTGGAAGGTATATCTATGCTACCCTATGGCGTTTGGAGCCACGGGCTGATCACTTCATGCACAGCCGGAGCTCGAGACTACGAGACGGACGTTCTTCCTGTAGATATACACACATCAGTATCCATGTCACGGTCCTGCCACAGGCGCTCGGGCAATCATTACGATCGTTGTTTACATACATCCAACGTTGTGCGACGCATATGGGTTGGAAGCTCTCAGATGTGCGGCACTGCAACAGAAAGACTCAAGGTGTGCTAGCATCGCATATTCCTGGCTTAAGAGGTGGCCGGTTAGGCCTGTTGCTGTAGGGCTTGCCATTCTTGCAAAGGTAAGAACTCAGCGCAGCTTGGCCGAAGGCTGCGGTCATTCAGGAGTTGGGATGCATCACCAGGTCAGGATAGCCTGGACATTGCTATTCGTGACGAGTACTGATTCCGATGAGCACAGTAAACAAGAGATTGAAAAGGAACTTTGTTCGCTATAGAGTGCGTAGCGGGTACAATCTTTCAGCGGTAACTAGAACACAAGATTCGAGACTTTTGTAGCAGACACAACGCTTCACTCCCTCCCTCATCGTCTCAGGCGTCTCGAGGCTCTACACCGAATCTGCTGCCAATGTTTGAGCCACTGTCGCAATCGTCATTGGATAGTAGGATACTCACTTAGGCGTAGGTCGAGCCAATGGGGCCGAACTTGATGTTCGAGAAGACGACGGTGGCGTCGGGGCTCTGAGACTCGACGTCGGTGGGCTGGCCAGAGGAGGTCGGGCATGGGCCACGAGAGATACCAGGCTGGGACGGGTCGGCGTCGGTGGGGTAGTCGCTGTCGAGCCAGAGCATCTCCGCCTCGTGGTCGTCCCAGATACTCATGACGAGGGCCATGCCCTGCTCGAAGGCTGCGCCCATCTGAGTGAGACCGCCGAGCTTCTCGAACGTGTTGGTGTCGCCGAACACCTGCTTCTGCGCATTGCAGAAGTCGTCGGTGATGGAGTCGTACGCGTCGAGGCCGGGGATGTTCGTCTTCGAGTTCGCGATGACCTGGCCATTCTGGACGTAGAGGCGGCGGATCTCGGAGAGCGCGCCAGAGGTGGTGTTGTCGGCGGTGACGAATTGGGTGACGACGGTGAACTTCTGGGTGGTGTCGACGGTGAGGCCGGGCCCGAGGAAGGTCTGGTCGCCCATGCGCCACGAGTTGAAGTCGCAGCCGTCCTTGTCGCAAATACCGTCGTAACGCTCGTCGCCGTCACCGCAGTCGGTGCCCGAGCAACGAGTCTGGCCCTGGACGCTGCAGACGTGGGGCGTAACCGCGGCACCCATGGAGTTGGCCTCCCAGACGTCCATCTCGTTACAGCAGGTACCGTATTGGCCAGTGCCAGCGTTGGGGTCGCTCGGGGAGGGCGCCCAGCCGAGGATGTTGGCCTGTGTACCAATTTTAGTCTCATGGAAAGTATTCCGACGGTTCGGTTGCTTACCTCGCCGTTGATGAACTTGATGTCGTGCGGGCACTGGGTGTCGCAGTAACCGGTTCCGTACTTCGAACCAGCCTTGTTGGTGGGGAAGCGAGACATGCCACCGTCCTTGTCCATCTCCACGAAGTAGAGGGCACCGTTCAAGCCGCAGGGGAGTGTCGACATGTCAACGTCGAAGGTGAACTCCTGGTTCTTGAGGTTGAACATCTCGTAGGTGGTGTCGTCCTCAGAGAGGAGGTAGACACGAGAACCAATGTTCTTGGAGTACGGGCCCTGCGTCACGAACTTGAGGCTGAGCTGGTTGCCGCTGGTTGTGATACCGTAGGTGCCTGAGAGGTGATTGTGAGCAAGTGTAGAACAACTCGTGTGTTTGATGTGAACGTACCAGCGTAGTCAGCACCGTCAAGAGCGCAGTTCTGAGCGCAAGTGTCGGGGTCAGGGCAGAGCGATGCATCCCAGGTGTTGCCGGTGTAGCAGTTGGTGCTGCTGCTAACGTCGTGGAGCCACCGCCAGTTGGAATCGAGTACGACAGAGCGCTGGAGAGTCTGGCAGCTGCCGCCCGCCGAGCATTGCTGGACGCTGAGCTTGGGGTGGCTCTCAGCGGTGAGCGTGCCGACTTGCTGACCGTAGGCGATCGCAAGGAACGAGAGCGAGAGGAGAGCAGTGGCGGGGAACATGTCGGTCAGCTTAGGCTGGTGCGGTAGCTGTCGATGTCGAGAGAGCGACTGTCGAGTCGATGAGGTTGCAGGTCGCTCAGACCAGGTTTTATACCGTTCGTGGCGGAATAAATCCGGGTACGTAGAGCTCAGCTGCAGGCTGAGTAGACTGGGTGTCGTAGTTCTCCCGCACGGCGCCGCACGAACATCAACGCTTCACCTGTTACGACGCGCTGCATGAAGGGTATGTCTTCAAGAATCGCTGGAGGGAGATACCGAGAAGAAACCGAGGGCGCGTTCATCATAGAGGGCGCGACTGCCATGAATAGTGACCTGCTCCTTCCTGCACCGCCCGAGGAGAATCCGTCGGTTGGTGCGCACATGAGTGCTGCGAGTTCTTGAACAACGTTAAATCTCTCTGCTGACGGCCGGTGGTTGAGCTGTAGGGGCTACAGAAGTGATGAATGTGGAGCAACATACCTCGCGTGAGCCCGAAGAGGATCCGCCCATGACCAAAGCTATTTTCGAACCAATCAGACCGGCAACGCGTTCATCCATGCGAAGACGCACCTTCATGTCACGAACCCCAGAAACGACTTCCTTCTCGGGGCAAAAATCATCTGCACTGCCGCACCCCGCATACGTAGCTGCCGCACAGTATAGGTGCCGGGGAATATCCGGGGTACCGCAACCGAGAGGGCGTCATGCCGACTCGTCGGTCAAAGGCGCCCCACTTATGCTCACTTGACGGTCTGAGCCCTACTTCTCTTCCTTGGGTACATGCTACGGCCTTCGTTACGTTCGGATTCGTCAAGCTGGGGAAAGCCCTTCAAAGGCGCAGCGACGAACGCACCTAGTCAACGGAGGGATGGTTGATGCAGGGAGCCATGCCCGCGGCAATGGTAAGCCATTGGTACCTGCAGTCATAACCACGTTAGACACTTAGGCAAGCCACATGCGTTCCTGCTCGGACCCATTAGTACGTTCTAGACAATCGTATAAATGGGCCAATTCAGTCTATTTACGCTGCGCCCACAACACCATATTTAGAACGTATTGCATGGAGAGAGCGGCCGCGGGACTGGGCGATGCGCCGTCGCTGTCTGGGAGTACTTGCATGGGAGGGCCGTTGGGCCCTCGCGCGACTTCGAGGGCGAACAGGTAATGGCCTCCGAGCGCACATGCGCGACCAAGCCGGGACCATTTGGACAGAGAACTCACAACGTAGCACTGATGACACGCATATCTCCACAGGACGGCAGCCTGACGGCAAAGCTGCAGACTGCGGACGTCAGCTGTGGCCGATGAAACGGCGGATGAGGTGCAACTTACCTCGGGAGAACGCACGACACAGTCGAGCAGCACAACGCCGTTGCTTCTGCCGTTCATCCGTATATCTACCAATTTGGTGTCCCATTGATGGGGTCCGACGTTTGCAGCGAAGCCATAGCGGTATAAGAGATTCGCTGATGGTTGTGCCAGTAGAGAGAGGACCATGGATGTGAGGAGACGTGATGCTGTACGGCATATCGATCTCGAATCCGCCTACGGAGCACTGCATGGGGTGGAGCGGATGGGAAGACGAAGCCGACGATGTCGTAGATGAAGGACTCCAGCTTGCTGTGCAATGGTCCTGGGAGATAACGCAGTAGTTTCGGTTAGCCTGGTTCTAGCTTCGTAAAGGTTGATAAGCCCACCGAATGACCAGTGTGATGCCGACGGCCATTGGTAACAATACGTTAGTAGGCTCACACTCCCAGAAGATCGACCCATGTTCTACACGAGGAGCACATTCCCACCTCACGAACAATACCGCGACGCCGGTATGCCCTAGTCAAGAGTTGCACTGAGAAACGGCGATACATTCCAACGCCATAGTCTTTTTGCAGGGGTACAAATGGGCAAGACCTAGTGTTTCCAGAGTTTGATAACGCCAACCGTACCGCACCTTGAATCCCATACAGGAGTGTATCTCATGTCCGCGTCCTCCGCAGAGGATAGAGTGATGGTACGTAGCCCTTGACAATTCCATAGTATGTCCTGAAATGCGCTGATCCGTATATGCGAAGGCTGCTACGCCCCGTGCCGCAAAGTATGAGCGTGACTACAACTGTGCAAGCTGAACAATAGTACTCACCTTGCTTGTAAAGTTATGAAGCATTCGGACCAGCCCGGGCAGAGAGTTGATATCGTCTGGGCGCGTCGCAGATGTTTTCGTATATGGCTGACGGACGGTGCTTTTAATCCATGCCGGGGTCACGCCGCCCTGAGGGAGTTGGTGCGAGCAGCGTGATATATGAAGCGTGCGAATAGTCTCTGCAAATGAAGGCGACTGTGCGACCAGTAGGGCCATATGGAGGCAAGAATGCAGATGCCTCAGACCTAACATCAGGGAGGCGAACGCGGGGGTAACACCTTCCTCGAAAGTCCAACCTGGCAGGTGAAGTTCGAGTAGGGTATGCGAGTGCCGAGAGATGAAGGCGACAAATGCGGAGGCATGCTCGAGATCGCGAGGAGGTTCGGACCATGTCGGGACACCTATGGACAAGGTGAACGACTTTAGCGAAGGAAAATGGCTCCTGCTTAGGAAGTTGACGATGTTTCCTGGAACATAGGGGAAAGCTAAGGACAGTCTGATAAGATTTGGGAAGTTGGTAGCAAGGGTTGGTACTATGTCACAACCGGGGATGTGTGGCTGATGACCGATGGTTCCAACAAAGCGAAGCATGAGTGCGTCGTATGATGGAAATATTCGCTTGTGGAACGACACCGCGTCAGCTTGGTCCGGCATAGCGCGCGATGACTTACGTCTAGAGACCAGATATTTGAATCGCCGAGGCAAAAAGCTCTGCCCCTATAATCCCTTGTCGTGACAGGGAGTGTATCGATGACATGTAAGACACCAGCCCATCCTCTCACGGGTGTATGTGGACGTGCATCGACAAAGCGAAGGTTGGGGAACACAGTCAGGATCGAAGCGTCACTAAGGACATCCCAACCAGACGCATCGTCGCTAGCACCCCCAAGCTGGAGTTCCTGCACCCAGCGGAGAGCAGGATCGCAATGAGCTATCTTGGGGAAGTGTAGCAATGGCAAGGTCCTCTCGGTCAGAGTAATCCGATGATGCAGAGCCGGCAAGCAAAGAACATAGTTTCTGTGGTTGGTCAAGCCAAAGCTTAGGACCGACGACTGAGGGGCGAGCAAGAGGATCTGGTGGACGATCTCGGCGGGAAGATTGTCTATTCCGACTCTCCTAGAGGCGAAGGCTCCGATGAAAGTGTTCTACAGAGTTGTCTTAGTACGTGTCAGTGTTAAAACGCAATGGGTACCATAGACTCACTTCGAGCTTCCTGAGGACTTCCTGCATCACGACAGCGAACCGGGTGAGGGTCTCCATGATGCTTTTCAACGAGGCCAAGGGATGTTACCGTTGAGAGCGCAGCAGGTCGGTGGATGAGTGTCCCAATAACAATGTTCTGTGCAGTCAAAGATGTAGAGCATAGCTCAGTACCTCCTCACAGGTCCTGCAGTGCCCTCACTAGAGCATGATCAAGTAGCATTCCCAGACTGCGGACATTGCGCTCGGACCGCGCCGGGCATTCGGCGAGCAAGAAGTATTCTGGCAATTGTGCACGCTTTTGAGAGAGGTAAGTAGCCGCGATGGTGGATACTCAGCATTCAGATACTCATGCCATATGAACTGTCGATGTAGAAGGTAATAAATGCGGCAAAGTCCAGCGACACCATAGGATGATCATGTCAAGTACGGTAGCCGATGGGTTTTGGAAGAACAAAGTGCCACATTCGCCAACCGCGAGCGGCGACGAGCGCCTGTCGACTTCCTCTTCACCCTCATCCCCGCCGCTGTGCCAGTACGCCTGCTCTGCTCATTCCTCCAGTCCTCCAGTCCATCGAATCCCCCATAGACGGTGGCATATAATTGGGATAGAGTACTATGAGTCTCTGGGTATGTATCATCATTCCAGGCAATCTCAGCCATGTCTCAACTCCACCCCATGTAGACGGAGCATCGTAACCCAGAGGGTCGCACATATTGGTTCAACACTCAGACAAGGGAGAGTGTTTGGGAGAAACCAGATGGTACGTACTCTCATTTGTTCAAGATGGCACAGCGCATTCATCCTCGTGTATAGAATTGAAGACACCGTTCGAGGTACGCTCTTGAAGTGATCGTTCAAGAACATCTCACCAATATATTCCCTGCGCGTTCAGAAAGCTTTGAATCAGACAAAATGGAAGGAGTACTTCTCTGGTGGAAGGAAGTACTACTACAATGTGCGTATGCATCGCAAGAGCAGACTTCCCTCACTGACTTCCTTGCAGACCGAGACGAAGGAATCCAAATGGGACATGCCAGACGAGCTACTTCTTCTACTGGAGAAGGTGGAGAAGGAAGGCAAATCAGCTCCTCAGCAAAGCTCAGCCGTTGTGTGAGTTCACCCATGCCGTGCCTTGAGCGACACACGCTAATACTGCACACAGTCCTGCTGGCGCCCCAGGCTTCGCTGCGGCAGGGTCGACCCCCATTCAAGGTGCTCCCAACGCTCTAGGCGGGACTGACACATCCTCATTCGCCCCCGGTTCCCAGCCGCAGTCTCAGCTCAACGGACAAAATGGCGCACTCAGCTTGCACACTGGCCTCCCCTTCAGTGCCAACAGCGTGCTGCCTGCGCGGCCTAACCTACCTGACGACCCTATCATCCCGCATAACGGCTTCGCCACCGTCGAAGAGGGTGAGAAGGCTTTCACTCACCTACTTAGGAAAGCAGGTGTGGATGCCAATTGGACGTGGGATCAGACGATGAGGGCCATTATTACCGATCCTCTCTATAAGGCGCTGAACACCTTAGCTGAGAAGAAGGCCGCGTGGCAGAAGGTCGGTTCCGTTATTCGCGCGGATTATTCGGTTGTCTTATTTTCCGACAGTACGTAGATGGCTTACGGGCCAAAGAGCAAGAAGAACGGGAGGCTCGTCTGGCCAAGCTCCGACCTTCGATCCGCAACATGTTGAAGGGGAATCCGAATGTCTTCCACTATACGACCTTCGCCACCGCGGACAGGTTATTTGCTCAGCACCCGATATGGCAGCAAGCCAAGATTGAAGCAGAGAGGAAACTTATTTTTGAGGAGTACATCAACGAGCTGAAGCAGCGCGAAGTGGTACGTCCTACGTCCTATCAATTCGATCTCGATAGTTCATCCCGTCTATAGCAAGAAAGCCGTGCGGCTCGCGCGCGCAGCATCTCCAAGATTGTTGCTCTCTTCAAGAGATTGGATGTTGATGTTCTGACCCGGTGGCGGCAAGCGCATCAAATGGTGCTCGAATCCGAAGAGTGGAAGGAAGACGAGGAACTCCAGAAGCTCCCTACTCTCGATATCCTCTTGGCTTTTGAGGATTACAGCCGTGTACGGGAACGTGAGTTTGAGGAGCAGATGCGTCGCCGCCAAATCGAGAAGACCCGTAAGGAACGCAAGGCCAGAGAGGCTTTCAGGGTACTTTTACAGCCAATTGTTAGCATCTGGTTTGTGCTTACCGCCCATTCTACAGGAGCTGTTGAATGGCTTGGTCGAGTCCGGCCAAATCAAGGCACGTACGAAGTGGAAGCAAGTATATCCCACATTCGCCGACGACAACCGCTACTTGGATATGCTTGGTAACCCTGGCTCGAACCCTATTGAGCTTTTCTGGGATATTGTCGACGCTCTTGACCAGAAGCTGGACGCAAAGATCGAGGTTGCGATAGGTGCTGTGAAGCGCCATAACAAGGCCCTCGAGGATAAGGCGAAAGAGGGAGAGCAGTCTAACCAGGACGCTACGGACGGTGATGTCAACATCGAGGCCCGGGGTAGTACCTCTACGTCGGAGCCAAAGATCAAGCCATTCGAGGTCGGACCGGAGACGACTGAAGAGGAGTTCACGTCCATCGTCAAGGCGGATGCCGATGAGGGCGTAAAAGCTCTTACTGACGAGGACCTGAAGGAGATCTACCAGTCGGTGCGTTCCGGTACATGCAGAGTGAAGCGAACCATCCCTTATGACTGTATCGTAGCTGCACGATGTGGCGTTGAAAAAGCAAGCCGAGGAGAAGCGCCGAGCGGAGAGAAAGCAACGGCACCTACAGGACGATCTTCGATATGCCCTCAAGAAGGTGCCGGAGCTGTACGACGCCAACATGTCGTACGAAGAGGTGAGTTTGTGCATATTCGCAAAATACGCATGGTGTTGAACATGGCACCCAGGCTTTGCCGTACATGCAAAACCTGCCTGAATACAAGGCGATCGAGGATGACGAGAGCAGGAAAGCCGCATTCGCCAAATTCGTGAAGAGGCAGAAGGCAGGTCTGAATCACTTGCACGTTAACCTATTCGCTTATTTCCATTGACATCTGTTGACAGGAGCGCCTGCGAGAGCGTGAACGGGAGGCATCCGAGGATGGCGGTTCCACGACGAGCCGCAAGAGGAAGGAACCCGTGAAGGAACGTGAACCTGAGCGCGAGCGAGAACGGGACCGTGAGCGAGACCGGGATCATCGTGACCGCGAACGCGAGGTCGACAGGGACCGGCATCACGACCGCGACAGCAAGAGTGAACGGCGGCCTCACGATCATGATAGCCATAGCCATGGCCGTCACGCTTCGAGGGACTACGGACGCGAACGCGACCACCCCAAGGACAAGGCCTACTACAAAGACCGCGAACGTGAACGCGAACGCGACCGGGACAGAGAGCGGGACAGAGACTACTACAGGTCCTCGAGACAACATCGTGAGTACGACAGGGACGACCGTCGACGTGATCGACGAGGCTCGCGTGGTGATTGGGAGGACGGCTACAGTGCACACGAAACCGCGCCTGCTTTCCGGGAGCGGGCGAGGAGCACGTCGCTCTACCGGGAGCCCGACCCGCGCGAGAAACGTGATCGTGGTGCGTATGAAGATCGGCCGTACGACGAGCGTGCGGAAAAGGTGCGGACTTTAGCCTAACTGAGCGCTTCGCCTGCATTGACAAATCTTGACTTGATACAGAGAGCTCGCTACAGCATCCCACCGGAAGCCCCTTTCGTTGAGAAGGCTGCTCCTGTTGAACCGCCGCGTGCAGAGACTCCCGAGGAGGGCGAGATATGAGCATCGTCACTATTAGTTAGGCCATGTATGCTATGAGATCCGTGAATGCGAGTAATGCTATGATGAGGCGTTCTCTACGATGTCAATAGGACCAATCCGCAGACGAGTGTATGTCTGCTTGTGCTGGACCGTCCTCTCATAACCCTTTCTCCTCTTCTTCTTGAAGATGAACTCCATCTTGCCCTTCGTGTGCTCGACGACCGTGGCCTCCACGCGGACCTGTTCCGGGGGGATAGTCGGGTTGCCGCGGATGGTGTATTCCCGAGAGCCCAGCTCGTGGATGTCAGACAGCCTGAGGACGTCGCCGACTTTTACGTCTTTGAGGCGCGGCACCGTGAGGAGGTCGCGAGGCGTGAGGAGGTATTTTCTGCCGGCCACGCTGGCGACGACGTATTGAGACGGTTGAGAGCGAATTAACGACAGTGCGCTGGGGACAGTGGTGGGCGCAACGGCCTGTGTGTGCAGGGCGCGGGTGGCGACCGCACGGAGAGTGGCTGAAAACGGACTGAGCATGGACGTTGGGGAGAACGACGACGAGAGCGAATGAACTCACGTCTGAAGAGAGATGCCATGGCCGGCAACGACGACGGCGACGACCGCGAGGGACATGGAGGGGCTCGGAAGGCGGGGGAACAGGGAATTGTGTCGGCGCCTGAAATTGGGTTATGTAAGGCAAACTTTGGTGACCCGGCTCGTCCCTACGGCCGAACGACTTCATCCCTCCCACTTTCCTTCTCCCTCTCGCACCATGCACCGAGTCGCCCTCAGAAACTCCGTCCGCGCAGCTGCGCTGGCCGCCTCTAAAGTGCGCGACGGTTTTCTCCCTATTTTTCTGGATTTTTGTGTGCTCAACGAACCCCCTCAATTAAGACCGCTGCCCGCAGCACCCCCGCTGTTTCTCGCTCTTACGCGACAGCGAAGGCCGGTACGTGCAACAGGATGCTATCTACCTGCGCGGTCATCTCATGCATTCACTTTCTCCTGTTCGCGTTCGTGCGTCTTGATGTTTTCGCTGGGGGACTCGTGACACGTCACGCGCAGCTGCCTCTGAGGTCTCCTCGATTCTCGAGTCCCGCATAGCTGGCACTTCCGTGGGCGCAAATGTTGAGGAAACCGGTCGCGTTCTCAGTGAGTACAATAGTCGAGGGTAGCGGAGGGACGCGGAGGGCCTAATGACGTGTCGTTCCTAAGGCGTCGGTGACGGTATTGCACGTGTCTGGGGTCTCAAAAACGTGCAGGGTACGTCGCGTCCTACTTTCCAGCGAGCTCTAAGGCGGACTAACATGCGCCTTGTCTACGTGTGTAGCCGAAGAGATGGTTGAGTTCTCGTCCGGTATTCGCGGCATGTGCTTGAACTTGGAGGCCGACAACGTTGGTGTCTCTATCTTCGGTAACGACCGTGCTATCAAGGAGGGCGACACGGTCAAGCGTACCGGCCAGATCGTCGATGTCCCCGTCGGCCCTGAGCTCCTCGGCCGTGTCGTTGACGCTCTCGGTAACCCCATTGACGGCAAGGGTCCCATTCAGACCTCCGAGCGTCGCCGTGCCCAGCTCAAGGCCCCTGGTATCTTGCCCCGTCGCTCGGTCAACCAGCCCATGATGACTGGCATCAAGCCCATTGACGCCATGGTTCCCATCGGTCGTGGCCAGCGTGAACTTATTATTGGTGACCGTCAGACCGGTAAGACTGCTGTCGCCATCGACACTATTCTCAACCAGAAGCGGTGGAACGAGGGCAAGGATGAGGAGAAGAAGCTCTACTGTGTCTACGTTGCTGTCGGCCAGAAGCGTTCGACTGTCGCTCAGCTCGTTAAGACCCTGGAGGAGAACGACGCGATGAAGTACTCCATCATCGTCGCGGCCACCGCCTCTGAGGCTGCTCCTCTCCAGTACCTCGCTCCCTTCTCTGGCTGTGCCATGGGCGAGTGGTTCCGTGACAACGGCAAGCACGGTAAGTAATTCGATGAGTTCATACGGTTCGCGGACTGATAATTCCTCCAGCTCTCATCATCTACGATGACTTGTCCAAGCAGGCCGTTGCCTACCGTCAGATGTCTCTTCTCCTCCGTCGCCCCCCCGGTCGTGAGGCCTACCCCGGTGATGTCTTTTACCTTCACTCTCGTCTCCTCGAGCGTGCGGCCAAGATGAACGACAAGTTCGGTGGCGGTTCGCTCACTGCTTTGCCCATCATTGAGACCCAGGGTGGTGATGTCTCTGCGTACATTCCTACCAACGTGAGCCTTACTTTGAGTGTGTCGTCCAAGCTCAATACAGACTAACGGCATGATGACAGGTCATCTCCATTACCGACGGTCAGATCTTCTTGGAGGCTGAGCTCTTCTTCCGTGGCGTTCGTCCCGCCATCAACGTCGGTCTTTCCGTCTCCCGTGTCGGTTCGGCCGCCCAGACGTCAGTGCTTCTCCGCCGCAAGATGTGGTCGTTCATTGACGATTTCTTGTTTACAGCAAGATCATGAAGAAGTTCGCCGGTTCACTCAAGCTGTACCTCGCTCAGTACCGTGAAGTCGCGGCCTTCGCGCAGTTCGGTTCCGACCTCGACGCGTCCACTCGCTTCCTGCTCTCCCGTGGTGCTCGTTTGACTGAGCTCCTCAGTACGTGTAGCGTTGTACCATATCGCTGTCCACCCGTTTTTCTGACCCATTGAACAGAGCAGGGTCAGTACCAGCCTCTTGCGATGGAGATCCAGGTCCCCATCATCTACGCTGGTGTCAACGGTCTGGTGAGTGATGTGACGTCACTGCCTTGTACACCTCGTATCTAAACTTCTCATTTCCCAGCTCGACCCCATCCCGGTTGACCAGATCACCCGCTGGGAGGCTGAGTTCCGCGCTCACCTGACCGCGGCCCACCGCGCTCTCCTCGAGGAGATCTCGAAGGGCCAGATCACTCCCCAGATTGAGGAGCAGATCAAGAAGGTCGTTGAGGACCACGTTGCTTCCTTCACCTCTGCGTAGACTGCAAACAAAATGCTGTTGATAGCTCTGCCTTTTAGTACAATATGCATGTCGCAAATGAGGACACTTAGTATGGTCGCGTAATTGCTCAATTCTATGGGTCTCTGCGCGTGCGATATGGGGAGGAGCGACGCATCGACCAGTCGGTTCCACGGAGTGTGCAAGTCTGCGTATGAGCGTAAATCAGCACCGTGTGTAACGTGGTTGGGGGAGTCGTTCATACTCAGCAGCAACGTTGCACTGACACCAACCTTGTCACACCCTATAGGAACTTATAGGAACCACGTAGATATCTCGTGAGTCAGGAATAGTTGTTTGTGCAGCCGTCGACGAACTAGCTCACTACTCGGCTTCGTGGTCAAATTCCCCAGATTGCGGCGCTCAAGTGAGCGCTGGAGCTGGGCGAGGGTTTGGACATCATTGCCGCTCGCCATGGAATTCATACAGGGCTTGCAAGTCGGCCTCATGTTCGTTTTGTCATGCATGTTCCGTGACTCTCTAGCAACTCAACAACGCATCCCGCAACCGACCGGCGACTTGGATGATATCCGGTGGTGATATCGTGGATGCCGCCATGCGTCTCGGCCTTGCGCCCACACTCCTTAGTCCGCTTCTCCGGCGCCCAAGAACGTCTCCTCAGTCAAATTCCATGGTTCTACTTCCACGAGGCATTGGTTCATATGGCATCATGGTCTACCATAGGTTCCTTGAATGAAGCTGCGCGCCCGCACAGGCTTCGTGAACGTCTCCAAGCCGCTCAAATTGGGGGCCTTTGATGCGTGCATCACAGCGCTGGTACAATATAGCCAGCTGTTTCCTCCAGGCGCAAGGTCGGCAGAAGTCTGTGAAGATATATACAGGAGCGCCTGCACGCACCATGCCCGCACACACCCCTCCGAGTGCGGAACACTACAACCCTGGTGCTGGTAGCGATGGGTAGTCTGTCTACCCTTGAAGGTTTCGTCTGTGGTGGCCTCGCAGGATGCACCGCCGTACGTTTCCTCCTATTCTATCTAGCATCTTGGACTGACCGTCATACACTCCAGGTGACCTTCTCCAATCCGTAGGTATCGTAGCGCGTGATGTCTGTGACGTTGGTCAACTAGGTTGGATTGTCAGGGCTGAGGTCGCCAAAACACGCATGCAGCTACAAGGCGAGCTCATGCGTCGCGGTGGAGCGAAGGTTTACAGCAACGTGTTCGACGTTCTGATCAAAACTTGGCGCAATGAGGGAATTCGCGGAGTACAACGCGGACTGGGTCCGGCGGTAAGTGATATGGTTAGTGGCGTATCGTGGGTTCATAACTCATACCCAGGTATACATATAGTATATTTATCAGGTGGGTCGGACAATCTGATGCCAATGTTCTAGCTCGACGTTACTGACCTTTGGCTTCGTCTAACCGTCGATGGGTAGATCTTACTCAACGGCTCCCGTCTCGGTGAGTTAGTCACGAAGCCAATTCGGTACCATAATTCAATGACAAGCGCGTCAGGCTTGTACGAACCTTCGCGACGATGGCTCAACCGCTTGCTGGGTTACAGTTCGACTCAGCAAGCCACGATCACCTCAATGTCGGCAGGGTCTATTAGCACTATTATCGGATGTGAGTGTTGTACTTCATGCATGAACATTGAGCCTCATACGGTTATTCCTGACCAGCGTGTCTCGGTAACCCACTATTCCTGGTCAAGACCCGCATGCAAGCCTACTCTCCCGCACTCCCAGTTGGAACGCAGCGATACTATCGACACGGGCTTGACGCCGTGTCTACCATCGTGCGAGAGGAAGGCGTGAAGGGACTGCTACGCGGGATTGACGCAGCAGTCTTCCGCGGAGCTATCGGTGGTTCCGTTGGTGGCTTTATACCATAATTGGGGAGTTTGGGGTTAACTGTCGCCTGAATTGCACACAGGTCCAACTGCCGAGCTACATCTGGGCAAAGAGTCTAGTCGTCCACTACGGGATAGCAAGTGCGGATAGTATGTGGACTTACCTGATGAGCAGTTCCATCGCAGGGGTTATCCTGGTAGGCTCCGATCGCTCCTCGTTCCGATGTATCTTGCTGACATATGGTGGATATTCACGATCACATTAGTGCCTCGCTATGCAGCCCGCTGACACGGTAGATATCCACTGTATTAAGTGCCAGGCGTTGTCCTGATTCAGTGCGGATCGTGCTCGCAGACACTCACGCGGATGTACAATCAACCCGCAATTCGCCGTGCTGATGGCCGAACGGTTGGCACGCTATACAAGAACCCATTTGATTGCCTGTGGAAGACCTTCAAAACCGAGGGCATATTCGGCTGGTACAAAGGTGTGGCCGAGTCTGTAGCTCTACTATACCCTCAGTCTGATTTAACACTCTTGCTGCACTCTAGGCTCCACTGCACACTTCCTTCGCATTGCACCTCATACGTGAGTCTCCAATTCCACTACCCGTGGGCTTCTACTAACACCCTGAAAACGCTCGCACCATTCCTAGAATCATCACGTTGACAGCGAACGATTTGATTGTGCGCGCGTACCTCCAGCTCAGACATTCCCACACTTAGACCAGCTTTCGTGAGGGACATAGTAGCGACCGCTACGGTGAAGAATCGATCACACAGACGTCTCAGGCTGTATACGTCCTCATCGCTAATCATTCCATGAACGGGGTCTATGCGTCACCTTGTGAATACAGATTTACAAGCATGGGTTATGTGTGAAGAAGTACAACGACAAGTCAGGCAGATCCATCATCGTCCCTAACAACTCCGCATCCTTCATCTGTTCGACCCCATTCTTCATTCTACAAGCTCATAACGAGTGCTAGTAGCTTGTCGTAATCCGGCGAGCCGAGACCCGTGGCCTATAGCAAGCCGAATTAGCTTCAAGTAGGCACAACAAAAGAAAGGCTCCTACCGGATCCCACCCCGCCAACGCAGGGAAACCCTGCGCCCCACATCCGGTGTTGGTACCGTTCGTGATGTCGTTCAACGCCGCAGCGCCTTCCGAATACAGCAACGGGTTAATGAACCCGAGCGGAGGCTTGCCCGCATTCAGCAGAGCGTCGTTCAGTAGCGCAACGACGCTCGCCCATACCGGCGTGGATGCGCTTGTGCCCAGAACGAGGAAGAATGTCCCGTTGACCCTGGTGACGTAGTTGATCCCTTGTGCAGAGACATCGGGATACGCACGGCCGCTACGGTTGAACAAGCCTTCGTTTGTGCTTCCAAGAGCGTCGAGGTAGTTCTCGACTGCCGCACTCTGGTAGCTTGGTTGCGGGAAGATATTGGAAAAGCCGCCCCCAGAGAAGTCCGCAACGACTTCCGGGCCAGAGTCGTATCCAGTGGTTGCACCGACAGAGGTGAGGCTGTGATAGAATGAAGATCAGAGGATGTGAAGCGCAGATATGCGTCGCCAATCGGAGTAAGGGACGTACAACGGACATCCGCTGGGGAAGGAAGGTCCGAACGTCGTACCGTCACACTCGCTCTCATACTCGAAACTGTAGGCTCCGTTGTCTCCTGAGGCGAAGAAGATGCTAGTTCCCCGAGCGCCGAGCTGAGCATACGCGTTGCAAAATGTACTAGACAACAGTGTGAGACGAACAACACCGCAGAGAAAAATGAGGTAGAAGTACTTCGCAAAGTCCTCTGATCCCTGGAAGTCGGTCTCGTTGAAGCCGTAGCTGGTGGTTAGCACAAGCGGGAGCTCGTCTAGACCAAGGAGATAGTTGACGATGTCAATGAAGCCTTGAGCAGTAGAATCCCCTACTGAGTACAGCGTCGTCGGCACGCCAGTAGCGACTCCGACAGTGTACTGGATATCTAGGCTCTGTTGGAGAAAGTTTGAACAAGGACGTTCCTTTCCAATGTGGACGCTCGTACCGCCTCCAAGGTGCCATCACCGCTGGTGACGCCCCCGTCTATAGACACAACGTCGAACTCCGGAGTAGTGGTAATATCAGGTCTCCACGCAAGGAAAAATATCTGTAGGTCGCCAATATAT
This sequence comes from Cubamyces lactineus, assembly GCA_022376465.1. NCBI lineage: Eukaryota > Fungi > Basidiomycota > Agaricomycetes > Polyporales > Polyporaceae > Cubamyces > Cubamyces lactineus. The sequence continues at coordinate 263,503 of JACDTU010000016.1, read as the reverse complement.
TGGTCACGCGTGGACACAGTCCCAACGATGATGGCATTCACCCACCTCGAGGTCGTCTTCGCTCGCTATTTCATCCAAATACCCAGCGACAGCGATGCTGTTACCCGGTGCAGTACCAGGTGCAGTGGGGATATGATAGTAGTCTTCCAAGCACTGGGGAACGACGTCAACAGAGCAAATGTCAAACCCCTGCCTCTTTGGGGCCGGATTTCCCGGGGTCGGCGTGACAATTTTGAAGGGCGGACGATTCGGCTGTAGTGGAGGGATGAACCTATCATGTGCCATTGCCTCAGTCAACATGCCCATGGCGCAAGGAGAAAGAAAGCCCGAAGACGCACTGTGTGGTAGGGTAGATGTACTGCAGGTGCGGTTCCACGTCATCGGGGATAGAAACGGATAATGTCCGCGTAAGCGTGGCACCGGTGTCTTTGTCCTTGAAGTCGGTGAAGTTGGCTGCGAGCAATGCGTTCGCCGTCGATACGGGGACATTGATGCGCAACATGTCTCCCGACGGCGAGGCGACTTCCGCATTGATGTTGTGCTGTGCCAGCCAGGTGGTGATGGCCTTTACGCTCTCTGGCTTGGGCGCGACGAACGCCTCAACCTGGCATAGAGGGTGAGCCGAGAGTCACATAACAAATTTGTGGGCGTACATCCGACTTGGAGAGATGTTTCCCGTAGTTCGCGCTCTTCGGGTCGCTGACGTCGTAAAGCGCGGTGTGAAGTCCATCGATATTGGTGGGAGGCAGGACCAGCGTGAGCTGCAGTGACGCTGTGGAAGCCGTTGGGTGTAGAGGAACAAACTTGGCCTTGGGTACGACGGTCGTCTGACGGCCGTGTACAAGCGCGATAGCTGAAGCTATGGTCAGCGCAACAAAGGCCCGAGGCGTGAGCATGGTCGTCAAAAGAGGAGGAAGTCAAGGCCTTCAGGACTTGCTGCTGTCCAAGAGGACCGTGGTCACCTTTTATACACTACGAGGGCATATGCTGGAGCCTAGTGTATTGCACATCCCAGCGGAAAATGGTCGGAGGACAACATAAGCACTATGCGCTACAGTCGCAAGCGGCCTTTTCCTGGACACATGAGCACATATTTGTACGGCCGAGCAGAACAGGGACACCGAAGCTGATAGATCGAAGATCAACTTACGGCATTTGAGTGTTCGACGTCCCAGCACAATGTTCGACCTCCGTTCAGACCGACCGGGGCGCACGTCGATGGCCCAAAAGAAGGCGCATAGCGCACACACCGAGGGGCGGCAGCGCGCAGAAGGGGCGGACGTAAGGCCGTGGTGGGAAAGGATGCGTTCGACGATGACGAGAGATTCAGCGTTTGGAGGTATCGGCCAGGTACAGCGGACACAAGTGAGTCAGTGTACTTTGGATGGAACGTAACACTAAGAGAGGAAGGCACCTGGCATTGGCAATTCAGTAAACATTGGGCAAGATAGTAATGAGTAACGGTGGTAGGCCGCGCGTACCCGGCCCTTCTAAGGAAGTTACACCGCTTCGACCGCGCTCATCAAGCGGAAGACCAGCTGCGAACGAAGAGCGCCAACGCTAGCGACCATGCGTCGCATATCCGGTACGAGTCATTTGTACCAAATCGAGGTCTTTGCCAGCTTGACCTCTGGCAGCCCTGTGAAGTGCTCAATCAGTGCTTTTGGTGACTAAGGCAGCCTACTTACGGGCATACCCATGTCGACGACGTGAAGCGTCAAAAGCGCCTGAATTGCATTCGCTGTAGATGTCAGTGTCCACCAGCCTTGATCAGCATCTCGAACGCATTACACTTTGGATTCAGTATTCGCGACTACTGTGGACGTTTGACATACTGGAACTGCTCACCATGTCCTCGTTCACATTTGGCGGTGAGCGACTTGAAGGTGCTCACATTCCAAGATCTGGCATTCCAACGCTCAGGCAACGCTCAGGGCTATCTCCAAATCCATGTTCTTTGACTCCTTCGAGTCAAGTATCAAGGGATGTACTGGCTCTTGGCCCGCTCCATTCACATCTTATTGCTCGCTGACATTTCCCTCACGGGTATCCTCTGACTTAGCCTTTGAACAGGGGAAATCGTCGATCGAATGTTATACTCGAGAATATTGGCGTTGCTTACCTGGTCGTACCATGTCTTCTCGATTCAGGCCTCAAGCGGCGACATTGTAAAACGCGTTCATTTCGCCTATTCCAACGCTGTCCAGATCCTCTAGTATAACGGTGTAACTCGTACAAACAGAACGTCCCCTCACACGTCTTCTAACAGTCGGATCATGGCCGCTGTCTATGCACGGCCGCGGACTTCTCCTTCCCATACAGACCCTCAGCATGCGGAAGTGTCCTCGCGCGACTTCCTATTCCTCGTCCTCCTCATCGTCTGAGGGGTCGTTGAAGTCGTAGTCGTCGTCATCTACGTAGTCCTCTTCCTCCGCGTCGTCCATGGACTCCTTGAGCTGGGACGAGAGTCAGCTCGCTAAGCTCGATCGGTATTGCGCACAAAAGGGAACATACCATCTCGAGGAGTTCATGGCATTCGTTGAGGTGCGCCATAACGATACCCTGTCCCTCTGGAACAGTGCCATCCACGCCCACGAACTTGCCCTCCTTGCGCATGGAGTCGATTTGGTGCAGAGCTAGTTGGTACTGCACGAGACGATTAATTTGATGATTGAGTCGTCACAGACAAAGTTACGTACGGGGTACAAATCGCGTGGGCTAAATGGCCCGCCGTACTTCAGAACCTCGTTGAGGCACTTCTTTACGGTGGATAGCTTGTTGGCCTGCCGCAGGATCGAGTCAGCACCAAGTATTGGTACAAAGCGCACAAGGGAACGTACAATGGGCATCAGTTCCTCGGATACGGGCTCACTGGAGGATAGCAAGCGGTAGATCAAGCCGTAACATCGGCGTAGGAGGTACAGGAGGACCTGCGCAAACAGGGTTAGGGTAAGCCGGTGGTTGGTGAAACGAGACAAAACTCACATATTGGCCCTCTGGTCGATTGCCCTCGGTATCGACGAACTTACCGTCTACCCGCATTTTGTCGATCTCTTGGAGACTCAAGCTGTAGTTCCATAGGTCGGTCTCGCGGAGGCTCCACCGGTGCGTCAGTACGAGCTGCTCGAGTTCCTTGCGGATCTCACTGAGTCGATCGTAGATTGGCCGCAGCGACGTCGCGACGTTCTTCGACTCGTCCTGCGCTCGGATCTCTTGCACGATCTCGAAGCACTCCTCAAGCAGAGAAGAGCAGACCGCTTGGGACGCTGGTACAGTGCCTCCTGGACCCAAGAACTTGCCGTCCACCCGCTTCCTGCAGAGATGAGGACAAGTGAGCATGGGATGTTCGCTCGACTGAAGGTAAGCACGTACGAGTCGATTTTGCGCAGCTCCTCCTGGATGGGCTTCAACTCGGCTTTTACTCGAAGACCATCCTTGCCGTCCTTGCCATCCTTGTCGCGGTGGCCATCGGGTTTCGGTGTGCTCTCCCGCGTTGGTGTCCTCGAGTCGCCCTCTGACGTCTCACTCTCTGTGCTGGATGCCGAGCTCTTGCCCTTAGGGTCTTCGGTTTTCGCTACGTGCGCGTTTGCCACAGCGACCTCGCGCGCGGTCTCCCGGGCTGCCAGTGCGACAAGCTGCCGTCGAATGTTCACCAAGCGTTCATGTATAGGGATGAGCTCAGGCGACAGCACGGACAAAGAGTCCTGAAGCTTGCGCAGAAGATTTTCTGAACAAATCGTGCTGGCGTTAGCGTCTGGCAAAACGAACACACAGCCAAAATGTGGAGGACCTGAAAGTGAGGATACCCTTCATCGTGACCGCCAGAGTAAGCAGTGATGTCAACACACTACAAATTATAGTTCGAAGGGCGGCTGTGAGATCAGAACTCCGGAGAGAAACGGAACGCACGGATGAAGGGCGAGGCATAGGACGGAAGGACGGAGGCGACGCGACGAAGGGTGGATCACTCACCACATTCGTTGAGCTGCCGTTCCAGCAGCTTGGTCATGGCAGGCGGGTGCTTGCCACTTTCCATGTCATGCTGCATGATATTTCTACGAGGCCGGTCAGCGATCGAGACATTGTGTCGTCGAATACGGCATCATGACACAGGAGGCTGAAACTGCACGGGGTATCACCCACTCGCAACAGCGACAGCTACCACCTGATGCCTGGAACAGGTAATTGATGACGAGGGACGTACCGTAGCTCGGATAGACGCCGGTGGAAAGGAGCGAGATCCGACTCGTTGTAAACGCCAGACTCATCCATATGGAAGAGGATTTGCTGCGAGCATACGGTCAGCATGGCTAGTCTATCTAGGACTGCGCTATGCGCGCATGGCATAGAATATAAACGGGGAAACGTAATAAAAAATGAGAGGTTCATGGCTGAGTGCGGGGAGATCACGATCGTCATCCCACTGTTTCCGCGAGGGTTTTTATATGCGCTGGCTGGCCTGCAAACAGACCACAGAGGCCCGCGTATAGTTCGCGGGTGCTTAAGGTTTCACCGGCCTCTCGTCCGTGGATCCGAAGTGTCTAATGCCACAGAAGTGGTCGAGTGGCCAGGCGCCCGAACGCGCAACACATTCTGGGCCGCTGTGTCGTTCGCGTAGCGCAGATCGTAAAAGTATGGTAATCGCTTGTGTTCCGGAATACCTCCGCATGGGATTTTCGCGGTACCCAAATAACCCCGTCTGACGTGATTGGAGAGACCAAGTCTGTGATCTCAAAGGTCTAGTGTGGCCGCCTGCCCAGATTAGGACTCCTTATCTTGTTGTAGGCACATCGTTCGGAGACTCGGAACGAGACAAGGGAGCCCAGATGAGAGGAGGCTGCTGTGCGAAAGGCAGAAGGCAGAATCATATCTCTTCAGGCGCCATTGCTCGAAGCTTGGCGCCGCATAAGGCGACGAGCATACGGCATTCTGTCCGCAGATTACCAAGATTGTGTCTCGGTGATTGAGCGAGCGTTATACGCCCAAAAGCCACCGAGAAATAATACAATTGATTATGGCGAAAGTGACTCACCCTCATACTGGCTACCTGGCTGTAGGTTGCAGGACATTCGCGCGTCCTCCCGATGGTGAGGAAGAAGAGGGAGAGTAGGTTGAAGACATCCGCAAGGGTAGTGTCGAGCCGATTGTTATACGTGGTGTGATCGTCGCGGACCTCATTCAGACGGGTGACTAGAAGCGATCAGGTTCGTGCCATGGTGCCGAAGTCGATCATGAGAGCAGGAAGGGTTTGCCATTGTTTAGTCGCGGTAGTTCACGGCATGGACCTAGATTTGAGCGAGCATCCAGAGCGCAGTGGGAACGTGAGGCAGACCTTGTTTAACTATAGCTTGGTAGAGCTGGTTCACGTCTGCCGGCTTGATGAACTCGCCTCTGTTCTTCTTGAGCGCAGTCAAACGGTTTCGGATGCTAACAGGGAAGAGGCAAACGCATCAGAACGCGTCTAGCGCGGTGGGTGAGCGCAGGTAGATGTACGAACTTGATGACCGCCTCCAGGATAGGCAGCTCTGAGCGATGCCGAAACATGAGGAGATCAGCATGCTAGTCAGTGGCTGGCGCGAACGGACTCGTGCCTACCTTCCTGAGCTACCGGTGCGGACATCGCGACGATGATTGCAGTATTGTAAGCAAATTGTACGTGTTAGCGTGTGGTTCTCGATGAAATTTGGCGAGATGGACGGTGGTCGAGAGGAGGACGGTGGCTCGTCCGGAGCGCAGGTAAGTAGTAGCTGTCCAAGCCGCGCTGAGCTCTCGGCTCTCCAGTGGTCTCGTCATCCACGTGCTCCTTGCCGTAAAGGGAATCGTTTCCCACGGCTGATACTTTATCAGTACTGCTCAACGCCCTTGCCCAGAACAGCACAGCAACTGCGTGCGCCGTCCTCTGTCCCAATCACCAACACACTCACCTCATACACACCCATCGACCATGGAGAAGATCAAGGAAGTGCGTCTAGGGTGGCTCACATTGCTGGCGACGTGTCATACTGACTGGATCATGCTCTCAGCGTTTGCAATCACTTCGCGCTGAGGCCGATGCCGCGGTCGCGCGCGCAGAGGAGGCCGAGGCCAAGAACAAGAAATACGAGCAGCTCCTGTTGGAGAAGGAGCAGGAGATAACCTCCCTCCAGCACAAGGTCTCTGTTCTTGACGCCGATCTTGAGAAGGCAGAGGCAAAGCTGGCCGACCTCAAGGCGGCGCAGGAGGATGGGGAGCAGAGCAAGACTGCTAACGAGGGTCTCCAGCGCAAGATCCAATTGCTCGAGGAGGAGCTTGATGCTGCGGACAAGAACCTCAAGGATGCCATGGACAAGTACGTAACCGACTCGTCACCCGATTGAGCACTTGCCGACGCATCTTGTCTGCCCAGGCTGAGACAGGTCGATGTCAAGGCTGAGCACTTCGAACGTCAAGTTACGCGTCTTGAGCAAGAGCGCGATCAGTGGGAGAAGAAGTACGAGGTAAGTCAGCTATTCCGACGCGTCTGTCCTGCCCCCTATCGGAGGCAACGCGACCATATCTATTCGCGACTCCGGTGCACTGATACACTTGCTATATGCAGGAGGCGCAAGAGAAGTATCGCGAATCGAAGCGCGAGCTCGACGAGCTTGTCTCGAGCATGGAGGGTCTCTAATACCCCATCGAACTGCAATGTATTATACAAGACCCTTCGATATTCTGGCAGGACACCCAGGCTCGCGCGCCCGTCGTGCTATGCTTGATCTTGCCGCGATGGTCGTCACGATCTCATACCTACGTCTTATCTCTCTACCCTACACGTCGAATTGTTGAGCATTTGCATTCGTGTTGTGTATAGCGTCCGCAATCAAGGAAGGTTCAGTCTCATTTCCGGTCCCGGTAGTCACTACTGATCCATGACGATGTCGATACATGCCACTCAGCAATTAATACACTGCTGCTCGAAGACCCCTATGTTTACTCAGTCCTTCTTCTCTTCGACGAAGTTCAAAGAGATGGAGTTGACACAGTGACGCTCATCAGCTGTAGGATCTGATGTGAGCTTCATCACTTCATTTCCTATGCAACGTTGTACACATACTGGGTGTTGGGAAACCTTCCCCTTTGAATACATGTCCAAGGTGTCCCCCACACGCCGCGCAAGTTATCTCGGTACGCGTCATACCAAAGGAACGATCCTCATGCCGTTGCACGGCGCCGGGGATTGCTGGAAGAAAGTCCTCATTAGCATACCTCTCAGATCTTCATCGTATGTGGAACATGCTCACCATCGAAGAATGCTGGCCATCCACAGCCGCTGTTGAACTTGGTCGTGCTCCTGTATAGTGGCGTCCCGCACCCAGCGCAAGTATATACGCCCTCCTCGGAGAACTTGTCATACTTGCCCGTGCCCGCGCGCTCCGTGCCCTTCTCTCGGAGGATACGGAACTGGTGCAACCGCTCAGTTATTGGAGTGACCACACGATAAACAACAATGACCCACCTGTTCGGGGCTGAGGATCGCCCTCCACTCGCTTTCGCTCTTCTGCTTGCTTGGGTCGGACATGGTGACTAAAGTACTGTGGAAGTTGCGAGGTCGGGGATGCAATCTCGCAAAGGTTCTTAGGTTGTAGTTCAATGTCTCTGAGCTCCTTTTGAATGCTCTAGCCGTGGATGTTGTCGAGGCGGTGTGGGAACTCAAGACCTGTCTAATGGGGATAGTTGCAGCGGCAAGGAAACGAGAGGACATCGCATTACGAGCTGCTCGCTAATTCTTGCTCATCTCGTCCTCCCGCACTCACGCTTTCGGCAATTCCCCCGCACTACCTTGCGTCATCGACACGTGATCAAACCGTACGCGTCCTGTCACATCCAGTCACAGTAGGATGACCGTGAGTTCAGCACCAGCTCAGTAAGTAGTACCAGCCTGAGCTCAGTGAGCACATTGAGCAAATTATACAACAAAAATGCAGTAATACAACAGCTAAAATACCAAATACTACCGGAGTGCGGTTGCGCGCACCTGCACAAACACTGCTAGTATAGTAGGCATCTAGTTTCTCGTGACGGTCATGTCTGAGAGCACCACACTGGCAGCGATGCTCTTGGCCGGGGGATGGTGGAGTTCGGTCAATCCCCGTTGGTATGGCCTTGTTCCTCCGCAAACGGATTGAATGCGCTCGAGGGAATAGCCACAGTGATTGTGGGCGACTCTGGGGACACCCGTGAACCGCTGAACAGCGCTGCAGGAGGCGTCAACGCTTCTCCGTTCCAGCTCGCAGGACGACTCAGGGTGGCAGCGCTATTCAGCGAAAGCTGGTCATAACCTTCCGCAACCTTCCCTGGAGAGTAGTAGCCCGGAGTGTCTGCGTACTGGGCGGATGCCTCTCCGGCGATGGTTCGAGACTCCGTGGTGGTGGTGCGGGTAAGCGTGCTGTCTTCGTAAACGAGCTTCTCGATATCCGTGAATGTGGATGATGAGGTGAGCGTGCTCTCTCGCTTAGAGCGACGGATCAAGCGGCTGATGGAAGGGGGCAGGACACTGTTCATGGGAAGAACTCGTCTTGTCGTCAGGAAGAGCACCACATTGACGAACCCTGTCAAGGCATGGAATTGTGGTTGAGAGACGAGACTATCAAGTGTGCATAATAGTGGGCACCTGAAAGGAGGAATACGCCGTCGCTTAAGGTGGCCGTATCAGTACGGGGCACCGACATAAAAAGTGAAACTAGACATACCATATTACCGTCACAGAGAACGGCACTGTGTAGCCTGACCATTCTGCGAAACGAGCCAGAGCGATTGGCAACAGAAGGATGGTGTACGCGAGCTATACAATGAAGGAAGAGGAGCATCAGTGTATGGATCTCTTCCACGCTCTGCTTTCTTAAATACCGGATAGCTGTCGTCAAAGATTGTCAGCTACTCGGCACGCATCATAACCGGTGATTTGGACTTACAGTAGCATCCCCTTGGCGATATTGACTGCATGAGTATCGACGCTCTTGGGCGCGCTCGGATCTGTGGGACCCTTACGAAAGCGGAAGGAGAGGCGCCATCCGTGTAACATGACGTTCCCGCGAAGCCGCAAAAATACGAGGATGTACATCGAGAAGCTTAGCAGAGCAGAAATGAACATCTGCAAAGAATCAATCAGTGTGTAGACGACAAGACACCTTCGACGTATACTCACGATCATATAGTCCAGCCTGGAAAACAACTCTGGGTCAGTCATTCCCACAGGAGGTCGTAGTGATTGACGTACGTTATTCGTTCCGAAGGGTATTCGTCTTGTATCCAGCACCAATATCCGGAGATTGCATCTGTCGACATGGCGTGTCAGAGAAACGGAGGATAGGACCAGTGATACGAACGCACAGAAGGGACCCCTCTCTGCCTTCTGGATCGCGGCCGGGCCAGCGCTTACTATCGCGCCAATAGCAGACCAGCCTCCAACCAGCGCGCCGATGAGCACGAACCGACGAAGCTTCCACCGCAAAAACAGTATCCAGAATGTGTTCATTGCTATGATCTGCACATGTCGAAGGGGAGCAATGAGCTGCGGAGACAACATGATTATGACTCAAACGACAGTTACCAGAGACCTGTTATACATGAGTCAGAAAGCTCGCTGTATACAATGTATGGAGCGATGATTACCAATATGCCGTCCCGACATCAGACAAGTGCTTAAGTACGCCTATTCAGATCATGTCAGCGAGTTGCATAGACGTGCTTCCAAGTACATCTTCTTGCCTTGTGCTGTGCAGTACGGTTCAAACGTCACGGACATTTGCTGGAACCATCGGACATTCATGATGGATCCAACCGCTTATACAAAGATTCAGGACAATGCACCCGGATTGGCGGATGACTGTAACTCACTCTGCATCACCTCGCATACAAGCATGGATACAAAATACGCCGCGACATGGCTTCGAACGAACAGGTTGCGAGAAGTCGAATGGCGCGTATTGTACGCAGACACCTAGAATACGGTCCGTTTAACGCTCCGGGGGCAGAAGGACAGAAACGTACGGCGATGGCTAGAAGGAGTCCTACTACTGCGGTGGCGGAGACGCAGGATATCAACGCGAGAATCTATTTAAGGAGACACGTTCTCGTATGATCAGTCAATGACGCTTCATTGACTTCATAAACGGAGCTTACCAAGACGCCCGTAGCTTCGCTCGCAGTATATGGCCTTCTTAGGACGAAGGCATCTCCGTCTAGGAGTGTAGCGAGTGTGTCGTCATAGGCGCTCGAGTTCATACCGAGCAGGAGACTTGGCGGGTGCGCAACGTGGCTGTAATTAGTGTATAGCACAAATTAAACAGAATGTAACGGTGTGAGAGGTGAGAATGGGAAAACGGGAACCAGCCCGCAGTCGGGAAGGAATAAGTACGAATGCCGTGAGGGTTGAAGCTGAGATGGAGAGGAGGAAAGAAGTTCACGACTGCGATGACCATGGTTGTTCAGGCCGGCCAGTGCGGTGTGGGTGATAGCAGTGTCTCTCTCGACAGGAACCATCATCGATATTCAAGGGTTTGTTACAGCGCCCAGGTGATGGTTTGCAGAGACGCGCCCACTACGCCAATTAGCGCCATATGGTGTTTGATACTGTCGCCCAGAAAGGCAATGTAAGTGATCCGCTGTGGGCGTCAAAGCACCTTGTGCTTGGTTTCCGACTGTCCAATCCTCTCAACTCAGCAACGAGTCGTCCTGCCATATCATTGGTCGGAAGGGTCATTGGCGTCTTATTGGTACGCATCATGCTGACCCCAGCCGTGTTGATTAATGAGGTGGAGCTCAGCCAATCTGACAACTACTAGGATCGAAGGATCGAAAGTGCACGTCCGGAATAGCCACACACGGGCAACATCATCGGCAAGCCAAGAGCCGGGTCTCTGCACATCGAGCCCGTATTAGATAGCTTAGACCAGGATGGACGCTGTGGAAAAGGCTAACGCTGAACGCCAGAGGCGATGGTCAGTCGTCTTCGCCAGCGCTTTGCCTCATGGCTTCATCGTGTTTTTCGCAGGGCCAAGGATCAGAAGATTGGTGAAGGTACCTATGCAGTGGTGTACAAAGGTAATCATTATACTGAGCTATCTCTAGTCCTTGGAGCTTATGTCATAGCACAGGTAGAGAGATAGCCACAGGGAGGAAGGTGGCTATCAAGAAGATTAAAGTGGGACAGTTCAAGGATGGCCTTGACATGTCTGCCATTCGTGAAGTCAAGTTCCTCCGGGAGCTGAAACACCAAAACGTCATTGAGGTAGGCCACAGTAATTCTCATAGCGGTTCCCCTTCTCACTTCCTAGTGACTTCTCAGCTGCTAGATGTATTCTCATCGAAGAAGAACCTGAACCTCGTACTCGAGTTCTTGGACACCGATCTCGAGCTTGTCATCAAAGACCGCTCACTAGTGTTCTTGCCCGCTGACATCAAGAGCTGGATGGCGATGACGTTCCGTGGGCTCGAATTTTGTCACCGAAACTTCATCCTCCACAGAGTGAGCTCTGCATCTCAATATCCCTAGAACTACACACCCAACCGACATAACACCTTGTAGGATCTGAAGCCAAACAACTTGCTCATTGCTGCAGATGGTCAGCTCAAAATTGCCGACTTCGGTCTCGCGCGAGACTTTGCGGATCCCGGCTACAAAATGACGTGCCAGGTCATCACTCGGTGTGTATAATCTTCGCGTCTCGCGCATCGTGGAGCTGACAACCTGCACCAGATGGTACCGTCCTCCGGAGCTCCTCTTTGGCTGTCGGTACTACAGCACGGCCGTCGACATCTGGTCCGTTGGCTGTATCTTCGCGGAGCTCATGCTGCGTACCCCTTATCTTCCGGGCGAGTCGGACATGGATCAGCTCAAGACCATCTTCCGAGCTCTCGGCACACCCACCGAGGAGGAGTGGCCGGTCAGTCTCATGGATACCCAGCCCCTATCGGCATGCATACTCACAGCACCCGCAGGGACACACCAAGCTCCCCGACTACGTGCCAGTCGGACAATTCCCGAAGACCCCGCTGCGGGACCTGTTCACGGCCGCCAGCTCAGACTGCCTCAACCTCCTGAGCAAGTGTCTTATCTACGACCCCCGGCGGCGCATCAGCGCCAAAGATGTGAGCACATAGCGACCGCCGCTCGCTCGTCATCAGCCCTCTTCATCATATGCTCATTCGCATCTTCTCAACAGGCTCTCAATCACCCCTACTTCTTCGCTCACCCCTACCCCTCACACCCCTCCAAGTTGCCGAAACCGGTGAAGAAGGAAGACAACATCCCGTTGGAGGAAGTCGACGGCAACGTTGACTTCTCCGGCTCTGGTCCTGGGGTGAAGGCGAACCCGCCCAACAAGCTCAAGCGGAAGCACTCATCCGAAGAATTGGGCGGCCGGCCGGTCGCTCGACGGCTTGATTTCACCAAGTCATGAAGCTTGTATCCATCCTGCGTGGGCGCACTCGCGGTAGTCATCTTGGACGAGACATCTGCAGGCAGCAACGGCGCTGCTTGCAGCGAGGAGCGTAGACACACGCTTTCCTCGATATCGCATTCCGAGAACTGCGGTCCCTACTGCACCACGGACTGTATGTACGAGTAGGTAATACCGGATGTAAACTAGAAACCGACACGTAATGACGCTTCGAAAACCGATACACTGTGAATATGCACGGAAAGCTAAAACTGAATATGAGAAGCAAAGCGGTCGGACACACAGTATTTGAACGATACGAGAACACTAAAACAACAAGGAGGCTGAGAGCGCGTTACCGCGGAGAATCACAGACAGTACACTTCGTCGCACCACCCGGATTGCTCAACATGCAGACCGAACACGTCCACGAATCACCAGCCGGCTTCGGCGGTGGCTTCATCCCTGCCTTCGACCAGTCAAAGCCCTGCGTGACAGGCTTAGGTGTGTCCGCCCGTGGCGCGTCGCACACCGTACACTTGTCCGCTCCCCCGGGGTTGCTCAGCATGCACACGGAGCAGCTCCAGGTGTCCGCGGCAGGCTTCGGAGGGGGCTTCATACCAGCTGCCTGCCAGTTGAATCCTCCCGACATAGAGGAAGCGGAGGGTGTAGGAACGAGTACGGCCTTCTTCGAGAAGTCGTAGGTGGGGAGAGAAGAGACGGGAGCAGCCCTCGCTACCTCCCGCGCGCGGAGAGTGCTGGGGCCAGCGCCGGGGGAGGAAGTCGGCATGGGGAAGGTATACTTGGGGAGATCTTCCTCACGCATGGCAGCAACAAGAGAACGGGCGTCCTTAGGCTTCTCGGCGGGCGCAGGCTGAGCAGGCTTGGGTGCCTCGAAGGTTGCTTTCGCCGGCTCAGGGATAACTTCCATCTTCTCGTCTTTATCCACCTGTATGCTGAAACGGAGTTTCGAGGGTGCTTTGGGAGCGGATGACTTCGCGACACCGAAGCCTGCGCGTGGCGCACCGAAGCCAGGGAAGGAAGGCGCAGCAGAGGACGATGGCGAAGTAGCGCGACGCTTGTCCGCCTTCTCGTCGCCTGGCTCTATGACCTCAGAAGGCAACGTATATTGTTGAGTCGAAGTAGCCTTTGAACTTGGGGCGGATGACATCTCCACATCATCGATCTCCTCCACTGTGACGGAGGTAGTCCTTATGGGTTTGGGGGGAGCAAATGTCGAAGTGCGCTGCTTTTTCGGGGAAGGCTGTTCTTCCTCGCTGGTTGCGGACGGCTCCTTCGACGGCCCATTGGTACCATTCGACGAGAAGTCGGCGCCGTTAAGCCTGGTGCTCCGGCGCATAGAGTTGGCATCGGGAGGCGATGTGATCCGCTTCTCTGGACTGCGTTGGCCGATGAGTTCGGGAGGGGGGCGAGCACGCTTGCTCCCCTAAAAATCACGATTAGCTTTGTCCTGTAGGGAATACAGAAGTGAACTTGCCTTGGGGACGGTAGCCTCGATGATCGCCTGAGGGGTGAGCTCTGCCTCCTTCACTTGCGTCTCCTCCTTTTGCTTCTCCTTTTCAGCTTCTGCCTTGGCAGCACTACGCGTCTTGCGCGCCGGCTGCTTCTTCTGTGGTGGCCGAGGAAGGGGGCTCACCGCTTCGTAGGGGTTAGCAAAGTCGGGCTTCTTGGGCGGCGTCACCTCCTTGATGAGCTCGGTCATGAAGCTCGCTGCCCGTGTGGGTTTCGAGGTAGGCTGAGGAGGAGAGGCTTGTGGTGGAGAGTCTGACTGGCCCCACATCTGACGGAGAGGCGAAGGAACGGCAGGGGTAGTGGGCTTGACGCCGGAAGTACGGATGCGTGGTGTAGAAGGCGCGGCAGGAAGAGCAGCCCCGTTGGTCTTACCGTTCGTCTGAGCACCGTTGACCATGGCTGAGCCGTTGAGTTGCGAAGTCGTAGAGGAGGAGGGTGTGAGGTTGGCTGCAGAACCGTTCGCCTTGGGGACGCGTTGCGGTAATGAATTCGCGGCATCCTCGCCAACACGCCTTCTCTTGCTGTCTGTCTTCGGCTTCTCTGGGGTCAGCTTGATCGTAGGTCGAGCTGCGCTTGATCCAAATCCGGGCGATTGGTAGCGATTGCGCGGGCGAGCACTACCACCACCTTGCCAGCGATAGACGCCCATTGGGTTTCTAGCCAAAGTCTTCCGGCCGTTCTGTGCTGCGGTCCCTGCAGCTGCTACCATTTGCTCTGAGGTGCTTGGAGACAAGAAGTTGACGTTGGGTGTCATTCCACGCGCCGGCGTGCTCGGACTTTTGGAGAAACGGAACGGCTCATGATGATCGTCGTCGTCTGGGGATATGAAATCAGCGAGGATCATCTAAACTTCATGAATATGAACCACCTTCTACGCTGTTTTGGAGCAGGGAGACCAAGCCAGCAAATTCGACATGATTGAGAGGACGACCGCCCTTCTGGTCGAGGAACTCCTGCACTTTCTGCAAGTTAACCGACGTGGAGACGCGGGACTCATCGCTGCGTGGCGAAGTTCGCTGTTCTCCTCCTGCTGACTGGGGAGGCGAGCGAGACTGGCTGGAGGATGGTTGCGGCTGCGACTGCTGCACCCTTTCTTCTGCCGTCTGATCTTGAAGTTCCATGGGAGCATCTTCGCCACCATGAGCCTGCGGCTGTTGATTTGTCTGGGCCATCTGTAATCTCTATCAGCTTATCAAAATTCCCGATAGAGGATAGTAAACGACGCACCTGTTGGCCTCGCAGCGATAATGCTGCTGCAGCGTCGTTCTCCGTTGGCACTGCATCCTGAGCAGTTGACGAGAACGTACGAAGGGGATTAAGGTAGCTGAGGAAACCGGTGAGGCTCCAACCCTTAATGGAATGGGTGATATCAGGCACGCTTCCCAACACATGGAAGCAATGAACGCACGGTGGATTTCTTGGATGCTGCCACAGGGTTGGGGCGGGCATACGGGGACGCGTTATTGTTCCGGGCATGCCGGCGCGAGCTTTGCGATCGGACGACACCACCCCCGCTCATGGTGAGTTGAGAAGGGTTGTACACAGAGCCACGGTCGGAAGAGGGAGGAAGAGAAGGAGAAGAAGCAGGAGATGGTGGAATGTGGCTGAAGTTGACCGTGGCTTGAAGACTTGTCTGAGCGTGCGGGGACCACACGCGCCACAAGTACAAGGCCTCCCTTGCGCCCTGCCCTAAACTCCTCCGGTCACGCCCTGTTCTCCTGCCATACCGGGCCAACAGGCGCTAAACTACAGCAGCCTCTCTCATCGTCGTCTTCGTCCTCGCCGCCGCCGCCATAGACGACAATGCCGAACAAAGTGGTGGAGACACCCTACCCTCTCATCGACGCGGACCCCCATGCTTCCCGCGTAATCCGTTACATGCGCCCGTCGGATTATGCCGTCTGGGCAGGTGCGACCGGCGCGTTCCCTGCGGCCTTGTACCTGTGGGGTACGTTTCAAGCATTGCTGCTACGGTACATAGGAACGTGACAAATGGTTGAACAGACAAGTGGGACCCTTCCAAACTCAGGCTCAGGACCCAGCTGCGCCTCGGCGGTGTCTTTGGCTTCATCGGAGGCTTCCTGTTGGCGTACCAACGGTCGAGCTGTGAGTGTCCTTGTATACCGTATGTGAATTCTGCTCACTGGGTGTTATGATGCAAGTCCGTTTCTGGGGCTGGTCCGAGAACAAGCGCGAAGAGGAGAGGGATCTTGCTGAGCTCACGGACCGTGCGAGGCGGGGACTGCCGTTGTACGGCGAGTCTGACCAGCCTGAGTGGGTCCAGGCTGCTGCATACCGCAACTCTGTGTTTTCGCAGCTGAAACTCCGTACGTGCCATTTTCTCATATCACCGGACCTTGCTAATATGGAATCCAGATATCTTCCCCATGTGAGCCATACCGGCGTCTTGAAGCACCCACAATACTGACCTCCCCTTCAGGATCAACCTCGTCAACCACCCATACCACGGGACAGATCCGGAGAAATACAAGCCCAAAGACGAGCCTACGTCTTCGTAATTCCTGTATCGGCGTACTATTCATTTCATCTGCACGTACGGTTCGGTCGCTCTGAGTGCGCAAGTTTATGGCTTGACGGAACCACGTCAATATAAGTTGGTAAGATATGTCGATGAATAACCCTCAAGTGCGATTGCGTTTTCTCCGCCGTCCGCTTTCTGTCTGCGCGTCCGCTTCCTGGGCTCCCGCTACGTCGTTGTCCCTCCCCTTTTCCTGTCCCTTCTCCTTTCCTTCAGCTACAATGCGCTGAACAACAGTCTCCCACATGACATCGTTGATCCCCTTCGCCTTGCTCAACTGCTCGCGCAGGCGAGAGACCTCGCTCTCTAGTTCCGAGACACGAGTCTGAAGCGAGACTCCTGCCGCTTCAGGGCCGGCCGCGGAGGGTTGGACGAAGAACGCATGGTCCGTGATGAGCTCCTCCCGGGAATAGGAGAAGAATGTGCCTGGGGGTGCCTACGAAGGACGGCGTGAGCATGCATTTCATGATGTCCTGTACAGCAGCACTACCTACCGAACGTTGCGGGAGCATCAGGGAAACTTCGTGAGCTTCACGCGCTTTCGCGTCCCGAATCCGTTGAAAGGGCGCCACGGGTCGTACTGGGATGTTCTCCCTCGCATCACCCGCTGCACCGGCGCTGAGCGTTAAGCTAACGTGTCCGATGAGGTCTGGGGGTCGCAACATGGTCGATAGATGTGTGATGGCCATGCCCTTGTGCGACGACAGTGTTCGGAGTTGCTGGTGGGAGGCAATGTCGTAGATATGGATGAGCCCTGACGTTGTGCTGGCGAGAAGCATAGACCCAGATAGAGAGATAGCCATCGCCGTCACAGGTTCCCTAATTGTCCGTACGTCGATGAGTATGTCACGAGGGAAGCTGGAGAAACAGCGCACTAACCCGACAGAGATGAGACGCTTTTTCGCGTCTTTTGGGTCAATATCGTTGATGCGAATGACGTCGCTGACTCCTGCACCACCAACCGCTTCCATGGCGGCGCGACTGTACTTGTCCTCTCGTTGTCGGAAGAGGTTGACTTGGTGTATTGACCCATCTGCGGATGCAGCGAAGAAAAGACGTTCTGTGGGGTCCCAAGAGATGCAAGTAATGGGTTGCGGGAAGTAAAAGGTGGTGAGGAGAGTTTTTGAGGCCGGGTCCCACAGCTGTAGCGACTTCATAAGCACAACTGGCGATAGGGAGTGAAGTGAGTCCCTACCTTGACAGTATGGTCTACTGATGCTGTTAGGATACGACATGAAGGAAAGGGACCAACACCGCAAACGATATCGGTTACGGGGAGTGTGTGGTCGGTAAAACTGCAGTACGGAGTTGGAAGCTCGTTTTGTAGAGTCTCGTCCACAAGTCTATGGCAAAATCAATACTTGATACGTAGAGAAATCAATGGTGCTATTGCTGCACAGACCTTGGTGTAGACCATACGCTGACCCCCGAATCCTCGCTACCGGCGAGGAGGGCAGCGGCGTCTTGGGTAAACCGTAAAACGTTGATTTGACGGTAGTGGGCATCCCATGAGTTGAACATAATCCCTGACGCGATCTACTATATGTTCTATTCAAGTCAATGAGGGGAACAGCAAGACAGGTGACGGGATACGCGCCTCCCATAGGAAAATCCGTCCCTGCGCGGTCGCTCCTGCACAGTATTTGCCCCTTGTGTCTACTGCAATCGCAGATAGTCTTTCAGGGAGCACGATTTTGAGTGCAAGTTGATCCTATGAGCGCATGCCGTATATGTTCATGAACCGCAAACAGGAACGAGAAGCAAGCGGATGTACCTTCTGAAAGTTATAGACGTTCATGATAGATTTGTCCTGCTGCGCGGCGAGCATGAAGCCACCCTGGCCATTCCTTGACTGCACAGTCGCCGTGCAATGTGTAGCGGCGGATGTTTGCTTCCATGATGCGAGAGTCGTGCCAGTTTGTATATCGTTCAGAGCAAGTGTTCCTGGGCCAGAACCAGAGCCAGACGGTGCGGTCGCGCATAGGACCGCTTCGTTGAGGTGCATCGTTGGAAGATCTCAAGGAAGTTGTGAGTTACACGTATTGCTTTTCAATTTCCTGAAGAGCGATGTTGAACAGAGTGAACCTCAGAAGCAAGGAGCCGGGCTCGAGTCTCGAAGTCAAGACGGCAGCAGAATGCAAACGGGCGCTTGAGGAAATCTGTAAGATGGAGGCCGGCCACGTGGGAGGGATAGGCCATGTGGTGGCTGTGTTGGACATACTTAGCATGATGTAGGGTCGCGGTCGCCTGCCCCGCGTCTTACTCAAGAACGACGAAAGTTCCAGCTACTTCGCGCTCCCTCGCTCGTCGCCACCGCCGACAACGCCCAGCCACCTTGCGACGCCTCGCAGCCCTTTTCTACTGACGTCAAGCGGGCCTGGTTCGCCCGCCTTCTCTCCTCCTCCCTCACGAGTGCTTTAGACTCGAAGTGTAGCTCAGCTCACTGTCGTTATGTCTGCAAACGCCGCCACCAATCTGTATGAGATACTCGGAATCAAGAAGGATGCGACTCAAGAAGAAGGTAAGGAATATAATCTTCTGATGCCGCACGATGGATACTTAGAAAGAACGCCTCAATAGTGAGGAAAGCCTATCGCAAGCGAGCCTTGCAGACGCATCCAGATAGGTTGCCTCAGGACGTTAGTCAAGCGGACAAGAAAGCGGCAGAGGAACAGTTTAGACTGGTGAACAATGCGTATGAGGTGCTGAACAACGAGCAAAACCGCAAGGTACGTACTCTATCTCCATCCTCACCACCGTCCCAACTAATGCTCCCATCCGCCTCAGCTATACGATAAGCACGGCGTTTGGCCACCTCCCACAGAGCAGCCCGACTTCGGCAGAACTTCGAGCAGAGAACCTTTCGATGGTTTCAACGATCCTTTCTTCAACTCCCCGTTCGGTTCCCGCTCGCGCCGAGGGTATACCTTCACAGACCCCTTCGAGCTGTTCAACTCGCTCTTCGGTGACATCCATAGCGCATTTGAGAGTGACCCGTTCTTCGCTGGCACTCCATTCTTCCGTTCTCCGTTTGATGACCCGTTCTTCCGCTCGCCATTCAATGATCCGTTCTTCCGCTCGCCGTTTGGTGGGTCTCCCTTTGGTGGGTCGTTGTTCGGCCCATCCCCATTCGGTTCTCTGCTGGGCGGCCCTATGTTCCCCCAAATTGAAGGCGGCAATAGCAGGGTGTATAGCTCACGTACCGAGGCGGTTGGTCGCAACGGCCAGTGGGTGTCACGCAGTCAGATGACTAGAACCGTCAATGGGCGCACCGAGGTGATCACCAAGATGATCGACGCAGACGTGAGCGCTTTGTCTTACGAATGGCAATATGTAACAACTCCAGGAACTGACTTGACTTGTCAGGGAAACGAGCATGTCACATACTCTTCACCAGACGGCGAGCGCCGTACCATCAATGGCATTGAGCAGCCTGCTCAATCCAACCGCCACATTGAAGGGCCTGGCCGTTCTGGTACCGCACCACCACCGACGCACCAGCCACCGCAAGCCATTGCGGACGCGCCCGCTCAACCCGCTAGTTACTATATTCCGCAGCAACAGCCCCAACCTCAAGCGTACAGTGTCCCTATCACCTCCGGTAAGTCCTGCCGTCCGTGCAACGGTACATCCTTGCGCTGGAACGATTCGCTGACGCGGTATGCCAGGTCCTGCTCAAACTCACGCGCCACCTGCCAACGCTTACGTTGACCGTGCGCACTCTCACCGCTCACGGCACAGCAGCCACCGCGACCGCCATAGCACCGAGGACGCGCCCCGGCGAAGCCACACCTCGCGTAAGTCCTCGGCTTCGTCGCACCCTCCCGCTGACTCCCACGTGGCCGGGCACACCCGTACTGACTCCGCCTCCCCGCCTTCGCGCGGCGACCGACCAACTTCCGCAGAGGGCCCCGCGGAGCGCATCTATGGCGGGTATGATCCTGCAGCGGCTTCTGCTAGCTACGCCACCAGTGGGCACTCGACGCACGGCTACGCGCGCGACCCGCGGCGCGATAGCGTGCAGAGCGGCCACAGCCACCACAGCAGCAGCCACCGTGACAACGCCAGCAAAGCGCACCACCGGTCTTCGCGGCACGACAGTCGGGAATATCCCCGGGACCAAGACTATGACAGGCGGCACCACGACCGCGAGCGGGCGGCGGCAGAACAGGCGCACGCGAACGCGAGCACGAACATGAATGCACATGGCCACGGGCACTCGCAGCGCGGATGGCGCGGATGGTGAGCGAATAGGTGCCGATTGACGATTCTATCTGTACTGGTCAGGGCTGATCATCCTCCGGCGCTGTCGTACAGGTTAAGTTCGATCTTTCATCCGTTCCGCCACCACCATCACCATGATCAGCACGAGACACAGGCGCACGCATCCGCTCAATGAATTGTGAGTTCTGCACAGCACCGGCCCCGTATCTGCGCATTGCATCTGTTTGTCTTGTTTGCCTGACTCGTTGTCGGCATCTCGTCATTACTTCACACGCTTACACGCTGTCTTCGCTTTCTTGCTCTTCTGATACGTAGACATCCCCATATGCATACCTCTTTTCCTTTGAATCACTCGCGCACATCTCTCAGCTTCTCATGCAAATGCCACGGAGACACGGATGTATATATAACTAGGTGTACAGTACGAAGCGGTAACGTGCGATGCGATGCTCAGAGCAACGAGCGAGAAGGAATGTATATGCGTATCCCCATGACAGACTGAGAACGAACGACGAACGAGCGAGTGAACGAACGGAATCCAGGGCTACGGCGTACACACGACAGGCGGAATTAGTGACAGAAACGAAACGCAGCGAGGGATAATCGACGGGACGAAAAAGGCGGGATGTTGATGGATAGGACGTATCGGCGAGCGGCGGCGTTGGTGGCCACCGCGATTAGCTAGCCAGTGGAAAGAAAAACCAATAAGTTTAAGGAGCGACAGGGATGTTGGAGGTAGAGAAGACAAAGCCAGTAAGAGATATGTGCGAGAACTGAGCCGAGAGACGGATGCAGGAGTGGGAAGGCACGCGACCAGAAGGTTGGTCTAGGAAAGACAGTGACAGATGCAGGTCGTAAACGGTCATGACTGTATAACGAAGGCGGAGAAAGAGTGTCCGGAGAGGGGTGCAGGAGAAAGTCAGCGGCGATGAGCACTGGGCTCATGCTACCGTTGTTCTGGACTGAATGGGTGGGAATGCGGAGGACATCGGCGATACCTGCGCCTGTTGGCTGCTAGAGAGGTCGCTGTACCGTGCCTCTTGGTCGGGCGCAGTGAGGTTCGGAGCGGTGCCGACGTTGGGCGTTGCCGGCGTTCCTGACGATGTAGGCACCTTGCCAATGAACCATGACTGTAGCAGAATAGTGAGCTATCGTAAACACCTAGATGAACAGCGACACGTACCGGTACCCATCCGCGGTCTCCGGTTTCTTCCTTGACGGCCTAATCGATATACGGTCAGATTTAGCTCAGGGTGTCACACGAAGGGAGTTAACTCACGTATGACCAGTGATTGTACCTCTTGAATACCCTCAGCGCATCGTCCTTCTGCAGATCCAGCTCCTCCTCGCCCTTCTTCTTGTAGTCCATCAATGCGATGCCAGGGAAGCTTGTTGACAGGATGCTCAATGGCAAGATGGGCGTGGTGCCTGGCGGTGATGAGGGCGGTGACCCCGTCATGCTACCACGCGCTGTGGCCTCTGCAATGGCAGCGGCCACTGGGACCTTCGTCTCGAGAAGACACCCGGCAGGGACCCAGCCCTGTTTCGACGGATCTTGTTCCACCTGTCCCGTACCTGCGGGATCGCGCTGGACAACCCACCATCCCCGCGCTCGTGAAACGATGATGAACGTATCACCACTACGCATGGTCAGTCGACGGCGGCCAACGGCATATGAGAAGTACGCACACAACAACATCGAACTCATCATCTTGTTCAGCCATGTATGGATAGATCGCGACGGCGTAGGAAACCTCCGAGGCAGGTGGCATCTCCCTTAGAACAGGAGGAGTACCGCTCTCCGCTCCTTCTGCCGCCCCGGCGGGTCCTGTATCGCCCTGCGACTTGGAGGTATCTGCGCTCGTGTCTCCTTTGTGTTCTACCATTGGCGACATGAGTTCCGGCCAACCAGACTGGCCATTGGGTACACTAGTCATGATGCCGGGCGCTTGATTCGGTAGCTGGCTGTTGACTTGCAGTTTCGGTGGCCGCCCTCGTGCGTCTTGTGATGGAGACTGGCTGTGGGTTTGCGTATTGCTTGATGCTTGTCCTGTGGTGCCAGGCGTCGGTGTGGACTTGGCTGAGCCGCCGTCGGTGGTGGCCGAGGCCTTGCGAGCGGCTTGCTTCTGCTGGGCCACGGCGATAGGTGAGCGTATATCCTTGATGTGTTTCAGCATGAACACGGGATTCTTCTTCGCATCTTTGAGCTTTTGGAAGAGAAGCAGAGGTTTCTCATCGTAACTCAGACAGCGCTCGATACGGCTCCCTGGCGGTTATTTGAACTGTGAGCTCCATCAACCATTACGACATCCGGCCGACATACCAGGCGCCCCATAGCAGATAAACATGGCATAGTTCTGCCAATCATCATTGTTGATCTTGTACTTCTTCAGTGCAGCTGGCAAGACCTTCCACGCCGGGTCATCCAAGCTGACTTTGAAACTCTTGAGGTTATCTTGACTGTCCTGTCGCTGAGGTCGAGGCTGTGAAACATTCGGTTGCAGCGTATTCGTACTGGAATACGATGTATGTTGGCTGGTAGACGCTTCGCTCCCCGCGAGTGTAGTGCCCGACACCCTCGACTTGTCTGTGAGCACTGAAGAGTTCTGACGATTGCTGCCGTTGTGAATGTCGTGCTCCATGCGCTGTGGAGACGGCTGGGGAGACTCGACGTCGGCGCTAGCCTTTGTGGGAGATTTGGACGGCTTCATGAAGGGCCCCCACTTGAACGAATGTGAACGTTGGACCGGGCTCTCGGACTCAACCTGGATTCTACGTTAGATCAGGACCGAAGGACAATCAAGGGGCTTACTAGTTGAGGCCGTGAGGACACATTGCGCAGTTGACCAAGATCCTCCAAACAGCTGCTCAAAGTCTCGCTTAGCCTCCTATTATCCTCCTCCAGCGCGCGGAGCCGTTCGCCTGAAGAGAAGTCAGGATCTCAGGTAAATGAGAGTAGTCCACCACACACTTTGCTCCTTCAACAAGTCATAGAGCCGTTCCACACTCAGTTCGTGACGCTCCTCCACTTCCGCTGCAAGGAATGTCAAGTGGATTCAGGTGTCCGGTGACGAGGACGTACAAGGGGGCACGTAGTGCTCGGGTTCAATAGGGATGTTCTGGGCAAGCTTGATGTTGTAGACGGCCTTGAGAATCGCGAGACGCTGGCCGATGGTAGCAACACCCATATCCTTGAGAGTCTCCGGGTCAAGAAGGCATAGAACATCGCCAGTGATGTTGTTCTCTGAGACGGCATTCGCGGCTGTTGGGTACGGACGTATAGAGGGAGGGAGCGTACCTTTGACCTGCTGCTCATACTGCGGAAAACCAAGCTTGGTGAGCCAGTTGTGCACGTCGTTCTCGTCCCAGTCTAGGATGCTCGGTTTGAGCTCGAAGGACTGCGCGTCCATGGCGGAGGATGTGGACGAGAGTCAAGCCAGAATGGATCGCGGTGTAGTCTGAATTGGAGAGGCGACAGCAACACCGCCGGGTAATAAACCAGGTACTGCTTGGTCCTCTCTTGGGCTTTGAGTGTCCAGGGGCCCCGACTTTGCATACCGCATTGGGAGCAAGGACCCATGGCACTGCTGCGCGCACGGGCGCCTACTGGGCAGCTTGTGGCGTCTCTCCGTCGCAGTGTCGGGTCGTCGGGTTCGGACTCGGACTCGGTGTGCCTACTCAGGCTTCCACGCTTCCCTCCCGCCTCACCTCCGTCTCTGCCGTGGCGACTGATGACATACGACTGTAACGCATATGGACGACGACCTGTTTCAGAATGCCTGGAGTGAAACGACGAACACAATCCCCGATACCCTGAAGCAGGACACCAAGCCGCCATGGTCACCGAACAAGCTCAACAGTTCCTTTGGTGAAGAAGCAGATTTAGCCGCTCCTTCCTGGGCTACGGGCACTGGGATACGCTGGGATGAGCCCTCTGGCAGTCCAGGATTCTCATGGTCTCAGGCTGAACCAGACATGGCTTGGGGTTCTAGTGTGTACGAGGGCATTACTCTAGGCAAGGCGCCGGACGAGGAGAAACCCTCCGCAGACATTGCCTCTGCTGTAGAGGATGAGGAGGACGAGGAGAAGTGCTATGATGAACTACCACAAGAGCCTGCCACGGCGCGAACGCCCACGCCTGGTCGGGCGACTCCTTCCCCACCTCCGGCACCTGTTCTACCAGACCCTCTTGAGATCGCTCCCGAACTCGCAGCGCCTCCTAGTCCAGATGGATTCGGTTCCTTTGAGGTCGGAGTCGTTGACGAGGTTGCAAAGTCTCCCAGTTTCGCGCTCAGTGGAGTCGAGGACGATCCATGGGGAGCAACTGCATGGACGGAATCGAAGGAAGAGGTAGCAGACGAACCCTTAGATGAGTGGGAGCGGGCCAGGCAGGAGAAGCTAAAGCAGGATCGTCGAGTGGTGGGTGTCTTATAGCTTCTCATAAGTACCGAGTTCTAATATCGCTTAGCCTCCTGAGTTCCTGGCAGTTATCCTGCAACAATGTCAGGAGCTTATTAGTGATATTATTCCAGAGCATCCGGAGGGTGACAGCGATGCGGACAAAGATTCATGGCGAAATGACTGGCGCAGCGGAATTGAGGGCGTCCCAGGCTTGTGAGTGTACCTGTTGGACAAGGTAGTCCCAAGTTCTGATTGTACTCACTGTATATCGAATTCAGAAATGACATGATGGCATCGTTTCTACCACCTCTTACATTGCAGCCGCTCCCTCGCTTTTCGCAGACTCACGTTGCCAAGAAGATGGCAACCACTGTCAAGCTGACGAAGAACCTGGCCCTCACCAAGCACAGTCCGATGTCGCACTACCTAGCGGCCAAAGGGTCTACTGCGTGGGAGATTTCAGTCAAGGAGCAGAAAGAGGTGGTAGAGGACGACATTCCAGTAGGCTGGCGCATAGTCGAGAAAGCACCTGCTGCTCCTTCCGCAGAGACTTCCAAAGACAAGAAACCGACTGGTCGTCTATTCTCCTTTTGGGCACGACGTCAGTCCCAGGTCTCACTGACTACGTCAGGTGGGGGAAGCGAAACTCGCTCTTCTCTCGATAAGCCGAAGAGTCCTGTCGTGAACGAAACGAAGTCAGAGTCTCAACGGGGTAGCCAAGACAGTACACGCTCTTCTATGACTGGCAGTCAACCTCAACTTCCTACGGTCAAGGCAGAGCCCGTTACTTCTCAGCAAGCACCTGTATCGACAGCTACCAGCGTCCAGCCTGTTGCCTCAGCAATGTCGTCGTATGGTTCTGCACCGGATCCCGTACCGGAACGCTCTGATACTCCACCCGCACCTTCTGCCGTATCGCGCTTCCTCAACCGGTTCTCCCGCCGTGGTAGCACGATGGGCAGCAGCCCTCGTAACTCCCTCGCCCTCTCTTCAGACGACATCGAGTTCCTTTCGGATATCGTTCCGAGCGCCAGTGACGATGCGGAGGATGACTCTGCTGATGCGCTGGAGAAGTTCGTCAACGCCAAACGAGAGCCTATTGCACCGGTCCTACCGCCGCCATTAGCGCCCCCACCACAGGCACCTGCTCCCAGACCAACAAGTGCCGCGAGCAGCCCGCTCTCTGCTGGCATTCAGAGCAGCAATGACTTTGCTGCATTTTTCGGACCTCTGGAGCCAAGCAGAGAGGCTGCCCCGTCGAAGCCTGCCTCCTCTGGTGCAGGAACACAGACGTCGCTCCCCGTCTTGCCGCCGCCTCTTGCACCATCACGGCCAATCACGCCGTCGGCTACGCCAGGTGCAGGTCCCTCGAGGGTATCGCTCCCCACCACCTCCACGTCTTCAAGCTCTCGACCTCCATCCCGTCTGCAGACAGCGACACCCCCAGTGTCTGGCTTCACCCTTCCGCCGCCGCCTTCTTTCAGACCGATCGTACCATCGAATCCCTCGATCATGCCCAAACCTCAGTTGTCGTCTCCCTTCCCACTACCTCAGTCATCTGCATCCCAAGTCACGGAGCGCGCGGCGTCTCCCGCTTCCACTACGTCCTCTCGGACATCGTACGAGACAGCTGCAGAGACGTCCCCGACATCACCTACATCGTCGTCACCCTCGTCTGCTCTTCCTTTGGGCGCCCTGTATCCCCATCTGGTCACTCCCGCTAGTCCGCCGAAGTCATCCGCGCACCCAATGTTATCGCCTCAGTCCGCGTCGGAGGAACCAGCTACTACACCGTCCGCTCTCATGACTCCTGTTGCAAGCGCATTTGCAGCACCTCCGCTGCATCCTCCCGCGCCATTGGCGCTTCCTCCTCAGAACCGTTCTGTCACTTCACCATCGGCCGTGCCGTTAACATCTAATCTGTTCGATGACGATGATTTCTCCGACTTTCAATCCCCAATCGACTCTGCATCTAAGCCTTCTCCACCTATACCCCTGCCAATAGCGAAGTCACCGCCTCGGACGTTTGCCATGCCTTCTGCTGTCAGGTCTCAAACAGCAGCGCCGAACATGTCTCCCTTCTCATTTCCTCCGCCCCCGCCACCGTCAGGTCCGGCACGGGCTTCGTCCGCTGTCCCGGCCGCTGGTCTCGCATCGTTCGACGATGACGACTTTGCGGACTTCCAAGCCTCCCCGTCTTCCGCGACTGCGCTCAAGCCTAGTTCACTCGCGTCCTCAAGCTCTTCCCTCTTCCCACCGAGTGTCTCAAACCAGGCATTGCTGACGCCGAAGAAGTCCGCCTCAGGGTTCGACGACATGGGCGACTTTTTCTCACCCACCTTGCGGACCCCCTCGCCTCCCCGCGTCCCCGCGAAATCCACCCCTGCCAAGCCCCTGCAGCCACCCCCTTCCTCCACATCGATGCCGACGATGCCTTCCGCGTCCTCGAGTTCATCTCTCCTCTCACGCCGGAAGTCGCACGCCGCCGAGCACCTGCACACGCTCAACCTCATGGAGAAGGCCGCAGCAAGGCAAGGGCGGTGGCCCGCGCCGCCCTCTCCATTGCCTGCCGCTATCCCCGGCCCGTTCTCCGGTCCTTCGAGCTCGTCTCAACTCAATCTCATGGACGACGAAGGGCCGCTGGGGAGCAGTGGGTCGCTCTTACCGTCGACGTCTTCGCCAGCCGTTTTGAGCCCTGCAAGACTATCGTCGAGTGGTATGGGAGGCGGTCGTGCGAACGGTAAGAGTCTCGCTGCGTCGGCCTCGTCAAATTCGTCGCTTTCGGGTTCTTTGTTGCAAGAATGGGATTTCGGGAGCAGTACCCAGACGCCGTCCGCCCCGAGCACTTTCGCGCCGGCTGCGAAGCCAGCGAACGGCACACAGACGGGAGGGCTATCGGCGCAGGACTTGTCGTTCTTTGAGAGCCTTTAGCCTGGGACTATCGTAGGTTCCGCGGTGGTCTCGCTGTCATGTAACTTATTGTCGATTTCGCGGTATGGTCTGATATCATATTGAATCAGATTAAGATGAATACTAGGGAGTGCGTACGGTCCATGTGATGAGCCGCGAAGTCCTCATATCCTACGACTACGAGAATATAATATCCTGATACTCTGATACCCTGTCTATATCGAGCTGAACGTCCTAGATATCCATAACATCGTGACTTGAACGTAGAGCAAAATCAGTACAACGAAGCAAACCGGGCGAAGGCAAAGGTAAGTACGCGCGACAGCATGCCACAACACGGAGCAAACAAGGCAAGGAAGAAGCTCATCTGGACTTGCGGCCCTTTGCGACCTTCTGAGCCACGAACCGAACACCCATCTGCTGAAACTCGGCCGCGCGTGCCGCGATGCGCGCCTTCGCGCTCTTCCACTCCCTCAACACGTCCGGGGCGCCGTCGACGAGATCGCTCTCGCGCTGCCAGGTGTCGTCATCGGGGCCCCACCCCAGCCAGCGGATGAGGTACTGCGGGTCGCCCGTCCCCGACTGGCCGCGCTTCTCCGCGACGATGTGCGAGACCTCGTACTGCTGCTCGTCTCCGACCAGGAAGGAGGACGGGTACGTGAGCTTCGCGCCTCGTTTCCGCGGGGCTCGCAGCCAGTGCGCGGGCACGTCCGCGGTGATGGGCTCGGGGCGCGGGACGAACGCGCGCTTCGCGACCTTCTGACGCTTGCCTTTAATCGACGGGTGGTGCGCGCGCGAGTACTTCTCGCACTCGCACAGCGCGTGCTCGAGGTCGACCATCGATAGCCCCGGGGTGCGTCCTGGGACGCGCGGGATGTCGCGCGGGCGAATGTGCAGACGCGCGAAGTGGTCCTGCTGTGTCCTGTGTAGGTACTCCAAGGCCTCCAGCTCGACGCCGCGGACTGACGGGCCGAACATCTTACGCAGGCACTCGAGCGAGCCGGGGCCTAGCGCGACCCATTCGTCCTCTGAGAAGTCAAAGTGCGCCGTCATGTTCAGGTCTAGAAGTAGCCTGCGGCGATAGGGTTCAGAAGATTCGCAGCGTGCCTCTAGGCGCGACAGCAAAAAACTTACTGCAGAGCCATGAAGTCACCCATGCCGGGGAATAGCGATATCCGGCCATGCGCGTCCTTTAAGTGATGTAGCCTCTTGAGTTGCCCGGGCAAATCCTCCTCCATCATGAGCTGGACGAGGCGAAGATGGTTAGATGCATTCGCACGCCCCCCGAATCTCGGGGACGGTATTATGTACGCGTGGCCGTAGAGCGCGTTCTCCTGCTGCTCGGCGAGAAGGACCTCCTCATACGCGTTCAAGTCGAAGTCGCGCCAGGTTATCTCTCCAAAGTGCGCGGTGAGCAGCTCCCAAGTCTCCATCCTATTGAACGACCGAAAGATCATGACGCGAAAGCATTGTTCGCGTAAACTTTGGTCGCCTTGCTGTATGACGTTGCGGAGGACATACTGAGTGACGCGGTCGTATACGCGAAAGACATTGGTGAACGGATAAGTGGCGAGGATGGGGTCTGAGGTCCAAGGTGGTGGCTTGCCGGCTAGACGTCGCTGCTGTATTAGATGGCGCTCTGAAACAAACTTGAAAAACGTGTCGAGTATGATGTTCGGGCGAAGGGCGCGTCCACCAATTTCAACGACCTTGGGTACGGGGGGCGTTTTCTTGCCGGGGGTGAAATCGACGAGTAACTTCGCACCTGAGGACCGTTGTTTCTTGGACTCCGGCGAACATACCGTCCTCGTGCGTGTCATAGCGCGACTTCGACGACGGCCTGACGAGCGTGCGCGGGTGCGCGGGCATGACATCAAAGACGCTTTGAAAGTAGCAGAGAGAGAACGTACGGGTACAGATGAGTGGCGAGACGCGACAAATGAGCCAGAAAGAGAACAGACGCGATCGACTCGCGAGAGAGGTTTTGGAGGGCACCATCACGTGAACAGTCGTCTTTGGGCCATATGAGTCGGAGCGCATGCGCTGCTTTGATTGCTGGGCTCGCTACGAAGAGCAATGTACATGCGGTGCGCAAACGTAATGGCGCGTCGGGACTCGGGTCGGTGGTAACCGCGTCCACGACCATCGCCCGTTCACGCAACCCGTCTGCGCAGTCGATACGGTACGCCTGGAAGCCCGTCGCAGCGCCGCCGCTATCTTGAGACCTGTTTGAACTGCGCGGGATTTGGTTCGTAGGTAAGTGAATAGAGGTGAGTGAAGAAGAGCACAATCTATGCATGCCTGGAACAACGGTCCAAGGCGCGGATTGGGCACCTTGACGGTGCCCAATCCGAGCAGTGAACAGCTGTTCCAAACATGGATTGTGCGGTATACCATACTGGAATGTGCTGATCTTCATGAGATGTGGGCTTGTAGTGACTGCTGACCCTCCTACCAATTGCTCACTGTCCTCATGAGCTCTTGAGGCACGTCTGTCAAGAGGTGTGCCCGATGCTGTAGGCAGTAGGACGGAACATTGGCAGGAGGGCTTTGGAAATTGAGGGGAATATGGCATGGGGAGGAGGAAACAACCTCTCTTTCCTTGTCACAACATGCAGCAACGATCTTCAGTGGCTCCTGTCGCGACATCCGTCACAGTATGTTCGTCTTCCTGCCACTTTGGGCGAATCCTACCTTGCACTCACCTTCCCCTTGCAGAACATAGGCCTGCTGCTTGGGCTAGCTTGCATTTATCCAAGCAGCAGTCATTGACCCTACTAGTTCTCGAATATCTGCATCTGCAACTACGGCCCATGCTCCGAATCCATGCTGCCAACAGTCCTCGCACAGGCATATTGTACTGCTCCGTAGGTAGTACTCGCTGCATCTTCTCGCAATTGGTTTGCTCACCTACTAGTAGTATTAAGTACGCTGTTTCACTGGGCTGCAGGAACACCGTGCGGAGGGTGGCGAACTTGGTCAAGCGTCGAGCAAGCGAAACCATCGAACGTTCCCCAGGGTTACCGCGCTCGGTCGTTATAGTTCGATCCTGCGGCAGTTTCGCCTTCTTCGCCACAGAAGGCAATGCTTGTGTATTAGCGTCCGGGGAACAATGATGAGGCACCTCTCTGATCGCTGCAGTTTCCTTGAGAACCCTCTGTGGTTCGGTGATTGAAGGGCTCATCGACAGTGGAATACATGTATTATTTTCCCTGCACCGACTACGGCCGCTGTAGCGTCGAACGCTGGACATTCAACAACGTTGTCCCGAGGCGCCGCAGACGCGTCTCGGGCGCCTAGTCGCGTCAATATACGCGACGCACGTGACCTGCCGCGATTCGAACATTGCGCTCGTCCGCGCGTTGCGAACGACGCTTGCCCTCGCTCTCTCGCGTTCCTTCACGCGCTTCTTCACATCTGCACACCCTGGATCGACTGAAGCATATCTCATAGGCCATATGGCCGCAACGCGAACTCTGTATGATATCCTAGGCATCCCTCAGAATGCCACCGCCGATGAAGGTGCGTCGCTCGCGACTGGCTTCAGCTGTGCACACCCGAGTGAACGGTGGAATTTGGTGTGCAGTCCGGAAAGCGTACAAGACGAAGGCTCTGGAGACGCATCCAGGTGTGTAACCGAGGTGAATTGTGTGAAGCGAATAGAGATCAAACCCGCGACTTCCAGACAAACTTCCACCTGACGCCGACGAAGTAGAGGTCGAGGCTGCGGAAGCCCAATTCAGAGATGTACATTTTCCAAAGTTGTACGTCTCTAGAGCAGGCGGTTTAACGTACTTGTGTGCACCGTAGGTACGCACCGCGTTCGAGGTTCTGAGCGACCCTGCGAAACGCAAGGTAAGCCGTCCTTCCCTTGCCTCTGGCTTCGTGTTCCTAAAGTATGCCGGACAGGCTTACGACAACGGCCTGAATTACGTCAGGCGGCGACGCTTCAACACCGAAGAGGTGCAAGCCCGCCTAGCCCGCGAACGTGCGGAATGGCAACGAAAGGCGGAGCTGCGACACCAAGAGCGCATGCGAGTCCTGCGCGAGGAGATCCTCGCCAGCCAGAAACGGTACCAAGATACCCTTGCGCAGGCGGAGCTGCGGTACCAGGAGAGGATGAAGGCATTGGAGGAGCAGCTGCGTCTCACTCGCGAGGCAGAGCGTGCGACGGACGTCAAGACCGGCGGGACGTACACGCTTGTCGAGGAGCTGCTCAGCGACCTCCGCAGGCGCTGTCCGGAGTGGGAGGTCCGCAAGCAGAAGGTGTTGATGGTGAGTGGCCCCTCCAAAGTGCTTGCTTGTGTTGATGTTCTCTCAGAAGGAGGACGCTGATCCGGACGAGCAGAAGCACGCTGCGCGGGTGGAGAGCCCGGAGACTGTGCAGTGACGACAAGAAGAAGTCCATCCTCATGTGCTGTAACTCATCGTTGTTGTCTGTCTTGCCCCCCTAGGACTTTTATTTCGATATTTATCGGATGTTTTATATCGGCTGTACGCCGGGCAATGCGCGGTAAGCCCGAGCAATGTCACTTGTATCCTTCGATCGCGTACACGTTATACCCCTTTCCTCGCATGTAGGCTGGCTACTTAGGTCCGAGAGTGAACTGTAATCGCGATAACCATGCAAGGTGAGTGTGCTGCCCATGAGATGTGCAGCGGACAGACCTGTCCCAGAATCGATGCCCAAATTCTTCAGTCTGCTTTTCGCAATCTGTCCAACGTCGACCACGGCTCTCTCGAGCTCCTTCTTCCACTCGTCCGACCCTATCTCCTCACTCTGCATGCTCTCGACGGGTGGCTCGTCAGGGCTCAGCGAATGTTCCAATCCCAGGACGTCCTCCATCTCGTCCTTGATCTCTGCGCGCGACCGTCCGTTCACGAACGTGATGTATATCAGCCCCGGATACCGGTGCTCATAGCAGGCGTTCAGATGCGCCAATCGTGCAAGGACCTCTGGCGGGGTCGCTTTCGCCGCCTGCTCCTGTGCGCTGAGCTGCGAAAGGCCCTTCACCTCGCCGATGCGCGGGTGGCCCGCGATGAACTCGGCCTTCTGGGCGTCCGACCACGACGAGATCACCTCGAGCGAGACGTCGATGAGTGCATAGTACGACAAGACGGGTGGGGTACTCTGGATGTGTGTGGCGACGGCGGGAACGAGGGTGCGGTAGAGGACGGGGGAGGGCTCGAAGAGGAGAGCAAGCGCCCTGGCGAGCGGACCGTCTTCCTTCCCTGAGCTGTCAGATAAGGCTTCCAGCAACGGCGGGAGTGGGGAAGGATCTGCTCCTGATTGCGTTGCTGCCGTCTTGAAGTCGCCGAGAGGCTTGACGGAGTGTATCCAGCTACGCATCGGCATAATGAAAGTGGAAAGAGGTATAGATCTGTTATCGCAGCAATGACTGGACCGGTATCTGCGATTATAATCCAATTACTTCATGTCCCCTGATTAGATGATCTCTCGAACATATATAAACACCATCCTCAGTCAGATTTTACACACTGAACGACCTGCAACATGCTTCAGATAAGTTCAGATATCGTATACAAGGTACTCCTAAGCCTTAGCCTGCTCAGCCTGTCCATGTAACCACGATGACGACGACACTGCGCGGTCTGGACTGCGCGTGCGAACCGGGAGAAGCCTGGAGGTGGTACTGATGTTTGCAACCCAGCTCGCGGAGCCCTTGCACGAGGCTGCGTTCGATCAAGGACGGTCCTAAAAGCTTGAAGCAGCAGGCCTGCCTTATGCGAGCCGTTCCTTGCTTCTACTACCTCCGGGCCTCGAGACCTTGTTTTCCCAATACCTATATTCCGGCGCAGCACTAGTCGCCCCTCGATTCTGTGCTATTCTGTCACTGGCACCGTGTGCACGTCCCTTCCCGCGTCCTCGGTTCTTGAGCCTGTGCGCAGTGAAGTTCAAGTTGGCATAACATGGCGTTGCGGCGCTCCTTGGACGCGCTCTCCGTCCTCTCTACGGACGACCTTGCGGATTACGACGTGATCTCGGACGGACCGCGGTCACTCGAGTCCAGCATTGCCGACCTGGGTCAGGTAACAAGACTCGCTGGAAGCGAGCCTCCCCCGCTGCCGTCCGCGCGCGAGAAGTTTGACACAGTGGGTTTGACGGCGGAAGACATACAGGCGTATGTACAGCGGTCGATCGGCGCGGTAACGAGTCGCGGAGACGAGGCGAGGACGTGGAGGGTATATGTGGATGGCGTATTCGGCCCACTGACTCCCAGGTGCTACCAACCTTTTCACTGATGGAGTGTGGCGCACTACTCACCTGTACGCGCAGAGACGTCCTGCAGCTCCGGCAAGCCAAGTTGTCCTTCCCCTCCGTCCACCTGCTCGTCGGCGTCTTCTCAGACGAAGTGTGCGAGGAGAACAACATCGCCCCGCACCTCCC
Source organism: Cubamyces lactineus (assembly GCA_022376465.1). Classification (NCBI taxonomy): domain Eukaryota; kingdom Fungi; phylum Basidiomycota; class Agaricomycetes; order Polyporales; family Polyporaceae; genus Cubamyces; species Cubamyces lactineus. The sequence goes on along the minus strand of JACDTU010000016.1, from coordinate 229,086 downwards.
CCACGCAGACCGGTGCGAGGTCGTACGACACTGCAGATGGGTGGACGAAGTGGTGCCCGAGGCGCCGTGGACGCTCACCGAGAAATTCCTGCGTTCGCGGCATGTCGACTACGTCGCCATCGACGAAGGCACGTCCATAGACCCGGACATCGACCGAGAGCGGCTGAAGGGGTATGACCTAGTCAAGAGCCTCCGTACGTCCCGAGCCCAGGCCCTCTTGACATTCCCGAGCATGGATGTGTATAGCTGAGACAGCGCCGTGGGAGCAGGTAAAGCGATCCCGACGCGGAGGACGTACATGTCCACTCCAATGCCCAAGAGCGTTGACCCGTTCAACAAGACGGCAGAGAAGGTCGACCCAGAGCCGAGCGCTGACAGGGGCGCTGTCAAAGGGGCGTCGGCCTCGGTAGCGGTTGAACAGGGGGCGGATCCGAGTGCGGACATCCGAGATGCGCTGGAGACACCCTTCGAGGAGCCCCCCGAGCCCGCGTCGTTCGAAGAGCCGAAGATTGATGAATTTGGGACTGGGCACGGTGTATGAAGGTTAGAGCGATGCGGTGGTACCATGTTGCTGTGTCGTGGATGATATTGCTGGCAGGAGTACGGTGAACAGACCTCGACTGTCGCGAGTCCGCTGCGTTGTTACAGCCCGAGGAGAAATTTGGCGTGGCGAAGTGGACTGATCGAGGTCGAGAGCGGAAGACTGGCAGATGTACTCGTACAAATCGAATGGGAAATGCCACGCGTATAGTGACGCTCAGTCAGAGTGGCGAGACAAGCAGACAAATCGTCAACAAGATGCAAGACTTTAGCAGACACAAGAGCACAGAAACAACCAGGGACAAGCCGGTGGCATGTATGCGAATCGAGATCTGTCAATTGCCGACATTTCGTTCCTGGCCGCCACCATTTGATGCCATTGACATGGGCGCCTGAGCATATCATTATCTCGACCACCGACTCTACTCCGGCGTATGCGACGTCACTACAACCCGCAAGCATCCGCTTCATGGCGGATGTGTGTTCTTATGCCAGGCTGTCAGTAAGTGTGCAGGTTGAGACCTGACACACAACTCGCATGTAGGTGCCTTGTCGGGTGGGCGAATGCGCCATGGATCTGTCCCGGGGCGCACATCCGACTCCCCTCATCCGCCTGGTCCGGATCGAGGCATGCACATTATATATGGGCGAATTATCGCAAGGGTTCAGGCCCCTCTACAATTTCCAAACCACCAAACACACCCACCCTCATCACTCTCGACACATCCCACCTTCTCTATCACCATCAGCAGCAGCAGCCGCTCTAGCCACAATGTCTTCGCAGTCAACACCCATCCTGCTGCCGCCAGAGCTCATCGAGCAAATAATCTCAGAGCTCTGGGTTGCCCCTCAAATCCCGCAGGAACGCATTTTGCTCTTCAAGACGCTCTGCAGAGTCAGCCGAATGTGGCTCGGCCTCTTCCTCCGCGTCGCCATGCGAGACGTCCACATTCCATACCCCCTATTCGCGCGCGACTTCCTCCGCCTGCTCCCCGAGCGGGCAATCGTCCAAGGCGACGCTGACCTCTTTACTGCCGAGGCGACGGCGCTCGTCAACAGGCTATGCCGCTCCCTCTCGTTTCACGTCAACGGCGGCGTCTCGTCCACGGGCGCCCCGATGAAGGAGCCCGCGATCAAGCTCTACTCCCAGACGGACGCGGCCCCCACCGCGATCTCGACGGTGCTCTACATGGTCAGCACGTTCGAGTACCTCCCGAACCTGCGCCACGTCTCGATCAACTACACCGACTGGGGGTACGACGACCTCTTCGACCAGCTCCGGCTTGCGATCTTTCCGAGCCAGGTCACGCACCTCTCGCTCCAGTACGCTTTCAGCGGGCGCGCGGTTCTCCCGCTCGCGGTGTACCTTAAGGCGCTCTACACGCGGCACCAGCAGCCGCGGTTCACAATCCCGACGCTGCGACACCTGACGATGTCGGGAGTGCCGACGGAGTTCGTGGGGGACATGCTGCAAGTCTGCCCCGAGCTCGAGACGGTCGAGATCGAGAACCCGGCGCGGCTGTACGTGCTCGCGCCGCTGCCGGAGAGCGTGCGCACGCTCGTGCTGCGTGTGCCCGGGCTGACACTGAGCAGGGAGCAGATGCACTGGTGGATGCTGGCCGCGGCGATGGACGGGAAGCTCTTCCACCGGGAGACGAAAGGGCGGATAGTCGTGCGGGCAGGGACTCCCGATCCGGTCGCATGGACGGAAACAAAACGCCACTGTAAGCGCTACGGCGTTGAGCTTGCTTACGAGCGAGAGGAATCGGATTCCCCCTGTAGTTGATTGACCTTCATAATGCCAGTATTTGTGACTACTCGAAACGGCGTTACGGAAGAGTGGTAGCGCTTGAGTCAGTATGACTGTGTGGATGGTAGTGGTGCGCGAAGGATGTGCAAAACTAGGCAGACCCTCTCGAATGCCTGAATCATGCTTTCAATATGTCTCGTCTTGTGGTGAAAGACCTATACTGCTTCTTCGGAGGGACCCGCGTGCCTGCACAAGCATGCAGCACGGTGTACCTCGAGGAAAGAGGGCAGCGCGCGCAGCTCGAAAAAGGAAAGCTGTTCCGAGGGTGCAACAAACATGACGGCAGAGCTGGATGAGCCAATGGGAGGAGAGGAATCGGGCGTCTAAACGCGGGGGAAGCATACACAGGAGCTTACATCAGCGGAAGGTGAGAGAGGGTGACTGGGAGGGTACTCGCGTTCAGTGCCTATCCATTCAGTAGATCGCCAACGATGGCCCATCCCAACTTATCGCCCTCCTTTCCGCCACCCTCGCGTCTGCCCTCCAACACACACCCACCCCCCTCTCGTCCCAACCACGTCCAGACGTCGTCTTGCCTCGCTCTCCGCCCGTCCACGCACCCCTCCTCGTCCCCGTACGAGCACTTTTCCGCCTTGCGGAGCACACACGAGGCAGACCAGCACCACACCATGTTTCAGCCCGCCTACACCACCGCAGACGAGTGCGGCTGTGGCCCGGACGAGGCCCCGGCGATCCCGAGCGTCGGTTGCGAGGAGTGCGCGCAGGAGTGCGACAGCGCCGTCTGCACCGTCGAGCTCACGTCCCAGTGCACCGACCAGTGCGTCGTCGTCGCCTGCAACGACGCCCATCACTTTGCGGCGGCGGGGTGTGAAGAAAATTTGACCGGCTCGTCTTGCGGCAAGGAGTGCTTCGGCGAAGTCGACTGTGCCGTCTTCGATGAACTTGTGAGTCTCAGTTTTCCTTCAAGTACTCCCTCGTGTAGGTCAAGGGAACTGTGGAGCCAGAATCGACGTCGCGATGGTACAGGCGTCTTTTCTCATGGACGGCCAATTGACCTTGCCCGTACCTTTTCTCCTGTACCCGTCTTGTTACTGGCTGTCCGTTCTCTAGCTCGTGTGTTGTCAAGATATTCATAATACTCCCCTCACCTCTTCTATATCGCATTGGTCATCTGCATCTGGCTAACTTATCCCGTATACAGTTCCGTTGTTGCGAGGATTACCATCCGGAACAGACAGACTACAGGTCCTGTCCGCCGGACTTCAATGCAGCCGCAGCATATTCCTTTATGCCAGACCCGGCCTTCGAGGCGTACTTCGCAGGGAGCCCGCAACACCAGAATCTTCCACCACGCGATCACGTACCGTTCCCACCGCTAGATTCGGCGGCGCCTACTCCGCAGCTGGTCCCCAGCCCAGCCTTCCAGCCCTCGCCGCCGCCGCTCTCTACCTCGACGCAGGGATCGGGCACGAACGTCCCGTCCCCTCATCTTGCCGACCTTCCATCGCCGATCGTACAGTCTCCGGCTGCCCCTTTGTTACAATGCAAATGGGCTGGGTGCTTTGCGACCTTCAACTCGCTATCAGATCTTGTCGGGCACGTCAATCTGCAACATCTCCGAATGCCGTCGCCCGCCGCGGGCTTCGCATCGCCATATATGACGCCGCCGAGCACCGACGGTCACAACCCATCGCACACTCTAGGGGATGGGTCCGTGGCCTGTCTCTGGGAGGACTGCCGCCTGTACCCGAGTTCGCAGTCGGTGCCGGGCCCGTCGTCAGGCAACACTTACGACGTGCTCGACTTCCTCGCGAGCCACCTCCTCCAGGACCATCTCGGCCTCCCGGCTCGGCCCCCTGCTCACACGCCGACGCAGGCCCAGTTTGGGCACGGCGACTTCCAGGCCGTGCCTTCTCCTTTATCGCAGTGCTCGTCGGCAACCGAGACGTCTGTGCTACCAGAAGGCGGCCCCCCGACCCCTGTGCCTGAGCATGACTGCTCGGCACCGTCCGCGCACGTCTGCAAGTGGAAGGACTGTGGGCAGAGCTTCTCGTCATGCGACGCCCTCACTGAACACATCGCTTCCGCGCATATCGGCTCGGGTCGTGCGCATTATGACTGCTTTTGGGAGGGATGCACTCGGAATGGAGAGAGCGGCTTCGCGAGCAAGCAGAAAATCTCGCGACACATGCAGGTACGTACATGGCTTTTGGCAGGGCGGCTTGAACCATAGCACTCACGTCGTGGATGTGCGCAGAGTCATACTGGTCATAGGCCGTTCCAATGTACGATATGCAATCAGAACTTCTCTGAAGCCGCTACGCTGGCACAGCATATGCGACGCCATACACAAGAAAGTGAGCATCGGCTGCTCTTGCACCTGACGAATTGGATCTAATCAATATCGTCTCAGAACCCTACGTTTGCGACTTCCCCGGATGCAACAAGGCATTTGCAATCGCGGGCGCGCTGACGATCCACAAGCGAATACACAACGGCAGCAAGCCATTTAAGTGCACATACTGTGATCGGTACGTGTTAACTACTCAGTCGGCCACCGGACAAGTTACCAACACCGTGCCGTCCTACAGCGCATTTTCAGAGTCGTCCAACTTGTCGAAGCATGTAAGTCACCCTCTACCTCAGCAATCGCACCCTAGCGCCGACACACATTTCTCTATCGCAGCTGCGCACACATACGGGTGCACGACCGTATCCTTGTACGGAGCCTGGATGTAACAAGTCCTTCGCGCGGCCGGATCAGCTCGCACGGCATATGAACGTCCACAAACGAAAAGCCGCTGAGAGCGCAGCGAAGGCCGCCGCTGTCGCCAGCTAGCTGCTGCCCGCCACAGGTTACATGTACCGCTCTGTACCTTCGAGCTCGACCGTTTGTTGAGGCATGTTCCTGGGCTGTGCCTGAGGGTCCCTTCGGTGTATTGTTCAGCAGCAGGGAGAAGAGGCGATCTTTTGTGCATAATGTATACCAGAGTGTATCTCTATATGTGCGCCATCAATCTATGCACTACCATCGTTGACGCATGCTTTGGGCTACTCTATAGAGCCATCGATCTTCCGAGTCCCAACGCTACTTCAATAGCTGCTACCGAATTGCACCGAGGAACCACTTAGCGCGGGCGCTCCGGAGCGGGTTCAACGGGACGCCGTGCGTGTGAACCTTCCAAAGATGGGCAACGTGGTTCGAGCGATACCACTCCCTCCACACGGTGCGCCCCTGCCTGATAACCGGCTAACCTCTCGCTGCCACGATAGCAGCGATATGGTCGCAGCTGGCTTTATATTGCCTGGCATAGTATAGGTTGCCCTCACCCTTACACCATCCTCGAGCGCGCAGTAGACGCTGCCACAGCGTCTTACCGCGAGACAGCCTTTAATCAACTTCTTGAGCTTAGGCTTAGCGAAGACTTCGGAGCAGTTGATCAATCTACCGAAGGGGTATTCACAACTATGTCGGCGAAGCGACCCGCTCTTGATACTCCCAAGGGACAAGGAGGTGGCATACTGCCCGTCTCCACTAACTTCGCTCAAAGCACCGCCAACACCAAGAAGCCGCGCAGCAAGCTCCTCCAGCGCCTCTTCCTCCTGCTCTCTGCGCTATGCTACGCGTACTTCGGCTACGGACTCGTGTACGGCCGGACCCACGTCGTCGATCCTAGTGACCCCTCCACGAACGTCGCCACGCATGGACAGCAGGCGCCCAGACTGGGCCCGCTGCTGCCGAGCGACCATTCGGACGTCTGCCCGCAGCCGAAGACGATCCATCCGTCGAAGCATCGCGAGCTCGCAGAGGACTTGGATCGGCTGTATGCGGATGAGACGTATAGGCTCAAGGCGTACAACGCCTTGAGTGGTGCCGTTCAGATTCCGTATGTCCGTTTCGCTCTTGGTGCGAGTGTCAGCTGATGACACGCTGGCATGCGTTACAGGACGGAGTCGTACGACGACCTTGGTCCTGTTGGCGAGGACCCTCGATGGGATACCTTTGCGGAGCTGCACACGTATCTCGAACAAACCTTCTCGAGAGTGTGAGAGTTTGAGATTCGATAGTCGTTGCTATCGTGTTAACCTCGTTGAACTGAACCAGCTTCGAGACGTTGAAAGTGACCAAGGTCAACACGTACGGAATAGTCTTGCATTGGCAAGGCTCGGACCAGACCGCACTGCCTGTGGTCATGGCGGCTCATCAGGGTGCGCGCGATTCCTCTTCCAGCGCCGTACGCTCGGAATAGCTGATGTGGACGTGCTATCACAGATGTCGTACCCGTTGAACCTGCTACGGCGGATGACTGGATCCACCCACCTTACTCTGGATTCTTTGACGGTATGTCTCATAGACATGAGACCAGGCCTGGAACAGTATACTGACATGGACGCCTAGGGGAGTGGCTTTGGGGAAGAGGTAGCTGCGACGACAAGTCGGACTTGATCGCGGGCTTGTGAGTGCTTCACTCGCAGCTGCACTACACTGTCAATGGTATTCTGACGCATACGTAGGCAAGCCATCGATGCGCTTCTGGAGCGCGGCTTCCAGCCCAAGCGTACCTTCGTTTGGGCATATGGCTTCGACGAGGAGGCTTCTGGTGTCCAGGTTGGTGTCCAGTTCTGAAGCGTTTCACTGGTACTGAGCCCGGAGCTGTGACATACAGGGCGCTGGCCATCTTGCCTCATATCTTGAAGAAACGTATGGTCGAGATGGGGTTGCTCTCATTCTGGACGAAGGTGGTAAGTGAAATATCTCCGATCGCGTGACCGTCTACTCCGATTCTAGCTAAGGCACTTGGTATGTCACAGGCGGTGCATGGGGCACACAATACGGCGGCGACGTGATATTTGTCGTCCCTTCTCTGTCTGAGAAGGGCTACCTCGACGTCAAGATCGAGGTAACAACGAAAGGAGGACATTCTAGCGTCCCTCCTAAGCATACTGTCAGTGCTGGAACCAGTTTGTCACTCGGTCGCCCTGTAACTCAACTTGATGATTCCAGGCTGTTGGCATGCTATCATCTATGGTCGTCGCCATTGAAGCAGAGCCTCATGAAGCTGCGCTCGTTCGAGGCGGTGGAGCGTACAATTCCACCCAATGCGCCGCTACGTACGCGCCCGAGTATCCTGAGCGACTTAGACAGCTCGCGCACGACGCGGTCGACAGCAATTCCGCCCTGGAGGAGCTCCGGGATGCGCTCATGGAGGAGTTCCCGCGCTTCGAGGCCGTTTTACGGACCACGCAGGCAGTGGATCTCGTGCAGGGTGGCGTCAAAGTCAATGCGCTGCCAGAGAAGGTCTCTGCAGTCGTGAACCACCGTATTGCAGAGCATAGGTACGCGCCCTCTGAACGGAACAGCTATAACCCCATACTAACAGCTCGTACCACAGCTCGGTTGCTGAGTTAAAGGATCACTTCGCTAATGTCATTGTGCCAGTCGCAGCCCGCTTCAACCTCTCCGTAGATGCCTTTGGTAAGAACGTGTCTGCAGGGGATGGGAAGGGGGGACATGTCGTGCTCTCTGACGCCTGGGGGACTGCGCTCGAGCCATCTCCCGTCACCCCAATGGGCACAGACGATCCGTACCAGATCTTAGCTGGGACGATAAAGGCCACTATCCAGAGTGCCGATGGCTACAATGCCAGCGGAGTAGTCGTCGCCCCTCTGCTTCAGCTCGGCAACACCGGTGAGCAATATCATATTGTCTATCATTGACAGCATCCTCTGCTCGGAGGCTCATTCTCATACAGACACCCGGTACTACTGGAATCTGACTCGGAACATCGTGCGGTACAAGCATCTCCGCGACGTCGATAGATACAACGGCGCGCACACGGTAAACGAAGGTTAGCCCCATGGTTCTGCGGCGAGGCACTGCATGTCCGCTGACCAAATGATAATGTGATATAGCTGTCCGCGCGAAAGGCTGGATCGAGTCTATACGCTTCTTCACCAAGTTCATCTTGAACTGCGATGAATACTAAGGATATTATCTGTACCACTATCAATCGAGGTTCTAGCGCATCTATGGAGATTGTTGATCGTTCTCTTCGTCTTAACACGTTGGACATGAAAGGTATTGCAGTGCTAGGTGAGTGTTCATTGTTGAACGCCGAGCAGCATATGCACCTGAAACTACAGATATCTTACGTTTTGTAGGCATTACCAATGATTGACCGATGGCGATACATACTACTTGCTCACATGCTCTCGTAGCTTGAGCGCGTTCTAATCAAGCCAGAATCTACCCACAGAACAGTTAACACATAGACGCTTCGCGTCATCATTCGTGGGCGGTAATTGAGTCACGGTACGAACGTCAGTAGGAGTAGGCTTCACCAGAAATACTCTCGGACGCGGTCTTGCCCAACGATTCACCGGATTGCCAATGTCAGGTGCGTGCCTATCTCAATGTTACGTTCCGTCCAAAGCATGAGCATTCTGACTCATATCATTTGTCCTCAGTTGTGCCCGCTGTACCTGACCGAAGCCTCCGAATGCCGAATCTCTCGTCATTGTCCTCTCGATCCATTCTCACCGCGGATTTACGTCCGACCGTAATGTATGCCGTCGGCACTTGGGTGTATGCGCTATATGCATTTCTCAGGCCCATCAATGCGCGCTTTGGTGGTCCAGAGTCGAACGCGCGAATGCCGTAAGTTTATCTTCAACCCCGTTGGGCAATCCTATTGACTTAGCCGTTCTTGCCTCGCTCGGTTGCACAAGTGCGTGCTCGTGCGTGCTCATGTGTTCAGCAAACAGGTCGGCTGTGACGGTGGAACAGAGTGCTTATGTGAGTTATGTTGTCCTCCGACCATTTTCCGCCGGGATGTGCAATACACTAGGCTCCAGCATATGCCCTCGTAGTGTATAAAAGGTGACCACAGTCCTCTTCGGCAGCAGCAAGTCCTGAAGGCCTTGACTTCCTCCTCTTTTGATTACTATGCTCACGCCTCGGACCCTTGTTGCGCTCACCATAGCTTCAGCTATCGCGCTTGTGCACGGCCGTCGGACGACCGTCGTACCCAAGGCCAAGTTTGTTCCTCTACATCCAGCAGCTTCCACAGCGTTGCTGCAGCTCACGCTGGTCTTGCCTCCCACCAATATCGATGGACTCCACGCCGCGCTTTACGACGTCAGCGACCCGAAGAGCGCGAACTACGGGAAGCATCTCTCCAAGTCGGACGTATGTCTTCAAACTTTTCATGAAACTCTCAGCTCACCCCTCTATGCTAGGTCGAGGCGTTCGTCGCACCCAAGCCAGAGAGTGTGCAGGCTGTCACTGCTTGGCTGGCACAACATAGCATCCACCCGGAGGTGGTCTCGCCGTCGGGAGACATGTTGCGCATCGACATCCCCGTCTCGAAGGCGAATGAATTGCTCGCAGCTAACTTCACCGAGTTCAAGGACAAGGACACCGGCGCTATTCTTACGCGGACGTTATCCGTCTCCATCCCCGATGACGTGGAACAGCACCTACAGTACCTCTTTCCTACCACGCAGTATGCATTTTCCTCTCGTACATCTCACCAAGAAAGGGTTCACTGAGGAAATGATGCATATCAGGTTCATCACTCCACTACACCCCAATCATCCGCCCTTCAAAGTTGTCTCACCAGCGCCGGTGAATCCGACTTCGAAGAGGCAGGGTGTCGACATCTGCTCCATTGACGTCGTTCCCCAGTGCTTGGAGGACTACTATCACGTCCCCGCTGCACCTGGTACTGCCCCGGGGAACAGCATCGCCGTTGCCGCGTATCTGAATGAGATAGCTACCGAAGAGGACCTCGAGGTGGGTGAACACCTTGATTTTCTCGATTGTGTCAATATGTGACCGATATTCCGATGACCGGTAGTTTTTCTTCATGGTGTGGCGACCTGATGTCACCACTACTCCGGAGTTCGACGTTGTGTCCATAGACGGCGGCATCACCAGCGGTGACGGAACTGGAGAAGCGGTATGAACCCTCACTCTCGTCATAACTGTGTTTGTCTGAGCTTCGTCCCACAGAGCCTAGATATCCAATACACCGTCGGAGTCGCGACTGGTGTGCCAACAACGTTGTACTCTGTGGGGGACTCTTCTTCCCAAGGCTTCATCGACATCGTCAACTTCCTTCTTGGCCTCGACGAGCTCCCGCTTGTACTGACTACCAGCTACGGCTTCAATGAGTCCGACTTTGAAGGATCGGAGGACTTTGCCAAGTAAGTCCACTCGGTTGATGTCTAGTTGCAATCTCGTTGGTCTCATACCACCGTTCAGTACCTTTTGCAATGCTTATGCTCAGCTTGGCGCTCGGGGTACAAGCGTCTTCTTCGCCTCGGGGGATAACGGTGTCTACAGCTTCGCGTCCGACAGCGAATGCGATAGGACAACATTTGGACCTTCGTTCCCTAGTGGCTGTCCATTGTACGCCCCTCACTCCGCATCTGCGCTATACGACACTCCTGACACTCGTTCTATCACAGCCTCACCTCCGTCGGTGCAACCACCGGATTCGACTCCGGCACAGAAGTCGTAGCGGACTTCTCCGGGGGTGGCTTCTCCAATATTTTCCCGCAGCCAAGCTACCAGAGCACGGCAGTCCAGAGCTACCTCGATGCTCTTGGGAGCACGAATGCCGGTCTGTTCAACCGCAGCGGCCGTGCGTACCCCGACGTCTCTGCGCAAGGGATCAACTACGTCACCAGGATCAACGGGACATTCTTCCTCTCCGAGGGGACGAGCGCGTCCACGCCTGTATGGGCGAGTGTCGTTGCGCTGTTGAACGACGCTCTTCTCAATGCGGGCAAGCCTCCGCTCGGGTTCATCAACCCGCTGCTGTACTCGGAAGGTGCCGCGGCGCTGAACGACATTACGAGTGGGAGCAACACCGGATGTGGAGCGCAGGGTTTCCCTGCGTTGGCGGGGTGGGATCCGGTAGGCGCCCTTCTTTTATCATGCCTACCTGAAGCTCATTCAGCTCGCTATAGGCCACGGGTTTCGGCTCGCCAGACTATGACAAGTTGCTAGCACTCGTCATGAGCCTATAGAACGGAACGAACCATGGAGGCTAAACGGATAGATGCCTTGAATCAAGTAGGGATGGGAATGAACGCCGAACTTGGTTGTTGCGTCATCTCCCAATGAGAACGCTGTAGTTGTACCGCTCTACACGTAGTGTTTGTTGCAACCGTCGGTACTGAGGCCTTGAAGACGATAGTCGTATAGATCATACCATCGTCTGCGCGCAACTTGAGCTGGGTGATGCAGTCAATCCTTTCACACCACTGAAAATCGAGATGTCACGGACAATAGGCCAATTCTCCGAGATGTCCCGGGCCACTAAACTGACGCCGCGATAGACGTGCATGGGAATCGATAGCCGAGCGTTATCCAAAGGCCCAAGCACGAATGTCGAAATACTGAATCCTGATATATCGTTATATGGTTTGCGATCGATAGCTAATAATACATACACGACAGTTTGGAGCGGTGATGATACATAATGCAGACCGAAGTTTCCTCACCGTAGAACAGTATAGTCTGAGAAAGCTGTCAGCGACGAACAGTACGAATCGTGATATGCTGTTCTGGTAGCCCTAGATGTTCGACGCGAACACGACGCGTCCGCGTCCGTCCGTCACGAATTCGGCCGACGGCGTCCCCTCGCCTGGGTCCGCCGATTCGACCAGCGAGCGGGAACGCTGGCGAGCATGCCACTGCTGCGGGAGGCCCGATGTACCATGTAGGGATGGGCTGTTGCACGAGACATCCGTCGTACTGCTACCGAGCGCAGTGACATCAGGTTTGGAGTGCGGCAGCGTGACGGCGGCAGAAGATGAAGCGGCACGCCCTCGACGTCCGTCGCGAACGCGCGAAGCCGTCATGCTGCTGGCGACCACCCGTCCACGGCCATCCGTCATGAATGGAGGGTCGGCATTCTGGATGTAAGGATTCTCTGGGGCACCGTCGAGGATTGTGCCCGACGCGGTTGCACGGGGTTCAGACGACGACGGCTCACTCGGGGTGCGGAGCGTGGAAGATGAAGGATACGATGAGGGCGTCGCAGCGGACGGAGGAGCGGCAAGCAGCAAAGATGCCAGGTCCAGCTCCGAGTTGGGTGGTCTGTTAGCGAGGGAACCCGTGTCCCGATCTTCGTCTCTCTCCCCGAAGCCGCGCCAGAACTCTTCCCAGGCTTCTGCCTCGCTACTCCCACCATCAGCAAGCTCCCCGTCCCTAACTGGGCCAGGCGGCAGAGGGCGCAGCGAGTCGAGTTCGTATGAGGGGTCCAAAGTTCGGAGCCAAGAGTGCAGTCGAAGTTGGTGGGATGGAACGAACTCGGGGAGAGTTGGATCGAGGTCAGACCGAGAACCGGTGCTGTCTTGAGCTAGGCCTATGTCATCGTTCGCGGTCAGGGTTGGGTCGAGTTCATTGTCCTCAGCTATACCCTCCGGTGCAATACCAACTTCCTCTAGGAGATCGGAGTGGGGCTCCTCGCCGTTATTGTCTTGGACCACTGTAAGGGCTATCTCATCGCCTTCTGACGTAGACTCATCGTCATCGTTGGGATAGGATAGTGCAGGACCATCCGGATTTAAGGCTGTCATGGCGGTCTGTATCAATGACCTCTGAGAGGTGGCATTCAGTTGCAGACACACTCTCGATAACTCCGCACGTACCCAATCTTGTGAGCGGCCAAGAAGCCGGGAAATAGTGTCCAACATGAGCTCCATGTCTTCTTCAAATTCTCCATCAAACAAGTCAGAGGGATTCCATCTCCGCCCTGAAGTGTGTTCCCGCTGGCGTCGACATTAAGTAGCCACAACGAAACGCAAGGATTCTGTATAGTACTCACCTCCATGTAATAAGCTGCGCCGTGCTCAAACTCGTATGGTGTGCCATCTGCGTTCTCGTGCTTATAGAAACAATCCTTGCCGAACGGACAAAACCGCTTGTGTGGTTTAGACCTCTCGAAGTACCTGCAACAGCAACATCGTATAGCATTCAGTACCGTCCCAAGAATGGGCTTGGCGCTACTGACTTGCACTTGACTCGAGCCATGCTGGCCTTATAGTTTGCAACGACCTCAGCCTTTCGTGGGTTCTCCTGCGGGAAGAAGTGGGCAGAAGGCGTCACGAAGCGGGACGCTGTACGACACATAGGGCATTGCTTGTTTGTTCCGGCTTGGATGATGTCTTCACTCTTGCCATCCTTCCCACGCCAGTTCTTGATGCACTATGAGGTTGTTAGAGATTATGAACAGCCACAGTATAATACCTGCAGTGCGGAACTTGTCGTACCGATATGCAAAATACATGACTACAGTCTTCTATAACGCATTTGTTAGTATTCGTGATCAGGGGCGTGTGCAGTCAACCCGAGCGCTGAAGACCCGCACGAAGGTGCCGTCAATGAATGGTAGCCATGCAACTAACCTAGTAGACCATACACCATGGGCTTGTCGTAGCAAATAGAGCAGAGATGGTCTGCTTCATCATTCGAGAGGGGGCGGTCTTGGCTACCAGACGCCACCTCGGCTGGATCGGTATGTAGAAACCAGCACTTGTCCCCGCGTCTGCAATGGCCGGCCGCATAGAACCTGCAGACTTTGTTCTTATCGAATGGGGTCATGCGCTCGGTCTCCCCATGGAGGAACTTGCATTTGCTACCAGCATAGCACCCACGTTCGGTATTGCTGGATGCTCGAGTTCGTCAGTAAGCAGCCTCGCGATACTTTCGGGTGATGACAACGCACTAGTACTTGCAAATTCCACGCGGTTTGGATGTTACCGGACGATCTGGCGAGAGTCCATCATGCGAGAGTTGTCCTGGATGATCGTTGACGGCGCGTTGAGACATCCACAGGTGCGGCCCCGGGAGGTACTATGTTTGGTCTAGGAAGAACCAGAGCAACCAGCAGAGTTCAAGCCCAGTAGTGATATATATTGAGAGAGGGAGGGAAAGTCTTCTCGACTGCGGTAGTAAATAGTAGTAGCTGCAGCAAGCTCAGCCACCGGCGGTTGAGATGAGCAGCAGACGTGACTAAGTGTGGGCAATATCGCATAGGCGCCCATATTCGCGTCCATTGCGTGCTGACATAAGCACGTCGCGCCTGTGGCGGCCCGTCGTGCATCTGAGCAGCATCCTCCAGTTCTGTACTTCACTACGACGTGCCCGCGACCGACCCCGCAGCGGCCCAGCTGCGTTATCCAGTCTCTTTGCCGATGTCGCTATCATCCACCACTACCATCAAGAACCAACTCAATAATGCCTTGGGCCCCAAAGCGCCCCTGTACTTCAACGTCCTGAAGGAGTATCTATCCGGCCACATATCACGCACCGAGTACGACGACCAAGTCAAGACCTACCTTGACTCTATTCATCTAGGTAATCAATGTTCAAATGCCACAAACCACAGCTAATGAATGCCGTCGCATAGTGCAACTACATAACACTCTCATTGTTTCCTTGTTCGACACTTCCGCCCAGCTAGCCCCGCCAACACCGCCACCGGACGTTCCGAAGCCTCCTCCCCGCAAGCGTCGGCGTACTCTCCCATATCAAGGTCCGGACGCGACAGATGACGGCACACTCAGGTCAGACCGGTTGAAGAAATGGACTGTCGGGCTAGGGAGACGCGAGCGCGAACGTATACGTACCTTGGGCACCGCGGCGATGAATGAGCCGGTCGTACCCAAACCATTCACGGACGAGATTGCTGCGGAACGAGGTGTGGTGCTCTTAGATGAACGCGGAGGTATGTGCTCTCTCTGTAAGGCTGGTCTGCACCTCTCACAATGCGCGCGCAGGACCGCCTGGTAGTCGATTGCCGTTACATCTTGCCTCAATGACCCGTGCCCCCACGCTGCAACATATCTCGGACCGAATCAACCTCATATCCGCACAACATAATTTAGGCGCACCTTCAAGGGAAGTTGCATCGCTCATGATGCTAGCCTTTGAGGTGCGTGCATACACACGTCCTTCAAGGCCGCGTCCTCACATCCATGTACAGGCTAAACTTAAGCAACTTATCACCCAAGCCCTCTCGTTAACATCCACCTCTCATGCCATCACGTCCATCCGGGCTGCAGAGCCACACTCACACAGCTATGTACTACCAGCTTCTTCCTTTGACAGCCTCTTCACCGTCTCTCCCGCCGTGTTACCGAATAAGTCCGCCGCGGCGATGCGCTTAGCTATCGGCGAGAACGAGGCAACCGAGGACGATGTCGTGCTGAAGAATAAAGACATGCACGACAAACGATGGCAGCTCTTCGCGCTTCTAGGCGAACGAAGCACAGTAAAAGAAGCATTGCGGACGTTGCATTAGATACGGGCAGTAGCTTCGACCGCTGTGCCTCGTTTTCCCTGTACTTATCTCTCCTCTGCTCCTTGGCGGACGCCTTGTGTATTGTACTGGTTTTGGATCGGTCTCGCGACCTGCTCTCATCATATCTGCCCTCACTGCGCTCGTGAACCTACCGTTTTGTCGGTGTCGATGCCCGCCTATTGGCACTGTAAGTACCACTCTATACTGACAACGCGGCTCGTTCGGGCCGCCATCGTCATCGATAGCTCTCCGATGACCGGTACGGCGACCCCAGGTGCACACTTGACGTGGTGATCACTCATCCAGGTCCCCGCGAGTATATAAAGGACCGATGATAAGTGAATTGTTCGAACCGTCGGACACCCGTGCGCCCCGCAAATCACTAGTCAACGTTCAACACCTCAGTTCGCCAGATCAACCAATTGTACAGACATGTCGACCTCCAGCCAACCCTTCGTGCTCAAATGGGGCATCATCTCCACCGGCAGAATTGCTATGGAGTTCGTCAAGGTTCGTTGCGCTCTATAGAACTTGCCTGTGGTTCAACTAGTGTCTGGAGAATATTCGCTGACGGCGTATGAACGACGCCAACAGGATTTGCTCGTAGATCCTAAGACGTAGGTCGCATCTCAGTGATCCGAGCATTCACGCCATGTACCACATGTCCTAGGGCTAATTTCTGGCGTATAGGCGGAATACGACGGACGTCGCGCACAAGATCGTCGCAGTTGGCTCTCGCAGCGTGGAGAG
Organism: Cubamyces lactineus; assembly: GCA_022376465.1. Taxonomy (NCBI): domain Eukaryota; kingdom Fungi; phylum Basidiomycota; class Agaricomycetes; order Polyporales; family Polyporaceae; genus Cubamyces; species Cubamyces lactineus. Next base: position 212,706 of record JACDTU010000016.1, on the reverse strand, counting down.
CGCGCAGAAGTTCATCTCCGACTATGCTCCCAACGAAGAGGGCATCAAGGCGTACGGCACCTACGCTGAGGTGTATGCTGACTCAGTAAGTAGATGGTTTGCTCTAGGATCGTTGTTGTGTCCACCCAGACTAATTGCATCGTGGCGCCCAGAACGTCGAGGCCGTGTACATTGGTACGACGCCTGCAACGCCGACATACCATGAAATGTCCACTGAGTGCACCCATAGGTACTCCACACACTCTACACTATGAGAACGCGCTCGCAGCGCTGGAAGCCGGCAAGCACGTCCTCTGTGAGAAGGCGACGACTTCCAACGCAGCGGAACTCAAGGCCCTGCTCAAGCTCGCGAAGGAGAAGAAGCTGTTCTTCATGGAAGCGCTTTGGACGCGCTTCCACCCGCTCACCCTCGAGCTGAAGCGGCTCGCGGAAGAGGGCACCCTCGGGGACCCGGTCGTCCTGCATGCCGATTTGTCCGCAGACTTCCACATCGAGAGTGCGGAGACATTCCCGAAATCAAACCCTCCCTACTCACCGCTAATCCATGTTACGTAGATCTGCCCTTGACCCACAGAATGCTTGACCCGCAGCTGGGTGGTGGTGCACTCCTGGATCTGTGAGTTTCGACATGATCCTCAACAGAAATCCTTCATGCTGACAGATCTATCACAGTGGCCCATACCCTCTGTTCTGGGTGAGAACGTCCGTTGCAGGTGTATATACGAGATACTCATACCAACATAGGCCATGCTTGCACTGTATGAGCACCCTTCGAACAAGAACGCGCGGCCATCGAGCGTCACGGGATCCATCATCAAGACGCCTATTACCGGCGTCGACGCGTCGACGAGCTTCACGCTCAACTTCACCGAGCACCTGCAAGCGCAGGCGATCTTGAGCTGCAGCATGACCGTGCCCTCGGCGCACTTCGGGGCGACGATCCGCTACAAGAACGGGAACGTCCTCGTCAAGGCGCCGATCTACCGCCCTCCTGCGTTCACGGTGCAATATTACGACAGGCCTGGCGGAGACGTCGTCCGCGAGGAGACGAAGGCGTTCAAGTACATTGGCGGGGGCTGGCACTACGAAGCAGACGAAGTTGCCAGGTGCATTCGGGATGGCAAGCTCGAGAGCGACCTCTGGGGACATGAGAAGAGCATCATCATGATGGAGGTGTTCGACGAGGTGCGTACGCCCTTCGCGCTTAACAGCGCGTCGCTTAAAATTTTCCATACAGGTTCGCCGGCAAGGACAATATGTTCTCCCTGAGGGCGTTGAGAAGGTCGACAGAGTGCAGTGAGATGTCAGAAGCATGTATTCCGTTGTAACGAGTACAGATGTTATACATGGCATGACCATCGTATCTACGGCTGGCCATAACACGCACATGGGGCCTGGGACCTATGGAATGTAAGTCAGCAATGTTCGCAACACAAGAGAGACGAAGAGTTCAGAAAAAGCGGACTATTCGCCAAAGCGAACGCCCGAAGGTAGCTGAGATAAGTTTCTGCACCGCAGGGAAACCCTACTAAAGCCAAATGCCTCAAACATCATAACGTAGAAGACAATAATGCTCCATAACAGAATAGAACTTCTGACTCACAAGAAGATTGGCGATATTCGGAAAGAGGGAGTCAGAGAGGTTGGGTGAAGAGGAAGAGGAAGACAAGGGGAGAGGCGCGACGAGACGCGAAATTTATACGCGTACGATCCCTAGGCGCCCGTGATCGCGATCCACCACGCGAGCGCCTGTTTGTGTGTAACCGACTCACTGCTCGACGTTCGTCCACCTCCACACTCACACAACGTCCATATCGTCCTCAGTGCTCACCGTCGTCCGTTCGATCTCAGCGCCTTTCACTTCAATTACATACATAGCTTGTACCATGTCTACCTCTTATCAAGACCAGAACCAATCTTCGGGTTTCTATGCAGCGACACCGACGACTGCAGCCCCCTCTCCACACCCACAACAGTCGACCCCCGAATTCACGCAGCCTGGGTCAAGCACGTCCCAGCAGTCGCGACCAGCCACCGCTCAGACAACAGAGGAAGCTCGGAAAGACAAGACGCTTGCCGAGTTCCTCCTGATGCTCGACGAATATGAGCCTTTGGTGCGTACATGACCAGCGTGTGGCTTGTGGCCCATTGTGCGACGTTGTCGCTCAACGCGCTCACACCTTATCGGGAGCGCAGATACCGAACGAGGTTACGGAGTACTACCTACAGAGAGTAGGATTTGATTGTGACGACGTCCGACTGTGAGTGTCGTCGAGCATGTAGCGTGTGCTCCGTTCAAACGTGTCTTGGCGCGTTCTCGGACGCATACAGCAAACGACTGCTCTCCCTGGCGGCGCAGAAGTTTGTATCGGATATAGCAGCCGACGCGTACCAACACGCCCGTATACGTGCCAACGCTGCCGGTGGTAGGTCGCGGGCGAACCAGCCTTCAGGACCTGCATCCGCAAGGGTAAGCGATTTCTCCACGACACGCCTGGTGACTGCTGACAACCTTCGTTCTAGGACAAGACGAAGACGACGCTCACAATGGACGACCTGAGCGCAGCTCTGGCGGAGTACGGTATCAACTCTCGCAAGCCTGAGTTCTACATGTGATGCTCTCGTGCCCTGCTCCCTGGTGTTCTGCCGGTGTAATTGCCGGCGTCGCTGCGTTTCTGGACGTTTGTACTTTTTCTTGTGGTTGCAGATTGCTCACTTGTACTATTACTTCCGTAATGATATCTTTCGCCGTGACAAGCTTCTTGCCCCACCCTTCCGCGCTTGATGGATCGCAGTCGCTTTCTTCTCTTCCGAACTCACTTCGCACCCCTGAACTTACGCGGAGGCGTCACCTGCACTTTTGAAGACGTAAGTGTCGATTCCATACGGCTGTCGATGTCAAGTAGCTGATATGATTCTGTTCGAAGCTCGCCTCGGAGAAGCAATGGTTTGCGGAGCTGCTGCAGGGCCAATGGGTTGTAAGTTGACCAGGAAGGAATTCCAAGTTCATCAAGCCTCGATGCATAGTGAGTGCGTCATATCTGTCGGATGTGAGCTACCTTCTCCACGAGATGCCTAAAGGGCGCACGCGTCTGTCAGTTTGTGATAGAACCTCCAGATGAGGGAGCACAGCGAAGTTCCCGACAGAAGGCCGAGAAGCGAACAGAGCTTGCCGCCACCACATTGGGCGGTAGTGAGATGGTTCCTTACCATATGCACGGACGGCCCGTCCAGCACACGCGGAGCAGTATATATGTAACATTCCGTATCGTGCGCCCCACAGCATCGGCTGTTGCGCCCTTGGCGACCACCTGCAATACCTATCCCACATGGATCAAAACTCCTCTGGACGACCGCCCTACTCGCCAGCGTGGGGCTACTTCGCACTGACAAGGTTGCATCTGTTCCCTGCTGGAGCGATCCTTGTCTTTTGGCCTGGCGGTACGTTGCGTTGATCCTTCAGGGAGTTGCAATACTCATGCTTGCACTACACAGCTTGGGGCATCATGCTTAGTGCACGGGCTGTCGGGCTGTCGCCTCGTTCGGTTGTTGTTCAAACCTTGGTATATCTCGTTGGCAGTACTTTGCGCCACAACGCTGCTTGTATTTGGAACGATATCTGTGATCGCGATTTTGATCGGCAGGTTGGTAAGTAACACGCGGTATGACCCCCTTCCCTATTAGTACGCTCACCTCCCTCAAGAACGGTCGAAGAACAGGCCGTTAGCGTGCAATGCGGTGTTAGTCACTGGGGCCACCGTGCTATTGTTGATGCATGTGGCTGTGTGTTGCCTGATGCTATCTCTTGCGGGCCCCGAGGCGTAAGTCATCTTCGTATATCTCGACTTGTCCAACGACTCATCGGCGAGCCCTCATAGCTTCAAGGTTGGCCTCGTAGGGCTGTGCATTCCTGATTTCATATATCCGCTCACGAAGCGGTGGACTTATTGGCCTCAGGCATGGCTGGGTGTGTTTTTCCTCGCATTCGCGATCTAACGGCGACTGATATACTACAGGTCTTATGATGACGTGGGAGCTGCTGATTTCTTGGATATCTATCCGCGGCTATGCCCAGCTCGGTGCACTTGGAGCATTGTTCTGTGGCGGCGTTTGGTGCGGACGATAGTGAAATAAGAGGGTCTCTGACTTGCTAACACAAGCATCCTAGCTGGACTATCTACTACGACACGATATACGCCTGTCAAGATCGTCGCGACGACGTCAAGGCGGGCGTTAAATCAACAGCCCTCCTCTTCGGCGAACATGTCCGACCAATCTTATCTGTCTTCGCCAGCCTCTTTGTGATGTCTCTCGTATACGCGGGGCGTGAGACGGGCGCCGGGCCGCTCTTCTTCGCCATTTCCGTCGCAGGATCGGCAACATGCTTTGCGTGGCAGCTGTCCACTATGAACTTCGACGACGGCGACGAATGTTGGAGGGTCTTCAAGGTAGGACGCAGTCATCGTCCATGCGTCCATATGCTCAGTCTTGATAACAGACGAATGGCAATCTTGTAGGGTTGTTAGTGTGCGCAGGCATGACGGCAGATTATGTCAACGTCATCTAGGACCATACGTCTGTCGCCTGGCGCAGCGCAACGCCAAACCCAGATGTATCAACGTGATTCCTCGACTAGTCATAAGCACGACGCTCACCCATCTCGTAGACTCACAGAAATTGCGTGATCGGTCGCCCAGTCAGTATGTTGTGGCGTGTAAAGCATCTCGAATCAAATGTGCCGAACGTATCGCAGAATTATGTCAATGCAGCGTCGACCCTAACTAAATGAATTTATATGAATGTGCCCACAAGTTCTAGTGCTACAGCAGTGAGTGACCCTTTGTGGCTTGTGGATGAATCAACTTGATGCCAAGGACTCAGGCAGCGCCCCAATGTCAATTCGAGGGGCACATGCATAATGGGGCATGGCTCCAGCGGGATCGAGTACGGCTTCTTGCTACGTGATACTGCTGAGATGTCAATCCGCACAGCATCCTACAAGCAGCTGGGAACGACACGTTGCCGACGAATAACTGATCGTTGTCCGTGGCTCAACTTGACAGAAACGACGTGCTTATTACGGAGTCCTACGATCCACTCCCTCCGGTGTCGGAAGATCTCCTACATTCTAACGCGGATGGTGGCATGAATCGGCCCCCAATGAGCGGTTAGTAGAACCATATGCGGCAGCCATGTCTGGTGCTCTACCCAAGAACAAGCCCGCCCCTCCCCTATATTCACCCGCATGGGGTTACTTCGCACTCACGCGGCTACACAAGTTTCCTGCCGGTTCTATCGTGGTGTTCTGACCGGGAGGTATGCATCCTACCCTACATCTACTCCTTCGTTGCGCTGACTCGCAGACTAGCCTATGGCGTGATCCTAAACGCACGAGTCGTCGGACTTCCGGCGCGTGAAGTCGCCAACCAAACTCCGGTATATGTCATTAGCAGCACCTTGCGGCACAACGCCGCCTGCATCTGGAATGGCATATGCGATCGCGAATTCGAAAGACAAGTCGGTAAGTGGCTAATCAGAAACTTCTCCCTGTCAGGCACGAGGCACTCACAGCTCGCCGATCCCAAGAGAGGTCCAAGACCAGGTCGTTGGCGTGTGGCGCGGTGTCGCTCACGGGAGTCGTGCTATTGTTGGTGGTGCGCATCGTTGCATGTTACTTGCTCTTGACCCTCGCGGGTTTTGAAGGGTGAATTTCCTTACATCGGCATGCATCGATGTGATGCTCATCTCGACTCGCACACCCATGACAGGTTCAGGGCCGGTCCCTTTGGCCTCTTTTACCTCGAGGTCGTTAATTCGTTCACGAAACGGTGGACGCATTGGCCCCAGGAGTAGCTCAGTATGACAACTAGAAATGTGTAATTCAATCTCACCACTTTCTATAGGCCTGGCGATGACGTGAGAGCTTCCAGTGTCACGGGTTTCTATCCGGGGATTACGCTAACCTAAGCACATTGACGATGCTCTTCTGCGGAAGTGTTTGGTGGGTACTGCACTCCTCGACCAACCCGCGACAACGACGAGATACTACTATGATTTACACAGCACACGTCGTCTGTCTCTTCAGACGTTGTCCAGGGATGCAGTTCGCCAATCAGTCGCTCTTCTTCACCTTCGCGTCCATCCTCGCCTGCTTCGGCATCGCCCCGCTCGTAGACATTGCGACTGGCAAGCCGTTCTTGCCTATGCTCGAGTTCGCCGGGGGCGCGTTTAGGTACAGCATATGCTATTGTGCAACCTCCCTGTCTGCCTAGGAAATTCAGCTTCAGCCTTACCGATATGTTATTCGCAGGCATCCAAAGTCATTCAAATATAGAGATCCTCTGCGTCATGCTGAAACAGAAGCACTCGTCGAAGCAGCAGCAATGCTCTCCATCCATCCATAGTCATTATCGACCTTGTTTTCGAACGACTCAATTTATCGGATGCACAGTCTGCAAGGTGTTAGTTCGCAAGCGGAACATGGGACTGGGCTGACATAGGGATGAATAGTCGATGGTCACTCTTGCAGAGCGGCTATAATTGTGGCAGCATCATAATGTGGGAGCCTCACTCCTCCGATTGGGACCGCCAAATGCATGGACTCGAAATTCCATCAAGCTGGCATGCACGACCTCTCTATTAACGGTCGCATATCCGGTATCGCACTTGTTCAATGGGTCGACGTCGACTTGGATGCACGACGTGCGTCAACTGCCTCCGACTTGCGCTTCGATCTGGGGTCGCACCCGTCGGGGCCACAAACAACAAGCTCAAGGTTGCGATAATGTCCGGTCCGTCGGTGTCACGGTAAACGCGCACGCCAGGTCTGCTCGCCCACTGTTCCTCGCGATCGATGACAGCCCAGCGAGTTTGCTCGTCTTGAGTCTCGACGCGATGAAGCCACCCAGCTTACCCTCGCTCACAACGACCCCAGTTGATCCCGCCCTTATTTTGGAGCTTGCATCCGAGTGAGTGTCTACTCTGCGCCACAGGGAGCTCAATATGAATACGGGTTTAACCGATCTGCTCATCAACCATGGTGTAGGGCCACATTCAAGTACTGCGTGGCCTCCGTCACAGGTATGATAAGTACCGTGTTGTGATCGAGTCTCCGTATGCTAACTCATCCGAACTTCCTAGCGTTGTTCATATACTACTATATCACAACACTAGACGAAGGGTTCAGGCAGTACGCAAAGCGAAAAGTCACGCTGGCGACGCTCCTCTACATTGCCAATCGGTATATACCCCTGGCGTATACCTTCTACAATGCACCGTTGTTCGCGGCTTCCTCCAACGAGGCGCGTCTTGTATGATTACCGGTTGCCCCCCTACTTACCTTACGTCGCAGAAAATGTATCTACGTGTTCGTTTGAACTACGAATATGCCCCCTAACCCCCGGGACCTTCACAGCTGCGCGGCAGAGACGGGGGTCCAGATCGGATTAGAGCTGTTGCAGTTCTTTCCTTGGGCAAGCGAGTGTAAGCGTTCAACTCTCCGCCATCTCGTTCTGACATCGTTGTGCCCAGTCTTCTCCGCACTGCGCACGTATGCCCTCCAGAGAAAGCTACTATGGGCAGTCATAGTCCTCGTTCTGTCGCTCGCCCCCGCCATCGTTAGCGCAGGGAGTGGCGCTTGTTGCACCGGTCCTGAATATTTAATGCACCTGTATGACTTCGGCGGCTGAGTGCGGTTACAGGTCAGGTATCGCTGGCTTGTGATTGACGAGGATCCGGTTGACGGTTGTATGCAGTCCCAGAACATCACCGTGTGGTACCAGCACAGGTCAGCTGCTTGATATTCTTCGTCGGCCCTCACCACGCTGACGAACGATCTAGTGGTATGTCTCCGCGTTCCTTGATGATACACCGCTATTCACACATGTCAACTGTAGGCCCCGCCCTTGCTCGTGTCCCCATGATCGTTGCGGACATCATAGTCATCATCGTCACTTGGAAGACACAATACAACAGCTACAACCTGAGTAAGGGGCTGTCGGGCCCCATGAGGCTTACCGCCGTGGTTTTACGTGATGGTAAGGAGCTGAACTCTGCCTTGGGACGGCAACTAATATATACCTCAGGCACGATTTACTTCGTGTAAGTCAAAGTTCGATGTGGCAGAAGCGTACCCTCACGCAGACATAGGATCCTCACGGCACTCAATACCCTCACGTTGGTGTTTGAGTATTTGCAGGTATCACTGACCCGTATTTCGGATCCGATGCCGTGTTACTGAGACTACCTTGAGGTTTTCGCGGTGAACGCACAAGTCCAAGCGCAAACCAGCAACCTGGTGATATTCAACGAGCCGTAGGACATAGCATATTGTCACTGTAGCCAGTCCCGTCTGATCAGTGACCGGTAGCATCACCGCCATCCTCATCTCCGACTTCCTCACCCATCTCCGCGAGGCGGCAGATAGACCCTCAGGCCTGGAGTCACTAGCTTCTGTCGGGACTCTCGAGTTCAGGTTCATTGGTTCCGTGGGTGCTTCTCTACCCGGCTCAAGTAACGGCGTCGTACTGGACGGGGCTTGGGGCAATGACAGCCGTGAGTAGAGGCATAGAGGAGGTTTGGGACCAAGATGCGCCTCGTCCTAGTCGCTATCGCATAGTATAGCCACGGTGATGATTTCCTCTGCGCGGCGAGCGTCGTCCCGCCTTCTCTAAAAGCTCGATGCAGCGAACGACGGCCGCCTCGCGGTCCACGTCGCGCATATATAGTCCTGTATGTATGCGAACGAACCTGTCCGTACGTCGTGAATGTAAGGATGATGATATCGATAATTGTTCACTACGAGGAACACACATTCCGACTCGAGTAAATTTTTGGACAGGGACCGCGCTGTGTTCGTTAACCCTTGGGTGTGGGCTAGACCTAGTCTGATGTTCACCTCGCTCGTGAGGACATGCATCCGCGAGACTGCCATCGCCCCGGCCCGTAACGGGGATGCGGTGCGAACGTAACATCATCTACGTCTGCCGGCCTCGACGGTCGGTAGAACGCTCCAGTATTACGGACGGACCGATGGGATGGCCGGTGGTACGTTGAGGTTGCACTTTGCACCGTCCGTTACTTCACACTGGATTTACCGCGGCCAGAGATGAATGGCTATTCCTGTAGATGCGAGCTGTTACATGTACATCGCAGTCTACATGCTGTTACTTCGCGGTCGCTGCTAGCTCATGAGACGTTGTGGCCAACACACGTGGGGATTGGATGGTGTTCCACATGCCCTTAGATGATCGAGGCGGGCCGTCGCGACTAAGAACAGAAATGAGTAAGCTTGTCGAGACTTGCTGCGGCTTGATGGATGATTGGGGCACCAAATGAATGGGTAGCACGAGGCGTACTTGCGCCGTCTTCTCGTCTTCTTCGAGTGCGGGCTAGAAATCATACCAGAGTAGGGTACTGTACTTGTTGGAGGGGCTTGCTAAGACAGAGAAAGCAGCCCCTCTGAAGACTGGATCAGTACAAAAAGGCCGGTAGCGGGGACCTGAATCTGGGCTCTTTGCGGTTTCGTCACGTCGATCGCGCGAGGCTGATTCATGGATCGACACTGGATCGACCCAACCGGCGACTTGTGCAGCTGGCCCCTGGACTCTGAGTGAAGTCTGAGGTTGATTGCGAGGCACGCAGGACGTGCGGAGCCGAGGAGGACGCGTTGGCGGAGAGAGGACGGAGGGCCGCTGGATGTGCAATATTTCCATCTTGAACGCGGTGGCGGACGAGGGGAGGACATAAAGTCAGGCACGGGCGGGCACATGAGGTACTGCCACCTTGGCGTAGATTCGGCTCGAGCCGGCGGCAGCGGAGGGGAAAATGGATGATGCCGCGGAAGCCGGCGGCGAGTCAACTTTCTGGGTGCCCTCCGTCGGCGCCGGCGGGCCTTGTCTCGGTTCGGCACTCCTATGTCGGTCACCAGGGCCCGCCTTCGACCAGGGCACCTTCGGGGCGTTGCTCGCGTGCAATGGGTAGTCGAACAGGCGGATGCACATAGGAGACAACGGGGGCTGGAGAGGGGAAGGCAAACAGAAAGAGGAGGCTGAGGAGGTGCCGCGGCAAGGGGCCGATGTTCCCGGGGAATTGGAGAGCGCTGCCGGAGATACTGCACGGCCAGTCAACGGGCGCCTACAAGCTCTTTCAGAGGACCCGCGCGCGCTCGCCGCCCGAGCCGGTGATCTGAGTTGACGGTCTCTCGACTGCCTCCCTTCCTCCTTCTCCCCCTCATCTCCAGACGGCTTCACGCCCAGTCTTCTCGACTACTGCGGCCATCTGCGTCCATGGGATATTCCCTCTTTTAACTCTCTTCCTTTCCGTCTCTTTCGCTCTTTCCACGCTCCAGCCCCGTCTTCCCCCCGCCCATTTCTTTCCCGCCATCTCCATCCCTCTCTCCGCCATCTCCTCTTCCCTCCTGTATCCTCATCTTCCTGCCTTCCTGTCTAGTAAAGCGATTTCGTGCACCGTGTCGCTACCAAGCCATGTCCTCTCCACCCGACTCTCAACAGTCTCTCCTCAGATCTCACATTACCTCCACTACCAAGCTCTCCCCGCAGTCACTTCCCTTTGTCGCCCCTCCCGACCACGCCCGCCACCCGGACAATGAGCATGTTTCGGTGGCCTTCGTAAAGGGCGGAAAGCGAAAGCGCCTCAGCAAGGTCCGTCTTCCCGCTCACTTTACCCCGCACTGGCCTGAACCAACCTCTCGTAGGCTTGCGATGCTTGTCATAAGAGCAAGCGTCGCTGCGACGGGACAGGTAAGTTCACTACTCTCCTGTCCATAGGATCGCCGTAACAACTCTTGCTCCTCGGCTGCAGCGCCATGCAGTAACTGGTGAGTCTCCGAGGTCGCGTCCGACCTGAACAGCGCGCTGAGCCCTTCGTTAGTTACTACGCTTCCAAGAACTGCACCTATACGGATGCCGCAGGGCGTCCAGTGCCCGCGCCCAGGAATGCAAACCCTGAACGCCCTGTTACGGCCGCTATAGCCACGGTAATTACATATCACCATCACCTGACCGCCGTTCTCTCATCCTACCGTCTTCTGCCGCAGGTATCTCCAACGAGCGAGCCGCCTCCTTGGGCCGGGCAAGCCACCGCAGCCGGTCCTCCAGGTGCCCCTCAGAACGGCATCGAGCGCGACCCGACTACAAAACGGTCCCGGCGGGGACAGCCCGGCGGCTCCACGAGCCCTACTGCCGCGCCAAAGGTGGACGGCCTATCTGATGGCCACGCATCTACCCTTCTCGACCCCGCGACCACCCATGAGCTCGTCAGCAGTACGTATAAATCACCATCTGTCGTTCGTAGCCTCTTCGCGCGCCCGCTCACCCACATGATTCCGGTCGCCAGTCTTCTTCGCACACTGCAATCCGCAGCGGATGATTCTCCACAAACCTTCGTTCTCGTCTGCGCTCAGTCTGAACCAGGTCCCGCTGTACCTGGTCCTGGCTGTCTGCGCGCTCGCGGCACCGCTGTGCAAGTCCGTCGCGTCCAAGGCGCAGCACGCGCGACTTGCGGGCGTCCCTTACTTTCAAGAAGCCCTGAACCTGATGTTTGACAACTCTGGGCGGTTGCTGTGCGAGCCGTCCGTCAGCACGGCCCAGGCGCTGTGCCTGCTCGAGATGCACGAAGTGGCGGCGAGTCACTCATGGACGCGGCACTACAGGTATTTCGGTGAGTCCGTGCGCGCTGCTGCCACTTTCATTTCTTCCTGTGAGAACGAGAGGGCGTTGGATCGCTGATCATCACGTCTCCGCCCGTCCTCGCATGGATACGCTTGGTGTGCGCATGTGCGTCCGTGTGCGTGCGTGCCTGGGTGTCGGAAATAGAGCTCGCGCTGCAGGTGCTGGAGGGCAGCCTGGAGGTGCACCAGACGGACAACGCGGCGCCGCCGTCGCCGACGGACTCGGACGCGCTCATGGAATTCATCGACCGGGAGTGCACGCGGCGGTGCTTCTGGCTCATCCAGATTATGGCGTGGATCAGCAACATCTACACCCGCAAGCCCATCCGACCGCGCATGGCAGAGCTAGCGGACCTTGTCCGGCTGCCCATCGACGAAACAACGTTTGAGCTCGCAGTGTTGTCGAGCTCTGCAAGTGAGTACCGCCCCCTTCTCCCCTCTTGCTGAATTGCGGTTCTCTGTCTCGGGCGATACGCGTACACGTACGCGTGTTCTATTTGCGGTACGCGCTGCTGGTACTGCGCCGCGGCGGCGGCGGCGGCGGCGTCCGTGAACCGGATTCGGAATTTAGGATGCAGGGTGCTAGGTGACGAGGATAACAATGGCTCATGTTGCATGACCCGACAGCTTCCGAGTATTTGCGCCGACCTGCACCGCGGACGCGGTACGCGTCGCAGTTGGGCCACATGTGCCGGATCCTCGAGATTCAGCATAACGTAGAGACCATTCTCGGTGCGTCTCTTCTCTCCCCTTGGCGACGGTACACTGACGTGAGCACTCGGCCGGGTAGCCACAAAAGACGGGCCAGAACGCGTGGCGGCGATCTCTGCTGTGCGACCCGAGCTTCAGGTGAGTTTCCGCCACGGTGTGCTCTCTGGCGGGTTTTCGCGCGACGGCGTCGGGCAGTGCTGATCTTGTTGCGTTTCGTCACGTCCCTTCTCCCGTAGGCGTGGGTGGACTCGCTACCAAGCCACCTCCAGTTCACGGACGAGAATCTGGAGACGCAGGTCGCGATGTTCGAGACGTCGTCGAACTCGGGCGCATGGTGCTACTGCTTCATGCACGCCATGTACCCGTGCTGCTACCTCGCCATCCTCGAGGTACGTTCACCCCCTCCTCCATCTCCCACCAGGTCTCGGTCTCGTGGCATGCGCTCTCACACGAGCCCACACTTCTTCGTGCGCGTGCGGCGAGATGCGAGACTAGGGAGTGGAGACTGCATCCGGAGCCAGTAGCAGCCTGACTGACCGCGCCCGTTTTGGATGTGGATTCCGTCTCACACATAGGGCGAGGGCACGCTGACGGCGCCGGTGCCCTGGGTCCGCGAGCGACTGAATAAGATCTTCACCGCCGCCGGGACGCGCGCGAAGACCTCCATACTGTGTACGTGCCCCGCTCACTTCCCGCTTGCCGCCGGCACCCCGCAAGAGCCAGTGCTGATATGATGTGTCCCTTCTTCCGCCCCCGTTTGGGTCGCTTTGTCCCTTCCGCTTTTGCGCGTTCCTTTGCTGTGGCCTGACAATCGCCGTCGCCGCCCGCCGGCTCGCGCGCTCTCGCATCTGTCAAACTGCGGAACCGTTCCACCGATGCATCCATCAGCTGCCTGCGCACTATGGGTACGTGATTGAAATATCTATTTGTGCTGCTTGTGTGTGTGCCAAGACGCTCTGCCCCGTTCTGGGCTCTGGGCCGCCGCCGGCAGCAGCACTTAGCACTAGCAGCAATGACGTAGCGCTCCGGGCTGACACGGCGTGGTTGTGCGTTTTTGCAGTCTTATAGCAAGTACAACCCGGACGACCCACAGGTGCAGGTGTGGGATCGCGATTTCGAGAAGGTGTGGGGCTTCAAGGTCGTGCTCGTCGCGGAGCAGTGGCGGCAGAGCCAGGCGATGCAGCGCAAGTCTGCTATGGCTGCGCAACAGCAGCAGCAGCAACTACAACAACAGCAACAACAGCAAGCGATGTACCAGCCACGCGACACAAGCTCGAAGTCGGCATCGGGCTCCCCGACGTCGACGCACTCGTCGCCCGGGTCGCAGCCGTACGAGGGACGAAGCCAGGATGGGAACCCCCGCGCGCTCCTGCGTTCACATGCGTCAATGTCGGACTTGGACGCGGCGGCATCCATGTACTCATCTCCGCCGAGCTCGCAGTCGCAGCTGCAGACGAACCTGCCATCGCTCAAGGCGAGCGGGCTGCTGGACTCGTGGCGGCCGCCGTCGGAGGCGTTCGCGAACGCGCTCTCGCTGGGGTCCCCTCCGCAGTCGCAACAGCAGCAGGCAACGCTGCAGTCGCCGCCGATGCAGCAGACGCTGTCGAACGGGAGCGGGGGGCGTGTGGGCCTGGATTGGCTGGTGGATAGTGGGCCACGGCAGCTGTTATGAGCTTGCGATATTGAGGAAGCTTGGTCGTTTCTTGTTCCTGCGATGCCCTGAGTGCAGAGCGCATCTTTGACCTAGGTTGGCTTTCTTGGGCTTTTCTGGACGACGGGGAGGATTTGGAAGATCGACTTGCGAGCGACTGGCGGAAGTGCCCGTGCGAGTTGAGACGCACGCGATTTTCTTGCTGTTGTCTATAATGTGATTTGTACCCGTTTCGACGCGCTATGACTGTGATATTTCTTAGTACTTGTTAATGTGCGTTCGTAATATGCTCGGCTGATTAGTGGCGTGCGGTGTGTAGGTGTTGCGAGGAGATCTTGTTGGGTATATATGCCTTTGTAATCATACATTCTGTTCCGGTACCGACCAATCTGCGTGATAGTGCCATAGTCCGATGGCCAGCAGCCGGAAGAGCTGTGCTGGAGATCCTGCGCTACTCTAGATAGCGATCGAGGGGTGAGAGACGCAGCCCAGTACCGTAAACCGAGTACTATGGTAGGGAAGACTGCGCTTAACTAGCGACAGTACAAGGAGCGCCTCATGCCCCGACCTTCTTGAGGTTGCGGTGCAGCTCGGGCTTGACGAGGACGACGCGGTCGAGGAGCTTCTTAACGACGGCGTCCTTGTTCGCCTCGTACTGCGCGCGGATCTCCTGCTGCTTCGCCTCGGTCTCGCGGTCGATCGCGGCCTGGACAGCTTGCGTGTTCCCGGTGTGCTTCAGGCGCAAAACGAGAGAGACGGAACTGCAGTGAGCGCAAGCGCGGGAGAGATGATATCATTGGCGGGAGAGGGGAACGCACCGACGCCTCGAAGGCTTTGAACTCGGCCTCCTTGGTCTTCTTGTACTCTTCTATCTCTTTCGCGGCTTCTGAGCGGGCATCTTTGAGCCTCTGTACGCGGTCTGTGGGTGTATGATTGGGCTTGGTGAGTGCGATGTAAGGGATGTAGGAGGGGTAACGTGAACGGACATTGGCGGGCCTGCTGGACGACCTTTGCGGCCTCTTTCTCGGCCTCGAGGAGGGTCTGGATGCTCTGTGATTGCTGGCCAGCCTTTGTGTCGTCCGTCTCTCAGCGTACACGACTAGGCAGAGAGGCATGAGAGATACAGACCATTGCAGTACGAGTGCAGGTGCAGGGCGCGATTCAGACTCCGCAGCCTCTGACGCGCTGAGAGGAGGTTTGGCGCTCGTGGGCGTGGTAGATTCGCCGGTGGTGCCGCCCAGGCGTAGCGCGTCGACCGCGACATTCTTCACTACATACGTACTGTACCGTCTGCCGTCCGGGCTGCCCGAACATCTGTCGACAACGTCTCACACGACGCCAGACGTATTGTCATCGCTGCCTGCCTGAGCTCGCCGACGGCCGCGCAAGATGGCCACGAACGCCGCCGCCGACCCGCTCTCGCAGCTCTCCCTGGCGCTCGCCGCCCCCGCCGACTCCAAAGAGCAGGCCGACCTGCTCGCCATGCTCCGCGAGTCCCTCGAAAACCACCCGAGTCTGTCCATACTCTGCTCGACGCTCATCAAGACACTCTCCGGCGCGGGCGACTCCCTCTTGAAGCGCTGGGTGCTCGACCTCCTCCACTTTGCCATCTGCCGGTCCAACCTGAGCGTCGATGCGCGCACACAGCGTGCGTGCCCTGTCCGCGTTATGTTTCAATAGAACGTCGTCGTTTGTTGACTGGGCGGGTGAATGTGACATGACAGTGGCAGACCAGTCGCTCGAGATCCTGGCGGGCCTCTTGAACGACGGGAACGTGAACACCGTGAAGGTGACCGTGCAATGCTTCCCGACGGTCTACGCGCTCTTGTTTCGTAGCTTGTGAGTGGATAAGCACCGTTCGTTGAGCTCTAAAATCTGATTTTGGGCGCGACATGCGAAGGTGCGCGAACCGAAACAATCGTCGGCCTTGGGACATCCTCTGCCAGGCGAAGGCAAGGATTCTCGAGTGGGTATGGGCCCCGCACGTCAACAACGGTGTCCGTCTCGCGGCTGTCAAGTTCATGCAGCGTGTCATCCTCGTTCAGACTCGGGGGATTAGCGACCCTAGGGTAAGTGCACTGTCGTGTGCCCGTTGTCTATTCACACTGACGGGACACGGTCTCTGTTGCAGTTGCAAAACAAGGACGATCCCAACTTGGCCATGTGTCCTACCGACCACCCGTTCATATCCGTGCAAGGTTTGGAAGCGGAGGGCGTCAAACTGCTGGAGGGCGTCGTCCGTCTGCTCTACCACAGCAAGTGAGTACTACGGCAGAATGGAAATAGGCTACATGAGTTGACTGGCGACAAAAGCAACCCGGACGTGATCTCCGCCATCATCAACAGCTGGGCGAACCTGGTCAAGAAACGGCCTGCTCTCGTTGAGCTTGTCGTGTCTACTCTGACAGCCTGGTCGCCTGCAAGACTCGAGGGACAGCCATATTCAGTTATCCGGAGTACGGAGAAGAGCGTCCGTATTTTGCTCACCCACATATCTCGGTCAGTGCACGATATGCCAGTCTGAACGATCCACGCTGACACACGACAGAACCCCGCAAGGTGCACCTTTCATGAGCCCAATTCAGTCATACCTCCACGCCCAGGCCACCCGTATGGAGCAAGCTGCTATGGAAGAAAAGGCTCGGAAAGCTGCTGCCGCTGCAGAGGCTTCTCGCAAGCGTTCTTCCACAGCGACTCCTGTCACAGACGCGCCCGACTCAAAGCGACCAAAGCTCGAACACGAGCCCACTCCCCCTGCTGGGACCGCTGCGGCATTCGACTTCAGCTCCTTGCCAGCCACCCTTGTCACCGATCTCATCGTCGCCAACCTACAGGCGTTCACCGAACCAGCACTCATGGGCCTTGTGCAAGCGTACCGGCACAAGAAAGCGGGTGGTGTGGCTGTGCCTGCTCCTCCCGTTTCTGCGACACCCCCACCGACAGCGCCGAGTGGTTCCGCTCGGACGCCATCTGTGCCTGCTCAGGCGACCGCTACCCCTCCTCCCCCTACCGGACCACGCGCTGCAAGGCCACCTTCAGAACCTCGCGCCGACAGAAGGCCGAAATCCGTTACACCTCCACCGCCTGCTGTGGTGAAAGAAGAACCGCTCGACCCGCTCAAAATGGACATCGACGACGAAGAAATCGAGTATGAACCCGACAAGCTCAACCTCGAGGTACGCAAGACTATCGAGTGTTTACCCTGCTCTTCCTACTGACTGATGTACCCAGATGTCCGGGGACGCGGAGCCTGTCGACGAGGCTGAAGCAGCTCTGGATCACGATATGGACGTCGCAGAGCTACCGCTGACAGACTTCAAGCTCCCACCAGCGCGCGAGCTCGACTCGGACGAACGGGACGAGCTAGTACGGAAGGCGATCGCGCGAATACGAGATGGGTCAAAGGACCTCATACCGCATCAGCCTGGCATCGCCGACTCGGGCGATCCCATACATCGCACGACGCCAGCGGATATGTGGATGCTCCTCCTGGTGCGGATGGTCACGCGTGTCAGCGATCCGGCGGAGAGCGACGACGCGGGCGAGGATCAGGAGGACGCGAAAGGCGAGGAGGGCGCGATCACGCGCAAGTCTGAGATCTATGATAGACAGGACAGGTTGAGACATGCCTTGTGCGATTATATCATGGCAGACTTCCCTGGACGGTACGTTGTTCACCTCGGCGCCGAGATACGCATCGACCAATGCTGAGCGTTCGCATAGGGTGCGGCTGGCCACGACTTGGATGAACGAGGAGTGGTACAACGACCGGATACGAAGGCAACACGACCGTGAATGGGTATAACATCCTAGCTCACGAGTTTGATCACTTCTGACGCGACGACATACAGCAACCAAACTACGAGACCTGGCTGAACCAAGTCGTAGCTGCGTACCAAACACACACAGACGGCAAAGACCGGACGTTCTCGCGCTTTTTGCTTGACTTGCCTCATGTACCGCAGGACATCCTCACGCTTATGAGGGAGTCATGTGTGGAGCCCGACAGGTGCGTGCTTGCGCTACCAGCGCGTGAGTCAAAAAATCATAGATATTACAGGCGGCAAATGGGCTTCGCGGCGCTACGGGAGTTTGTGTCCCAACGACCATCACTGCGTCCAGAGGCAATGAACATGCTACTTGAGCTCACCACTCATCCTGACAAAATCACGCGTGGTGCGGCCATCAACACTGTGAAGCGGTGGATTCCCGATGGACAGCCCATGGCGGATATGGTTCGCGACTTTGCTCTGCAGCTTTTGCGTCGGCTGCAGTCGCGACCCAAAGCTGCGCAAGCGGAAGAGTCCGGGGACTCTAAGGCTGAGGACGCGGAGATGAAGGATGGGACTCAGGAGGCTAAGCAACCCACTCCACAACCTACTCCCCAGCCTAATGGGACCGCTGACAGCGACGAGAATATGGAGGATGGGCAGCTGCCTCCGGAGGAGATCATCCAGACGCCATACTTGCCAGAGCAGCTTGAGCTCCCTGCGATCGACTCACAGATTCTGCAGCATGTGGAGCTGTTATTCGCTCTGTCAACGAAGGTGCCCGAATTCCTGGACGAGTGAGACCACTCTACTTGTATGAAATTACGATTGCTCACAGCGCTTCAGGATCTTTGCTGCGTATGGGGGAATGGACGCGTCCGTACAAGAAACGATACAGCAGCTCATCACTCCGCTCATTCGTGCATTGGGATCTTCACATGGCAAGCTCCTGACCCTGCTACGGACGTTCCCTCCTGGTGCCGAGTCCCTCGCCCTACGAGTCCTCACCATCTTCACCGAGCACGGCCGACCCAGTGCACAGCTCGTCGCGCTGGTCAAGAGCCTCGTCAATGAACGGGATCTCGATGCGCGCTTCCTCATCCCTATCATCGCCGAAATGGACAAGGTATAGCATTGCCTCCTCTTCTTTCCCCCCTTATCCGCTTGCTATGCTGTCAGAGAACTGACCACTGCCACAGGCCGACATCCTTCGTCATCTCCCGCGAATCGTGTCGATCCTCAACGGAACGCCGGAACCGAAGTCCCTCGTCCGGTCGGTCTTCAGCTCCATCGTCACGGTCCCGCCAGAGACGTTCGGCAAGGTCACGTCCAATTTGCCGCGGGTGCGGCAGAGCGAGCTCTTGACGCCTGCCGAGCTTATGGTGCTTCTTCACCAATCTGAGAAGGAGATCGGCTTGAAGAGCGCTATAGAGGGTGAGTCGCTAGCATTTACGTGCGTACTTCAACGAAGGGAACCAACATGCCACGCACAGCTATTGGTATATGCTTCTCGATGACCGAGATTTTCCGCTCCGAGATCCTCGCCGTGGTGATGAACCAGCTCGTCGATGAGCCCAACCTTCCTACACTTTTCCTCCGCACGGTGAGTGTTCATGCCCCACGACTACTTCTACAATGCCCTAACCGCCCCTCGCGCAGGTCATCCAAGCGGTCACAACCTACCGCTCGTTGGTCGGCTTTGTATCCACTACGCTCCTCTCTCGACTCATCACGAAGAAGATCTGGACGAATCCACCGCTCTGGGAGGGCTTCATCCGGCTCGCGAAGCTCATCGCGCCCGCAAGCTTTGGCGCGCTCCTCCAGCTGCCCAAGGACCAGCTTCGCGAGCTCGTCGACAAGCAGCCGAGCCTCAAGGCCGGCCTCCGCGAGCACGTCATGCGCAAGGGCACGAACAAGGCGCGCGTCGCGGGGTATCTAGACATCTTCGGCGAGGACGACAGCGCGAGCGCGGGCAAGGAGCAGACCCCGCCAGCGTCGGCGCCTGCGCCGATGCCGGTGAACCCGCCGGCGGCGTCGTGAGGTGCCTGCGTTCTCGTGCCTTGGCGTCGATTTGTATATGGACAGAGTGAGGGTGGTTAGTGCTTGGGCGAGCGGTGGGAGTAGATATGTATATACGAGCTGTGTTGGCGTGGCCGTCGCGTTTGGCGACCTCAAGCCACGCGTGATCGGTCCAGGATCGTGCGAGATTGGTACGCGTCTTCTTCGTTTTTAGTGTACAGTAGTTAAGTAGCAGACCCGGCGGAGTGCTTTCAGCGCGGTTGCCCATACCGCGGCCGCAGCAACGGCAGTCGTCCAAGGATGCGGAGGGGGGCACTGCCAAAAACGACACCTCCTCTCTTCCCCTCTCTTGCATTAGGTACAGTAGGTAGTACAGTCACAGTAGCGCAACCCCTTTCTTCCCATGTAAGTCTACCACAAGCCAATTCCCAGGCAGCAACAGCCTCGCAGGGCGGAGGACAGGCAGCGGCGGACTCGGTAGGCCAACGTGCAGCGTAGCTAGTGGGGACCGGCAATCCCTGCAGCCAAGGTGTCCAGAGCGTCTATGATGAGCGCTGGTAGATTGTGTAGATAATATGTCGGCGACCGTATGCCGGGAATATTGGCCGAGATGCCGAGACCTGATAACGACTTTGGGCAGATCTCGATGCCATCTAGCCGACATGAACATGATCGTGGCTGAACGCGTTTAGAGGTATGGAGCGCGTCGAGGTGGTAGCAGAGCACTCGCTGAGTGCGAGGTGGTAGCATCATCAGGAAAACATGCTGTAGAGCTATGTACAATGAAATTAGCATACGGAGGACACAATCGGCACATCTCAGGCTGCATTAAGCCCGCGTACTCCGAATGAATCCCATCGCGACCCCACTTCGACCAACCGACACTCGGGCGCTTCCGTTCAAAAAAGCGCCATCCCTCGGTCAAGCTGACCTCTTTGTGTTCCTCCATCCCCAGTTTGCACGTCTTGACTTCAATATAGAAGTTATGTTAAGGTGACAGAGATCAATACCTTCGCATTGGATTTTGACAGCAGGAGCTCGTAATCACGCAAAGGCGCATTCTACTATGGTATATTTTGGCATTTTCTCAAAAACAAAAATCTATACCGAAGGTTTATCACTTTGGTGTACTCTACGCGTGATTAGCATGTCAAATGCGTGCTGGACGCGTCGTAGCTGTCCTGCCATATTCTACCACCAGACATGGACTTCTCAGCCACAGACGCGTCGAGTGCGGTGCAGCAGCATGTGCTCAGCCACAGGCCGATTGACGCCAATGAGCTGGATGGGCGAATCCCGTTGGAACTCCGCCTAATCAACCAGCCTTATCACTACCGTAAGCGCTGTAATCTGAGAGTCAGCCACTGGACGCGCGCTAAAGCAATCTGGCGTGAGCATTGCCGGTCCCCATAGCTAGGTGGCAGCAAGACGTAGTATACAACTGCAACGGGTGACCCTAGCGCACAAGCTCTCCGGGTCTCCGCATGTAAGTAGAGCATAGTATTAGTGGTTACATGGCGTCCATGGTGAGCAGGCCGTCGCCGAGCTCGAACGTGGGCGGGTTCTCGGCGAGCTCCATGCTCGTGAGCAACGTCTCGATGTCGGGCGTGGCGACGAAGCGGCGGTTGACCTCGCCGAGGACGCAGAGCCGCTTGTGCTCGTTGTCGACGTAGACGGCGTGTTGCAGGAAGGACGGTTGTGTTGCAGCGGTGACCTGTAGTATGTAGGACAAGATGTCAGCAGTTATGGATTGTTTTCGATAGGTAGAGACACTGTAGGATCATCGATGATACGTACGTCCATAACGATCCCGTTGCCCATGCGCAGCTTGACTGCGCCGCTCTCGTAAATCTCGAGCTGGCCGACAACGCCATCGACTTTAGGCTGCTCCGCCGCCTTGTCGGAGGCCCCAGGTGCACCTGCAGCAGCTGGTGCTGCCGCAGCGGGTGCTGGAGGTTTTGTGTCTTCGGCGAAGGTGACCTTCTTGCCGGCTTCTTCGCCGGGGGCGCCTTCTTCCTTCGCTTTCCCTTTGAGTGCCGCGTTTTCGGACTCAGGAGCTTGAAACACGGGGAACGGTCTAGGGAATTGGAAGAAGTACAGCCGTTCTTGTCGAATGTCCGATTCCTGTAAACGCAGTGAGCGATGGGGTCACAGGGCGAGCAGATGGCTAAACACGGACCTCATCGGCTTCTTGCTGCGTTTGTGCAAAGTCGTCGATGATGTCCTCGAGCTCCTCTTCCTCTTCGCTTTCGCTGAGGTCAACAGCGTTCGCCATATTCACCTGCTCTTCTTCTGGCGTTTGTGACCTATCGACGTCCATAGCATCCCCTGATGTAAGCCCTGTTCTCACCCGTTAGCACTCATTATAGTGAACCGAGCGATATTGCTGGCGTGAAGGAAAGCGTGGAGGAAGCATACCTTGACCTTTACTCTCCTCCTTCTCTTCCTTCTTCACCTTCGCGCCCTTCTTCTTCTTGCCCGTCTCCCTTTCCTTCCTCAAGCTCTCTGGCGCCATCCAGTCCATCTGGCGCACATTGTCCATATCCACGATCTCCACGCCCTCGTCCGGGTCCGAATACGCGTCCTCCTCCGGGGACTCGCTCTTCGCCAGTCCGCCCGCCGCGTCCCGCTCGCGCTTGAGCGACGGTGCAGTCGTCTGCGTGAGCCCCGCACCGAGGCGCGCGGCGCCTCCAGGGCCCTGCGGCACGATGGGCGCAAAGTTCGACCGAGGCGCGGTCCGTCGGGCAGATGTGCCTGCGAGCGCGGGGCCCATGGCGAAGGGACCTGAGGCGGTCATCTCGACTGGCGGTGGACGTGGGGCGGCACCTCGGCCTTCGCCCCGCCCACGCCCTCGTCCGCGGTCGCCACCTCTTCCACGATCTACACCTCTGCCCCGACCGCGGCCGCGCTCGGAGGAAGGTGTGGAGGGGGAGGGTTCTTCCTTCGGAGGGTGCGCGTGAGTAGGTGCTTTCTAACAGGAGTGTATGTTAGGCCGAACGGACCTTCTTTACTTCTCTGGAACATGGAGGCCAATTCAGCAAGGGAAGTAGTAGAGTATTGGATAGGGCACTCACTCCTTGACGCGTCTTGAGGGCAGAGTGGGGACGAACTTGAGCTTCTGTGTGCCGAGGCGAGTCACATCGCCCTGCTTCTTGGCGAGGCTCGCGATGGCTTTTGGTGGATTGGAACCTGAGACCGAACCCGAGCCTGATGCCCCTGAGGTTGCAGCCGGCTGGTCAGACATGGCAGCGGGAGGTGGTGGTAGTCGAGTGCAAGGCGGCGTGCTGTGGCTGAAGCTGGAGGCGGCAGGCTATGGAACGTCGATCAGCGAGTGGACCAATCAGGGCAGAGGCGCGTCCAGATGCAGATAACGGAAAACTTTGGGAGGCGATCAACGATCTGTCCAATGGGTGGCAAAATAAATCATCTTATCCATTACAACTCGATGATTTTCCGCCCGTAGTCGTCTAGCCGCGCCCATTACAATCGTCGATTAGTCCTCGCAATTCTAATACCGGCCTCCTCTCCTCAGACTCTTCCTCTCCCTTCTCTCTTTATCCCTATCTGCCCTATCTTCCTCTCCCTCTTCTCAGCGGACGACGCGTGAAGAAACTATGGCGACGACGACGCAAGAGCCCGAGCACCTCCGCGTCACGTACAACGACGTGCACAACCTCATCCGCGACAGTGCGAAGAAGATCGCCGAGTTCAAGCCGGACATGCTCATCGCTATTGGTACGCCCCCTGCACTCTCGCTCGCCCGGTTCTCAGAGTTCTCATCGGCCTGTGACGCGCATCATGCAGGTGGAGGGCAAGTATACTGCTCTGGACTGTGTTTGTGTGATTAGGATTGTGCTTGACGCTTCCGATGCAGCGGTTTCTTCCCCGCGCGTGTCCTGGTACGTCTCCCGCCGCTCCTACTTCGGCAGAAGTCTACCGCGGTGTCTGACAGAGCTGACCGCGTATCTTTCGTCCCGTAGCGCACCTTTTTGAAGAGTCCGGAGAGGAAGGGCAACATCCCGATCCACGCTATCGGCCTCTCCCTCTACGAGTCTCTCCCGGGCATGACCGCGGAGCAAATCGGTGCGGAAGTCATCCGTACTCAATGGCTGTAAGTGCCTCTTCGTACCCCTATAGTACGAGCATGCCTGAAATTCCGCTACTTGTGCAGCGGCCCCGAGTCGGGCAAGATCCTCCTCGGCCGGAGAGCACTCATTGTGGTGAGTGCCGTCGATCGTCCAAGTTCTCGCGTGATTCAAACCGAATGCGGCCGATGCGGCTATGTTTGTCCAGGACGAAGTGGATGACTCGAGGAAGACGCTCCAGTAAGCCTTCGCTTCTTTCGTGCCTGCCTGCGCGCGCTATACTTGTTCTTCCCGACGGACGCTCACGCCTGCGGCACCTGCGCAGCTACGCCGTGACAGAGCTGAAGAAGGACGTCGAGCGCGAGCTCGCGCTGCTCCCTGAGGCGGAGCGCGAGGCGAAGCGGACGCAGTTCGCGGTCTTCGTCGTGCACAACAAGCTGAAGCCCAAGTTGGCGGAGCTTCCTGCGGACATGCCGTACGTATTGCTACCACCACCGCCCTCGGGACGGGTTTTCAGCGGGCGTGTTCTGACCATTATCGGTGCGCTGCGGCGATAGGTACTATGCCGGGGACGAGATCGAGGACGTCTGGTGAGATTGTTGATCTGCAGCTATTCCTGGCGGGCGTTTCTCACCGAGATCTTATCTGCGTCAATGTCTATTCAGGCTCGACTACCCTTGGGAAGCCCAGTACGTGTCTAATACCTTGTGCTACTCATGGCTGCTGCCATCGTTCGCACGCAGCGAGGTAGCGTGGGTGTGCAGTTGGCTGACGAGATGTTTGACAGGGATATCGAGGAGCACGACCGCCTGGCTGAGGAGGCCAAGGCGAAGAAGCGTGCCGAGGCTGCGCAACAGCAAGCTTGAATCCGACTTGGTCGCTGTCCGCTGAACCTTGCTGCCTCGCCGGAGGCGTACGGAATGCGCGTCATATCGGCCGCAGCGGGCGGTATGGTGGTGGAGAAGGAGAAGCATGACCCAAAAGGCTGCGTGTATAGTAAGCCGTGATGTAGAACGCCACATGAGCTCGAGTCGAACGGCTGAGCTCGAAGGGCAGGTAGTATGAGTAGTGTACTAATGGTAAAACGCGAGTGTTTGACTAGACAAACGACCAGTCATGGTATTCCTGGAGACTCCTAGATATGGTTCCTCTTTTTTCCCGTGCACGATTTGTGTGTTTTAGCGATAGGAGGAGTGTACTGAACCGGGACGTCGGCCGAAGGTGATTGGCCGGGAGAGAGGACGTGCTGGGATTGGCTGGGAGGGGAGTGGGTGTGACTATGAGTGGCTGAGAGCGAGGACAGACAGAGGCCAAAAGCCCGGCGCTGGTCGAGCTGCGACAGTCGGCTCTCCTCCCCTTGCCACGCACCTCCGTCCTTTTCTCAGCCTCAGCCCTCCCTCAGGCCCCCCGTGTGCTGCCCTGCCCAGCGCTCGCCAGTGCCGTCCTATATAGCCCCGAGCACCTCCCAAGCTCGCATCCGAGGCCAGGACATCGTTCTCACCCTCGCCCGTACACACCGCTCCCTTTTCGTGTTCCACGACCACGACCACGGCGGCGACGGTGATAGCAACGCCACACTAGACATCTGCAATTGACGATCTTGCGAGCCCGCTCAATCGCCACTTTGTGTCTTGACCGCGATGGAGGTCATCGAGGAAATCGAGTACGAGGGTCTTTCGCCCAACGCGGGCCTTGGAGTGCGTTTCTTTCACATGCGCGTGGATGGCGTGTATCGTGAATCGCTGACCGGATGTCCTGCAGGTCAACATGGCAGCAGGTGCTCTTGTAAGTTCTGAGCCAGCCATACAGCTCAAGAAAGGAGACTGAAAGACGTCGCGTACAGGCTGGAATCACAGAGCACGCTGTGATGTTCCCAGTAGACAGCATCAAAGTACGTTTCCTCCTCTCGTTGTCGGTCGCTCCATGCGAGTTTCTGCACAAGACTGACACGCGCACCATCTCTCACTTTGCCATGTCCCATCGCGCGCCCGCTCGTTCACCCGCCAGACGCGTATGCAAGTGTTCGCGACGTCGCCCGCAGCGGTGTACACCGGTGTCGGGAACGCGTTCACACGGATATCGTCGACGGAGGGCATGCGCGCGCTCTGGCGCGGCGTGTCGTCTGTCATCATGGGTGCCGGCCCCGCACACGCCGTGCACTTCGGCGCATACGAACTCGTGAAGGAGTTTGCGGGTGGCAACGTCGAGGGCGCGAGCAATCAGTGGATAGCGACGTGTACGTACTCCCGTCCTTCGCGTTCTTACCAGCCGTGGTATCCTGACGACTAGCTCTGCATCTCTTACGCATTTGCTCTGACGAAATATGCTCAAACGGACCGAAATACGCTATGTGCAATACGCATGAAATCTAGCATTGGCAGGAGCATCAGCCACGATCGCGAGCGACGCGCTCATGAACCCCTTCGACGGTGAGATGTCCGCTGCCCTCTCGAATAACCGTGCATCCGACGCCTTTGCCTTTCTCCCTTACCGCGCGGAAATCCCTACCGGCCTTCAACTCGACGCCCGCATCCGCTTACCTGCCGCATAGTGATCAAGCAACGAATGCAGCTACACAAGTCTGAGTTCCGGTCAGCGATCGTGTGCGCACGGACAGTGTACCGGAATGAGGGCCTCAGCGCGTTTTACGTCTCGTATCCGACGACGCTCACGATGACGGTACCGTTCACGGCGGTGCAGTTCACCGTATACGAGCAGCTCAAGGCGTTCCTCAACCCTGTCGGCGTGTATTCGCCCGCGACGCACATCGTCGCGGGTGGTCTCGCTGGTGCCGTCGCGGGCGCAGTGACCACACCACTGGACGTGGCGAAGACGATCTTGCAGACGCGGGGGACGTCGGCCGACCCGGAGATCAGGCATTGTAAGGGCCTCGCGGACGCGTTCCGGATAATATGGACCCGGGATGGGCTCAAGGGCTTTGCCCGTGGCTTGGCGCCGCGCGTGCTCACGTTCATGCCGAGCAATGCGCTGTGCTGGCTCTCGTATGAGTTCTTCAGTACGTCGTTTGCTGCTGTTTGCATCTTGCTGTCGCGCGCGAAGGTGACTGATTGGGACTATGCGTTGTGCAGAGGCTGCGATACGAGATTAGTGCGCGGGCAGGGAGAAGGCGGGTGGATGATTCAAGGTGCTCGGTGTCGACACATCGACGAACGCCTGCCCGGTCCTCTTGGGCGGACAGGGTGCGGTTCGTTTGGTGGTTGACACGACACGGTGGACTTCGCAGTTCGGCCTTCAGATCGCGTGGAGTGCGTGCATGTATGCGTGCGTACCGGGGAGCCAGAGAGAGAAAATTATTAATCAACAAAAGGGTGTGTCGAGGGTGAGAAGAGAGGGCAGCATCACGGGGGGAGGGGGACGCGGTCGAGATACCATGCAAGACTTTCTCTCTCCCGGCTAGCCGCCACTGGGACTCCGGGACCGGCAGCTGTGGGACAAGGAAGTCCCCGCGGTGGGCCGTCGTACGCACGTACGCACATACACTCACACACCCACGCACTTCACGCCTTCGCTCCTCCCACTCGGACGTCCTCCACGTACTACTTACTATTACTACTTCTACTACCGTATTCCCCCACCCTTCCCCCGGTTTCCTTCCCCCCCACTCCGTTCACTCTCTTGGTTGTAATCGCGGTCGATGGCCATGGGGCCTCGGGGAGGGAACGCCCTCGATGATGCATGCCAGTACCTATGGTCCTATGCAGCAGTAATGTTTTCTGTTCTTGATATAATGAGATGTGTCGGACGCGCGCGGCCCTCGAGAGACCTCGAAGCGTTCGTCTGGCTGGCCGATGGGCTCTCGTCGCGATCGTATGTCGTGTTCTGTACGAGCGTGATGGTCTGGGCCACATCTATGCATTCCATCCACTATATGTACAACATGTAGAGATCGACGTGACGTATGTATCGATCTTGGACAAGAGATATAACTCGCCGGTTCAATGTGGCTAATGAGGTCAGTAGTACGATCACCAGCGCGCTTGTAAGTCCAGAGTCGGGGGAGAGACTTGATTCCTACATATTCTAGCCTACGAAAGTTTAACATTCAACATTGCGATACGTTTGGGCGCCCAGTCAGCATCAGCCCTGCTGAACGCGATAGTACATCTACCTCACTCCTTGTCCGCATCTCGAGTCGCTGCAAGAGCAGGCAGAGCTATCAGAGCATGCGATAGGTACACGCTTTCCTCCTCCCACTCCTGGGCCTCGTTCCCAACGTAGTTGCAAGTCTCTCGTTCCTCATTGCGAATCGAAATTGCAGCGCGGGAGAGGTCGAGACTGAAGAACGGTAGGCCTTCCACGCCGTCCAGCCACGGGCAGCCACAACGCGCATGACTCGCACCGTCGCTAAGTCGCGATGATTGAGTGTCGGTCAATG
Source organism: Cubamyces lactineus (assembly GCA_022376465.1). NCBI lineage: Eukaryota > Fungi > Basidiomycota > Agaricomycetes > Polyporales > Polyporaceae > Cubamyces > Cubamyces lactineus. The sequence continues at coordinate 184,385 of JACDTU010000016.1, read as the reverse complement.
CGTCGATATAACCGCGGGCAAAAGGATAGACGGTTGTCGAGCATGCCATATGCCAGTCCTCAGAAGGGTCTCCCCGGGAGCTCGACCCCCAGAAGGAGCGGGATTCGATGACGACGGGGAGATGGTACGTGCGGACTGTGGCAAGTGAGCGCACACAATCTGCCACAATCGCGTCGAAACCGTTGAACTGTTCCGTGCTGAGGCCGTACTTGTGCTCTAGAAGAATAGCATAGGATGCCTCGAGCTTCTTGATGATTTCCAACACCTGTGCGCGGACCTCGCGCGTCTTCGTCGTCTCTCCAGTGGATGACAGCTCGCGGAAGATCTTGAACGCTATCGTGGCCCGGTAGCCATTGTACAGACTCTTCACTTCATGGGGCACATCGGGGTAGAACGCACACCATTGACCAGGATCGGCTCCCATTTCCTCGTCCTCAATGACAAGGCCGCCATCCAATGCAGTGTCCCCCAAGCCAAGGAGGAACGTGCCAACCAGTCCGTGCTGTGGGGTATCCCTATGCGACCGGAAATGCCCGTCTGGGCCGTAGAGATGAATCTTGTACGGCTCGGCGCGGACATTGGAACCCGGGACAAAGTGCCCGCACCAGAGTTGTTCGACACGGCGGAGGAGCTCAGGTTCGACTTGAAACCCCGTCGAGGTGATCTCGCGTGCCGCTCGAACTTCTTCGTCGACCTTGGTGACCTGCTCCTGCACGTCGCCGTAGCCAGATACGGCCGCATTGTCGAACCATTTCTGCAAACGACTCTTCACTGCTTCGTCAACATCGTACCGGGATTTCGGGACGGAGGGCGCAATGGAACCATCGAACTCGCAGCCTGCTCTGGTGATACGCAAGGTAAATGGCGCATCGAGGTGGCCTGAAGCATAGTTGCGGAACTCAGCCCCAATCTTGGTGAGCTGCTCGACAAGTTCCTGTATGTGAGGTACAGTACGAGGGGTTGCAATCGTAAGCGGTGCAATCGGATCGAGGTGGTCTGACGTACTGCGTTGTGCTTCCTCCGCTTGATGTTCTCAGGCGTGAAGTTACCTCGACTATCATGTTCTTCAAACGCTTCTTCTTCGTGAACCCGCCGTCTAACTTCGTAGGGTTGACTGAGCCGCATCCTCTTATCTTGCTCAGCGTCTATGGTGGGGCAGTCGCCTATTTCCGGCAGCCGCCATACGTTCTCGATGGCTCGTATGATACGCAATGCAGCTGGGATATCCTCGTGTGGCGGGGCGAATATTGTGGGTTCCGGGATCGCGCCAGCATTCGCTATGTCACTAGTTCTATCCTATCTTATAATTAGCTATGTGGTGCATAGGCAGGATCGTGACGGATCTCTATTACTCACCTGTTGACGTCCAGCGTCATTGTGCTGACTTGCATTCCCAGCGAGAGGGTCGGGAAGTTCAGAAACAATCCCTAGAGGGGTCGTTGTAGACGGGGTTATTTCGCCTGTCATAGTGATGATGGAGGTTCCAGCGAGAGGCGTCGCTCGCTCAGCTGCTCACTGGGGCCGTACACGCATGCACGCAAGATACAAACGAGCTGCAAACGTTTTGATGGGGAAGTTCATGCGTAGACTCCGATGCTAGATGGTTGGTTCCGATGATGATGGTACGTATATAGGCACGTACAATGTGACTGGAGCCTAGACTCTCTAGACACCTAATTCGGCGCTTGAGGCTCAGACATCACGCTCAACTGCGTGCCGTTACGCGGCCAAGACGGATACGTTTCATCCAGAGTATTCAACACTCTACGCCAATACCTCTAGGACAAGGTGGTATTGATCAAACGTCGATATCAAACCATCATTACATGTCAAGTTCAATCCTAGTCGCTACTCGACGCCTTCTCTGCAGCACCTGTGGCCGATATCGCTTGCGCGACGATCAATGCGTACGACAAGTACACACTGTCGGCCATCCACTCCTGCGCCTCGTTCCCGACATAGTTGCATGTCTCATGCTCTTCGCTATGAACCGTGGCCATGGTTCGAGAGGTATCGAGACTAAAGAAGGGAACGTTTTTCACACCAGTGTTGTACGGTCGTGCGGCCTGGTCGTGTGGTCGCATGGACGACCTTGCGACTAGTCGTGCGACCGACATGCCGACCATGAAACGACCCGACTTTACCCACGCCCCAATGCGACCCGGATATGTTCGGACCGGCCGGGGGCGCCCAACGGTTATCTCTCCGAGTCTACCTCGGGACGTGTGCCCTTAGCAGCTTGCCCTACGACCACGAGCCACTCTTGCTCGTGTATCCTGATGGAACGTGTCAGTAGCCACTGGTATCAATGTAGAGTAGCCTCTAGATGCGGAATGCGAGCTTTGTTAGTACTCACCTCCACCTCACCTTCCACGCCCTCCAATTTCCCTGTCAATGCCGCCCGACCCGCCTCAAAGATACAACGGCGCAAAGAAGTCCTGGTGGAGAAGCCACTTCCATGACCACCCCGGGCATGCCTCGAGGTCCCAGGACTCGGAGCTTTCCGGCCAGAAGACGAAGGTTTACTGCATAGAATGCATGAACGCCAACATCGCCGAGATCCAGAAGCAGGATGAAGCGGAAGTAGGACGCAATGAACGCGGGTCCGTTCGAACGGTAGATTCGATTGTTGCATACCGTATGTGAATCTCAGATATGCTCGCGCCGCCCAACTGATCCGCTGCACAGTGTGGACCCTGAACATGCAGAAGGAGAAGGATCGGGGTTATCTCAGTAGTCGAAGCACAACCCTGCTGGTTCATCTCAAGCACTGCACTCACCAGCCCCCTGACGTTCGTAAACGGGCAAAGCAGGAATCCGGCGCACGCAATCAGAAAGCTCGCGACCAATATCCAGACCCAGATAATCTGACCGACCCTGACCAGACCGTCTTCACTGCGCCCCCTCTCGACGATCTCGCTTCTATTCAAATGGCACCACAAGGGCCCTACCAACCTGTCCCGTCGTATGCTGGTGGAGAGCATCTCCAAACCCCTGGCGCTGGTCCGTCAGGGTTGCAACACACACACCCCGGTACAGCCCCTTCGTTAACCCCCTTATCTGTGAACTTTGCAAACCCGGGCCGGTGGATGTATTCACCACAAGCATCTCCTAGCCCTGCCTCTGCAAGTCGTGCACCGAGCCCGTGGTCGCGACCTGCGTCCTCTTCTGCAAGTCCGGGTCCTTCTAGCTCCGCACAACTGCCGCCCCAGGACCACCCGTTTGGCCCCTCTGGACACCCGCAGGCTGGCCTAGTGCGACGATCAAGCAGCAACCTCCGAAACGAACGTTCGGCAAGTCGTCTTCGCCCTTATCCCTCCCCATATTCTACTGCACCTCCCTGGTCAGCTGAGCGTCAGCATCGGTTCGAATCTTTGGTCGCCCGGCTTACAGCATCTGCAAACCTTCCACTTTCTTGGGTTCAGAACCCCGCGTGGCTGTCAATCTGCGACGAGTTCATCTCTCCTGCAAAGCCGCCCTCTCGCCGTGTCCTAACCTCACGCCTTCTCCGCGATGAGGTCAAGTTCTTCCGTGGCCAGGCGATTACACGGACGGAAGGAGCTGAGGCGACTGTGCAAGGCGACGGATGGACGGGGATCAACAATCATCACCTCGTCGCGTTTATGATGACGGCCAAGCGTGAGGTACGTCCGGGCCATCTAGTTGAAGTACTCCCGACTGACACTACCTTTGTTTAGGTTCACACGATACGGGTCATCGACACATCCGATGAGCGCAAGACAGCTGCGAACTTCTTGAAGCATATCGAGGATACACTCAAGACCCTTGGCGACGTCTGGAAGGTTGTAATTGTTGCGTTCACATCGGACGCAGCTGGAGAGTCCCGTGCAGCGCGCCTTGCCCTCCTCGCCAAGTATCCCCACCTAATTGTGTTAGATTGCTATGCCCATCAGGTATTCATCCGCTCCGATGGCATTTACTGCGATTTATAATATCTTAACTCCACAGATCAATCTCATCGTCGGGGACTACCTCAAAAGCAAGAGTACCCTACTGAAGTTCACTGACAACGCCGAGGAGCTTATCACATGGCTGCGAATGCGTACATTCGCTCTCGCTCGCTTACGTGCTGTCCAAGCCGAGCATGGCAAGACAGCGGTCACCGTGATTCGAGCAGTCAAAACTCGATGGACGTCCCACTACCTTGCCATCAAGCGGCTCTTAGAGCTCCAATCAGCGCTCAAGACGATCCTTGCAGAGGACGAACTCCGTGGTGTCTCAACGTTCATGGCTGGCCTCAAAAAGAAGGAGTCAAAGATCAAGGCAAGGCGCATGATCGCTCTTATGCAAGATGGTACATTCTGGCATTCGTTGAACTGGTCAGTCCGCTACGTGAATACACTGCTGCTGCAAGCCATGTGTAGCTGACCTTCTGTTATTCACAGCATCAAGCTCCATCTCGAACCGCTTGCCATCGCTGCAAATGTGGCTCAGGCATCTAATGCACGCCTCGACCAAGTGCTCCTCATTTTTGGGTTCCTCTACCACCGCTTCTCTAGTCTCCCTCTTGACGTCCACGACGAGGTTGCTGTGGATGCGGTGCTCAAGTCCATCGAGCTGCGTTGGTCCAAAGCCGACCAAGTTGTTTTTATTGCAGCGGTCATACTAAATCCCATGTACAAGCTCCAGCCATTTGCAGATCTCCCGGAATTCAGCGAGATCGAGCTCGAGATGCTACTGAGCAGACTATGGAAGCGGTTCTTCCAGTCCGACGCACCCGTCGACTTGAAGAAGGACATACAAGACTATTTTCGGCGACAAGGGCGGTTTCAACATCTTGACAACTATGTGGAGCGATGGGTTGAGACCGCTAGATCTGAGGTACGTTTAGCTATCGCCAATCAACTACAGCATTCTATGCTCACACATAGCAGAGGACTGCGGTTGACCCGCTCGACATTTGGAAGGGAAGTAGCAGCCCCGACAAGCCCATGCGACCGCTCGCGATCCTCGCGCACCGTCTCCTCTCTGTTTGCGCCAACTCAGCTTCATGTGAACGTCTCTTCAGTGTCTTCGGACAACTGCTGACACGTCTTCGGAATCGCATGAGCACAACAACACTTACAACACTGGCGGAACTGAAGATGCATCTCCGTGACGAGTACGTTCGCACCCACGACGTGAAGGAACGCCTGAAGCGGCACTGCGGCAAACCAGCTGCTGAAGGTTCATCAGTCACTCCGCCAGCTGCAGCCGTGCCGACAGCCACCACCTCCGAGTCCGACCCCGGCCCCAGCATGACCGTGGACTCGCCAACACCGTCAGCTGCTTCAGAGTCGGATGAAGAATTGGAAGACATTCTTGCGTACTCCTTTGATTCAACCGCTGGCAGCTCACCAACTGGTGACCTTCACGCTATCGCTGCAGCCCTCACTAATGCAGACCGCGATGACATGGATCCCATCGATTTGCGCCCACACGCTGCCTACCGTGTTGCCAACGGCCTCGAGCAGCCATTCAAGAAAACGATTGCCTCGCTATTCAACTTTAACTCAACGCACTGGGCGCAGCATATCGCAGGCTTTGCGAGCCTTGGCCTCGACGAGGAGCTCGAGCTCTATGAACTGCTGGACTATGATGCCGCTGGAGAAGTGGTTGATGAGGGTCATGAGAACGTGGATGGGCTGGATGGGGACCTCGGACTGGATGAGATGACACTCGATGTTATGCAATCATAATCTTTATTTCTACTGAATGTGATCTGCAGCCCTATAGGTCGCGTTCAGTATGGAGACGTAGGTCGCAGGACTAAGCGCCTGAGGGACCCGACTTTGCCATATCGGGCAAAGTCATGGTCGCATTTCCGACCATATGTCCGGACATCCCGACTTTATGTCGGTCGCACGACTGGTCGCGCGACCGGTACAACACTGCGTGACGTGTGAATTTCACACGTCTGAGCCAAGGATGGCCATAGTACGCATGATCTTCCTTGTATCTGCGCTCTCCGGAGACCAGGGCGTCGATGTGCTCTCGTGCGAAAGGGTAGACAGCGGTGCTGCATGACTGGCGCCAGTCGTCGTAGTAGTCATATTGCGACTTGGAACCCCACGAGGAAATTGATTTGACGACAACCGGCAGCTGATACATGCAATCAGCGGGGACCGCTGAACGCACGCATTCAGCCACAATCGCGTCAAAGCCGCTGAATTGTTCCGTCCCGAGGCCGTACTTGTGCTCGAGGAGGATGCCGTAGGGAGCCTCGAGTTTCTTGACGGCCTCGAGCACTTGCGCACGAACCTGCCGAGTCTTGTCCGTCTCTCCCGTGGATGAGGGCGTGCGGAAGATTTTGAACGCGATCACAGCTCGGTGTCCATCCCAAATACGTGTCACCTTGTGCGGAACGTCAGGGTAGAAGGCACACCACTCGCCCGGATGCGCGCTCAAGTCCTTGCCCTCGACGACCAAGCCCCCGCCACACGTAGTGTCGCCTAGGCCGAGCAGGAACGTTCCGACGAGCCCATGTTCCGGCGTGTCTCGGTGCAACTTGAAATGCCCGTTCTTTCCGTAGAGATGGATCTTGTACGGCTCGGCGCGCACGTGAGAGCTAGGCACAAAATGCTCGCACCAGAGCTCTTCGATGCGTCGGAGCAGCTCGGGCTCGACTTCGAACTGCGATGAGCTGATCTCGCGCGCCGCGCGGACTCCTTCATCTATCTTGGTGACCTGCTCCTGCACGTCGCCGTAGCCAGATACGACCGCATTGTCAAACCATTTCTGGAGACGACTCTTCACTGCCTCATCAACACCTTGTCCAATTCTCGGGACGGAGGGCGCAATGGGACCTTCGAACTCGCAACCTGCTCTGGAAACACGTAACCTGAAAGGCGCGGCGAGACAACCAGAAGCATAGTTTCGCGTTTGTATTGCGCTGAGCTGAGCGATGATGGCCTATGCGAGACGGGGATGCTTAGAGCCAGGGAGGTGGACAGCAAGGGTATGTCGCATACCTTATTTCGTTGTATGCGTTCCAGTTCCTCGGCCGTTCGGTCAGTGTCGTCTTCATCTTCGACCTCATCGTCACTGGAGCTTGGTCCATATGAGCGCATCTTCTCGTCCTCCTCGGCCCAAATCGTGGGACAGTCCCCAAGATCGGGGAGATCCCGCACCTCTGCGATGGCACGAATGACCTTCAATGCGGCGGGAATACCATCGAATGGCGGCACTATCCCAGCTGGAGTAGCGCTCGTGGTGTCACCAGTGCCGGTCGACCTAGCGTCCTGTATGAATGCATGTCAGCAGTGTTCCATACGGGAGACACTAACATCTAGCGTATACCTCTGTGCCATCTTCGACGCGCTGCCGTTTCCTGCTAGACACGCCACCGACTGGCGCAGTAGACGACGGAGCTGGAAGGTCTGACATAATTGAGAGTTCAAGCGAGAGGCGTCCTGGGAGTGTGTAGCTTGGAAGAACACAGCTCAGACTATGGGGTATATATACACATGCGCTAATGTGGCGCGTTGCAGTTGATGTGGCGGCGTTGACTTATATTGTCCTGACATGCCCAAACGGGAACCCTGACTCGACTGTGACTCGACTGGAAATGCGATCTTGATTTACGTCACATTTTACGCGATTGCAGGGACAACCAGGGACAGTTATTTCGGGTCGGAATGTTGCGAAGGCTGCCTGGCAAACAATGAGCCACCCTTGTGAAAACCGAAACCCAGCCTGTGGCAGCCTCTGAGCACGAAGCTGCTATTGTAACTTGTATCTCCGAACAACACCATCATCCGCCGCGCTCCAGACGCCGTGTCCCGCCGTCTTGACAAACCGTACGGCATCACAATCAGTCCCAACGAGTTCGGCACGCACCCAGGGGCCAGAAGGATGTAAGTCGGCAATATACGGCAATCCATCCTCGGTGGCGATCGCGAGACCAAATTCGGAAGACGTTCTCTGCGAGGAAGATGACTTGGGCGATGGCAGGCCAAAATGTGCTGCAGATAGATCGACGAAAGTGATGTCCTCAATGGGGGCCTCGTTTCGCCGGAACGCCGAGGTAGGTCCCTGCCCTAGGGAGCGGACGTCGTAGATGGATGTCAGACCGGACGCAGATCCGGTCGCAAGCGCATGGCGTTCTGGGCTATATGCGAGAGCTTGGAGTGCCGAACGCGCACCAGAAGGGCCAGTAGGGGATCGGAAGACCGCACGTTTGGTGCGAAGATCGAACAACTCGAATGATCCATCCTGCAACGCGCAGAACACGACCTTGTCCGCGGTGTCAACTTCCCTAGGATCAAGACTTTCCGGAGGAGCGTTCTGAGACTCCGCTTCTGGCCCCAAGTCATACGTGTCCCAGCGCTCGCCCGCGCTGAGCGCAAGGACAGGAACGAAGTGGTTAGTCCCGGCGGCCAGTGTGCGTATCTGCGAGCCGGAAGGCATATCCCAAAGGCGAACCGTTCCATCCTTCGAGCCCGAGAGCACGTTGCGGCCCCGCGCGATGATGGCAGTGGAGGTGACTGCGCGAGTGTGCCCGCGCAGAGTACGCGCTGGATTCACCTTCGTAGTTGTGTATGACGAGGACTCCGGGGGGTCCGCAGACAATATGGAGAGGGAAAAGTCCGCGCCCGCTGTGAGAAGCACACGCGATGAGGGGAAGAAGCGCAGTGAGGTGACCGTGCTGAGATGCGCCTTGCTAGTAGCTGAGGGTGGCGCAGCAGAGGGGCTAGATGTTGGGCGAATGTATACCGAGCCATCGTGATAGCCAGTTGCGAACTGGGAACCATCTGGGGCGACGTCAAACGCAGTGATTTGGCTTTGCTATTAAGCAATCATATGAGTCATTTGCCAAAAGGAGTTGCGCATAGCTACTTGCCTTCCGGAGATCAGCAGAGATCTGGTAGGAGGCAACCGGTGTTGCGATGCAAGTCTCATCTATGCCTAGAGCTGGGCACGCGACGGAGTACCGGTCCTTCTAGAGCAGTAAGTAAGATGCGAATGGTAGTGAGTTGTAAAGACCCACCTACCTGACCGTGGCTTCGGAACTTGACCCCATCCCGTCCTTCGTAGAGTACCAGATTACGATCGCGCTCGTCCAGAGCCGCGGTAGCTTTCCCGTGTACTGACGGCTCTCCTTGCTTGTAGCAGGAGACCCAAAAGGTGTCTTCTGGCACCGAGCCGTCGAGTACGTCTTGGACAACAGCCTGGAAGTCGTGCTGGACGGTACAAATCGGTAATACGGTGGCTTGCGCGTTCATGTCTAGCTGGCTAGTAGCGGTGTCTCCGAGGTTTCAGTGGATACGCCCTTCGTGACAGTTGCCAACGGGATTCCGAGGTACGTGTACCACGATGTGCAGTGAGCGCAGGTAGAAGAGTGGAATATAGTTGACGGCCCAGGCGAACAGGATGAAGGCGTACACAAGTGCGACATACTTTGCCACAAAGGAAGGTGAGATAAGATAAGATTGAGCTAGCCGAGGATGATGACAAAGTCGATCGCTTTCTGTGGCTTCCGACTCTTGTGGCAAGGTGCGACTTGACTCGTACCTCTACATCTACTCAGCTGCAGCCTCTAGAAACACATACGATTTGAGAAAACAGCGCATACACGCGCATATACCATACGACACTATGATTGCCTTACAGCAGGCAACGCCTACACCCGATCCGCTCTCAGTTCCCGCAAACGCTCCCGAGCACTGTCCGGTATGTACCCCGCATGACGCCCGCCCGAACTAGTACTAACCAAATATCTACCAAGGGAACGGAATCCGAGCTCGCAGGAAAAGCTGATGCCTGTGCAGGGTGCGCGAACCAAGAAATCTGCGCGTCGGGCCAGGCGCGTGGTCCCGACCCTGCTCTTCCGCTCGTCCGCGAGCGCATGTCGTCCGTCAAGCGGAAGATTCTCGTTCTGTCCGGGAAGGGAGGAGTCGGAAAGTCTACGTTCACCGCTCAACTCGGCTGGGCATTTGCCGCGGATGAGCAGCTGCAGGTTCGTCTCCCCATCAGTTTCGCTTCCATACCTTCCTGCTCACCCGTATCTTAGACCGGTATTATGGACGTTGACATCTGCGGGCCGTCAATACCCACCATCCTTGGAATTGCCTCAGAGTCAGTGCACGCGTCATCGTCCGGCTGGTCACCCGTCTACGTCCAAGACAACCTCGGCGTCATGTCCGTCGGCTTCATGCTGCCCTCCTCAAAGGACGCAGTGATGTGGCGAGGCCCCAAGAAGAACGGCATCATCTCGCAATTCCTCAAGGACGTCGACTGGGGCGATCTCGACTACCTCATCATCGACACCCCGCCGGGCACGTCCGACGAGCACCTCAGCGTCGTGCAGTACCTGAAGGAGAGCGGGATCGACGGCGCGGTCGTGATCACGACCCCGCAGGAGGTCGCGCTGCAGGACGTGCGGCGCGAGATCGACTTCTGCCGCAAGGTCGGGATCCGGGTACTCGGATTGGTCGAGAACATGTCTGGGTTCGTGTGCCCGAACTGCAAGAACGAGTCGCAGATCTTCAAGCCCAGTACGGGAGGAGGGAGGCGGCTGGCCCAGGATATGAACGTGGAGTTTCTCGGTGCCGTCCCGCTCGATCCACGAATAGGGAAGAGCGCCGACTATGGCGTGAGCTTCCTGGACGAGTACCCGGACAGCCCAGCAAGCATCGCATATCTAGATATCATCGAGAGTAAGCCCCATCTTCTTGGTTGAAGTCGAGGACGCTCACTCATAGCCTGTTGTAGAAATCAAGAAGCAGCTGGGAGATGCCTGAAAGCATCGCACGAACCTGTATCGCACACATTCACTTGTACTATCAGGGGGCACTGTATTCTCTAGATGTAATGGCCGTTCTACGTACTACCTGCAACCAGTCCATTGGCAATGTATGTGTATCTATCTATCGGAGGTCGTATATGCACAAGTACAATATCAGTACATCGGAAGGGACACTTCTATGCGCTACCGAGTCACCAAGCCACCCCCGCCTACCCCGCCAAGCCCGCCGTTCGAACCCAGCGAAGACACCACCTATTCGTGTATGTGGAAGCGCGCCTTGTCCTTCCCGCTCTTGCCCGACTGCTGGCTATGCTGCGACTTGGGCGACGACTGCGAAGTGCTGCTCTGCGAGTGCGACTGGGCCTGCGGCTGGGGCGGCGACTCGAGCTCCTGCGGCATCTCCGACGGCAGCGCCTCGTCCCGCTCCACGATGTACCTCCCGATCGGCGCGATGTCCGCCAGGCCGCCCGCGAGGCCCTCCCCACTCTCGTAGATCGACACGGTGGAGAGCGTGCGCAGGAGCCGGCGCGTGAACGTCCCGGACTCCCCGCCGTACATCGACCCGGTGCGCGAGCGCGCGGGGACGACGTACTCCTGCGTCGGGAACGCGATCGAGCTCTCCCCGCCCGTGTCTGTGCTCGCGCTCGGGCCTGCCGCGGAAGGGATGCCGACCGCGCGTTCGAGCGAGTTGCGGTGCTCGGGCGGGTACGCGACGGAGTGCCGGTTGCGGAATTGGGAGTAGGTCGAGCTCGTGCGCGAGGGCTGCATGAAACTCGACCGCCGGACGTACGAGTAGACAGGGTCACCCATCTGCGCGTGCCTCTCTGAGGACCGTTCTGCATGTGGAGGGCCCTCCGCTGTTATTACTGGAGTCGTGGCGGTGGCGGTGGCGGTGGCGGTGGCGGTAGTTGAGCTGTCTAATGGTACGGTGACGGTGCCCGTCTCCGGAGAGGTGAGGTCGCGTATTTGCGCCTTGTCGAGCGCCTCGGGCGACATTGTGGTGCTGAGTTCTGACGTAGGCGGGTTGACCTCCGTCGGCGACTCCGCTTCTTCGATGGGTGGTGGTGACAAAACCTCTCTTGGCCGCCGAATGCTTGGACTCCGATCCACAGGTTCCTGAAGGTCGTCGAAGAACATGCTGCGCACTTCCTTGCGGTAGTCCTGGATCTCATTCCAGATCGCTTCCCGAAACTGGGTCAACGTCTCAATCTCCTCGATCTCTCGCCAGCGCTCAAACTTGGTCGGACATTCGGGTTCGTCGCTGACGTCGTGATAGGCAGACAGCCATGGGTGTTCGAGAGCTTCGACAACGGTGATCCGCTGGGATGGGTCGAACTTCAGCAGCTTGGTGATAAGGTCGATGGCTACAGGGGGAATTAGCATGATATGATTCACCGGGGATTTGTAGGACGCACCTTGTGGGTCCGCTGTTGGGATGAGCTTCTCGAAAGGTACTTGCTTTTTGAACGGTAATGATCGGATGTAAGCTTGTGCCTATAGGCCATAGTTGATAACTGATATCAGCATGAAGATTGATTCTGATTACCTTAGGACTCGCTATTCGCGAAACGACACGGTCGTCGGGAGAACCTACGAGGGAATAAGTACCCTGTCGCATCCTCGGAATCCTGAGCTTACCGAGTACATCCAATATCTTATTGAGTTGATCGACTGCCAAAAGGGTGAGTACATGGATTCTTCGTTCAACGCGTTCGAAAGCTAACCGTAGCTAAGCAAGATCTGTCAGGACATTGGCCGCGTGCGACAGGGGAAACTTACTCTTTGCCCTTGAATAGTGGCTTGCCCATGAGCAGCTCAGCCATGATACATCCTATTGACCAGACGTCGACTATACGATCATCAGCCAAGTTTCGCCGCAAGACAACAGGAATACTGACTAGCTGTATTATATGCTCTTCGAACGTCAATGAGCGTGCGCCGGATATTAGAGTCACTAAGAAGCCTTACTTGTACACGAGCATGATCTCTGGGGCGCGGTACCACCGTGTCGCGACGTATTCAGTCATGATTGTGGGATTCTCGTCTGGTGCTGAATTGAAACCTCTGCTCAACCCGAAGTCGCAGATCTTCAGTTCACAATCCGCATTGACGAGGAGATTGCCAGGCTTCAGATCTCGATGTACCACCGAAGCGGAATGGATGTACTTCATCCCTGCATTCATGGTCAGTCGTGGGCACATATGCTTGCGCGTAAAGACAACAAACCTCGAAGGACTTGGTATACGAAGTACTGGACATGCTCATTTGTAAGTGGCTGCCCTGACTTGATAATCTGGTGCAAGTCCGCTGTAAAATACAATTCGAACTGCTCAGGATCACGCTTCAATACGAAGACGTGGATGCAAACCTTCCATGGGCTTCGCACATTCCCGTCAGATGTGAGCTTGAACAACAGACTGTGAGAGAGACGACGAACCTCCATGAAGATATATCTGTGACGGGAGTCAGCTTCTTACTGTATAAGATGCAAATGCATGAGGAAGAACACATGCATTTCGCTGAGGTCTGGTGTGCAGTCTACGTCGATAAGGCCTGTGATGTTCTCGTGCGCAAAATGTCGGAGGAGGGTGATCTCGCGCAGGACTCGTTTTGCGAGCGCGACTTTCTCAAGCGCGCGGGTGACCATCTTGATTGCGACTGGCTCGCCCGAGATCTCGTCCGCAGCAGAACTGAGGGCGAGAAAGTCATGGTCGATCGCATTCAGAGCTCAAACAATGGAGGATGTCGATAACATACATTACGAAACCATATGCTCCGGATCCAAGCTCGCGGATAAGCTTCCACCGTTTCTCGACATGGAACACCTTCCCGAATGACGCTATGGTGAGTGCATGGTAACCTCTGGCGCGATCCGTTGAACACTACGTAAGGCGCACGGAAAAGCGGGCGGGACTCACTTGCGATTCGCCATATCCTCTGAGCGACGCGCTACATGAGTCCGCGTCCGAGACCGCCCTCTGCGCCCGTTATCCGAGCCCGGAGACGGAATGGGCGAAGAAGAGGATGCGCGCGTGCTCGGATCGCCCTCACTGGTCTTCCTCGATGGCTCCGCGGCGGGTTGCTGGACGGTCTCGGACTTGTTCTCGTCGCTATTTTGAGCCATTGTTGCTTATCACAGGTGCGAAGAGACGTGGCAAGAGAGTAGCTGAGCAGGCCCGGACCGAGTGACGCAGAGCAAGAAGGGAACGGAACGAGACGAGAGCTGCAGCGGGTGACGGCAGAAGCCAGGAAGTTTTACCAAGGAGAGTGCGTTTTATATCGAGCGGAGACACGTCAACGATGTCGGCGTACGACAAGATTACATACAACAAGCGACGACGAAGAGAAGAGTCCGAAGTCGAGATGGGGGATCTCCGCGGCAGCAGGAGCGCGGATTGCGGCCGGTGTCCGACGGTTCAGACTCGTCTGGTTGGGCGTCCTTTCGAGGAAATGGCCAGGCTCCTACCCACCGTCACTGTCGAGTTGAGGGGCGAAATCCTGAAGGGGGGAGTACAGGTTGAATGTTAGAGGCGAGAGTTCAGGTTCAATGCGAATAAGCGCTGTACAGTATTTGCGAGGTCACGTGTGTCATACTAGTCAAGATGGGTTCCCCTCAACTCTTCAAGACGGCTGGCACCAAACATTGATAAACATCGGGGGCCCGGAGATTTGACGCTCAAATTCTCCTCCTTTTGGAAGGTGCCTGCCGTGGGCGCTTTGAATTATAGGAAAATGCGCTCGCATAGAACAAGATATTCAGTGCGCCTTCTTAAGAGCGCTGAGAACGTCAAGATCATCATCGCATGGCGACGCCTGAGCCTGAGGCGTCCCCAGGGCCCGACCTTCCTTCTGTAGACGAGATTAGGCAGCGGACCCTCGCCTGCTTCGGAAGGAGGCCGTGTCTTTGGCAATGCGAGTGCGCTCTGGCCCAATTGCGGGCTTGTGAGGACATCATATGCATCTCAGGAACGGGGTCTGGCAAGACCTTGTGCTTCTGGATGCCTCTACTGTTCCGTCCCGATGGTGTCCAGATCGTAATCACGCCGCTCAACATTTTGGGTGGGCAGAATAGAACTCAGCTCGAAAGGTTTGGTATTAGTGCAGTGGCTATATCATCAGAGACAGCAACGCCGGAGAACTATCAGGTGCTTACCATACTACCTGCAGATATAAGATTATATCAGCTACTAATGTTCTCTTCAGGCCATCGCTTCTTCCGCCTTCCGTGTGGTCATTGTGAGCCCTGAGCTCGCTTTCAAGCCCAACGGGGCTTTCAGCCGGCTGTGGAGAAACGCAGCCTTCGTATCCAAGATCATTGCCGTCATTTGGGATGAGGCTCACTGTATTTCGTCCTGGAGCTCTTTCCGACCGGATTACGGAGATGCTGGCCGGCTCCGAGCAGTTCTCCCCAAGCACGTTACCTATCTCCTCCCTTCCGCCACCCTCCCCCGCCATGTGCTTGTTGACGTCACGAAGAAACTTCAGCTCCGGCGCGATTCTATCTGCACGTTACAGCGATCAAATGATCGCCCGAACGTCTACATCGCCGTGCAGAAGATTGTTCACTCACTCTCCAGTTTCAAGGACTTGGATTTCCTGGTGCCCGACGACTGGCAGCCGGGCATCAGAATCCCACGTTTCCTCGTCTTTTTCGACAATATAGAGGAATCTGTTAAGGCGGCAAAGGCATTACATCAGAGAGTGCCGCCTGCTTACCGGAAGAACATTGTCTGGTTCAATTCCGATAACACCCCGGAGTTTCGAGAGTACACTACTACCGGCTTCCAGAAGCATCAATTATATGGACTTTACTGTACAGATTCGTTTGGAATGGTGAGTAAGGCTTACCGCTCGTGTAGCCCGTCCAATGCAGATTGACATTCCGATCTTACTTTCAGGGTGTGGACATTCCGGATATTGAGCTTGTGGTTCAGTGGCGGGTGTCTTGCGACATGAACAGTCTATGGCAGCGCTTCGGCCGAGCCGCGCGCGGCCCCGGAACAAGTGCGGTCGCGATTCTACTCGCCGAATCGAAGTACTTCGACGAGGAGAGAGCTGAGGCCGTGAAGCGCACAGAGAAGCGGAAACGAGCCGCGGACAAGGCGATTGTTGACAAAGAGGTCAACAAACGTAGGCGTTTGAATGGCCCTGGCACGAATGGTCTTGGCGCGAATGGGCAGGGAGAATTGCGGTCAGCAGGCGTGGCTACTGCTCAAGTTCACGCAGCCGCGGGGAGCTCGGAGGAGCACCCTATGGTCGTGGATGAGCTCACAGTTTTCGAGCGTTTGCGCGTCTCATACGAGCAGTCCCAGCCGGTTGTCTTATCCACCGCGGGCTCTGACAAAGCAGCGCGCACTTGCAAGAATGGCGGCAGTGAGCTGAGTAGCGAGATGGACCATTTGGTGAACGCAGCCACACGGTCCTTCAAGTGCTATCGAGCGCCGATTACAGCCTATTATGGCAATGACGCCCTAGGTATTATGTGGTTATCTCCTAGTCTGGATGTCGCTGAACTTAAACGCCTAGAATCTGATAATCATTCGTGTAACCCCGAAGGCGATGGATGCAGGCGATGCCGGCTCACTCCCTCTCCCATCTGCTGCTTCCTCTGCACTCCTACCTACCCTGGCTTTGCCATCCTCACGTCGACGCCTGCCCCCAACAAGTCAACCACTTCTCGCGCATCACAAGTCGATACGAAATACGCCATGGATTCAGTGGACCGTAACTTTCGTCGCGCCCTGCACGCCTTTCGCCGCTCAAAGACCCTCGCGATCCACGGTAAAGCCCAACTACACAACAACGGGACCGGTATGATCATGGGGGATGAAATCCTTTCCCGCATCGCCGACTGCGCGCGGGCGGGGAAGATCTACACAGCGGAGGCTTTGGCCCGGGAAACCAAGTGGTCGCACGCTGCAGAATACGGCGACGACATCCTCAAGCTAATCGAAAGGTACGTGAACACGCTCTACTCCATGTGCAGCTCACAACATGGCGATACTACAGCCACTATCCTGCCCCTCCTGCGCCGGAAGTCTTGCAAGCTGCAGGTAGCTCGCGTTCGAACGTCCCCACAGCTCCGCGCAAATGCGGCGCATGCGGCGAGGTTGGGCACATACGTACGTTCTTGTTCCTTTGATGACGTGTGGTCTACTCACACTCGTGTCATGCAGGAACAAACCGCAATTGTCCGAAGTTCCAGCCACGGACTGGAACAGACAAGGAGAACACCCCGGCTGCAGCTATCTCTGCGCCTGCCCCTGCACGCTTAGACCCCACGCCCACGGCCGTCGCCCGTGCGCCTACACCCGCGCCTGCCCCACAGGCTCCACAGCAGCCTAATACCTACGCTGATTTTTTTAATTCGTTTACTGACACATCGTATAATTCTCGCCGTCGCGTGCGAACACTATCTGACATAGTTGCTGAACGAGGTACGTATGATTCATAGGTCATATCATACCATCAACGCTAAGATCCTCCGCTGTCGGTGGCTCTTCGCCCTCTAGCAGCGACCCATCCAGCTCAACCTCCCCCGGCATCAGACCCCTAGCGCCTCCTTCTGCATCGACCGCTGCCGCTCCGCGGTTGAGGAGATCAGGTATGGGATATGCGGAGGAGCGCCCACCCTTCGTCTCGTTCGGACTCTGGCCTTTAATGTAGTCCTCTATAATTGATTGTATGGTGTTCCGCATATCCTTGATGGCGTGTGCATACGTAAGTCCAGGAAGCAAGAAATTGCGCTCGAAGTTGGCATGACAGTTGCGGAATACGAGGACTAGTGCTGATTCAAGTAGGATGCGTGCTTTCGTATAGTTTGACCCACCACCGCCGTAGATCGTCTAACATACAGCGTGAAGGAATTGTTATGATCTTGCATAGCACGTATACTGACCTTGATGTACAGGTTTAATAGCTCAACGATCCAGTCCACGGCTCGGAAGTGATGCGCTTTTCCCAGAGGGTTTACAAGCATGTTGTAACGAATCGCGCGTCTGGCGAGACTGTTCGTAAGTCCTCTGTAAATTACATGCACCGTACCGAGTAGCTCACCGAAGCGTTTCCGGATAAATAAAGTACAATGCATGTGCGAAGCGTAGCATAAGGTTGCCGTACTTATGCTTGCCAGTAGCCCGAAAGAGCTGAATCCAGGGCGCAAGGAGTGTTTCAACCCGCCCGATGTCACCGGCGTTCATCGCATAGGCGAGTTCTTCATATAGCATCAGATAGTTGAGCGTGCGCATGGTGTTCTCGCGGGCAACGTCGCGCACTTCATTGAACTGCATGTCAAACAAGTCGAGCCCGTCCCCTTCAATATAGTTGAGTACGATCCGTTCTGCAATCTCGCCGATTTCGTGCATGGAAGGCTTTGATTCGGCCCACTTCTCGAGACTCTGAACTCGGCCATCTGTGCTTCGCTTTATCTCCGCCCGCCACGCATCGATGATGAGGAGAGCGCTGACATGCTCGATGAGCTCGTGTTGTTGACGGTACTTTGCATTATTGATGAGCCTCGAGCTTTCGTTTGGGCGGAGTTTAGCCATCAGCTTCGCAAAGGATGTGGGATCGACGCGCGCCTCAGCCGTAGTCACCAGAGCACGCCAGATGGCGTCAGCAGCTGCCATCTTGAGGTGGAATAGACCAGGGACAAAGACAATGTATTGCAGGCGGTTGTGTGGCGTGAGCTCCTGTTGGCGGCGGCGCTGGGCGGTGAGGACGCGCTCGTAAGTCCCTAGGTCACCGTGGACAAGGACAACATATTCTGACATGTCTGTTACCGGTCTGCCACTGTGCGTCCCTGTCTGAGAGGTCGGGTCCCCTAGTCCTGCCTGAGATAACATATCTCCGAGCGCCTCGAGATTTCCGGACACCTTAGATTGATTGATGTCCATCGCGCGCAGGGGTACTTGATGTAGTTTGACAACGGGGATACCCTCGATAGGCTCCGGATCACGCAAATTTGCCTTCAGCTTCTTGAGAGCCGGGGGGCCATGTTTGAACAGCATGTGTTGGAGAAACCAAGCACGAAAGCGACCCCGACGGGTTAGCGTGCCCGGACGGTCTGGCTCGGGGTGGATTGCATAGAGATGGGACAATGTCTTTCGTGGATCAAACGGCCGAGGGTCGGTAGCGAGGGGATTAAGTTCAGACCTATCCCATAGAAGCCGTGAGCAGCGGAGGTCGTCGAGGGTCACACCGTGGTCGAGGCGGAGCAGTGTGCCGGAGGTCATATGGAAGAGAGTATCCTTCAAGCTGTCGATCGTAGGGATAGCGATATCAAGCTTGAAGTCGAAGTTGTCGTACCCGATTCCAGATCTCAATGTACGACCAAGGGTCTCCATCTCAATATGGCTATTCTCGGAGAGCGAGTTGATCGCACGATGGATCGAGGTGAGGGAGATCGAAAGGCCCATGCGTCCAAGGGTCTTGATCAGTTTCTCAGGCGCGCTACATGAATGCAGGAATATGCCCATAGTGGCTTGCAGGAGGTTGCAATTCTGGTCCTCGTTGTGCAGGAGCACGCTTATTACGACAATGGCTTTCTAAGAGAATCTGAGTTGTATGCACTGCTGCTGAGGGGGTATTCGACGCACAATACGTATGAGTGCCTGCTGCAGACGCAACTGCTTCAAATGTGCCTCCGCCTTCTTATCTCCCCGCCCCTGCGCCCCCGCCTGATCCGTCTCGCGCTCCATGTTCTCCAACGCGTCGACATCCTCCGAATCCCAGTATCCCTCATCGTCATCCCCATCCGCTGAATGCTGATCTGCATAGAGTCCTAAGTGCCGCGGTGCCGGCTCCGGGCTCGAGGCGGCTTCTTGGTGTTTATAAGTACCAGCAGATAATAAGCCATTGACGAAGGACCATAGCTCAGGCGCCTCCTTACAGACGTGCTTGGTCATGTCTTCAATCCGGAAGTTATTGATTTGCTCAGCATGAGCGTGCGCGGCGTTGAAGTGCCATCCATCATCCATAGTGGCGACCTTGCGAATCGAGGTCAAGAGATTCGTCTGAACCGTCTGATGCATCCACGCGCGAGTGATCTTGCCAGTAGCCTCATGGTGATACAGGGCGGCAAGGAGACTAGTGGTATTATGAGTGAGTTCTGAGATAGTTCCAGCCCAAAAAGCATCGGCGCCGCCCTGCACAAGGACAAGAATCACCAGGTCTGACAAACCCATATTGAATGGCTCCAGATATTGTACAACGTTACGCAGGACATCGTAGCGGCTGGTCATGATGACAATCGGGATACGAGGGAGTCATAGATTCCTACTGTACGATACAGCCTACTACAAGACCTTCCCTAATAGGGATACAAGTAAGCGAACGACACACCTACATTTTCCTATAATTCAAAGCGCCCACGGCAGGCACCTTCCAAAAGGAGGAGAATTTGAGCGTCAAATCTCCGGGCCCCCGATGTTTATCAATGTTTGGTGCCAGCCGTCCTGAAGAGTTGAGGGGAACCCATCTTAACAGTATAGAACACGTGACCTCGATATACTGTACAAGCGCTTGTTATTTACTCAGCATCGAGCCCGCCTATTCGTATCTAGTCCCGACCCTCCCTCTAGGATTTCGCCCCTCAACTCGACAGTGACGGTGGGTAGGAGCCTGGGAAATGGCGCTATCGCGCGAGTAGCGATACGAGCGAAGCTGCAAGATAAGCTGCCGTACAATACAGCGGAGGAATCCGAAGAGAAACGAGAGGAGGAGGTGGTTGGAAGACGTGCAAGGCGCGGTTGCGTGCATGTAGATGGGCGCCAGTGACGTACAGCCGGGTACGGAACGCGGTCCCGTGCGCTCCTTTCCCCTCCGCCACCACTGGCACCGCGTCTTCCGTCCCCAGCTTGTGGCTATTGCTTGTCGCCACGAGGTCGCACTCGCCATCACCCCAATTTCGTCCTTGTACGTCTTCCATGCAGCCGAAATGAACATATTGGCTGATCCGGGTTGTAGACAATCATGGACGACGTCCGCTACCCCTGCTCTGGCTTCCCTTGGGCTTATGAGCAGACGCGCCTCGAGGACCCCGACGAGAGACATTCAACACCCATAGGCACGGGAAGTGCTCTTACTTGCCCTGACGGTCTAATGGCCCGCCCATGCGAACCACGGCATCCCCAGGGCGTGGTTCATCTCAGCCCCCGTATCCAAACGATCATGAGACTACCTCGGTTATCTTCAGGCCTTGAAGATGGGTTCTCAACTGACTTATAAGAAGCCTTCGAATAAACCTGTGCTGGAGGAAACACAGGTTGCTCAATCACGTTTAGTGACTGAACTGTCCAACCTCCACCCTTATCGGCACTCATTATATACAAAATCACTATTCCAAGACAGCATATTTCCTCGCGTCCTTGGATGATAGCAGTGTCAGCATACAAGTTACAACTACTGCCCAAACTGCCGGGCTAGTACTTCACGTGTAGTACTTGGTGTGTTAGCATCATACCCATCCCATGCCTACATAATACACATTTGCCTCCGTCCCGCGAAGTACTTGCATAGCGTCCGTTTGCTAGAACGTTTGGCAAGCAAGCAATCCTGTATGTAGAGTTGCCCACACTTGTTACACAAGAAACCATCAATTTACTGTGGCGTATACGGGGAAAGGCGGCTAGTCACACCATATACATATTGACGGCGGCAGCTTTGTATGCGGCTGCATGCGTGCTCTTGACCGCCATCACCCCATGCTCGCCCTTCGCAGGCAGACATCTTGTCAAGCTTACGACACACTTAGCCAATACTGCGAACATGGAGGCTCGTGTGGGTCCCAGGATGATCGCCGCTCTGAACGAGCGCCAAGAAAGGCAGGTGCCACCAGGCCGACGTCCTCAGGCTCAACCCCGCCTCGTCGTCTGATGCCCTGAGTCTAGCAACAGGAATGCATTGCTGACATCCTCTATATCACTGCGCTTAGCTCATATAGACGTGCGACATTCCGCGGGAAGAACGGCAGGGGCGGCAAGCTCACCCCCTACATCGCGGCCGTCTTCGTGTTTGGCATCCTGCTCAGCTACAGCCTCTTTCGCTCCGCCCTACTCTCCGTACTCGCGACAAGGGGCTCGTCGTCTTACTTTCTCCCCGTTGCGTCGGGACTCGGCCTGCCACAAGGGGTATCCGTGTATGCGCACGATGACACCGCGTCCCCACATTTCTTGGGTCAAGCATCGGCCGTGTGTCCCCAGGCGAAGCCACTCGTTCCGTCGAGGCATCGTGCCCTCGACGAGGGCTTGAGCAAGCGCTTTGCGGACGAGACGTTCAAATTGGAGGCTTACAAGGCGCTAGGCGGCGCTGTACAGATTCCGTGGGTGTTGACTCTCGATCATTGGATTGTCGAGGCCAAACCTGACCCGATGCCGTAGGACAGTGTCATACGAGGACCTCGCCCCGGTAGGCGAAGACAGCCGCTGGGACGTCTTTGGAGAGCTGCATGAGTACCTGGAGAAGACGTTCCCTAGGGTGTGAGCGGTCCAATCATAGGACGCTTGACCTTCAGTGCTGTACTGACTGGACGTGTGAACCACGGCCCACAGGTACAAGAGTTTGAATGTGACGAAAGTTAACACCTACGCCCTCGTGCTGCACTGGCAGGGCTCAGACGAGGACGCTCTGCCAGTACTGATGACGGCACATCAAGGTATAATTGTCGTGCACTTGTGGTTTGGTGTGGGATTCAATGTGAACGTTGCAATAGATGTCGTCGCAGCAGACCCTGCTGCCATCGACGCCTGGGTCCATCCACCATACTCCGGGTTCTACGATGGTACGTACGTGGAGTGACGCCTGAATTCTTGCATATGGGGGGTTGGTTCTGATGTGTCGAATACAGGAACGTGGATATGGGGTCGCGGCTCTTGCGATGACAAGTCCGACCTTGTAGCTTCTTTGTAGGTCGCGCTCCACCGCCCGTCGGCCATAGTGTAAGATTACACCATTGACCTTCTGCTGCGAGTCAGCCAGGCAATCGACGTGCTCCTCGAGCACGGATTCGAGCCTCGCAGGACGTTCGTCTGGGCTTTCGGAATCGACGAGGAGAGCTCCGGAACGCAGGTATGGTTCCATCATAGTTCCCATCTCCTTGTGCTGGGATTCGGAGGCGACTGACTATCGCATAGGGCGCCGGACACCTCTCTCCCTATCTCGAAGCAAGATACGGTACGAACGGCTTCGCATTACTGCTGGATGAGGGTGGTGAGTGCACCCCGAGATGAACTACGCTCTCCGAGGGATGCCTGAGCAATCGCCCAGGATCTCCGTACGGAAAGGCGTACGGCGGAGACGTCATCTTTGCCTTTCCTGCACTGTCCGAGAAGGGCTACCTCGATGTCCAGATCGAAGTCACTGCGCCTGGCGGACACTCGAGCGTTCCGCCAAGACACACGGTCAGCCATCTTTGTCACCTCCTTCCCTTCAGACCGCACTGATTCTCGCGGCATACACGCACGATCAACACCAGGCCATCGGCATGCTCGCCGCGATGCTCGTCAAGTTGGAAGACAACCCCCACCCGCCGATCCTCACGCGCCAAAGCAGCGCGTTCAACGCGACGCTCTGCGCCGCGGCATACGCGCCCGAGTACCCCGAGGACGTCCGCCGGCTCGCGCTCGCGGCGGTACACGACGATACGGCGCTCGAGGAGCTCAAGGACGCCCTGTTGGACAGGTTCGGGGCCGAATACGACACGCAGCTGCGCACGACGCAGGCGGCGGACGTCATCGCGGGCGGGGTGAAGGTGAACGCGCTGCCGGAGCGCGCGTGGGCGGTCGTGAACCACCGTATCGTTGAGCATAGGTGCGTCCACACTCCATTCATGCGAGTTTGATGATGTGAGTACGCGCGGGGTCCTGACTTGGCGCATGTAGTTCCGTGGCAGCCGTCCAAGAGCGCCTAACCGACCTTCTCCTCCCGCTCGCGAAGCGATACAACCTCACAATGGACGCCTGGGGCCACCCAGTCCTGGGCGTAGGTTCTGGCCCAGCCCACCTCTCGCTCGCCGTCGCCTACGGGTATGCCCTGGATCCGTCGCCCGTGACCCCCACGGGCTCCGAGGATGCGTACCAGGTCCTCGCGGGGACGATCAGGGGAGCGATCGAGCAGAGCGCGCGGGGGTACGACGGGGGCGCTGTCGTGGTGGTGCCTCAGATCGAACGTGGGAACACTGGTGAGCTAGATATTTTTCGAGAGGGGGACGTCTACATATGAGGAGCCGAGGACTGAGAGGGGGTTTTGATAGACACTTCGCGGTATTGGAACTTGACGCAGAACATCGTGCGGTACTCCCATAGGCGGGAAGGTGACTTGTACAATGGCTATCATACCGTGAACGAAGGTGAGTGGACGGTGAAATCTACCTGGATTTCACTAACGACTAACGTCGCCATGCTGTCTGGGACAGCTATAAGGGCGGAAGGATGGTTGGATGGCGTACGGTTCTACACAAAGTTCATTTTAAACTGCGACGAGTACCTGTAATGGGTATATGCTGCAATACACTTCGTCCGCTCCAGATCGTACAAACACCAAATAGACTAAATCATCACGCACGGAAAGCGATACCTCAACCTATCCTACAGCTCAATCATACAACACCCACACCCACACCCACCCCCACCCCCATTCCTCTTGTCCTCTCATCTCATCTCACCCCTCCGTCCAGCCCAACCTCTTCAGCTCCTGCAAACACTCCTCCGTCTCCCGCTTCACGCGCGCCATATCGCTCACGACCTGCGCGAACGGGCCCTCCCTCCCGCTCCCCGCGCCGTCCACGAGGCTTAGCATGCCCTCATACGCCGCGATCTGCCCGTCGAGCTCCCGCATCTCGTCTTCCTGCGCGCGCTGTCGTGCACGCAGCGCCTCGTGCGCCGCGGCCACGGCGTGTGCGACGGTCGCGTTGTGCCCGGGTGGTGTTTCCGTTTCCGTCTTCGTCTCCGTCTTCGTCCTCGGCTTGGTCCCGGCCCCGGTCTTGTCCTTGGTTCGAGCAACGTGGTCTGGCGCGGCGCGCGATCCGGAGAAGCCGTACAACGCGCGGTGTGCGCGGGCGCGGAGGAGAGATAGCTTGAGCAGCGCAGCCTCGATCGTCGCGGCGAGGACGTCGGCCTGCGCGGTGCGTGCGGCGCGGAGCTGGGGCGGGATGGTCTCGAGCGCGAGGGTGAGCTCCGCTTCGAGCTCGGGATGGGCCTGCGTCAAATACGACTAGTTAGTATCGATGCGATCATGCGAACAGGTGAGGGTATGAGTGCGGTAGCGGGCTCACGTCGTTGATGCGGTGGACGAGTTCGAGGACTCGGGCGCGGGATTTTGTTAGAGAACGGCGTTGTTCTGCGAGTGCTTCTTTCCGTTGGTGGATGGTTTGGGGTAGTTGGGACGCGGCTTGAAGACGTTCGTCGTCTGCATCCTCTACGATCACTCATCAGCGGTTTTCGGAATAACCAACGGTAGTGGGCGTACAGTACTCACCCGCTGGATTGTTCGCAACAAAGTAATCTGCGATGGAGAGCAGGGTGCGCTGCAGTTCATCCTCGAGTGCTGCCGATACCCTGTCGCTCAATTCCTATGTTAAGGGATTCAGCACACTGTGAGAAGTAAGGGTCGGATGCGTGCCTACACGATCCAGTGAAACGGGTGCCATGTCGGTGAGATCATCGCGGGACAAGCCACCTGGTAAATGAGCCTTGGGAGTATCCTGGGCGTCCGCTGTTGAGACGTTCAGTGACTGAAGAGTGGATAGCAAGGCGAGCCTCTGCGGGAGTGTCTGGCCGGGCCAAATTATTATTACTCATGGCAAGCCGTATGTTTTTATGAGATATACTGACATGGTTAAAGGGCGTCTCATCAATAACTCTTTGCAAGTGATCGTGTAAGATCCTACGGCGGATGTATGCGCGGCGACTATCCTGGGCCATATCGTTTGTGTGAGTTGTATGCGTTTCCTCCGACTCCATTGGCTATTGCTGCTCTGGATGGACGTTATCACTTGCGCCACAAGGGCCGTGCAGCCTGTCGTACGGTGTGGCGTCGATAGTCCGATGCCAGACGCAAGTGGACGCGAGGTTGGAGGCGATGAACCTGACGCGATGTGTCACGGTGTGACCTGACGCGGTGGAATAAGAAGCCGGCGGCCGGCAAGACGCGTCAAGTGGCCGGAGCGGAGGCCGAGCGGAGGAGCAGTCAGCGCATCGGCACGCCATCTCTTGCTTCGCCCACAGCAGCTAGTGCCGTCTGACTTACGCCGTCCTTCCGCATCCGTCGCCATGCTTGGCCTCCTCCTTAGGCCTCACCAGTCCTCTCGGCAGCTGCCTCTCACCACCCCTCCCTAATATACGCAACCCCCTCGGCCGCTGTCACTTTTCTAGCGCTTCCTCTCCATCCGCAAGTCTACGCCACTCCAGCCCGCTCGCAGCTGCTCCTCGCGCCGAACGTCTTCATACCCTCTCTTCTCTCTCCCTCCGTCGGTCGAGCAAAGGTTGACGCATCCCGACGGCGCGGCAGCACCCTCCCCTGTAAGCATATAAACCTCCGTACCCCGTCCTCCGGTAAGCCAAACACATCCGGCATCCTCATACACACACCCAGTACCTCTCACACGACCACCCGCTCTCACAGAGCCTTTCTTCATTCATACTCCACACTCCGCTATACAAACAATCACCGCCACCACACCTATCGCTACCACCGCAAAATGCACCCGCACTTCCACTACCCTCACCGCTGCGGCCGCGCCTCCGCCCGCATCTTCTGGTTCATCCTCGGCGCCGGCACCGCAACCTGGTGGCACTGCCACCACGATGCGCACGCCTGGCAGCAGGCCCGCGCGTGCTGGCGGGACCGCATCCCCCAGAACGCGTACCCCGCGCCCGGCTCCGCCTTTCCCGGCCCTGTGAACGGCCCTCCTCCGTCGGGCGAGGCTGCGGGACCGACGCCCGCGCAGATGCAGGACCAGACGCAAGCGCAGGCACAGCCCCAGGCTCACGGACAGGGACAGGGGACTTGGGAGCGATGGGGATGGGGCCCGTGGGGGCGCGATGCGAGGGCGCAGCAACAGCAGCAGCAGGATGCGCACGGGCGTCCAGGATGGGGTGCCTGGGGTGCGCGCGATAACAGGCCAGAGGGCGCGTGGGGCCCGCCGATGCCTGTTCCGGGGACGTTCGAGCGGCCGGGGCAGGGCGAGAAAGACATCGTGCAGCAGGCGACGGACACGGTGCGTCTCGGGCTGGATGCGTCATCCGCAGGCTTGAAGTGCTTAATGCTGACATATCCGTGTTCCGCGTGTAGATCACCGAGCTGTCCGAGGCGACGCTCAACAATCTGCTCGTCACCGTTGAGAGCCTCAAAGCTGTGAGTCTCTCCCCATCCCCCATCTCCCCATTTCATCTTCGCGAGACCCGAATAAGCTTACTGACGTGGATGGATGGCGTCCGTCGCAGAAACTGGCGGAGCACCGCGCGCAGCGCGAACAGCAGGAGCGCGAGCTCAAGGCGCTCCGCGAGGCCAAGTTCAAGCAGTTCGAGGAGTGGCAGCGGCAGCTGCAGGAGCAGCAGGCGCGCGAGGAGGCCGCCAAGGCCGCCGCGGAGCCGGCACGCCGTCTCGTATAGGCCGTGGTGCGTAATGCGCGTGCCGGCTCCCCGGTCTCCGATGCTAGGCGGGGGGATCTCAACGAATCTCACCTCTGCTGTGTAGCTGGGGAAGATGGAAGATTGGAAGAGTATTTGGAGGGTTGGAGGGATGGAGAACGGTTGATAAAGTATTTATGGATGTATGAGTAGATTTTCTAGCGTGTCCTTTGGTTTAGGACGAGGTTTTTTCTTCTTCTTTTCTTCTGGCGTTTTAGCACTGTACACACACACTTCATTCGCACGTCCGCGGACGCTCGCCGTCTCGCGGGCTGCGTACACACCCTCGCTCTTCGTTGCTTCTTTTTTTTCGTTTGAACCCTGATGTATCGTCGTAATGTTTACATCTCATCACATGAAACTCATCTCGGCTCGAGCGGCACTGCTCTAGCAATACTGCACTTGTGAACGACGAGCAACGTCATTAGGCCTTCCGCGCACCAAAGGTACAGCGTTCAATCTTGAGCGCCAGGCTCTCCGAGGGCGCGCGTCGCGAACGTCATAATGGTACCCACATCCGAGATGATCTGGTTCGGGATCCTCGACGTCCTCACTCCTCGCTGGAGCGGTCTTCCTGTTCTTCCTGTGGAAGCTGCGCGGGGTAGACGCTGCGTTTGGTCTGCAGAGCGGAAAGTACAAGTACCAGCGGCGCCGGGGCCCGTGGAGTAAATGGTGCAGTCGCTAGGGCCGACTCGGATGCCGCCGCAGTGGACGCTACTACACCGACTGGTACGAACAGTCCCTCCAGGAACGTGTAGTCGAACATTGTATCAATAGGATGTCTTGGCGTGTATATATTTTGTACAAGACTCGCCTGGTGCGTGAGACCATGCAGTGACATCAGCAGGATCCGGCGAGCCTGAGGTTGGGAGAATAATCGTCCGCGTTCGATGGTTGTATCTGGCACGGTGCATTGCGGTGAGTGATGAAGAAACTGCGAAGGTACTGATTCCGTAGCCAATGACCGAGAAATTTTTGTCCATTAGACCTGCACTGAGAAGTCCGCGGCGAATCTCAGAGGCCCATATACGCGGTCCATGTGGTGCTTAGTGGTGCGCAATAGTGAGAAGCATAAGGACAGTATAGAAGAGAGCCAGTCTTGCTGTAGTATACGAGTAAAGAGCAAGCCAGATGGGTGCCAAGCGAGGGTGAGGAGATGCGCTACCAGATCGAGACGTAGGAAGACCGGGCCGAGTCCACAGTAATGACAGAGCTCACGCAGAACGAGAGGTTACAGTGTTAAAAGTGCAGGTATTCGACAAGGAACGAGCGGCGTCGCAGCAGGAATGCGAAGGCGGGAAGCATGAGCCATAGGAGGGTCGCGAAGACTATCAGCTCGAGGAGCACGAAGAGAACGAAGAGAACGAGCCGGAGAGGCGTATTGTTCGAGGAGAGGGACAACGTCGATGCGCGGCGAGGTGAGTCATCAACACAGGCGCTTTCCAGCTGCGGATCCATCGCGTCCTGTAGCGCCGCAGGCCGCGTGAGCCAGATTTCACTATGCAGCAACCTGAGGCGAGCAAAAGCGAACGTACCGGCGATGCATCTGGCAGAGGGGAGCGTTCGTCGAGGATGGCGCGTTGGCGTCACATCCCACCCCCGGGGCTTGCGTCCTCGAAGGTGTAGAGGTCCAAGAGCAGGTCGCGATTGCCGTTGCGCCTGAGGCCGTGCATGTCGGCGATGGGGTCCGGAAGCGCACCTGTAAGGACAAGTATCAGAGCGAGTTCTGAGAATGCTCATCCGGATGCCAGCGATGACTTACTTAGATCCAACGCGACTGTATGCACAACCGTGGACATCGGGATCCCAAGATGTATTTTTTCCGCCGTTTGCACCAGGGTGACTCTGACAGAGCCTTCGAAACGGCTTGAGGTCGCATATGCTCTGCATGCACTTCTCGAGCCCCGTGAGTACTACATAGTGGGAGGTACTCGCATCCGGCTTTCGGGAGGATCAGTACATTCGTATCACAACGAAGGTTGTACAAGATAGATTTCTGAACACTCCTACCGGATTTTCATGAATGTGTACGGGTTGAACGTGGAGATGACGCGTGACGCTCGACGCAGCCCTCCGTCAAGTCACGGCGCTTCGCGTTTTCCACCTGGCGGTCATCCCGACAATTTGGAAGCCGCTAAGTCGCCCCGGGTCCTCTGTGTCCTCTGTGTCACGCCGAGCCAACTCCCTCGCCACATCAAATCTACATAACTCCGAAGACATATAACTGAAGCGCGACATATATAGCAGGAAGACTGCGCTTGCAGCGGAACGCGCGAAAACCGCATTCCGTCTGACGATCAATAATTGTACTCAATTTGTTGCCGCCACACGCTCAACGCCTTCTTCAGTTTCTATTAATCAAGAAAAACTCCGGTAGATCCACATTCAGAGCAGAGACCCGCACCAGCGAAACCGCACCCCGTTGTTCACATACACACGTACGCGCGTGCGGAAAACGATACGTATCGTACAACCCCCTGGGCCTCCTCGTCAGGTACCCTGGCTCGAAGCTCGAGGTTCTCCCTAATTACTTTTGTGTTTGTCTTCGGTCGTGTCGTGTCGTTACAGAAAATCGTCCAAAGGAGGGTGTTCGTGTGGACAGACGGACGGGCATTTAGACTTGGCCGACGACGAGCGCCGTCCCGCCCCGCTCGTTGACGTACTCGGGCACGCGGGGCTCGATCTTGCCTTGCTCCTCCGCTGCAAGCACGACAGATGCAATCAGTATCAGTGTGAAGACAAAGTTGCAGAAGAGAGAGAGACGTACGCGTGGCGTGCCAAAAGTAGATGATGAGCCCGAGGATGACAACCGCGAACGCGGGGAAGTACAGCCAGTACACGGAGTAGTGCTGTCGTGCCGAAGAATATTTAGGTCAACATGGCAGACAGCCAGGGGGGACGCCAACACTTACGAAGAGGAAGAGCCCGAAGAGGAGGCCGTAGAAGTCGCTTGAGAGCAGCGAGAGGTTGTAATACGCCGAAGACGCCATGCGGTATAGGATCGGCGCGACGGTGTACAGGATGAACATCGCCGCCGTGTACGCGACGAGCAGCCCGACTATCCCGGATGCGTGTCAGTACCAAGTCCACTCACGCCCCATACCGAAACCCGAAGAGGGGGGAGACTCACTCGTCGCACCGTTCCAGCTCGCGGTAGTCATGTCCTTGTGCTCGAGCCCCGCGGCCTGGATGCCGTTGATGAGGACGCCCCACATACCGAGCTGCCCGACGACCTCGTACAGCGGCGAGCGGCGCACGAAGAACTCTTCCGTCGCGTTCGCTGTACAACAATATCGTTCCGTCAGCATCCACTCAATGCATGCGAAGAAAAGAGCTCGCGGGTGACGCACTGAAGCCGTAGAGCGTCGCGCCGACGAGCATGAATATATCACCCTTGGCGCGGCTGGACGCGGGCCAGTCCTTGTCCGTGATCTCGTCCGAGGCGACAAGCATGCCCAGGCCGCCTACGCATATGAGCACGCCCTGTAAGTTGCACACATAGGTCAGCGCCAAGCTATCGCAGCGAAACAACAATAGATAGCACTAACGAGGAGCTGCGTCCAGTGGTACTTGGGGCGCATGTAGATGAAGCAGAAGAGGAGGCAGACGGGGATCGCCCATGCGTCAAGAAGCATGCATGAGAGCAGCGTTGTGTATTGGTACGCTTTGACGACGAGGAAGTTGCCTTCGACATCGCAGGCCGCCAGAATAATGTCTGTGGAGGTCGCACGCGATTAGCACGAGGTGCGATACGATGACAGCCTGGGAAACGTACATTTCCAGCCGTCCTTGTAAAGCATTTTGAGCCATCCGACGAAAGTGTCTGCGTGCCAGGTTGAGTGTGTGTTTGGTCTCTCTGGGTAACGAGTAGCTTACATCTGTATATTGTGTAGGGTGTGTAAATCACGAAGAGGGAAAAGTACCTGATAGGACTGTCAGTATCTCCGATTCCATTCTGTGAGGCCAAGCACATACAGGAAGAACGTCTGGGTAGTGGGCAGTGCCCAGTTACGGTTGACAAGTTCAGTGGTCGTAACGTTTGTGCAGGTTATGCACAGCGAGACCAGCTGTCCCGCAAGCAGCGAGAGAACGAAGCGCTTGGTCCATAAGCTCGCGAAGCGTCTCCACAAGCTCCTCGCAAACGCAGGCGCAGACGAATAGTCGAGCGGCGGGCGCACTGGAAGATGAATTTCATCATGAGGGGCGGATGGGGAGTTCGGAAGGGATGGTGGGCCTTCGATGCTGTCGGGGCGCAGGGCCTTGATGTCCTTGGTGTCTTCTAGGTATGCGCTCGACATAGTGCAAGAAAGGTGGCTTCTGGGAAAGCCTTGCGGGCGAATTTGTACGGCAGCAGCAAGGAAGCCAGGGGCGGTGGCGAGGGGCTAGTGGGAGGTGTTTACGAGAGCGCAGGAGGCTAAGGAAACTCTCGAGGAGCCTGGGCGGGCTGCTGGAGAGAGGTCAAGCAGTCCGCCCTCCGTTTGCAGAAGGAGAGGAGAGATAAACGATCGAGCAGCCACTTTGACTAACGCCCATCAACAAATTGTTATCAGTTAGCCTCTTATGGGAAGCTCTGTGCCTGAGTGAAAATACCGCAGCAAAGAAAAACAGTTATCCCGGGGTTGTCTGCGCAATTCCCACGAGAAAGTAGGATGGCGTGGGCGTGCGTTTAGCGCTGAAAGGAGGCAGCGTTCCTTGTCCACCAACCTCGACTCGCACGGAGACTCAGACTGCAGCTGCAATGGCGACTGCACCAGAGGACATCGGTGAGTACACGTCCTCTCCTCATCTTTCGTCCTTCCCATTCTCTTCTGGAGGCAGGGTCGAGCTCTCCGCACTCGAACGGCACCGTCCTCAGGTCTTTCTCCTCGCGGCCACCTCATCCATTCCCCGCTTTTTTGCAGCGCAGATGTTTTGTAGTGCCCCGCAGTCGAATGCACCGTGTTCCACGCCTCCCTGTCCCGAGCTTTCTTTTGCAGCTAGCTAGCGCCGCACGCCCATAGCCGTCGATGTTGCCTCCGAGCACCCCCGCGCTACAGCGCCCAACGAGCCTGTCGTGCCACACTCAGGGTGCCCTGCTCTCTCTACAGACGCACACACAGACCGCCTTGCTGCTGACGAAGCCTTCTTCACCCTTTGACAGCGTACATTGCTCACCTCAGTCCGTCATTTTAGAGCGCTACGGCGATCGCCACCATTCATCCAGAGACTACGACCGCGGTGACCGTGACCGCAGACACCGCGACGACCGCGACGGCCACCGTGAACGCGACCGTGACCGTGACCGCGAACGCTACGAGTCCCGCCGCCATGGTGAACGCGACAGAGAACGGGACCCGCGTGAACATCGCGACCGCGAGCGCTACGGTCGCGGAGGTGGTGGAGGTGGAAGCGGAGCTGGAGTTGGAGCCCCAGCAGGACGCGAAGACTATGAAGAATACGCCCGGCGGCACCGCGATGAGGATCGCAGACGTGATCGCCGCGGAGACGACGAGTTCAGCCACCGCCGGCCGCCGCGCGACGAAGACCGTGGTGAGCGGAGAGGGAGGGGCAGGCATCGAGAAATGGGTACGCCAGAGAGGAGGTCCCCGACGCCGCCGGACGCAGTGCCGCTGTCGCAGAGGAAACGGAAAGCAAGTGGATGGGACGTCCATGCTCCTGGTTACGAACAGTACACCGCGATGCAAGCCAAACAGACCGGTGAGTACGATGATGATCTTCCTTGCTCTATTCAGCTCGGCTTCCATGCCAAGCCCATGCGTTCCTGCATCATATCTCCTGCAGTCTTGTGCTATGGCGCCGTTAGTTTCGCAGGCACAACACGGGAGCTGTTTCTGTGTCGCAATTTGCCCTCAATTGGATATGGTGGTGCGGGTCCAGCGTATTCATTGTTGCCGATATCATTCGCACAAACTCCCCGGAATGTCAGGCGACCATATGTGCCCGTGCGACCATGTAATACCGAAGTTTGCTAGACCAGCCACCAGGCTAGGCGGAAACGGACAATGACTGGAAGAGCAGTAGACTGAGCAGCAGTACTGATTCGCGATCTTTTGTCCGTCAGGCTTGTTCAATCTTCCTGGCGCCAACCGGACGCAAATACCACCCATCCTCGCCATCCCCGGCCTCCCACCTCCGATGCCTGTGTCTACATTCGGCATGGGCACTGGAGTCAACCCCAATCTATCAAGGCAGTCTCGTCGTCTGTATATTGGCAGCATTACGCCCGACATCAACGAGCAAAACCTGACAGATTTCTTCAACTCCAAGATGAAGGAGATGAACCTAGGCACAGGCGCGCCGGGGAACCCGGTCCTCGCAGTACAGTGCAATTACGAGAAGAACTACGCATTTGTTGAGGTGCGTCTCGTTTTCTGACATATGTCGAGCGCGCACTGTGTCCGCTGACGCGGTCTCAATGTGTTCCTCGCATGTCATATTACGATGTCTATTAGTTCCGCAGCGCAGAAGACGCCACAGCCGCCATGGCCTTCGACGGAATCATCTTCCTCAACGGTCCACTCAAGATCCGACGACCAAAGGACTATGGCGGACCGGACGTCATGGCAAACATGCACGTCCCGGGTGTTGTGTCGACGAACGTGCCGGACTCGGCGAACAAAATTTTTGTCGGCGGCCTGCCGACGTACCTCAACGAGGAGCAGGTCATGGAGCTCCTCACCAGCTTTGGCGAGCTCAAGGCGTTCAACCTCGTTCGCGAGAACGGGAATGGGCCATCAAAGGTGCGTGGTTTTTCTTTCATCCCTCTTCAGCCCCTTCCATTTTCCATTAAGCTTTACGTCTTGTATGGTTCGAGTACTGATCGCGGCGCATGACGCTGTCACTTTCTAGGGCTTCGCGTTCTTTGAATATGTTGACCCGAGCGTCACCGATGTCGCAATCCAGTCGCTTAGCGGGATGGAGCTTGGTGACAAGTACCTCGTTGTGCAACGCGCTTCAGTGGGCGCCAAGCCTGGCCAGTCACCCATTCCTGGCATGTTCGAGGCTGCGCCTGCAATTCCCAAGCCAATCCTGCCCGTGGCAGAACGCGACCTGGAGCAGACGCAGGACCGGATCCTGCTCATGCTGAACATGGTTGTGCCTGAGGAGCTCGCGGACGACCAGGAGTACGCGGACATCTATGAGGACGTGAAGGAAGAGTGCGAACGGTACGGTACGGTCGAGGACCTCCGCATTCCGCGCCCAGTCAAGAAGGACAAGGCAAAGTGGGGCGAGGGCCGCGAGAGCGCGATCGCGGCGCAGCGCGCGGACGAGGCCGCTGGGGTCGGCCGCGTGTACGTCAAGTTCCACGATCCCCGTGCGGCCGCCGCCGCGCTCAAGGCGCTCGCGGGCAGAAGCTTTGCGGGCAGGAGCATTATCGCGACCCTCCTCGCAGACGACGCGAACACGACGCCGCCGCTGAACCTCATCTTCGCGCCCCAGCCGGATGCGCCGCCGCCGCTCCCGCAAGACTAGACTGGCTTGCGCGTCTGAGGGCTCGGGGTGTGGTGGCGGTCGGACTCGAAGACGGTTGTCATGGTTGGCTGGGGGTGGCGCCGAGTGCTAAATGACCGGCGGACAACCATCGGTTATTGGGCGTGCGATGCAGCAGTGGAAGACCGGGCTTAGCGTCGATCGTCGGCTACTTGATCGGAGGCGGAGGGGCTGTCGGTGATGTTCGCATCGCTCGGTCCTGTAGGAGGACGGCGGAATGGACGTGTCGATGTCGATGTCGGCGGTGGAAACGAAGGTGTGCGGGGAGGGACGTCCTCGACGACGACGGTGTGGTTGCCCGTTTGCCTCTGTTCTTGCCTGTCTGCTTGTGTGCTGCGATCGTGGATGCTGAACGGTCTCCCCTTTACTCTTTCTGCGTCTAGCTAGCTGTAGCTCTGTATTGTCTCCCTCCTCCGAGTCGTCCGATCCCCGATCCCCAGTGCGTCTCTGCGTTCGTACACCGTCCGTGCGATGATTCGACCATTGTAATCTGTACGTTCTCCGCTTTGTGCTATCTAAACTTCCTCTATGATACAGTCTGTGCTCTGAATAATGTGCACCCGTCAAAACTTGCGTACGCAACAGGACCGACCCGCACCCGAACTCTTAACGTCCGGCCTCAGCAATCCTCCGTCATCAAAAGCTTTTTACAGCCCGTCTCTTCCCAACTCCCTTCTTTCTCATCGGACGCCGTGCACGCAACATGACCCTGTACGCGTCTCCGGGCTGCACAGGCCGTCTTCCGTGTTCTACATGGTGCGCTCTAACTCCCCCAGCATACCACATGGCCCACACGCAGCCCCCGGCCGGAGATTATCTGTGGTTCTCACAAACGGCCGACGTTCAACAGACCACGGTACGCGCGTACGCGTATGACGTTACGCGCAGACATGCTGGGACGCTCTCTCGCTTGCTGGCTGCTCGAGCTCTGGAACCTGGACTGATAGTATTGTCGTCCGGGAAGAAGGCTTCGCCTCTTGCTGTCTCGACTCTTGAATGTACGTTGTCGAGCCGCACTGGGTGATGAACACTGTGTCAACTGCGCCCAGCCATCCCGCGACGCGCAGCGCTAGAAGAGCGGGCTGGCAAGTTAGACGACGTCGTCCGCGTAGCCCGGGCGCAAGATGCCTCGAGCGCGCGTCACGGCCCACGGACACACGGCACCGCGTCGTCATCAACTGTGTCCTCCGCGCCTCGAGACCGCAGGCCGGCAGACCATTTCGTCCACATTGTGTCTCCGTGCCTCCACTCCGTGAACCGTTGAACCGTTGCTCTGTGCCAGTGGTCTCCGGTCTCCGTATCACCGCGCGCCTTGAACATGCTCGCAGGTCCTTGTGGATCTGGATTTCCCGCTAGCGCTCTGCGGTTCTCATTGTCATTCAGTCGTGGTCCGGTCCCCTCGCAGATAGATACGCTGTACCCCAGATCTAGCGTTTGCCGTACCATCCGCGAGGCGGCGGTATGTCGAGGTGTTAACGCAGTGCATCATGCGCCTCGGCCTCGTCAGAAGTACGAAGGTCAGTATCTATCATCCGATATCGTCAATGGTCATATTGCGTTGTCGTTCTACTGTGCCGCATATACACAGGACGCGGTAAGCCCGGGCCCGGACTCCGCTTCTGTATGCTGCGCAAACCCTGTAGCTTCGAGTCTCAACGTCAGCCCTAAAGGAAGGAAGTCCGCCCGCGCTGCAGCTGAAGCCGGCCAGCAAGCTCAAGGTTCCGCGAAGCAGCGGAGAGTTCACGCAATACCATAACGCGCAGGCTCGAGGCCCAACTGCAGAGTCGGAGTCGGAAAGAACGCGCGTCCTCCCCCCGAGTCGCACACCCACACCCACATCCGACTCCCTTCTCCAGCCCCTACCTGTCTGCCTGCACGTATTTGCATGGCCATCCGTTAACCACCTTCGGCCGCGTTCGACGCGACAGGGTGCAGGCTGTCGATGCGTGTGTCCGTTTGCCTGCCGTCGGCCTCGCGCCGAGCCTAACTATACGCCATACGCCTGTGCGTGCCTGACGCTGCCGCGCTCGGGAGCGGTACTGGCTTGTTAATCCTGCTTCTCTCGCCTTGGCTGATATCGATGGCACCTCGACGCTTGGGCAGCTGGTACACTGGGATACTGGTATTGGTGTAATGAGCTACACAGGTGCTGGTGTAGCCGATGTGGGTGCAGTCATTATGCGCCAGGGAAGAAAGAAGCCCGAAATGGACAACACGCGGCTCGCGTGTGCGCAGCGACCGAGGCCTTACGCTACGCATTTTCCCAGTCTTGCGCTCGCTGCAATACTGGATCTGGCGACAAGCTTCAAGCCACAGCGCTTGGTTCATGGAAGTATGACGCGTTGTCTCTCACTGGACTGTCTGTGGGGTTCACAAGGCCATCGTTTTGCCACGTCGTTCTCGCAGATCCCAGGTCGACTTGGTGGCCTGCGATTTAGTGCTGCTCGATGCGGCACTCAGAGGCCTGACGCACACCTCGTTCCAGGTCCCACTCGCCGACGATGATGATGTCGAACCCCCGCAAGAACGTGCCGGTACAGCCCCAGCGCAATTCCTCTGCTTCCTCCGAGTCCGCCTTCCGAGCCTCCGAGTCCGACCCGCTCATCATGCCTACCACCTGCTGCCCACCGACCGTCTAGGCGATGATACAGTGCCCCCACTCCGTCTGCCGTTCTTCCGCTCCCAAGCCCGTCTTCGAACTTCTGCGTTCCGTCACCGACTGGCCGCGCGTCCAGTCCTCCGGCTTCCGTCTTCCATCTGTAGGCTGGCTGGCGTCCACGTCCGCGTCCGCGTCTTTCCGAACGCTTACCTCTTCCCGCTCATATCGTTCTGCACCGTATCGCCCAAGTTGCATCTCGCATTTCCCCGCTCGGGGTGTCCCTGCGCCCGGACCGCTCGGGCTAAACGTTCCATGGAGAGCCAAGCGAACGTAGAGCGGGTCGGGTAACGTTACGGAGCTCCACTTCAGGCCTTCACGGAGCGGAGACGCATTGCACGCAAGCATCTGCCAACTGGTAGCGAACACGAACGTGAATCCCGGCCCCCCAGATGGAGGTGGATATTCGAAGACGCACAAGTACACTCACACACGCCACGGAGATATCCGGGAACACGCGCATGGCCCATTGGCCGGCTGGCCAAGTACCCGGGACGCTCTCTCCCAGGAGAGCATCATGCAGGCCACGGCGCCACGCTGCTGGCCCCCCAGACGAGCAGGTATTACTCCGACATCCGACATGGCTTCGACTCGGTGCGAGAGCTGTGGGCTTCGAGCCACGCAGGCCGCAGGAGCAGGTGTACTAGGAATAGGAGCGGCGGCTGCAGTGCGTCCAGCGCGCGGCTGTCGCGCGCTGCACGCGCGACCACCCTACAGTGGGGCCTAGACGCGCGTCGTGGCGAAGGTCACGGAAGGAAGCCGCGGAGGAGCACTCGAGCACCGCCCTCACCTTCATTGTCTCCCACCGTCCTAGCACCGAGCACCGAGCCCCAGACGACGGGCGCGCGGCTGGCTCGGACAGGCTGAGCTCGAGGCCGGGCGCAAGCCTCGCGGCGGAAGCGCTCTCTCTGCCCATGCCCGAACACAAGGATGCCCGTTTTCGCGCGTGGCAATGATGTGGACATCGTGGCGCCATATGCTGGCAATCCTTTCTGCGTTTCAGGCGGGTTGTCAGCACGAGTGGAATTGGTCATCGGGGGATGTGGCGCTCGGTGAGCGCGGCTTGCGAGAGGCGAGGTGCGTTCGGGTCCAGTCAGTATGTACGTGCGACTGCCCTTACGGGGAAAGGAGCGAGATAAAGGGTGGGAAGGGGAGGCCTGAGGACGAGAAGGAGAGCGAGAATCCGGGGGGTTGGATATGGCATACGCTGCTGCCATCATCAGCAGGCCCGGGCTTCTAGCTCAGACTGCGGCGGTATGTAGGTCTCTGTGTGTGCCTTGTCAGTTGTCATCGCCGTGGATGGCTGACTAGCCATCTGCGCATGATTCACGGCGCGTCAGACGAGAATCCCGCTCTGGGCGTGCGGTATGGCGGGGAGGAGGGGAAGGGTGGCTCAGGCTGTTGCAATTGCGCAGTGGCTGATCCTGCGGCATCGGACGCGAGGACAATGCGGAGTGGAACTTTGCGAGGAGAACCTGGAGAAGCTCATGTCGGAGACTGGCGTAGCGGTACGTCGGCCTGCGCCATCAGAGCAGCAGCAGGGCTGCTGGCAGGGCGGCGAGACCGGGGAGGCGATATATAACGTCGAAGGCTGGCGTATGCTGCGAGCGTGTGCGTCAGGTCGACGGAGGTGTTGGATCCAGCCTGAGCCTGCGGTGCCTTGTCTGCCTGTCTGTCTGCCTGCCCGCCTGCCTGTCTACCATCGACTGTCTGTCCGTGTGGTTGGGATTTGGGGAGTGAGATATTGGGATCTGGGATCTGGAGCTGTACAGTGCGTGTGCGGGTGTACGGCCGTGCCTGTGGTCTTGAGCTCATTTAGGAAAAGGTTTAGATCGCGCATCTTGTCATTTGCTGGGCGAGCGATCCGGGGGGTGCATTGATCATTGTTGTGTGGTTCGCGCGCGCGCAGTACAGTCTACGGCGGAGAGCGCTAGCGCTGGGAGCGAGATCGACTGTGTCGCGTGTTTGGCGAGCGTGGGCGCAGAAAGTGGCAAAGCCGAGTGGTTCGCGCTCGGGCTCGGAGGAATTTCAAGGAACGCGTTCTCGGAGTCGCTGCCAGCGGGAAATATTGGGGCTAGCAAGTACGCGTGCAGGCCACTAGTGCTGCTGGATTAGGAGCAGATCACAGAGACCCTCCCCGATCCCCGCCCCGGCCGTGTGCGGATTAGCTACGAGTGTGGTTAGCATCCGCGGCTTGGCCCACCTCTCCGTCCCTTGTGTTGTTGTCGCGGTCTGCGCTGGGAGATTGGAGACATTGGAATTGGGCTGGGATACGGATCCGGTTAGGCTCTCGCTCAGGTTGTCCATCCGACGACCCAGGGTCATCGCGAATTCCAACTCAACCCAACCCAACTCAAACCGGCATTTCTTCTCCCTCGTCGGCTCCCAACCAGCTAGTGCGACTCAGCTCAACGTCCCCTCCGACCGCTCCTCTCCGCGGACATCTTCCTCTCCGGCGTCTCCCTCCGTCCTCTCTTATAAGCTCCGCGTCTGTCCTCTCCCCGCTCGCGCCCTCCGACAGCCCTCAGCCACCCCAACGCACCCCCGCATTATCTTCCGTCGTCACCACCACATACTACCTCACACCCTCTACAACTATCATCGCTATGTGGCCCTTCTCCTCCCACTCCTATCTCGACGTCGCCCGCAGAAAACAGACCCAGCGCGACGACGCCATCCGCGTCGCGCGCGCGGACATTCCGCAAGAGTGTTTCGGCGCCCACGCGGAGCCGTACTTGCGCGCAACAGGTAAAGCTCGCGATCTTCTTCCATGCATCATGACCGACGCGCCGCGACGCGCGTCCGCACTGATCGTCCGTTCCATCTTCGCTCGCTCACGCGCCGTCCTTCTTTTCTTCTCTTCTTCCATATCGCAGCCCAGGAAATTGTCGAGCGCATCTCAAAGGGCGAGTGGACTGCGTCCGAGGTCCTCGACGCGTACATCTCCCGCGCTATCCAAGCCCAGGACGTCACCAACTGTCTGACCGAAGGTGCGTACTACGCGCATCCACGCCCGCACTACTCGCGTTGCACGAGGCTGATTCGCAACCGGACTTCTAGTGCTCTTCGCGGAAGCGCGGACCCAGGCCAAGGCGCTTGACGCCGAGTTTGCCCAAACGGGCAAGGTTCGTGGTCCCCTGCACGGCGTTCCCGTCACGTTCAAGGACACCTGTGAGTGCTTGCGGCAGA
This sequence comes from Cubamyces lactineus, assembly GCA_022376465.1. Lineage (NCBI taxonomy): Eukaryota > Fungi > Basidiomycota > Agaricomycetes > Polyporales > Polyporaceae > Cubamyces > Cubamyces lactineus. The sequence goes on along the minus strand of JACDTU010000016.1, from coordinate 143,677 downwards.
CTGCCCTTCCCTTCGGGCATATCCCCCCACGAACCCGAATTTGAATGCTGAATGCTGTAAACGCCGCACTCGGTTAACAGTCGACATCAAGGGCCACGACACGACCCTCGGTTTCTCTTCGCATGCGGACGACCCCCGCCCGGAAGACGCACTGGTAAGTGACAGTGTTCGCCAACGCCCGAGGACGCTTGAGAGCCCTCTGCTCCGCGGCCTCGTTTTTCTTTCTCTCGTCTTCTTTGGCCATTGCGTCACGTCGAAGTCTGGGAGAGCGCCCGCCGTGACCGTCGGTGGCTCGGGGGAAATACTCGGGTCACTGGACACAACGCCCACGAGCTTCTCGTGCTCCTTTTGTGGGAAGCACGCAGGCTTGTGGGCTGGACACCCCCCTGCTTCTTGTGCCTTGCATATAGCTATAGCTATACGACCCGGGCTTCTCTGTACCGTTAGTGCAAGTACTGACCGGCGTGCGCGCCTGACCTCTAGGTTGTATCGCTCGTGCGTGACGCGGGCGGGATCCCGATATGCAAGACGAACCTCTCCCAGCTCATCTTTTTCTTCGAGTGCTCGAATCCAATATGGGGCCGCACGCTCAACCCCTACAGCAAGTCGTACAGCTCCGGGGGCACGAGCGGCGGCGAGGCTGCCCTTCTCGCCATGGATGGCGCCGTCCTCGGATGGGGCACCGACATCGGCGGCTCGCTCAGGTGAGGAGACCCGGTCCATGTTCAATGTCCTGCGACATTCAGTTCAGTCAAGCGGGTGCATTGCGCCGCAGCGCGGTATGACGCGCGGTTGGGTCTCTCCGTAGCATTTCGGGCTCTCAGATTGATGCTAGCAGTACTAGTCCGGTGCTACCCTCGCGCTAGTGGCACGTATCGCACATCTGCTGACACTGTATGTTTTCCTTCGGTCAGGATACCCGCCTCGTTCTGCGGTATCTATTCGCTCAAGCCTGGCTGGAGCCGGATCAGCATGACTGGCGTACAAGGTGCGAACACGTCTCTATCTTTTCCCGGATCGCCCATCCCTCTGGCTTCTGGTCTCTGGACTCTTGCTTTGGCTATCTGCCTTTCCTAGTATACCTCCTTCCCCACCCTCCTCATGTCATCGTCGTCCGTTCGCCTCCGAAATTTGTCCACACTACGCCGCCTTCTCGCAATCCACTAGCCGCAAGCCAGGTAGAACGCTGACACTAACTCCCGTGTCCTTCCGCAGGTACCTGGCCCGGCTTCGAAGGCATCCGCACCGTGGCTGGACCGATGGGACGGTATGTACCTTACTACTCCACACCCTCTCCCTCTTCCACGCGTCCGCCACCTATCACCCAGTTTACCTACCCCATTTGTCTACGGGTGGCTTGTAACTAACGAGAGTTTCGATGATTCCCTCCCCACCTACCGCAACCCACCGCAAACCCTCCTTTCCCTTCTCGCGGGCACGGCGTACGACAAACGAACAGCACTGTGGACGACATCGAGCTTGCCGCGCGTCTGGTGTTCGGGAAGCAGGGGACCGAGTACGACCCCGCACCGCTTCCGTACCGCGAGCCCGAGATGCCCAAGAAGCTTCGGTTTGGGTTTTACCTCTCCGGTGAGTATTCGTGATCCTCCTCCTCTTCGGCCGAGTAGGGGTTTCTTTTTCCCGGCTCTCGAGATGCTTCTGCTGCGATTTTTTTACGTTTGTTTCTGCTTGTGAGCGCGATGTGACTGCGAGTGGAGAGGCCGCGGCTTATGTCCGCCATTTCTCTCCTACTGCTCTTGATTTGTACTGGCGTGAGCAATGATCCAGCATCGCCGACCACCAGGAGTTGGTGCAGAGAAGCGCAGAGAAAGCGGACATCACTGATACGACGATATTCGCAGATAACTTCGTGAAGCCCTCACCAGCATGTCAACGTGCCGTCCTCGAGACAGTCGAAGCGCTCCGGAAGGCAGGACACGAGTGTGTCGAGTTTGAGCTCCCGCAAGGTAGGTCCTGTTCCTGTTGGATTGGCCGGCTCCTCCGTCGTGCCTCACACGTCGACCACCGCCGCTGACGTCCTGCCCACATCGTCGTATCACCTCGCATCATCCAAACCCCCGACGGCCACCGCTCATGCGCATGATCCCCAACACCCGCACCCACACCCACGCCCACGGTCACGTACGCGTGCGCGGCGATCCGCTCCTTGCTCGCCTCCTCGCGTCCGTCCCCCGCGCCGACGTGCTGCGCTGGGCGACGCCGACGTCAGCCAAACGGGCCATGGAGATCTTCATCGGCATTACGGCCGCTGACAAGTACAAGACGCTCTCCGCGGACCTCGGGAATGACCCGCTGGTACGTACACCCAGTGCAGCAGTGCAGCGGCACCTTGCGCGTCCAACTCGGCGCGTGGCTCTTGCCTTCTTGGCTCCTGACGAGTCCGCCCCGCGCTGCGCGGCGTCTCGTGGCGGCCGCTGCCTGCCTGTATGACGGCATTGGATGTGAACACTGGCTGACTTTGCTCCTTCTTTCCTGCACTGTACCTTCGTTCGCGCGTCCGTTCGCGCGAATGAACAGGAACCAGGCGTGACGCCTCTCGTCGTAGGCCCGCGGCTGCCAGGTGCGTACCTCGCCTGCCTCACCTCCCCCGCCTTCGTCTCCTGCTTTCCCACATCTACCCCACTCCGACGTCCGTTCCGAGCCCCGCCCCGTTACGGTATATTCACACACACGCGCATATCCTGCCTCCATCCTGCACCCCTACCTGTCTGTTCCCCTTTCCTTGATCTTCTCCCGTAGTACCTGTACCTCGCGAACGCCGCCCGCCAGGTTAGCTTCTTTGGATCTCAGCGCTGACTGCGACGCGCCTCTTACATCACAGGCTGGTTCCGGAACTCGCTGGCGTGGCTGCTCGGTAAGCTGTACAAGGACGAGGTGTTCCCGGGCACGATGCGCGCGGCGTGCGAGAAACCCGTGGTGGAGTACCACCGCTGGGTGCAGCAGCGCGACGAGTTCGTGCGCATGTTTTACCGCGAGGTGCGTTTTCGAATTTGCGTCCATCCATTCCTCCTGTCTATCTGTCTCTTTGTCTGCCGCCGGTCGGCCCGTCGGGGACCACGCTCCTGGAGCGTATTCGCTGCCTCGCATGGGTCCGTTGTCCCCAGGATCGGGAGGCCTCTCTCGAGCGGCTGGTGTGGCCCGGCAATCACATTCTCTCTACTGCATGTACCTGTCATTGCTCAGACGCTGACGATCCTTCCCTCCGCTCCGTCCCGCACCTCGGCTGGTCGACTGCCAATATACCTTCCGTGCATTCACACAACTTGGTCGTCTCGCCTACTTCCCTTCCCTCCCCCTGGCCCTGACCTCGTATTGTTCTCAAACTGGTCCTCTGTTGACTCGCGAAATCACGCGCTGCGTGCACTGCGGCCACGATGCCACTCAACGCCGCTCGCATGTGGATGTCCGTGCACGCATCTAGGTCTGGGACAAATACGAGTTCGACGGAATCCTCGCGCCTGCCCTTGCGCTGCCCGGTCTTCCTCACGGGTGAGAATTCTTCCCTTTATTCCCGGCGCGTCCGTCCCCCGCGGCGCGCGCATGCGGGGATCGCATGTATCATAAGCTAATCGTCATCCTTCTGTTTCTCCCTTCCTTCCCGGCGGCATGTGCCTGCGTCCTCGTTCTTGTTCCTGCTTCGCCCGCCGACAGCTCCGTGCAATATCTCTCAGGCCTCGCCTGCATCGACCTCCTATACAACGTCGTCGAATCTCCGGTCGGCACTGTCCCTGTCACCCACGTACGTCCCACCGAAGACGCGCTCACCGCCGAGTGGACGGACGTCCGCGTCGGGCGGGGGCACGGCTCCCCGCTCGTCGAGCGGCTCCTCTACGGCAACTTGAACCCGCTGCGCCCGAGCGACGGCGGGAAGGGCAGCAAGGCTGGAGCCACTGCTGGGGGGAGCGGGTTCTACAATGCAGAGAAGATGGCGGGCCTCCCGGTCGGCGTGCAGGTCGTCGGCCGGCGCTGGGAGGACGAGAAGGTCGTGGAGATGATGCGTGTCGTCGACCGTGCGCTGGGCCCTCGCGACTTTGGGCCGCTCAGCTGGAAGGCGCAAGGAAAATGAGCGGCGTCAACGCACGCCCGAGCCCAGGACCGACTTGGAGTCAAGTTCATGGACTGTAATTTGCCTTTGAAAGGCCAGGGTATTCTTTTGCATGCGCGAAGTTCTTGGGTGTAAGTTCCCAGTCTCGATGCGTTCTTCCATCTTCGTCTTGCCATCTATTCATCCCCCCACGCCATCTCCATCAGTACCCATTCCCTTTCTATTGTTACATGGGACAATCACACTACTCATATGCAGTAGATGCTCATTAAGTACTGTATGAAGAACGTGTATAATCGCCTCCGGCTCGACATGCCTATAGTGTATGTATATATGTATGTACGCCCTTGACTTCTCTCACGTTGATATCGCATACGCATTGGGATTGTACAGCACCATCACCTTCCTCAGTCTATACCTCCCGTTCTCCGATTTTCGTCTAGCGCATGTACCCAAGTATGCCCCCTTCAATCGAGGCCTTGTGTCTCATGATTCCGGCGTGCTCCTAGATTGCTATGTCAGGCTGAGATTAGCACATATCTAATACTATAGTAGCAATAGATGCTCTGGCAATAGTAGGGCAGTGTGGTCGCTGGATCCTGGGGTAAGCCGCGTGCCCTGACTCATGGCGTACGTAGAATGTTGGGTGTAGATGTCAGGCGTGCGGACAACATGCTTACCTTCGGCGCGCCGTCGAGAGTGCAGACCAAGACGTAGCTGCCCATGGCGCTACGACGAATTCGGCTCGTCTGGAGCGCGCATCGAGATGCATTGTTGGTGTAGGTCCGTATGGGTCCCGCTTCTGAGTCAGATCAAGGCAGGTTACGCGTTATTCTAAGGGAAGCTCTGTACGGGGAAGTTCTGTACGGATAGTGAGCCTTAGAGTCATAGGGAGCCATGCGCCGGGATGCCGATTCAGACTATCAAGCGCGATGCCTTGCATTTTATATGGTTCCACACACGCCATGAGCGCCGATGGGTGCTCACCGGCACACTGTAGAGATACTCGTTCTCCAGTAACTATCAAACTATTTTCGAGACATCCTCACTCCTATTACGAGTGCTCTTCGAGCTTACTTTAGGCGTGAGGACGACTCGAGTCTCGAGCGAGGGATATGCGGTTCTACGTGCTCTGCTGTACGCACTGACATGTAAGCAATTTGTGATACGCGAAGATAAATACTCTGATCTTCCTGATACCCTTGTATACACAAATGTTTTCACTGCGCGCTATACGTCTACACTAGGACCTGCGCTCGCGAGCAAACCGTTATCGAGAACAGTTGTAAGCGCTCTAGGATGGGGGGCGAAACTACCGATGCACAATGTCGTCCGGGACCATCACGCGACGCGCCGAGCGTTGAGTAGAGTTCAGACTTCGAAGTTGGTTGTCGAGTTGCGGACTCGGGCCTGCCGACTCGGATGCTGCCGAGTGAGGATTGTGATAGAATTCAAACATATGTAGGTCGAACTGCGAGGGAAAGTTCAGCATTGTTGTCAGATTACGGGATAGCGAACAGCTTCACCGTGGTTTCGGGTTTCTACATGGTCTCTGGTCATCTTCTCCACCTCCATGGCAGAACTCGCGAACTCCTGGCTGTCCTCATGTTCCTCACAGCCATCGCTACACTCAGTCTCGTTCAGTGCCTCCTCGGCTGGGCTATGCAGAGAAGCACCGATGGAGCCAACGATCCTGAACTCGAGGGTACTTTGAGCCATGGTGAGTGTCTCCAGACCGGAGCCTCTGTCCGCCGCCTCATGGAGATGGATTAAGAACTCCGAGATGAGGATGGCGGTGAGCCTATGGGTAGCTAATTAGCGGGAGGTCTTATGTTTCGAATGTGGTACATCTCACGGCTCGATGAATGACACCAGGGCACTATTGTGGCCATCTGTACCCACTCCCAATATCTTGGGTTGATGTCAGTGAACAGCGTGCCGAAAGAAGCTTGTACTGGTACCTCAAAGTACTCGAATATCAAGAGGAGAGTGTTGAGGACAGTGAGAGCCCTGTACTGTCGTGAACGTACGCTCCAGCCTCGCAGGAACTCGACTTACATAAAGTATACCGTGCCTAAGGAACACTAAAGTTAGCTATCGCCGTTGGGATGGGGCTTCAGTCTGTCCCTTACCATCACGTAGAAGTACCATGGAAAGCCCTGAGGGGGTTGACAATTTCCTGCCCAAGCTGTAAGTCTTGTATTGTGTCTTCCACGTGATCACGATGAGTGCGAGGTCCGCGATAATCATGGGGACCCGCGCGAGGACCGGGACTATGCATGGCGTATAAGGGAAGCTGCGTATGCGTATCGATATGTCTCTGTACGTACCGCTTGTGACTCGGTCAGAAGTGAGATTGACCAAGATCATCTAGTGTGTCTCACCTATGCTGGAATCTCAAGGGTATGTCATCCGAAGCGACGCAGCCATCCTCCGGAGTAATATTGGCTGGTATTATAAGCCAATGGTCCGTAACCTGGCGACGCCATGAGCCCTCGATCTCAGCGGGTACATTGCAAGTCAGCGAGATACAGTGCAACTCACCGAGCTCACAATGACGGAAGAAAGTGACATGATTAGAATTAGGATTGCCCAGTGTACCTGTCTCTGAAGAGCATAGGCGCGCAATGCGGAGAATACTGGTCTAGGTAATCAGGGCGAAGTGTCCCTGATCTCAAACGGAGGACAATACTCACTTGCCCACGGAAAGTATTGCAAGTATTCCAACCCAATGGCTATTCCTATTTCTGCTGCACAACTTCGAAGCGCTCAAATGACGGAGCTCGATCATGAATTCGGAGAAACGTACAGTGTCTGTGGAGCCGGGTTATGTACGACTAACATCAATCCAATGCAGGACGCACATGTTTGGAAGTGTAAGGCATCCATGTATTGTAAAGAATGAATGCCAGAGGTATGTAACGATTGGCGACGTAGAGGAGTGTTGCGAGCGTGACTTTGCGGTCCAAGTAGTGTTTGAATTCTTCGCCCAATGTTATGACATAGTAGTATACCAACAACGCTGAGAGGTTCCGATCAGCAAGCGAATGGCGTCAGGTGGCGACGAAGTGTCATACCTATTGCGGAAATGCTGCAGTATTGGAGGGTCGCGCTACGTCGGCAGTTGAATCAGTATGCCGTTCAACTAGACTTGGCCCCATACTCACAGCGTCGCGAGCTCCGAGATGATGGCGGAATCGGCTGGCGTAGACATTGTGAGCGAGGATAAGGTGGACAACGTCCCTCTCACCGCCTGCTCGTATATACCTGTACGAGCCCTAGTGCGCTTGGGCCGAAACATCTGGCGCGCCTGCCGCAGCCCACCGATATCGACTGCCAGGCCCGAGTATTGAATGTCGCCTGCGCAAACACCGGAGAGAAGTATACGTGATGTATACTCCACCGACCTCCTTGATCCTGGACGACATCTTCTGCACTTCTATTACTGTATGTACCTGGCGCAAATGGCGCGCAGTCGCCTTCGGTGCATTGACTGGACTGATGAAATCAAGCTGCGGTGTTGGTCCGGCGATATGTGGGGGACATCGTTCTGACTGGAGCAATGCACTAGATACTGCCTCCGCCGGTCATCCCACGGGATGCCGTGATGATGAGTAGAAGAGTACGTGTATACTCATGACTCCAAATTTGACGAGCACAGGCTGTTTGGTGAGGCTGGGTTGTGCCTTCAACGATTGATGCATCTGATATGTCACACAACATACCCGCGGCTCGATGGAGTGATGCTTTCCGACTTGAAGAGCGATAGCCCTATGGACACCGCCTAAAGCGACAGCTCTCATGACTGTGCCAGATGCCGCCTTAGAAATACTTGTTCTTGTAGGACTGTCGTAGTGTTCTTGTTTGGCTGCCCCGGCTCTTACAGGTGCGGTTACCCCCAGGTTAGTCCGTGTCCCAGGGAGCGACGCTCACACAAAAACCGAGCACCGTATGCCCGTTCATGCATGTAGCTGGGGCGTTATCGAACACACTCCGATTTCGACGGGATTCGCTTGCAGATACATGCGTAACTGACGCGCGACGCACATGGGTGCAGCTGGATAGTCGCCTGTCCCGAGGAGACAGGATTCAAGGATGACTTCGAGGATAATCTTGTGTAGTAATCCGTCGAATGACGGAGCTCACAGCTTCCCCGCTCGGCGGTCAGCCTTAAGCTGTGCTTGCTGCTCAAGTATGTGAGTGCACGATCAGAAGACCCCGTACGGGAGTCGGTCAGCTTACCCAGGCCTTCTTGCAATCCCGGTATGCCTGAAAATAGTCGAGACATTTGTCCCGATCATAGTCGTGGTGATTCATGCAGTCCATCGAAGCTTTGGATGCCTCCGCACAAGGACTGCAATCCATGGCTGAGTACTCTCTTGTCTACACGACCAAGGTTTGTCTACGCACTCAACAAACTTGGACACAGGTTTGCCCTATGGCCGCACAATACATGCACAGTTGTGCGGGCACGTTTGTTTTGTCATTTGCTCGATGCGACGTTGTGACGGAGTACGAACCTTGAACTCCTTCGTATACGACTCAGGAACGACGTTCGCTTGGGGATCAGGCAGCGGCGCGAGCTTGGACTTGTCAAGTCCAGCGTCTGTCGTCCGGGAACATGACATGTCCGCTCTAAGTACCGCGAGGACGACACCAGCGAGCAGTTGAGGAGGTGGTGGCGAGAGACAACAGAGAGGGTGCAGTTCCCTGGGCGCCTCGAGCGGACGACTGCAGTCCAGGCTATGGGCGCTTGTCTGCCCCGCGTCTTGCAGCCATCCCGATCCTACCGTTTCTCGTCTTCCTCCTCTCCTCCTTTCCGCCGCCTCACTGCCCGCTCTCTCTTACATCCTCACGCCCTCAAGCTCAAGTAGAACGAACGAACAGAGATGCCAACAGAACTGCCATACGCTGCGGACGCAGAAGAGTCCTTGTCCTTTGACGAGCTCGAGGTAGCGTACAGCACCTCTGTCTTCTCCGCCTCCGCGGAGCATCCATGGCTGTGTGCCCTGACCATGATCATCATCCCTCCAAGGTTCTGAGGCTGCAGTATCAGAAGGAGCTCTCCCAATCGCATGTTACGGTGCAGACAAAGTTCAACTATGCCTGGGGTCTCGTGAAGAGCCCAATGCGCGAGCACCAGGTCGAGGGCGTCCGGCTTCTACAAGGTGCGTCTCGCGGCCCTCCAATCCTGCTGCCCTTGCAACGAACGTCGTGGCTGACTGCCGCGCCGCACAGAGATATACCGCGCCGAGCCTGCCCGGCGCCGCGAATGCCTCTACTACCTCGCGCTCGGGCACTACAAGATGGGCAACTACGAGGAGGCTCGGCGATTCAATGGTGCGTCCCTTCCTGCGCTGCTGCGGCCCGCTCGCACGCATCTGACTCGGTTCCCCTCTTCCTCCTTCCTCCACGCAAACTCTCGTCGTTCGGCACCGCAGCGTTGCTCCTGGACAAGGAGCCCTCGAACCTCCAGGCGCAGAGTCTCGCATCGCTAATCGACCAGCGCGTCACACGAGGTGCGTTCTCCCCCGTCTTATCTGCTCTCTGGGCTCACATTTGCACCCGCCATGACGTTCTCTCATTGGAATATGCGGATTTGGTCTTGCAGAAGGATACATAGGCATGGCGATCGTCGGCGGCGTCGCAGCGCTCAGCACGCTCGCGCTCGCGACCATCATACGGCGAGCCTCTCGCAAATAACTGCACGCCCCGGCGGCATCTGACCTTTCCCGCCTATCCGCCGGCTCGCCATCTCACCGCCTCATCGACCTCTCTGCTTTGTGCGTGCTGCACTGCAACGCCCGCCAACTCGCGCCCGACCTCACGCACCCGGGCCTATTGCCTCTCATCCATCCGCGGCCTCGCACGCGACCACGATGACTCTCCCTCGGACTCACTTGTTAATGATATGTTCATGACTGCACATAAGCACTCTCACATACTGTCGCCGCCTTGCCTGTCGATCTTCACGAACTCGCTGTCCATGTCCATGTCACTACCATTATCGTTCAATGTTCACGCCCACCCATCCCTGCTCTTCTGACACTTGTCGTGATTTTGGCTGCACTCATCGATGGACAGGCCCGGGGACTTTCTGTAAGGTCCGCATGAGGACCGTCCAATTGCTCGCAATGTGTATCTGAACCTCTTCAGTTGGTCGTTCTTGGATTGAGGTAGGCGTCGATGGGGCAATCAGTCAGCTATGGAGAGATTCCAGATCCGTTTTCCTTTCGATACACAGCGCGCGCCGAGACGAGGGAGAACTCTACAGTACACACAGTACAACAACGACAGACGAGTAGATGAGAGCAAATGGGAAGCTTCCTGAGAGCCTGTGAGAGCAAAGTATGGTGTGCGGCGACCGAACCGCGTTAAGTGTCCTTTCCACTTTCCACCCGATGTTCCGTTATCCAAGAGCTTTCCACGTTTCCATCGGTCCGAGAGAGGAAAAGGACGCGAGACCGAGGAAATATGGGAGGAGAGGTGCGCTTCTACCAGAGGAATGACTTAATTGGGCGGGATGTGCGATGGGGGTGTGGTGTGGGGGCAGAGAGAGTAGACGAAGAAGGGTGTGATGGATGGCAGGAAATGAGGTGACATGAGATAAGAGGATGGGAGGGATAGTACAATGGACAGTGATGGGGGGTAGTGGATGGTGAGCAATAATATCCTACAATGCGACTTGACGAGAGAGAAGCGAGAGCAAAATGCGATGCGAGCGAGATAGGCGTTAGAGATATCTGACTTTGATTTAGCCTTGTGCGGTGTTATGTCGGGAGGAACTGGGCTGCAACGTAGACAGGTGTAAGTGCATTCGCAGCTACCGTAGCGCCAAGTTCGAGAGGATGTGCGACTCACCCGCTTCGGCGTACATCTCCTCTGGGGTGCGCTTGAACGCGGCGATGCCGACGAGCACGAAGCCCGTCAGGACCGCGATCTCGAATATGATCCACATCGTCGCCCATACTATGCGAGACGTTTCGCTCAGCGGGTGTCCGCAACGCGCAGGCAAGAGAGACAAGGAGAGGGAGGAGGAGACCTACCGTGTGCACCCATGCGAGGGTAGAGCACAGACCACTGGGTCGCGTCTGAGTCGTTCGCTTTGCGGAAGTACTTGTCGTCCGCGATGTCCCCTGCGCGCGCGGACAGTCGTTAGAACGCCCCGCGCGCTTCGTATCATTGTCTAGGTTAAACGACAACTTACAGACGACGTATAACGCGCTGAATGAAGGTGAGAAAAGAGGCGTCGGACATGAGTAATTATAGGCGTGTGGGAGGCGAGAGACACGGCTTACTTCATGACGCCGACAAAGAGGCAGTACCATCGTAGGGCTTGTCTGTACTTGCGGGATCGCCTTAGCTCCGGCTAGGTGAGAGCGAAGGGGAGCGCACGCACGCGTGGTCGATGAACCAAAAGCCTATGAGCAGGCCTTCGTACATTATCGTCAATAGGATCGTTCTGCAGAGACATTGGCAATGCAGATGGACGCGCGGGAAGTGACGCCGCCACAATAGGTAATCATCGGCGCATCCATCGATGCGGTTCAACACGAGGCGGACGACAAGTTTCCCAAGAGCAGGCAGAGGCGACACGTATCGCATAGCAGTGAAAGCCAGGGCGCGCGAGTGAGCAGGCGAGAGACGCAGAGGGAAGGGAGATGTACGCACAGCTTGTTCCGCACGAGAGCGAGAGGCGCGACGAGGCCTACCCCGAGTACGAAGCTCATGATTTTGGAGACGAGGGTGTCGAAGCCGGCCATAATAAATAGCCCGCCGAATATTGTAGAACCGATGTAGCCTGCTGCGAGGATAGTGGGCGGATGGCCGCCTGCGACAATGGTGGCTCCGCCCATGTCTGGGTCGATGCAAACTTTCATGACTGAACCGCCAGTGAGAATGGCCTTCGTAGCGCGTTATCTTGAGAGACCGCACCCTGTTGACAATTGAGGAGCAAAGATGACGCACCAATGTTATATGGCAAAGCTCATGCCATCCGATGGTAAATAATTTGAGAGGGTTTATGAGGGTGCGTGCGCCAGGAATATTCCAAAAGGCGAATATGACGACAGCAAAGACAACGATCTGCAGGGTCGGAGTGAGAAGCGAGAGGAAGCACGCAGAGAGTTTGAAGGCGTACAGTATAAAGCACTGGGACCTGTACGGATTAGGAAGACAGTGAGGATGCGAGTATGGGCAAAGGAATGGAAGCGAGCTGTACGTGCCTGGTCGTGGGTGGGCGCGACGGGGCTCATGTGCGTATGCGGGGCAGGGGGAGCGATGGGCGGGCGAGGGATGTAGGGAGGAAGGGTGGCCATGGTTTTGAGGCGGATGGCGATATTATAATGCCCTGGACGAGAACATGCACGGCCGTAGCGTTCTCTGCGTGGTCGAATCCAGTCCAAGTCCTTCTCCAGACAGTGTCGCTCCCTCGCAGGCGCCCAGTGCCACAGCCACACAGCCACATCGAGTGCTTTCTGCGCGTGTCAACAGACGCCCATGTTCGAGACGCGTACGTCACGTGCACACGCGCCCTTTGTTTACTCTCCGTCGGAGTTCCAATCCCCAGTCGCGCTATATAAGCCACAGCTGCCTTCGCGTCCGCCGAATCCAAGTCCCTCTTCCTCCCCACCACTATCTGCACGCCCTACCCGCCTTTTCGCATCAATATCTAGCTCAGATGGTGTGTATACACTCGCAGCTCCAGTTGTGCGTCGAATGCTGACCGAGATTCGCAGTCTGGCAAGGGAAAAGCGTACGTGCTTCAATCTTGGCGAATACACGGTCCATACTGACCTTCTCGCGTCCTTTAGTGGCAAGTCCTCTTCTGGCAAGGCTGGTGGTGATGCCGGCAAGTCGCAGTCGCGTTCGGCCAAGGCCGGTCTCCAGTTCCCCGTCGGTCGTGTCCACCGTCTCTTGAAGAAGGGCAACTACGCGCAGCGTGTGGGTGCTGGTGCTCCTGGTACGTTAATCCATCAGCAGCGTGGCGGGTCAGGACTGAGTAGTATACGCGTACAGTCTACCTTGCTGCGGTTCTCGAGTACCTTGCGGCCGAGATTCTTGAGCTTGCGGGTAACGCTGCTCGTGATAACAAGAAGCAGCGTATCGTTCCCCGTCACCTTCAGCTTGCCATCCGGAACGACGAGGAGTGCGTGTGCATCCATAATCATGACTATACAGGCGGCTGACCAGACTCGGGTAGGCTCAACAAGCTTCTTGGTGACGTCGTCATCTCGCAGGGTGGTGTCGTGCCCTTCATCAACCCCGAGCTTCTCCCTTCAAAATCCAACAAGGGCAAGAAGGAGGGCGCCTCTCAGGAAGTGTAGATGCCTCTTCTTTCGCTCTATCTCTTTTCTCTCGTATCCTGTTGGGATTTGTAATTGTACTGTGTCGTATGTGTCTTTTAATGAATGCGCCATGCCGTGTATTATGACTATGAAATCTCCAGCGGTGGTTCTCAAACGATTCTCACGACTCGTTAGGCCTGTACCATACTTGCAAGTCTTGAAGTAGGATCATCTGGCGGATGACCTCAGGCGTCGCAATCGTCGGACGCCAGAATACCTAGCGCAAACACACTCAAAAGACTCAAAAGGGTCACATTGCATGGGCGTTTTCGACGGATCAACATTCACAGCTTAGCGCAAGACGAAGGTAGTGAAAGCAGCCTTGTTCCACAGACAAATACGCTGTGTCAGGGCGGGCTCGAGCTCTCGCCTGCTCTCGCTCTCGGGCCCCATATACTGTGAGTACAATACCCAGGGTGACCCCAGTACGTCCATAGGTAACGATCGGAACATCTCATTTGGCACCCATTGGCATTTAAAATGACTTGTTCATCCGCGCAGCATCCGTGCCGAAACGTTGCCGGAGCAGCGGGAAGATGCATACAACGGGCTGTGGCGGACTGGTTCAAGGGCAAGTCGAATGTGATTTGAGCTGCATAGTTCGCAGACCTAGTACTATGTGGCAACAGCTTGTGAGTCGAGTGCTGACAGGCGTCGGGGTACAGGCGATGTGTGCGTTCAGGACTATGCTTTTGATAAAAGCCCTGCTCTCTGTGCAAAGCTTGCAAAAGATAACCTAGGATCCTCGTCCTCTTCCTGCGCTCTATTCTTGTGTATTGAGTTCATAGGCATAATGGCTGAGATCGTTGCACGCACCGACGCTTCATCTCGCTCCTCCATGTTACTTCTCGCAGAGGTGGGCTGTGAAAGGTAGCGCCCACGATAGCAAAGAATAGAGATGCGAATGCCTCCAATAGGATCTGTCGAGACCATGGCGTATAATCATGAACATTCACAGAGGCATGAACAGATGCTGATACTCACGTCGTTAGGTAGCGTGCCCTCTGGCCTGCCTAGAGCCTTCAAGTGGGACAGATCTATGTTACAGCAGTCAACCTAGGCTGGCAAAATGAGGCAGCGCGGAGATCGTACGCTCATATGTAGAATAGGCGGCTGAGAACGGCAAGCCACGCGTTCGCAGGTCAGCGAGTGGTTGACACCGGGAATAAGCACGAGGAGAGGCGTGTATGCTAACCGTGCAGGAGCGCGATTGTCGCGACGATGAGCATGAGTTGGCCTAGCATTTCGGAGACGTTCCAGCCACGCGTTCTAGCTCGACTCTGCGAATACTGGCGAAAGACGGAGGGAGAGACGGGGAAAGCAGTGTGGACGGCTTGCGGACGCAGCGCGGGGCGCACGTGGCTGGTGGGTATATGATCTGGTCTGGGCCAATGGGAGCCGCCGGTCTCCATACGCGTCGCGCCCCCGCAACCGATTCGCATAAAGTCCTCCCGCTCAAGATGTTCTTCTGGTTGTCCGTGTTCGCTCTCTCAACATTACTGGTAATGTGTATGTCGCCTCGTCCATCCTCAGCACTAGCTTTCAGACTGATCACTATCGGCATCGACCATGGATAGTGACGTTCCGGTACCGAGCTGCGCTCTTCAACCCCGTGCGGTCGCTCTTCGGCGGGCACCGTGGCCCCGTCGCCGCGCACTACCAGCCCGTCGCCACATTCGCGGAGCAGGTCGACGCCGGCCTGTCGTCCTCGACGTTCGACATCGAGGCGAACATCCGCGAAGGTGACTCTCGGGCTGGTCTCGACGAGCGCGGTACCCAGGAGGTGCTGGACATCATGCGCCGGGAGCGCGTAAAGTGAGTGCATACCGGTTCCCATTCATGCTATTTCCCGTGTTGTGTGATGCTTGCGGCTCCTGAGACGAGGTGAAAGGGCAATATGAGTTATTGGGAAGATGCGGGAACGGGGTAGGAGGATAGAGGCTGACTAGCGTTTGTATCTACAGCTTCGACCAAGCAAGGCTGATTCGGCAGAACCGCATTCTCGCTGCGCATGGCATAGATCCTTCAGGTCAGTCAACCCTTCTGTCCCCTTCTATCGATTACGGGCTCTCAATAGGTCCGCCCGTCATGGATCCTACGTCTCATCACTATCTCAGGTATGCCACTCGACGCCAAAGCCGTGACTCGCCTATGAACGAAGATACGCCCTCCTTCTACAACACTTCCTCAGTCACCCGCACTGTATTTCTTACCAATCTCGACCCTCGACTCCCCTCTACTCAACTTGGCGCACAGGCAGTGCACCTCCGCAGCACTGTGCGCCAAATCGGACGATTCTCTCCCCCTCCCCGTCTCCTCCCGCTCTTTCCGATTTTCCTGTTGTTTTCTCGTGCACCGTCTACTCAGATAACGATGCACACTGTCGCATGGCACATAGCACACAATCCTTGTTGTTGTCTTGTTTTCCTTCTAGTCCCGCGCATGCATGCTCCTGGGTACCGTGTAGCAGCTCTGTCTCTTCGGGTGCATTGTACTATCACCAATGCCACTCGATGCTCATCGGCGTTACTATACAGCATCCTTACGCGACTAGCGCGGCTTGCTGCCGATCCAGGACCAGACTCTGAGCAGTCCTCGTCCTTGTGGCCCCGAGTCTTGCCGGAGTGTGAGCGCTTCTGCTGACACCCATAGAACCAAACAAGGGGTGCCAATTTGAGCGAAATTCGCATTCACTACGCTTGCGAGCTCTAGAGAGTGATTCCAATGTCCATCACCGAATCCTCAGAACGTCCGAGCCTATGTTCCGCTTATATCTATATGTCGCGGCATGTATAGCGATACACGACCCCTAAAGCGACAACTCGCCAGCTTGTCTACGCCGGTTACGCGTACGACCTAACCTTCGAGAACCAAAACGGCCGGTCGTTCTTGAGCGCAAGCGGCGTCGCCTCTCCGCTCCCGAGGTGAACCGAGTTGTACTCGCGGAAGTCGAGACGGTTCCACCGGCCGAGCGGGCGTGAACGGAGGTCGAGGACCATTTGGAACGAGTACCGCGTGTTGCTAGTCCCCGGGTCGAGGAGGTCTTCGATATGCACCTCAGTGCCTTCGAGGTACCATGTGCCGATGAAGAAACCCTTGGGAACTCGTTACTTCTCAAGGGACCCATTCGGGGGCGTAGAGGCTCACCTTCATCCGTAGGGTCGGTTTGAGGAGGGGGATGACATCCTGTGGTTTGTGCTCCTCGTTCGCGAGCAGGGACAGAACTTGCCCATCAGGTAGGAACCGTCTAGATCGTGCTCAATGTAATTCATGATGTATGCGAGTATAGTCCGCACGTACAGATAACGGTAGTATGTGATCAAGTGGCTGTACTGTAGTGGATGTCAACGGCTGATCTACGAGAGCTGTGCGTGTACACGCACGTTAACCCAAGCATTCTCGCCCAAGCCGTTGCGACTGTACAACCGAGGATATAAGTCTCAATGAACACAATTCATCAATTGGTGGTCAAAGTACGTACACGTAGTGACAGACAGCAATATAAACTCCATCGTAGCGCACCCTTGGATGCTCAATGTAAATCCGTCGGTAATCGGTCATGTACTTTAGCACTAATGCATCGAAATCTTCCTCCGTTGATATTTGTGGTGGTTTCAGCACCCTCGTCACTAAAGGTCTAGTAGCCCTCGTGAGCGAGAGCCACAGTGCGAGGGAGCCGAGACACACCTCCAGATAGATGCGTCTAAGCTGATGACGCGCGCTTTACGGTTCACTCTGGCGAACCGTTCCAGGGCAGTATGGTTTAGAAGCCGGAGAATCATCATAAGCAGTTCGTCAGGTAATAGGTTGATCGGGACCCCTTGTTTCTCGTTCTCGGGCTCAAATGAGAGGTTCGCGGGCCAGGAAGAGATCAGGTTAGCCAACAAGCCAGTCACGAAGCCCTCTCCCCGGTTTCGCACAACTGGAACAGTTCCAGGAGTCAAATCCATGCTCTGTACGCTCTGTGACAGCACGTCCACGACGCCAGATGCAGATGAGGTCTTGCGGTGGTGTACTTTCGGCTGTGCTGAGGAAGAGGCTTTCTTGTGCAGCTCTTCTTCCATCAAATGGTACGCGCGATCGACATTGTTGTCCATCCGGAACGCCGTCCGGTAAAGCCGCAGCGCGTCGTCGAGCTCGCCCCTCTGTTCGTGTTGTACGGCCTTGCGGTACACCTCTACAGCTCTCTGCAGCGCGGGGCCGATTGGTGCCGGCGCAACTGTCGCTGGCGGTCGCTTTGCCGTCGGCGCTGTTGTATGAGCGCCATGCGAGGGGCGGCGTTGCGTAGAGTGGTGAACGGGAGGAGAATGTGCGTGAGCAAGGCCTTCCGGATCCTCGGCGGACGAGGAGGCCACGGGCGCGGCGGGGCTAGCGTCCTGGGCCTGGCTCGGAGGCGCTTTCTTCTTGCTGCGCACCTCCTCTAGCCACTGTTGTCTGAAGCGTACGAGCTCTTCAGGCTCGTCTGCGACAGTTGCTGGAGGGATCGCGGAGGACATGACTAGTGTACAGAGTCCGAGAGATGAGTGAACGTATTCAAGAGGTGTTAGGCGCCCGGCTTACTACAGGCATACACTTATCGTGGACTTATAGAGCTTGATAGTTTTAATATAAAGCGCCATGATGAGGTCTAGTCCGCTTTTACTACGTTTACAGTATCCCCTAAATGACCACTTACAAGCCGCTAATCCCTACCTTTTACATCACCTCACTCGTCACTACTGCACTACCCACGACAACCTAACCGCTCCCAATCCCTCCCACCACCACCACCTCTCGTTCCTCATCAGGCCGCTTGGCCTCTCCCTTCAACACAACCGTCTAGCACACATGGAGAGCAACAAGGACGAGGCTCTCAAGTGCCTCGCGATTGCGCAAAAGCACCGGAGCGCAGGGAACTACGCCTCCGCGAAGCGGTTCTGCCAGAAGTCACTCACGCTTTTCTCCACGTCCGAGGCCGTGAAGCTGCTCGAGATCATTGAGGTTGAGTTGCGCAAGTCGGAAGCGTCTGGTTCGTCGGCGGCGGGCTCGTCGGGCGCGGAGGGACGCACCTCGGCTGCAGAGGCACACCCGTCTGCTGCGGGCGCCCGACAAAGGCACACTGGGGAGTCGACCAAGGCGGAAGGGAAGGCGAAAGCGAACGGGGATGCTAGTGGGGCGCAGAAGAAGAGGGATTATACCCCGGAGAACGCTGCCGTCGTCAGGCGCGTACTCAACTGCAAAGCCACAGAGTACTACGAGATCCTGGAGCTCAAGCGCGACTGCGACGAGGGAGATGTCAAGAAGGCTTATCGCAGGGTGAGTACTGCTACCTTTATGCGAAGTGCGAGGATAGCTGTGTTGACCGACGTGTTCACCAGCTCGCTCTCGCGTTACATCCCGACAAGAACGGCGCACCCGGCGCTGATGAAGCGTTCAAGCGTGAGTCCCACTACTACTTGCCTCATCCCTGGACTTGGCTCAGCCATCTGTGAAGTGGTATCGAAGGCATTCCAAGTGCTATCAGGTTAGTGTCCTCCGATCTCCGGGCGTGTAACAAGCAGAGCTAATCACTGGCTGCGTGCAATCTCTGCTTAGACGCGAACAAGCGAGCTGCATATGACGAGCATGGCTCCGACCCCGAATCACGCTTCAGCGGCATGTCCTCGTCTGGCCGTGCGTCACCATCATTCTCACGTGGTTCGTTTGGCGGCGGTGGGTTCGACGGGGAGATGAGCCCCGAAGATTTGTTCAACATGTTCTTCGGCGGTGGTGGTATGCCCATGAACGGCGCATCGTTTGGTGGAGGACCATTCGGCGGCCCTAGTGAGTGCTTTTCGCCATGCGTCGACGTCATACAACTCATCGTCCCATCATAGTGTTCACGGCGACATTTGGACCTGGTGGTTTCCGCACCACACGCATGCGCACAAATGCACGACAAGAGCGACCAGCGGCCGAACCTCGGTCAATATGGGTGCAACTTCTGCCGCTGTTCCTGCTCTTCGCATTCTCGCTTCTCAACGCCCTTCCGAACCTCTTCGTTTCAACACCTACTCCCGACCCGCGCTTCTCGTTCCAGCCGTCGTCTCGTTACAATGTCGAGCGCACAACGGGAGACCTGCACGTGAAGTACCATGTCAACGCCGCGGAGTTCTCAGGGCACCCGATCGCGGCGGAGCTCGCGCGGAATGAGAACAAGCCCGGCCCACAGCTACGCAAGTTCGAAAGCAACGTCGAGCGTGCATATACGCAGGATCTCTACGCTCAATGCCAACGTGGCATCGACCGCAAACAACGGCGGAAAGACCAGGAGGTTGGGCTGTTTGGGATTGGCACGGATTGGGATAAGGTGCGGCAGATCGACGAAGAACCAATCGAGAGCTGCGACAAGTTGAGGAGTATGGGACTACTCAAGTGATCATGCATGTTATACCGTGTATGCTGTATATGATATGCGCGAGGTTCACACATAGGGACCATACTGATTCAGAGGATACACATTGGCTAATCATGTATTTATTCGCTTTCTATGACGTCGTCGGATGCGTTGCAGCAGACAGCAATATGCGAGAAATGGGGCTAGTGTTCACGGGTAGGATGGATATCGAAGGCCGAGGGACTCGAGAACGCGCCGAGTTCGGTCCAGGCTAGGGGTCGCGACCCACACGACCGCGCATGTTGGCAGTCGCGCGTTCAGATGTCAGGAGAAGCTACGGGATGGCATTGCGGCGGTGGTACAGAACGTCTCCAAAATTACTGCTCCTGCTGCTTGGCCCGCTCGAGCTTCAGGTAGAACTCCTCCTGGCGCTGAACTGGGCGCGACGTGAAAAAGCAGCGAGTCAGCGACAGAACGTGAATCAGAGAAATAGGGCGCAAAGGCACAGCGCGATGGCGAGTGCCACCGCCACTGAGATGAGGGAGATGTATGCTCACCGGCCTTGAGGTGCACGCCATACCTGTTGCGAGGATGTAGGTTAGAATGACGCAGTACACGAAGAAATACGAAGGAGACTGACCAGAATGCATAGCCCGCGCTGACACCGAGACCGAGGGCGGTGGTGAGGTCAAGCCAGAAGCGCTTCCTGAGCTTTCCAGTGATGGGTGCAATGGACATGGTTGGCGTTGTGCTCGGCGAGGATGGGGAGGAGTACGAGGGCGAGCTGGACGGGAGGGCAAAGTCGGGATGAGGGAGAGGAGACAGACGCCCGCGTGAGGACGGAGGGCACGAGCCAAACATGCGTCAACATTGAGGCCCTGCTCGTGGACTGGAGTCGGACAGGCCGCGACTGGAGCACCTGCACTCATCCATCCACTGCGAACGGAGCCCTCCTCATCGTCCTCACCATCCTCCTCGTCGTTCTCACCAGCTTGTACGCTGCCCAGCTTAGCACCCTCTCTACCGCCGCTATATCAACCTCTCCTCATCGCACTTTTAGCCACGCACTCCTGCATACCACCCCGCACTTCCCATCGTTGCACTAATCCCTACTGTGATCATGGATCAGGACGCGTCTTCTTCAGGCGGCTGGCGGTTTGCCCAATGCTTCGGTGACAAGGGCGAAGTAGAAGATATCACCGAGGGTCAGTCATCTTCACCATCACAGAGCCACTGTCCAGCCCAACGTCTTATCTTGCCCTCCTGAAT
The DNA here is from genome assembly GCA_022376465.1 of Cubamyces lactineus. Classification (NCBI taxonomy): domain Eukaryota; kingdom Fungi; phylum Basidiomycota; class Agaricomycetes; order Polyporales; family Polyporaceae; genus Cubamyces; species Cubamyces lactineus. The sequence goes on along the minus strand of JACDTU010000016.1, from coordinate 122,640 downwards.
CGTCCAGCCGACATCATCTCGACCGTCGAGTTCGATTCCACAGGAAACTATCTTGCTACGGGTGACAAGGGTGGCCGTGTTGTCTTGTTTGAGCGGAATGAGATGGTGCGTCGCGAGTCTTACCCCTCAAGCCTGGCAGACCCAATCAGCTCATTCCCCGCATCACGGTGGGATATAGAAAAAGGGCTGCGAATACAAATTCTACACGGAGTTTCAGTCGCACGAGCCTGAGTTCGACTACCTCAAGTCACTGGAGATCGAGGAGAAGATCAACAAGATCAAGTGGTGCAAGCGACAGAACGCGGCACACTTTCTGCTGTCTACTAATGGTACGTGGGCCGCGAATTCATAGTCATCAAATATGGGTTCCTCTGACAGCCCAATAGACAAGACGATCAAGCTATGGAAGGTGTACGAAAGGTCATTACGGGTGGTGGCGGAGAACAACCTCCTTGAGGGCCAGAGATCGCTACCCGCTCCCATCCTACAGCAGAACTTGAGACTTCCCCGCATGAGCTTGCAAGACAATATCATTGCTGCTGTACCGCGGAAAGTGTACGCGAATGCACATGCGTATCACATTCACTCGATCTCTGTCAACTCGGATCAGGAGACCTTCATCTCCGCGGATGACCTCCGGATTAACCTCTGGAACCTCGACATAAGTGACCGCAGCTTCAGTGAGTGCTCCTACATTCATCGTACATCTTCAATGCCTCTGAAATTATCATGAAGACATCGTCGACATCAAGCCGGCGAATATGGAGGAGTTGACCGAGGTCGTCACTGCTGCCGAGTTCCACCCGATACATTGCAATCTCTTCATGTACAGCAGCTCGAAAAGCAACATCAAGCTTGCGGACATGCGTGACTCCGCACTGTGCGATAGGCACGCAAAGAGTACGTGCTAGTCATTTTCGGTGTCCATGAGATGCTGATCTGTGGCTGTGTGCCCTACTCTAGTGTTCGAAGAGGAGGAGGATCCAACGAACCGATCCTTCTTCTCAGAGATTATCTCTTCGATTTCCGACGTCAAGTTCAGCCACGATGGGCGATACATTCTGTCGCGCGACTACCTGAACCTAAAGATCTGGGACATCAACATGGAAAGCAAACCCATCAAGACGATCCCAATCCACGACCATCTTCGGGGGAAGCTGTGTGACTTGTACGAGAACGATTGCATATTCGACAAGTTCGAGTGTGTATGGAGCGGCGATGATAAGTGAGTGTTCCTTCCAAATCCAAAGGGCGCATCCATGGCGCACGATCGTTCGCGCAATCATTGACCGCAATTCCGTATGACGTAGGAGTGTTCTAACAGGCTCTTACCACAACTATTTCCGGATATTCGACACGGACACCCTGAACGATGTAGTCTTGCAGGCAGACAAGTCTGCGTTCAAGACTAAGAAGATCGGCGGTCCACTACCCGGCAACAAGCCTGGTATGAAGAACGGCATGCGTCCAGGTGGCCTCCGGGAGAACATGGCGCTCGAGACGCTGGACTTCAACAAGAAGATCCTGCATGCGAGCTGGCATCCACGAGAAAACACTATCGCGGTAAGCAGTCCGAATCTCTTTAGCTATGACCTCATACTGATCTATGCGCTCCTACGTCTAGATCGCTGCAACGAACAACCTCTTCCTGTACAGCGCAGCATAAGCGTGCTGGTGTGGCATCGTTACCCCTGCGTTCGCAGTCTGCCGCCCCATCATCCTCATGTCCGCTGTGTCCTCCACGTTCTCCCCACCCCGCGCATACCACCTCCCTTCCCGTCTTCCTGCACGGTACGCACCACCACCGTTGACGGAGCTGATACAGACGACTCGAGATACCGAAACTCCAAGACGGACATCTTACGCATCCCCAATCCCCATCACACTCATTCACCCCTCACGTGTCACGACTAGCTCGGCCTCCCGCTCATCCCACGTACCTCCGCATCATCCCTCAATACTATATATACGCGCTGCCGCGCCGCTCGCCTCATGTCCTGCGCCGCCCGGCTTGCCGGGTGCATTGTTGTTCGTACCTCACACCGTACTAATTCTCTGCGTCCCGCTTATCGTTACACCTCTCCGTTCCTGTCGGACCTCAGACTCTACCCCACGCCGTACTACCCCTCACGCCCCATCGGTCGCCCACGTACGTCTCCAGCGCTCTCGTTCTCTTGTCGTCCCCTTGGCTTCCCCTCCGGTGCATTGTGCGTCTCGTGTCGGCAGCGGCCGTGTCTGTATCATTTTACCTATCGTGCACTCTTACTCCCCCGTTACCTCCTCACCTCGCCTCGTTCCTCGTTCCGCACCTCCCCCTTACCCAGGGCGGGCTCCCACTGTTACGCGTCTTCCGTTCAGTGTCTATCGCATCTCGTACATCGTACATACAAAGAAGAGGGGGATGGTAGTTCCAGTAGAAGAAGAATGTATATTTGAATCAGGACAGATATCTTTTTACCCATGCCGCGGTCCGCGCTGCGGGAGGTACTGCCAGTCGCATGGCATTTCCCTGTATTCATTCAGAGCCGTAGCCAACTCTCTACTCCTTCCCGTTCAGATCTGGCATAACGAAGGCGAGGATTAGTGCAAGCCGGACGCAAAGCGAGAGGCATATTTACTCTGATAGAGACCAGGCCGTCATGGGTCAGCAGGATGTGCTCTACATCCGGAGCAGCCGCAGCGAGGTGAATTGGAAGCATCCGCGTGGCCGTCTTGTAAGGGTAAACTGTGTGGATATCGCTCTTCCAAATCATACCCCCCTTAATGTAGTCATCTTCGGGATGCAGGGCCTCCTGTCCGAGCTCGACACCACCACCGTTCGCCTGCGCTACGGGTGACGAGGAAGCTGCGCCCGCCAGGGAATGTACTTGGTAGACGGTGACGGCGTACTGACGCTCCTGTGGGTGGTAGGTGGTGAGAGCAGCGTAGGCCCCGAGTACGGAAGGTGACGAGACCACGGTGCGATCGTGTTGCTTTTGTACAGACACCATACGTGTACCAGAAGGGCCCCAGCGGTCCCATGGCACGATTCGGTTTGGCTCGGATCCCGAGGTGTCGGCTGATGTGGGCAGAGGGGTAGTTGCAGACTCAGAGTAAGAATCGGTGGGGTGGTACTCTTTGAGGAGTGTATGGATCGGGATGAAGAGCAGGTACCGCTCCGTCTCCATAGGTGTGTCTCCCGGATCGCACCCAGGCACGTCCGAGTTGTATCCCATGTCTATACTGACCGTCACGAGCGAATGTGTAGGGTCGTGGTAGAAGTGGTGAGGGTTGCCATTAGGGTGTACAGGAGGAAGCCCAATATCGCCCCATACGGCCTTTCCCACCACTCTGTCGTGACAAGCGGGAAGACGGAGAGCGGCGAAGCTGTCCTTGAGGACGGATATCGCGCTGTCGGCTACAGCGCAAGGATTGAAAGTGCACAAATAAATCGACATGTTGTCACTACGCACGAGGCATAGCTGCGTCCGCGTCAGAAGCATAGGCGTGATCCTGTTGGGAAGATGCATGCGCTGAAGATAAGGCAGGAGACCGTGAGCGCGTCGCTTGGGTTGTTAAATTGCCACCTACAATAACTCACCGAGGCGATTACGCCAGTTTTCCAATTTATGACGAGCACATCCGTTTTCTGGTCACCTATATCGCCACCACGTATGCTCCAAGCAATGATGTCGCCGAGAACCTGGATGCTGAACATAGGGAACCACCCTATGAAACGGGAGGGTATAGTGGGGCGGGCGGTGTCTACGTGGGGACCGAAGCCATTGGCAATGGAACGGAAATGAAGCGTCGGATGAGGGTTATCAGAGTTACCGCCGTTGCACCAGACAAAGAGGTCCTGGACGAGATCGACATGGAAGCCTGTGATACTCTGGGGATCCACATATGTGTCCAGCCCATGGTATACGTAGTCCTTCGCGCGGAGTCCGCAGAACGTGCCTGGTGTCTTGTATATCTTCAGTGAGCCTTCTTGCTCGTCGATGTAAGCTATGTCCACTGCCATGCGCGGGGGAGAGTAATACCACATGAAAAAGTTACTCCGCTGTGAAACTACTAATGCAACTTCATGAACGGGATATTCTCCAGATACCCAGGCAGCTGTCCAAGAACGGAGCGCGTCAAGGCGTCTTTGAGGAGAGTTCTCATTGTCTGGTGGGGCATCGACCATACCCGCCAGTTCGAGCTCAAGCTGATATGAGATACGGATGTCGTCGTCAATGGCGGATGCCAATACACGACTAGCCTAAAAGCGACTGCCGTCAGCTCGTCTCTATCGTCAGATTGATGGCATATAACGGACCTGTCTGTAAGCTAGGATGCTTTGGGCGTCGAGTTGTTGGATTATAGATAGTTGGAGTTCATTAGGAAGTTGGAAGAATGGAAAAGAGCCGTGATGGTGGGTGCTGTTGTCGAACATGGTTTCGCTGCTGCTGGGATCCAGATCTACGCCGATTGACTGTGGGGCTCTAGGTCTGCTGCAGTCTGGTCATCGAAATGTCATGGTCTGAGTTCTGGTCAGAGTGCTGATACGAGGTGGCGGCTATGCATGAGCTGCGTGAGCACGCGCCGCCAAACGCCCTTTCCCGTGCATCTTGACGAGCCGGAAACTGGGGAATAACTGTTACTGAGACTCATGTCGTTCGTTGCTGCACTGGGAGGCATTTAAGTTGATCAGATGTAGCCACAGATACTACGTCGGTTCACTGCTTAGATTCAAATGAACCTAGCAAGGCGGGTTGGTAGTAGTACTATGAGTAAATTCGGGTTATAACACGCTGATATCGCAGGACTTCCCTCCCCGAGCGGCGGAATACGGGACAACCGTAGCTAGGCTCGTACCAAGACGGATGCACGTACATCGTCCACATGAAGAAAGGGTCCACATGAAGAAAGGGTCCACATGAAGAAAGGGATGATTGCTCAAGAACGCCCCCCCCCCCCCGAATCATAAGGGCTTTGATTGCCCCACGGATCGCAGAATAGAAGGAGCCGTCAGTCGCATGTCAATCCCTGCAGCGTTCATCGAGTACTACGAAAAGTTCTATCTATCATAATTCTGTGCAGATCAAACAGGACGGAGAATAGTTGGGGAGTAGCCAGAGTTAGCGGAAGCCCAAATGCAAGAGTCAAAAACGTACATGTTCTTACATGGACCAAGCCGTCGTGAGTTAGGAATGTCTTCCTATGATCCATAAACCGAGGCCTTCCATCAGTGTCGCAGTGCGGAAGCGTTCGTGTTGTCGTCCTGTAAGGAAATCTCGTGTAGATATCGTCCTTCCAAGTCTTGGTCCGTCTGATGCAGTCCCCTACAGGACACGGCCGATGGATGCCCTGTCCGGGCTCGATACTGGTACTACCCGCCTTGGCGATGGGTAGCGGTGCAGCTGCGTCTGCCAGGGGGTGGACTTCGTAGATGATAGTGACGTACTGATGTTCGGATGGGCAATACACAATGAGGGCGGCATATGCTCCGAGAACGGAGGGCGGCGCGACCACGTCGCTCTCGAGATTAGGCCTAGCGTTTTGCATGTGGACCATGCGTGTCCCAGAGGGGCCCCACTGCTCCCATGGTATGATCCGATGTGGCTCAGATTTCAAACGCTCGATGGAATTTGGCGGGAAGGCATCTGCATAGTGGACGTTGGGATCGGTGAAATGGTACACTCTCAGAAGTGTATCGACGGGGATGAACAGCAGGAAACTCTCCTTCACCAACCGTCGTTCATCGATATCGGACTCGATGTCGTCGTCCAGAGCGTATTCCAAGTTGATGGAGACTGCCAAGAGCGTATGTGTAGGGTCGTGGCGGAAGTGATATGGGGTACCATGAGGATACGCCGGAGGAAGCCCGATGTCACCGTAAATGGCCTTTCTCAGTACTCGATCATGGCAAGCGGGAAGACGGAGAACGGCGAAGCTATCTTGGAAGACGGACAACTTGCTGTCGGAACATGCGCAAGGGTCGAAAGTATACAAATATATTGACATGTTGTCGGGATGGAGGACGCATAGCTGCGTCTGCGAGATGAGCACCGCGCACACTGAAACGTTAGGAAAGTGCATGTGCTGGTAACGAAGTGGTTAGATGTTCACTTGCGACGTAGAGTTAAGAACCACTGACCCAGACGACCACCCCGGTCTTCCAATTGATGACGAGGAGGTCGGTTTCTTTGCTCCCTGTGTCCCCACCATACATGCTCCATGCGACGATGTCTCCGAGCACTCGAATCTTGACGAAGGGAAGCCGCTCGATATACGTCAGGAAACACGAGGAAATGGTAGGACGGGTGGCGTCACGGTGGGGACCGAAGCGGTTGGCGAGGGAGCAGAAATGAAGCGACGGGGAAGGGGTGCTAGTAATCCCATTGCACCAGATGAAGAGGTCTTGAGCGAGATCGACATGGAAGCCTGTGATATCTTGGCGATTGATACGGGCGGTCAAGCCTTCGTATATATACTCTTTCTCACTGATTCCGGAGAAAACGCCCGGGGGCCTGTAGATACGTAACGAACCGTCTTGCCGGTCGATGCATGGGACTTCCAATGCTAGACGTGGTGGAAAGTTATGCCACATAGAATAGCCGCTCTGCTGAAAACTTCCCAGCTTAACTTCATAGACGGGATGCTCTCCAGATGCCCAGGCGGTCATTAAAGCGCAGAGGGAGCCAAAACGTTCGTGCGCCAGCCTTTCCGAGTTCGAACTGTTGCCTCGCGGACCATCGACCATACCTGTCGATTCGAGCTGGAGCTGATACAAGGTCCTGATATTGTCGTCAATGATTGATGCCAACGCAGGACTAGCCTATGGATGTAGTCAGAATCCATAATGAGTACATCGTAACCACTACTTGACAGACCAGTTTGCATGCGAGAAGGCTCCGCAGATCGAGATGCTTGAGTACGGAAAGCTGTAGTTCATGCGGAAGCCTTAGGAGGGTGAAGGAGCTGGTGTGGTGGAAAATAGCTTTGCACATTGCGTTGGATGAATGCGGAGGTTCGCTGTAGGCCGTTTCTTGTATATATGGGACAATGGTATGACTCTGAGTCACGGTGCCTTTGGCAACTGATGTGCCGGCTCAAACCTCCCATTTCGTGCATGTCGGCGCCGCAGTGATTCGCCGTGACGTCGAAATCAAGAATGGGCTGCGGCGCTTGCGGAGGTTGAACCCGACTTACAATTTCATTCTCAGAAGGGAAGTCAACCCAACTCCGACAAACACCGAAACAGACGCTGAGCATCCGCCACCGTCGACAACGGCAATACTGACACTGACAGTAATACGGCCAAGTCCAAGAATACGCTCTAGCAACCCTGCGACATAGACCAGGTCTCCCCATGGATCGCCTCCTCTCTCCTGCTCCTCCGCAGCGCCCACATGCTCGTCCTACTGCTACGAACGCGCTATGGGGCCATATCCTCCGCAAGACGGGGTCATCTCAAGTGCCGCCTTCGACCGCAACAAGTACAAGCACCTTTGGCAAGCATTCATCCGCTATCGCGCCTATCGACAAGGCTGGGGCTTCTACTAGGATCCTGCTTCATGACACTCAAGCCCATCTCGAACGATTTGCCGACCGCGTTTCCGAACTCGTGACGGACTTGGATGGTGCCAAGCGCGAACTTCTTGGGGTACAGAAGCTCTATGTGGAGGATCACGAGCAGCTAGTGGATAAAATGATTGGTCTGGGTATGTCCTCCACTACTATCTCGCAAGAACCGCATGATCCTGATACATTCCTTACGGCGAAGCCAATCGGAGTCAGACAGAGCTACAGAAGAGCATAGGCAGTCCTGCGCAGAGCCCGCAAGTCAGAGACTTAGCGAAAGATATTTCCCATTTAGCCAGCAGGGTCGTCGCAATGGAAAGAACGATCGACAGCCTGCATGTGGTGCGTTCGTTCTATCGTCAGCCATGTGAGCATGCGCATATATGGCTACCTTCAGCTCAATCAGACGCAGCTACAAGCCTTACAGACGATACAGGACCAACAAGGCCAAATACTAACAACCATAGGCCCTCTTCTTTCCCTCATTCAAGCTATGCCTCTGCATGTTGAAAACGCTCGTAATCACGTCAGAGAGGCTGTTGCGGATCTGCGACAAGAGGTGCTCTCGAGCATGGCTACTACCAAATCTTCTGCTGCAGGCAGTGCAAACGATGCCCCTGTCGTCTCTGGGACCTCTCGCGCGAATTCCACTGCTCTGTCTCCATCTGATGACACCAGGGTTTCCCAACAGCGCAAGAAACGGCGTCTGGAGTCTTTGCTTGAGCGTCCGCTCTCTAGTACCACTGCGTGGAGGGAACAACCTCAAGTTACCCCTCTGGGGAAGCGGCCTTCTCATTCGCTCACTCGCACTGTACAGAGATCATTGGCCGCTGCACAGCTTCCACCGAAGACCCCTGGGGGCTCTTTTGTCCACTCTGCTGCGCTCCCTATACCTCAAATGGCTTCTCCTACTCCGGCTAGGCCTCTATTACCTCGTACGCTCATAAACGATCAAACTGGCCGTAACTGTACACCCTCTACGCTGCGCTCTGGCAATACGTTGTGGGGGCGTAGTACGCCATTGCCTTTGAACAGGCTAGCTTCCCCATCTCATACTATTGGTCCTCTATCCGACATACCTGATTCTCTGTCTGGGGATCTCGAACGATCTACGAGCTCTGTGAATGAGCCAAACTCCGCTTGTGCGGCGGACCACGAGCTCTCCGCTGTCGCGAGCGAGAATTTAGCATACAAGCTACGCACTCCTACAAATTCGTATAGGGCTTCAGCTGGATCTCCCGCCCTTTCTTGCGACGCGCCCCCTAGGACTCCCCGCGTGGGCATCACGTCAGACGGAGCTCACGCGTCGGTCATGCCGCCGCCTAGTGTAGGCAAGCCGATGAGTCTGAAGGATCGGCGAGCCATGCTCGCTGACGAATACAAGGTCTGTGCCCCTCGTTGCGTTGGATTGATAATCCGGACTGACGTGGCCCTTGTACAGAACACGGGGGGCAAGAGGTTCATCCCGCTTGATGATGACGAGGATGATGTGGAGGCGCTAGCCACGATGTAGAATCGGGCCGTTGGACGCAGTCTCAAATCCACGATCCGGGGTCTAGTGTAATTTGTGGGCATTCAGAGTCCCTGTTATATCGACTGAGAGAGTCAGAAAGGTTATGGATATCACGTTCGAACAGACGTATGCAGATCGGCAATCGTTCGAAGATATCAGCGGTACCGAACGAAGACTCCACAGGGTCGCAAGACATCAATTCCGTTACTTTAGTATGTATCGCTAGGAACGCATTTGGAGCCCCCTTCTAGTATGCCCCCAAGGTGTTAGTCAACTTCGGTCAGATCCTTCGACACTTCAAGGATTCCTCTACGATCGCACTTCGGCATCACCTCGCGGACAGCTCGCTCGCACTCGTCTATGGGTGCCTCCGGATGGTACCGCTGTCTTAGCGTGACCACGACCAGCTCCAACGACGGGAAACGTTCCTTCGAGAGCAGCGCCTCGTCGAGAGCCTCTAGCCCCATCTTCCTGTGCCTGATATGGGCGGGCGCAACTTGGTCGCGTATCGCGAGCGTGAAGGTGCGGAGGGTCGGTGATAGATGGGATAGGATTGCGATGCAGATCGTGCTAAGAGGCACGTCCTGGCGCAACGAGCTGCCGCGGGCGGTGGCCAACGTGCGTAGCATGGGAGGGTAGACGGATAGCGTGAACGACCGCAGATTATGGCACTCGTGCAGGTTGAGTTCGCGCCAATGTTCTAGGCGCAAATCAGCTCCTTTATCGTCCCAAGCAGTAGGCGCGTGTGACATACCTGGCTTGTCTTCTGAGGCTTTGACGAGGTGTCGCAGGGCGAATGGGAGTGCCAAGTGCTGTAGCTTCTCCGCGATAGTATGCACGAGCTCGCCGAACGCACGCATGGACCCCAGGCGATCAAGACTCACGGCCGTCAGTGAGCCTCTGGAGGTACAGTCCGATGTTTGCTTCAGCTTCAAGGTCCGAATGCAGCGAGCAATGTGCGGGTGTGTGTCGAGGAAGTCCCGCAAGTCTTCGAATGCAGTTCGTCGCCCGACTGACACGGAGGAAAAGAAGTGGGGAAGCGCAAGTTCTCGCCAGTCTCGCGAGACGAGCGTGCATGCAGATGCGGTCCCTACGTCTTCGAAAGCGTGCTGGAATATAAGGTCGATGAGTTCGACAGGCAAGGCACTAAAGCCTGTCGGGGTGTGGTCATTGCTCCTTTGTTCAATAGTTGTCATCTTCTGACCGAGTCTGTTGGCTCTTCACGGGTTTCGGAGTGGCAAGGACGTATGGGGTGCCTAGTCTCTCAGCACCGGGATCATGGTTCATGATACGGCGGCGATGCTGCGGTTGAGAGAACAGGAACGGGCTGCGCTCGAGCTCTGAGTATACCACGCGTCCGGACCCCGGCCCGTGCTCTCTAGTAGATCCTCTCTTTGTGGGTTAGGGTTACTCAAAAGGCAGATGTGGAAGACACTGGCTCCGAGTCGAGTCCTTCCTACACTCGACCGCCAAGTTATCGCTCAGGCTTGCATTGAATTGTGAGTCTAAGCTGCGCCATCCAGACTTTATGATAGGTGTTGATTGGCCCACAAAGAAATGTGTATGTCGGTGGCTTGCTGTGCCCACAGACGAGTGTGATCCACTCATCCTGAGCCCTACAATCTGGTGTGTAGTCCAGGATGTCTACTGCCATCACGCTGTCCGCTCTGCCTACCGAACTTCTGTGTATCATCGCCCAGACCAGCACAACAGCCGACTTCCTGTCATTGCTCCTCGCCAACAAGGAGATCAATGGCGCACTCACCCCCCTACTCTATGCATCCATAACCCTCAAGATCTATGCGGTCGCTCAGAAATGCACCGACACTCTCGCCAACGATCCGACCACCAACTACGATGGGCGTGACCTCGCGGCGTGCGTGCGATCTTTTACCGTCGACTTTCAGCACTACGGCATGTTCGGGGAGTGGAGAGTCCGCTTTAGGAGCTCCCTTGAGACCGCCCTTGGCCGTATGTCGGGGCTGCAACACTTCACCTTTTACTCAGCATATTTTGGCACTCCGAGGACTTTCATGACCGCCATGCGCGCTGCGGCTAGTACCCTGCGCACGCTGGGCTTCAGGCCGGATGAGAATGTGTGGTGGGAGGACGAGACTGACGCGCACGTCTTCGACGACTTCCGCCCGGAGTTCCCGGAATTGACTTCCATCGCGCTCACGCTGTTCGATGATCTCGCGCAACCGTGGTACACGTTTTTCGAGTATCTGCTCGCCTCGCGCTCCCCGTACTTGCGCACGCTCTCGATCAGCGACTACTGGCAACAACTCACCCTGGGACCCTTGCTTCGGACTACCGCCGCGTGGCCAGCGCTGGAGGAGCTCACGCTCGTCATACTAAACTCAAATTTCTCGATTGCTGACCTCCCGCCCGCACCAAATGTTCGAAGACTGACCATCGACACCCTGTTCAAGGCGCCGGGGAAAGCTCGAGTGAGGGTTCCCATACCGGACAGCATTCCCGCACATCTTTTCCCAAATCTCGAGCACCTCACGTGCCCATACCAGCTCCTCCCTGCGTTTCTCCCACAAGACGCAGAGATGCAGCGGCCGATCAGGACAGTCCGCCTTGACCCACCGTATTATGATCCGAACAGGAGGGCGAAGTGGGCATCTTCGCGGTTTACGGACTGGCCGCTCCCACAGTGGGCGGACGTCCGGAACGGGTTGAGTTCTCTTCCGCGCTCGACGGGCCCGGTCGTGGATCTCAGCTTCTGCGTCGACGGACTTGACGCGAAGACGTTTGGAAGCGAGCTCAATCGGACGGTCCGGACACTGGAGCGGCTGTTCATCGCCCTGCATCGAGACCCGGACAATGTGAGCATCATCGTCATTTAAGAATTATTTCAATGGGCGGGAGGTTTTCATCGTCTTTGCGTATACAGGTCGATCACCTGGGTCACCTTGGGGAGACACTATTTGCGCAGACTCCGAAGTTATCCTCTTTCGTTCTCTCTGACGTGCCCAAGGAAGCCTTGTTCGAATGGACCTTCGTGTTCGCATCCGATCGCAATCAGCAAAAGAATTGGATAGAAGAATGGGAAAGGAGCACAGGGCCAGGGGCACTAAGAGAGGTGGCGTTCACGGCGGAGTGCAGGTGGCGAAAGACAGAGCACGGCTGGATTGTTCATGATTACAAGGAGGGGGAATAAATACAGTGATTAGAGCGAGAGCCTCAGGCCTATGTGAAAAGAGCATTCATAGTACAATGTACACTACGGGAAGCACGGAGAGATTGTGGCGAAGCAACGCGCTGAGGAGACAGCGCGCTGCCGACGGTGATAGAGCTGACTGAGCGGTAGAGCCGGAATGGATTCGTAGGAGCTAGGCATGTGGGAGCGTTGCGTCCTCGAGTAAGATACCGGCCGCTCGTCTGTCGTTGTATGCGAAGATTTCGAGGATACCTCGTTGCCTACACTTTGGCATAACCTCGAGGATGGCGGTAGAGTATTCTTCCAGCAGTGAGCTGTCACAAACGACGACTTGAAATTTCGTCAACCCCGGGAGGTGCTCCGATAGCGCGCTGTCCAGTCTCTCGAGATCCATCTTTTTTCTACTCCTGAGATCTGACCGAGGAGGATGAGATTCAAGCAACACAAGCGTGTATTTGCGCAGGGAAGACGATAAATGAGGGATAAAGGCGCACAAGACGCTGCTCAGTGGTAGCAATTGCCGGATAGGCTGGTCAGGACGGCGACGGGCGATAGCGAGGCTTCGTAGCGGGGGGACATGGAGGCGAATCGTGATGGATTCCAGATTGCAGCACGTGTGTAGCTGAAGCGCACGCCAATGATCTGTCGTACGCGCAAGTCAGTCCCTCTTGACGGCACCTCAGAGTCCCAACGATGCTCACCAGGTTTGTCTTCCAGGGCGACAACAATCGGTCCGATTGTGATGGGGAATTCTAGATGACGAAGTTGCGCCCCTCCGACCTCACGCAGGAACTCGCCAAGGCTGCGGAGGGAGTCTAAGTTTCCTCCGTCTGCGTCTATCCACCGCGCCCGGAACGTGCGTAAACGCTGTGGGACGAAAATATGGCGGAGGACATCGAAAAGCGGCGGAATTGTGGCGCTGACGTGGTGCAGTGAGAGAGCGGCGACACGCACCCGTGTTCCCTGGATCGCCGTGCCAAAGGTTGAATCACTGGGGGCTAGAGATTGCTGGTCTTCGTCGGCAGTAGTCAGGTGAGACAGAGACAGCGTGTCGGCAGGAAACGTTTGGAGGATATTATAGAGTGTCCACGAGGATAATAGACCGCCAATGCCACTGGAGCAGTCGTCCACTACTAGTTCCTTCAGCTTTCGATGTAACACAATTGAATATGTACTATTAGGGGAAAGAGGGTGGAATGTTGGTCCCAATAGCCACAGTCTTCGAAGGCGCAGCAGTTGGAGGCCGGGGAGCTTCGCGCATAGCGCGGCGAGAACGCTACACGCTACGGCTGCATGAGGAGATTCAAGCTGTCTGAGCTCTAGTTCCCGGACGTAGCTGGCGACATGCTCTTTCGCGTCGAGGAAGCGCTCGAAGCTAGCCAAATCCGGTTGCCGCACTATCGTTAGAGAGGAGAAGAGATGGGGGATGCACAGCGACCGCCAGCTCCGTGACACGAGCGCACACGCTGATATTGTGGCTTTGTCGTACGACGTGTACGCGAAGATGAAGTCGACGAGTTCTGGAGGCAAGACATCAAGGCCGTGGCACTGTTGGGCTGGGCCCGAAGTGATGCTACTAGACCGTCCACGAGAGCTTGAATCCGAGCCGACTTTGCAAGACTCCTCCATCTTTTCTCCTGTATGTATGCGTTAGCGGTCGCCGCCGCACGAAAATTCAGGATCTGCCTCACCTGAGATAACTTAAGGGAGCAGAGATGGGGAGGGTCATCAAGATATGGCTGACTTATATGCCTGCGCTATCCAGAAATGACTCACCAACTCCGCCGCAGCCTGAGCGAAGCCTAGTCGGTCGTGGTCATTCGCCACGTGGAAGGAACCGTACAGTCATACGAAGTTTATTGAACATCATGATCCAGTGTAGCCGACCCCCAGCACTCAAACACCGGACACTTGCTCTTCGCTGCACACCACGATGTCGAGGATACCTCGTTGTCTGCACATAGGCATCACCTGGAGAATTGCTTGGAAGTATTCTGCGAGCCAGTCGCTATCACGAAGGATGATTCGGACCTTCGCCAACATAGGAAATCGTGCCACAAGCGCGTCATCCAGTCTCTCGAGGTGCAGTATCGTCTTGCTCTGCACATGGTCCAGTGAGTAAGCGTCAAGCGATGTGAGCGTGTACACACGCAGCGAAGATGGGAGGTGGGGGAGAAAGGCGACCAACAGGGCACTGATCGGCACGCCGTGCCGGGACGTTACGGTACGAGGAGTGCGAGTAAACGATCGTCGCAGGGGGACGTGGAGGTGAAATGTGACGGATTCTAGCTCGCTGCAGGTTTGTAGCTGGAGAATGCGCCAGTGATCTACGATAAGTGCCAGTCAGCAAAATGCGAGAAGATTGATGATTCTAGTAGGCTGCGTACCTGGATCGTCTTCTTCGGGAGCAAATACTGACCCTACAACAAAGGGGAGCTCGAGATGCCGTAGCTGATCCCCTCCGACGTGGATCAAGAACTCGCTTAACACACGGAGAAAATCGGGGTCACGATTGAATGCGTTCTCCATGCGAGCCTGCAGTGATCGCAAACAATGAGGGACGAGGATTTGGCGGAAATATTGGAACAGTGGAGTTGGGGCATGGATGTGGTAAAGTGTAAGATTTTCAATGTGTAGTTGACTCCCTCGGCATCCAGCGCTGAGGTCTGACGCATCCACGATGGTGAGCCAATACAAGGAGACGGACTCGGAGGGGAACGACGCCAGGACGGCATGGAGTGTTCGTAGGGACATTAGGGAGTTGCTGTCATTGGAACAATCGTGGAGCGTCAGTGCTTTCAATCTCGAACGCGACGCGACGGGGTTTGTGGGAGTAGACAGGCCGTGCAAGGGTTCCGTGATCCACATTCTGTGAAGGCGCAGAACTCGTAAAGCGGGAAGGTTGGCGGACAACGCTGCGAGAGCGGTTGGTGTCACGGCCGCATGAGGGGACCCGATGTCGAGGCCGTTCGGCACTTGCGTGAGCTCTAGTTCCCGGATACAACTCGCGATGTCCGGGCGCGTGACAAGGAAATCATGGAAGTCGTCGAAACTTGTTTCTCTCATGACTGTAAGAGAGGAGAAGAGAAAAGGGGCGGACACTGCTCGCCAGCTCCGCGATACGAGCGTGCATGCTCGTATAGAATCTTTGTCGTATAGTGTGTGCTCGAAGACCAAGTCGACAAGTTCAGGAGGCAATGCACTGAGGCCGCATAGTTTGTCAAGTCCCGGAGTGACCTCGTGGACGTCCGTATCCGCTTTGAGCGGGTTCATGCTGTCTCCGCCGGCTTCCTCCGTGCTCTACTCTAGGCAAGCATGTCAGAGGAATGATCGATAGGAGGACATCGCACGTACAGAGTGGTATGTTGTTCAAGAGAATGCGTGGTTTCTTGCGCTGTCGAATTGAAGGGAATCCAGAGAGTGTTGAGGCCAGCCGAAAGAGCACTGCCTGTATGAGTCACCGGTTCCGGTGCGCGCAGTTTGAGCGACAAGGGCTGCGAGGTGGATATTGGGAATATGCCAAGCCCTCGAACACGTGGTGCTGGCGTGATACGAAACTCAAGCCGCGTGTCTCGGATACTGAGAGTAGTAGTAACACGAAGACTAAGCCATATCATAAGCACTGATACGTGGTCTTGGCAGAGGGCGGAAGTGGCAGGAGGAGCTCGCGGCAACAAGGGAGGCACTACCGATGGACCAAATGGCTGAGAGCGAAGAGAATGTCGCCCTGAGCGGCATATTAGAAGTGAAGACATGCCATGCGAGTTCGCTCTGTGCCTTCGCATTGCTACGGTATTACAGGTCGGCTGGTTCTAGTTCGACGATGAGCATACCTCGCTGTTCGCATCTGGGCATCTCTTCACGAACAGCCTGCGAGACTTCATCCAAGCCGACCGTTGGTTCCTGGTCGTCCTCCGGGGCTCCAACCATAACGTGGACTTTCTTAAGCGACGGAAAGCGGCTCTGACAGTACGCCGTCGACTGCCCAAGACCGAGTTTCCTGCTCTTGATGTGCGCCGGCTCGACTTCATCGCATAGTGCGAACGTCAAGGTATAGAGAGTCGATTGCAGGTGGTCTAGAACTGCGATGATCACCGCGCTTAGGGGTATGTGTTGGCGGTTCGGAGTGCCCCGGGTGGTGGAGAACGAACGTAGAAGAGGAGGCTCGATCCACAGCGTAACAGAACGCAATTTCTGGCGTTCGTGCTAACGCAGTATACGCCAGTATTCTATCCAGACATCAGCACCATATATGCAAACCTCCCGAGAGATTTGTGGTGCATACCAGGGTTATCTTGCGAGGACCAGACAGCGTGTCGTAGAGAAAATGGGAGACCCAAGTGTCGTAATGTCCTTGCGGCAGAAGTATGAGCTTGCCGAACGAACGCATCGATTCAAGGTATGGATCAGTGTCCCTCTCCGCGCGCGTTCGCAGCGACCGTAGGGACCCTGGATCCACGACACGACGGAGGGCATCGTAAACATGGGACATTCCACCGAAATCTGGCTGGGTCATGCAGCCGAGGGTGATTTCGCGGGCATATAGGCGTTCAGTAAGATTCGAGATCCTAGCAATTCGAGGGTCGGAGGAGGGTACATCCGCGACCATCAGAGAGTGCAATGAGATAGAATCGGCCGAGAAAGCCTGCAGCATCCCGATCAATGCTGGGAGGCTTACAGCTAGCTCTGGCTTCGTTTCGTCGAAGCAAGCGAGGACGACAAGTTGATCCAAACGCCTGGCCAATGCTGCTGCGCTCGTCCTTGTGGCAGATGCTGATGTGTCGACGAAAAAGAGCTTGTGGAGGCATAGCTTCTGTATTAGTAGGCCAGGAAGCTTCGCTATCAAAGCCGTGAGGCCCTTGAGGCTCACAGCAGCAGCCAACCGACATATGGTGCAGTCCAAGTTCGTTCGAGCTACTAGTCCGGTGATAGACCGCTCATGATAGGTTTGGGCAGCCTAGACCGCGTCCGTACGCGAGGTGTACGCTTGCCAATCGTCGTGCCAGCAAGTACCAATTGTCGTCGAAGGTGAAGGACTGAAAGTTGTGTGGTGGCAAGTGTGTGGTGGCAAGGGAGTGGCAAGAACGGACAAGCGGCGAAGATGTCGAGAGTTTCACGAGGAACGTTCAGTGTATATTGTCCAATTCTCCGTGAACCCTCAAGTCTCTGTTAGTATATCGGTTAGTACACGCGCCTGTCATGTTCCAATGGCCGCGCGAAAGCGGGGTTCGACTCCCCGACAGAGAGAATTGCTTTTTGCTGGCACCACGAGACCCGGGGTTAGCTAGGGATATACTGGTGCATGTCTTTCAGCACAAATCGGCGTATCGTAACCTAGGGGTATCTATACAACATACAATATACAAATATCATACGCTGCAAAAGCCGCGTCTCATGCTTTACTACCTGATGATTCCGCGGTTTGCAAAGTCCATGATTGCATATCGTCTAGAGGCAGCTGGTCCCACTTCGCGAATGCCTGGAGAGAATCAATCGCTGAAGGATTGGGGGAACTTGTACATATGAACACTCACGCGATCTAAGATATCGAGAAGCCGTGCAGCGTCGGCGTCGGCGTCCTCTTTCGCTTGCACGTTGTGTTGCATCTGAGATTGCAAATCTAAGTTCTCCTCGGTGAGCTAGGCGTGAGGTGATCAGCGAACACATGTTCTTGTTATAGAATAGACGTGGCTACCTGAGACAGTTCAGCTCGGAGACGATCGCGCTCCTTTTCCAATAGAGGGATTGTTCTGGCCCTGACTGCAGCCCGAGGCTGCAGGTCTTCCTTCCAAGCGTCCTTGCCATCATAGCCTGCCTGCTTCCTTGCGCGTGCAGCGGTCACCACTGCATGGAGGTTGTCCAGATTTTCCTTGACGTTATACTTCTTGAACAGCTCCTCGCAATTCTCCTAGCCACGCATCGAGTAAGTCTTCTGAGCCAGGCTGGTATCTTGTTGACTTGCCGTGATCGAGGATTCTAGTCTACCAGAGACGAGGTTGAATATTGTGGCCGCGTTCTCTGGTTGTTCGTCACACCAAAGTGAGAAACACTCGGCAAAGTCCTCATACCTGGTTTGAGACAGACACCCGTAAGTCGCGTTTTGACGCGCCCACAAATCAGTAATTACTCACGTCCATTTGTGTGCCGACCGCTGTATGGCCAGCTGAAGCGCAGAATGAAAGTACGTCCATCTCTTGCTGCCTGCCTGTGTCGACGCGCTGGACGCCATGTTCAACGCGAGTTGCGGAGTTTCAAATGCGTGAACGCACGATGGGCGTTGTGGCACGGGCGTCTGTGGTTTCAGCTCTTGCCCTTAGCCGCCCACGCCACATAGGGTGGCTGGCTGCCGTGATTCTGAGGTTTGTCGACGCACACTCGCCGCCCTCGTCCTCGGGCTCCGCTCACACCACCGCACTGTGCAACAGTGACAAGACATCTTTCTATCACCGTACTGCGACCGGCGCCTTTCTTGCTTGGGGTACACTCTATAACTCCCACAGCGGCATAGTGTGGACGTTGGTGGGTCCAGCAGTCGCTATGTAGAGGGCAGCTACCTCTCTCTGAATAATACCTTATACAATGCGCTTAGGAGCCCCATATTGGAAATACGTTGGCAAAAACAACGAAAACTAAGCGCACCCGGGTTTCATGGGCCCGCCCTCACAATGGTACGAATTGCAGATGACTCGTTCTTGGATATATCCGCGCCGCATTGCCATGGTAATCGGACTAAAACCATCCAATGTATTCAGATGCAGTGCCATATAGTATGATTCCGCCAAATGGCGCGAACGCCACACTTGTAATAGTAGTGTACCTTGACGCCTCGTGCTCGCTCACAATGGCAGTGGCACTCACAAGCCTGCATGTTCACCACAGCGGCCGAGACCGTTTAGGCATGTAACAGCCAATGCTTGGGATTTGTTCTCCCTTCCCAGGCTCAGGCCGCTGCCCCTAGGTACGTCGTCATCAGTACTCGCACCGTCTATGCCACCTATTGATCATACCTGATTATCGTGCAACCAGATGCATGGGCGATACTCGACCTTACAGGATTAGACGGTGCTGGTGTGTCTGGCGCGGCTCCTGAAGACTATGTATCGCCATATAACCTCGTAATCTGTTTGGAACAGGCAGACACGCTGCTGCTGCACAGGCCTGGTTGCGTTGCCTCGCCTTTTCCTGCTATCCCTGTCAACCTCTGCGCTACAGGCACCCGCGTACGTCTCAAACGTGGCGTCGCGCTATCAACTATGTAACTTGGGTCCTGGTATAAATCTCCCCTGCGCGGCCGTCAGATTTGTCACTCGCGCTTCAATTCCCCATCCTCCCACATCGCTCTGCCATTGTGCTCCTCACCTCTCAACGCCTTCCGGATCCGCCCCAGCCTTCTCACCCTTCGCCATTCCCAAAGTGTCCAAGTCATGTCTTTTGCAGCTCTCGAAAGGCATGGCAGCGGCGTGGCAATCGCGAAGTGGGCCCACTCTAGCCACTCTAGCCACTCTAGCCACTCTAGCCCTCTCACCGCCGAAACAGCAGGTGCCACCGAAATACCTGATGGAGTCCCGGCTCCTAAGCATAGTTCTCCCTCTCGTCTCGGACACCACATCTTGCCGGAGCGTTCAGAGGAAGAGGACCATCCTGATGGTAGCACGGTATTCGGTGACGACGACGTTTTTCACCACTCCGAGGCGGCACAACTCCCTCATAAACTACCTCGGAACACTGTGCGACTTGTGGCGACGTCCGATTGTGCCTCAACCTCCCCTTTGCGCATGGAATGTATAATCCATAGTCCTGGTGCGTTTCATTTGTTCAGTCCCGAGGGCCGGGCAGGTGGTATCGGCGGAGTTCAAGCCATTCCGGTAACCATGGAGGAGATCCTCCGCTCCTATGCATGCCGGATCAATTCCATCCTCCTTGACGTCTCGTCATTCCCCAACCCTGACTCTGAGCACACTCTTGCACTGCCCATTTTCCTACCGTTCTCTTCCATCACTGCGTCGCCTGACTCCGACCATTACAGCGGTGACGCTGGTCCATTTCCTCTTCTGTCGGAGCTCACGGATCTACATATCATAACCCCTCGCGCGCTGTCTTGCGACTCACTGCTACAGCTGCTGCGTTCTGCACCGATGCTCCGCATGCTGCGCATCGAGAACAGCAGTCGTCATCTCGCGGTGTACCCCGAGGACTGTAACGCTCTACCCACGGTGGACCTTCCATATCTACAGAGCATCTCACTCAGGGGGATCTCTGCTTCTTCGGTCGACAATATCTTGTCCCACCTCATACTTCATAAAGCACGAGTGGAGGTCCACCTCCAGCCCGCCTGCCCCTCAGACAACCTCCTCTCGCTGAGGACCCTATTGTCGGGCGTGCACCACGTTTGCCTTTCCTACTCTGCCTTAGGACATGGCGGAAGGGATGGGTGGGATCGTTACCTGTTCACCCTTTCCGACGCCGACAACCGTGTGCAGCTCCACTGGGACTGGTCCGTGCCGCACGGCGACCTCCCTAACCTCTTCCACATCACTCTCGACGTCGTCGCGCTCAGCAATGTGCGCCGGCTAACCGTGTCGCAGCGGAATGTGGGACTGAGCCTTTCGGACTGGGTCGTCATCCTCAAGCCGTTCGCGTCCCTACGGCAGGTGGACCTACATGTCACGCAGACCGAGGGCAGCCAAGCTGTGGGTCCAAGTCCGCCTGGGTTCGCCTACCGAACAGCCACGTTCCAGATCAGGGCCGCACCGCTGCTGAAGAAGGTCACGGACCTCCCACTTCTGCTCGCCCTCGGGTTCACCCACGACTTTGACTCTCGCCGGAAGGTCGCTGCCGGAGATTCGCCATCGACTTTCGGATCTTCGTTCGGTAACAAGCTCTATCATTGCACATGGAAGCACATGGTCCGTAAGTCGTATTAGCCAGCGCAGGACGTGTGTGAAGATAGATGTCGGCGGTTATTCTTTGTCATTTATGCGCTTAGTCCTCTTACGCCCATGCACCGGGCATTTCGTGCCCCCCCTCCTCCTCCTCCTCCCCTCATCACATGTTCGCCTTCATGCTTACGTCCGATATTATGATCGCATGATACCGCTCTCATATAATGCTTGACTCAATATGCTACACCGTAACTACCTGCATTGTCAGCAACGACGCCCGTATGCACCTATTATGTACCATCTTCCTTCCTTAGTCTTTCGTCCAGCTGACTATTCCGCAAGAGGGGTATACTATTAGTATGGACACAATGACAAAAGATATACAGCGCGACGAGAACAGCACACTAGACAATACACGTATTAAGTACACCTGAGCACGCCGCGTCCTGCAGCGGTATATACACAGCTATCCTGACAATCAGACCATTCACATATTCTCGTCTTCGTTCTCGGACTCGGACTCCCCTTCTGCCGTCCACATCTCGGAGTCGGTATTGTCATACTCATCCTCCACCTCGTACTGCGGCACCAACTTATGCGCGGTCCATGTCCCGGCCAGTCGGTGCGGGTCGTGGATCATGCGCCACCTCTCCGGCCGCTCGAACATATCGGCCAAGATCCAGTCGATGTACTCCTCGCCCGTCTCATCGTCGGGGTGCAGCTCAATGTTCCACCCGAGGAAGACGACGTTCCCGTCCTCGACGATTGCAGAGAGGCCGTGGTAGTGGGAGTAGCTCATCTGGAAGAGCTCGATCATTTGCAGCGTGGCCCCGCGTCGGAGCATCTTGAAGTCTTCCGAGTCTGGATCTAAGTACGGGTACTCCTCCGGAGAGACGTGGACAGACGGCGGGGCCCAGCGGGGAGAGACGTATGGCCCATCATATCGCTCTTCATCTTCGCCCGTCCCGTAGCCATCGAACGACCAATAGTCATCTTCGTCCTCGTCGTAGCCATCGTCGTCATCCGCGTCTTCATCTTCGTCCTCCTCATCGTCGTCCTCATCAGTGCTCCAGTAGTCCTCGTAATCCGTAGGATCACGGAAGATACCAGCCCAAGGATCCCCGTCGTCAGGGGGAGGAGACGGCCTGACGGAGCCGCTAGGCGCTTTCGCCTTGTCAAGCACAGATGCGAGAGACTTGACCAGATACAGAGGTATTGGACGACTGCGAACGATGGTACGACAGCAAGGACATGTCTTCTTCCGGTAAAGGAGTGCATCTGAATACTCGTCATCGAGCATTTCGTCCTCCCCAGGAGGCGCCGATTTGAACCATTCTAGGAGGCACGTCACACAGAGGACATGTCCGCAAGGGGAAAGCCTGGTATTGAGGTTACTTGTTGTCTCCCGCCATGCAACACGAACTCGATAGCTTACCCGTATGGCTTGAGTAAGAGTTCCATACAGATTTGGCAAGTAAGGCCACTTTCGACAGAGGCGACAAGCTTTGCGTACGTGAGGATGGCTATCATCACCGGGAACGAAGGGACTTACATCTTCCGACTTCTTTGACTGCACTTTGAGCTTTTCCAGTTCGGTGCATTGTGCACGATGGGACTAGATGAACATGAACACAATGGCGTCAATGTCCGTATTCAGGATACATACCTCTGTCGTTGTCGTCAGTTCCGTTCTCAACTCGTCGATGACCTGCGGATGTGTCAAGTTGCCGTCGTGCAATAGCGACGAAATCCCCTTACCTTGCTTTGCTTGTGTATGGTCTTCTTGGACATAGCTACTTGCTGCGGAAAAGTTCAGCGGGGGGTTCCCGTACGGCGTAGACAATCGCCCTTACTTTGCGCAGGTTCTCCACTTCTTGCTTCATTCTATGGTAGTCAGCTTGGGCTAGCGGCCCAGTGTACATAGGCTCTTCGAGCTCCTCGACAGGCTCCGGGGTCGTCGCCTTGCGAGAGTGGCGCAATGCAGCATCCAACGACCGTGAACGATCCTTGCGTTTGGCACGTAGAATATTGGCATTGGGAACGCGTTGAACATCTTGTGCGATATTTGTAACGATGGACGAGTCGTCGTCATCGATGTACACTGTCTGCGACCGAGGTTTGGGCTTTGACTTGGCGCGTCCACGGTCTCCGGAATCTTCTTGTACAGATGAGCGCACCACCACGATGTTGTTCGTGGGCGGGATTGGTTGACCGGGGTGTCCAGACGCTATAGGTCGTCTCTTTCTGCGCGAAGAGTCGCCCCTGGCAATGATATCTTCACCCACGCGTGCCTCTGGAGAACGAGACTTGTGACGACGGCTGTGTCCAGCAGATCCCTGTGTCTGATTGGTGTTGACACGATTCTCTCGTTGGCGAGCAGTGCCGGTAGGACGGCGGTTGGCAGGAGTGCTCAGGGAGATAGAAGGTGGCATGCTGATATTGTCGTCGGGAATGGTGACTTTCCTTTATACAGACTGTTGATGAACTTGGAGTCGTGACCCACTCGAGAGGGAACTCACAAGTAACGATTACGATGCCCCGTGCGACCTCTCAACAGTCGTATAGCGTCTAGCGAGTAGTTAATAACGAGGGCCGGAGGGAGTGGGTGAAGGAATAGCTGCAGTCTTGCTTGGAGTCACACGCTTGCAACCGTTGCTGATGTAACGTAACATTGTAAGCGCCTAATAGTTGTAATGCGCCTGTACTTACTACTTAGTGCGATCTGAGCTCCAGCGCTAACAGGGGTCGCGGCACTAAGATGGGTACTGCTTGTACCACGCTTGTTGACGTGCATCATTGCTGAGCTCAGGAATGACACCATGTGTAGGTCGTGCGACCATTCGCCTGCAGGGACTACCTCCTGTCTGGAGCTCATCTTGTATGGACAACCGTCATCATATAGGCCGCACGCAGCAGCGCGCAAAAACCCGCAATAGCACAATCTCAGGAAATGATCATCGAGAGGTACGTTCGGGCCAATCGTATATTCACCAGCGCTTCAGTGAATTGCCGCGCACCGTTGCTTATTGTCTGAGGCTGAAAGACTGCTTGATGGGTTTGACCGTTTGCCAGACAGGTGGATTGGCGACTTCGTGCCCGTTTGTGGATAGCTGCCCTTGACTTGCAAGCACAAGTCTGTGTCCAGACGGGCGGAACGGTTCAAGCGGGCATCTAGGGCAACGAGGCTAGTCGCACCGGTCGCCAGACGGTAGTTGAAGCCGTAAAGAGATTAATTCACATATCCCAATCTCCTTCCTTTCGCGCCTAGTCCAAGAAGCTCAGAAGAGGTTGCCATCTAGGCCAAAGCTCTCGTTCATATTCTCCCATTTGGTCTTCCCCAGAGAGCGCTGATCAAACGTGTCACGTATGCATATATCCGGGTGGACTCTCCGCAAAGTTCAAATCCTGTAAACTTTGCGCCCATGGGAGAAGTGATGGAAGGATGGTGTCGCTGTAACTCTACGCAAAAGGTATAAGTAGGCCATCCATGACCGATGATTCAGTGCGCACCTTGCTCCACTTACATACTTTGTCCAAAGTTCTCAAGTACTCTCAATGTGTTTCACCATCGTCACATACACGGATTGGTGGTGCGGATACCGTCAGCGCACCGGAAGACATCGGGTACGTTCCTTACTAATTACGCAGCAGTCATCGTGGGTACGACGTTACCACAGGTCGACTGCAACCGGCGGAGCTGCCGGTTGAGCGACGTGCACGGAGACAGGGAGGACGTGCACAATTGTCGGGTTGAATGCACAGGCAGGTGAGGATGAGAGTACTAGGGGCTGCATCCGATGTGCTGAAGAGTCACTGTAGAACGGCAGAAGATCAGCACCTCATCATGGAGCGTCGCCGCATAGTCTGCGGGGATTGTCGAATGGCAGGACGTGGACGGCGTGAGCATCCTGGCGCCGCCACACTCACCACCAATGGGGCCCAGAACGGGGCGAACGGGCAGATCAACTATCAGCACCTCGTGGCGCCTGGGGAAAGGCTTGACGACCTGGATCTTTGAATCCGCACAAGAAGTAGGGAGCAGTTGACGGAGGTTGGGACCAGATACGGCGTCTATGCGATAGGGGTTGTACGATATTGGTCGACATCGTAGGCCTGCACTCGGGGCCTTTCTCTGCGAAGTATCAATCAGTGGGAATAGTATCCTGGAATGTAGCGGACGCGGAACGTTATTGCTACATCGATGCAAGTCAACGATGCGGGATGCATTGGCTTCCTCTTCGAAGTCATTGTCCAATGTAAGGCAAGAAGGGTACAAAGGTGCATAAGCCAGCCCCAGGCACCAGAACGCGGCTCGGGATTAAATTCATAGTATGTGGCGTTCGTGGGAGGCGCTACAGTGTATCGTCGTGCCATTCGGGGAATGCGTGGTGCATAGTCGAGATTCCTGATAACGTCTGTGGGAGGACACACATCAGTATACATCGTTTGTCAACAAGGCGTCCAGGACCTGTGGACTGCTGCGTTGCATTTCTTGGTATAATACTATAAATCGCAGTATAAGCGACGTGACTACGAAGGTACTTAATGAGTACAACTAATTGCTTACATAGGCGCCTGTGGTCACATGTGAGAAACGCGGCGCGCGGCGCGAAGGGCGTCACAGTTCTCTGCCTCTGACCACTTCTGGGACTTGCCGCCACCCGACCTCTTCATCGGACTCCGCTCTGTCTACTACAAGAACCACGTTCCAATCATTTCGCGGATGTTCAGCTCAAAGCACGCAGCCCACCTTGTTCCACCGTTATTTGAACAGGACGCGGCAGACGACTTTCACCGTTCTGGGAGAACCATTTCGCTTGCAGTGTCCCCAAGAGGCGATGGCGTCGCAATATACGCATCCCCCAACGTATGTGCACCGTACACAATCCTTTATAGTGCTTTCACTACGTCTGTCTACAGACACTACAGCTACAAAACGTGTCCTATCCAAAGGCGCAGACGATATATCTCGCCAACAGATTGCGAGCACCACTGTCCGAACGGAGAGTAGTACGTGAAGAGTCGCACAATACGTGTGGGTGCATCATGTTGACGCGATTCAGTTCATCACCGACACCTCCGTGATCTTTGCGGCGGTGCAAAACCTCACCAAGGTCTCACGCGCCAAGGATGTCGAAATGTGAGCGCCAACATCGGTTCCATACTGACGCAACTCATTGATTAGCCTTGTAAAGCGTTCAGAATGACGAGGCCAGGAGGGCCATATGCAAACTGACGAATGACTACGTTAATTTCTGCAAGGAATGCTGTCTGTATGCGTCCGTACGTCATGTGTCTTCCCAAGCAATCGCCCGTTCATCATCTCCGCTCGCTCTCAGCAAAATATATCTCGGCCGGAACCACTGCAATTCGACCCCGACCATTATCGCTGTCTGTGGACATCGTTCTCCCTTTTTGCGGTGCTATACACTCCGGAACCCGGCTTCGACGATGCGCCTGTTGGCGATGATCTTATGGAATGGCTCAACACGCATTACGTACAGCCCTCCACCCAGGAGGGTGACGGACTTAGTAGTCAAGAGCGGCCATGGGAGGATCCCGCGTTTTGGTCTTATTTGACTAGGTTTGGGGGGTTAACGTCCTTTGGCCATGCACCATGCTGAGCGCGATGTTTAGGACGTCACTGCGGGGGCTGACGAAGGCTTCTGTATTTTTCCTCAATGTGCTCTCCAAGCACCCTTCAACATATCTTCAGAGTTTGGCGCAACAGCTCTCACCTCTTCTAACCAATCACCCACGCCTGTCTCAATTCTCGGCCGAAAAGGACTTCGCAGTAGCTTCACGCCGATGGAAGGATAAGGTGAAAACGCTTCGACTCGAGCTTGACCGTGTACCAGAGAGCGAACGGGACGACGGCTTTGAGAATTGGTGGGACAGGTTCAGCGATATCGTCGGTGTTCTGGAAGGCCAGGAAGATGTCATCAAAAGGGTATGCACGGAACTGGGTGCAGACTGGAAAGAAGTTTGCTGCGTCTGGGGCATCTTCGTCGACACGAGGTTGAGGCGGCACGATTTGCCGTAAGTTCTGCATGCTTTCTCGTGCCTTTGGCCGCCGTCTGACGTGCAAACAGCGACATCGTCGCCCAAGTGCTGGACGAGATGCCCCTGGATCCTACGGACCGAGAGGATATGGTTCATTCCGCGCTCTTCCTCGGAAGACCGACGCAAGCACTCGCGGAAGCTGCTCAGCTTGACATCTGGCTAGCGGCGCACCTCGCGGACCTCATGGAGCCTATAGAGCTTATCGATTCGGAACCTGATGAGTACGACCACGCCGTCACTATGCGCCTTGAAAATTGCTGACCTCTGATGGAAAGCTCCGACTTGTCATCACGCCAGCATTACATTTTAGCCTATGCGGAATACTTGCGGACTGACCCCGCTCTATGGAGAATAACCGTCGACTACATGTATTCCTGCGGGCCAGTCGGGCGGGGTATGGCAGACCAGGTCTTGATGCGCGTACCCCTACGTTTGGAAGCACCCAAAGACGCAGATGCAGCTGGGGAGGAAGCTGCACGCATCCGAGCTGGACACCTTGCTGGTGTCCTGAAGGACGTAAACGAAACCTGTTTCGAACACCAGCGGGAGGAAATCCGCCGGATGGTGTGCAGGGTAGGCGCTCTACTTGCCGCGCAGCACTCACCTCGCTGATTACAGCACAGATAGCTGCGCAGTCGTTCATTAGAGAGAAGGCATATGGACTGGCTATCTCGTATTGCACATCGGCAGAGGACTGGGCCGGCCTAGGAAGGGTGGTCGATCTCGTTTTGGAAGAGTACATCGCACAAGGCAAGCCTACGCCCGCTCGCGCAACGGCGCACAGAACCGGTGCTGATCGCGTGATTGTCCACTCTCCCAGGACCCGAACAATTTGCTCGCTTGGTGGCGAATATCGCTCCTTCGCTCCATAGCTTGCGCACAGAGGCCGGGACGAAGATACCCGCACCGGGCGTATTCTTGCACCGACTGATGTTCGCAGTGCGTTTCGCCGAGTTTCACCAACGCCGCGCTAGCGGCGACGGCCAGGGTGCAGCCTTCGACGTGGTCGCGATGTTTCGGGAGGATATCACGCCGAAGTCCTGGTGGGCGGTGCTCCTCTGCGACTCGCTAGAACTCCTGCAGAATGGTGCGTGCTATCGGCCATGCACTGCGTACAGGATGGCAGCTGATGAACCCTGATGCTTCCTCCCCAACGAGGATAGGCGGCTCAACGTTCTTCACATCAACCGATGCTTGTCTTCTGATCCAGAAACTGGAAGAAATTCAGATAGCGGTGGTACAAGGGGCCGCTGAAGACTACCTTCCAATTCTCTGCCGCGTGACAAAGCGTGGCGAGAAACATGCACTGCAACGACTCGAAGTCGTCAGGTTGTCGTTAGCACGGTATTATGCTCGCTGCGGGGCCATAGGTGTAGGAGGCAGACCGAGCGGGTGGAACTACTGATTTACCCTGGATGTCTAAATACCTTGCAGACATTCCGAACATTTGGCCATGTATGATGTCATAATGAGAGCGTGGATACTCAGTACTTTTCTTGCGCCAACACATGTGCCTAGTTGTCGGCTCGAACGAGTTGTGGAAGAGCAGATGGCTGAGTGGTTGAACAAGCTTGTCGCCGAGCACTATTCATGCACAGTCATGAGGCGGCGACGGTGACTCGGATCTGTCGGGCGAGAACCGCATAGGAATGAATCTTCATTGCTCGGCAGCCAAAGGTGTAAGATTCGAATGCAGTTACAGGCAGGAACAGTGGGGGTAATAGGGCGGAACTTTGTGTGCCTGAATGAAGTTCTTGCTGGCAGGGATGCGCGGCCCCCAGCGGTAGTTGCCAGTGGAAGAGGATGCGCGCAGGGGCGACAGGCCGCGTAAGGACGAATGAGGCACAAACATGTCGACCCGTGTAGCGGTAGGATAGAGAAAGAAGGATACGGGTGTTCTGTCGGTATGGGCCGCGGCGGCATAGCTGTGGTACGGTGATGGTGGGTGGGTATGGGCGAAGCTGGGTTAAGTGGCTGCGCGTGTAGCCACGAAATGTCGGGTATTGTTGGTCCGATTAGGCTTATACGAGTGTATTAATGGTAGATAGTTGCTCACCAGGTTGTCCGAGCGCTGAATATAGTTCCACCAATATCCGGCCGCGTGCCCTTGGGTATACGGGATATTCTCGCCGTTGGGATGTTACCGGACCATCTGGGATGACACTTGGTAGCGAGGATGCGATAGGGGTTGAATAACTCTGAAAGGTATCGATAAAGCCTGGGTAAGAGGTACCAAGGAGGTGAAGCAGGATATACGCGATGGTGGTAAATGACCAAGGTGGCTGAGCATTGGCGCATCCAAACTCAGCGGATCGGCGGCGCGTTTGAGTTGACCAGCTATCCCGCCCACAGCGCCCTCCGCCAACGGCTCATTCTCCCGCCGCTTCAGTGTGAAATCGGCCCATTGGCGTCGCCCTCAACGATCTATTGGCTTGTTACCTCGTCCATCTTTTCCTACCGATGTCCCACTACACTTTGCTCGACAGGACCTGCGCGGTACACTTCTAACCCCCTTCCCCCACTGACAACGTTGTTCACATCGATATCATCTAGTTCAAACGCATCGGAGACGCAAATAAACTCTGGCATGCAACACATACGCTGACCACATAGTTTGCTCGATGTTGCACACGTTCTCAAAATCGCACTCGGGCGGCTACCAGAGAACTCGCGACATCGATGGTCTGCAGGGCGATCTGTCCTTTTATGCCGCGGAACAGCACCGCACTCTAACCAGGTGCGTCACACGGCGGGCATTGGCGCACATGTTCCGACACCAAGGTAGAGGCAGACGCAGGTGGTGGTGACTACCGCATCAAACGTGGATTCCTTTTCGGTCCAGGTTGAATGCGGTAGCTTCCCTCTCAATGACCAAACGTCTAGTGTTGGAAAGCATGGATCGATTATGACCAAAGATTTCCAACGCAAACCGGCAGGTGAGGTGTCTCCGAGTCTCAGATGGGCGCTAATGGGCATCGGGCTACACAACACGCCTGACAATGGAGACCATACGTGTCGGCATGTGTCGGCAGTGTCATATAAAGTAGCTGCCCAACCTCTGCTGGCGGCCAGAATTTGAACACAATGCGCCCCTTCTTGGATGACTTGTCATATACGCCTTGAAGACTCGCCCCGAAGTGAGTTCGGTAGTATCTACAGGACTGGAGGTGCTCACCTGCCGTGCTTGAGAGGTACCCATGGACCTGTAGTGTGCAGACGTGAAGGCGATGTGGCTGGTCACATATAAGCTACGCGGGACATTGAGCGATCTTTGGAAGATCGCGAGTTGTGGACGGTTGTGTGCATAGGTTCTCGGAAGCCAGATCCATCTACGAACTACCGTGGGCTACGCTCTGAGGGCTTTGAACTCACTTCTTTCTCACTTCTTCCAACAATACCCGTGGCGCTCTCCCGAGACCGAACAGCGGGCGCGCCAATCGCGTACGTCACTCAGGATACCTCCTTCTCCGCCCGATGGCAGAGGACGCCGAGCTCGAAGGCTAAGCTGCGAACCTGGCAGGGATCCGGAGCCTAGAGCTAGGGAGATGGGCTCGCATCTGGCGCCTGTTGCTGCTCTTCCTCACCAGTGACGCCACGCATCTCCAGCCGATCAGCCACTCTTGCTGACATCCCCCGTCTACCAGGCGACTGACTTGCAGTCGCTTCGTCCGTGCAGGGGCCCGTATCGCTCCCTGCTCCCGTCGCTCGGTCAACTCCATAACGTTGGTCGACCTATTCCACGTCGGCCCACCTTGTCTCGAGCCCCTGGTCATGTACCGCCAACTCGCGGCGGTTCTGCTTCCTCATACCCATCTCTTCTCGATCTACGACTACGTTCCTCTCTCAGCAGCCTCTCGGCTACCTGTAAATGCCCCTCCTTCCCCCCGCCGACTACACAAAAGCAACGGAACCAGGGTGGATGTTGACGTCTTCGATTGGCGTTCAAAATGGTACGTTGCTTACACACAGCTTCACCGACCGTTGCGATCATGCGCAACGATGGGGACGTTCTTCCGGTCAAGTATACGGCACACTATCTGTCCGTATTCCTCACACGAAACACTCAGTTTACCGATTCGTCCACCCTGGGCCGTGCACTGCACGACGTATAGTCGAGGCACGCCTTCAGCTTGGCCGGACAATCCCGCCACAGCTCGACTTGTTATTTGCCCACCTCTGATCGTACACCCCCATTGCCTTCTTCGCCTCTTTCTAGAAGCCAGTCAGTTCCGTCGCAGGATAGCAGGCCTCCCATGGTATGCACTCTACGGTTAGCTCGTAAAGCGAATGCGTCATACATAAAAGCTGCTGTTAGTCGGACTAGGAAAGCAATCACCACCTGTTGAAGATGGTTAGTACGACTGAGGCGGAGTCGCGAGCTCTCTGACATCAACATTTTCATGGCCTACCCTTATGCGGCCCGCTGTTTCTTCGCCGCGTCGGTCCCTTTCCTTGTGCACTCAAGCACTCTGGGAGCGCCGCGATCGCCCGGCTGTGAGAAGATATCACAAGAATATCTGCTAGTGGCGACACAGAGTTGTCGCAACATACCATGTAGCATTTGTTGGTGAGTAGCCTGTCAATCCAAAAATTCTACGGCTTGTCGTTTATTAGAAGACTCCTCTTTTGCGTTAGATGAGAGTGAACCAGAATTCGTAGCGGAGTATACAAAATCGAAGCATTTTGATTGACAAGTTTTCCAGGGACCGTGCGAAGAACTCATTGATCGTTTTTGTCGGGTTACAAAAAACTGGTAGATTAGACTTCAAGCTAGCACCACGGGCATATAGCGGCAAGGTTCAGACATCTGCCCAGAAATAATTCATTTCGTCCGCCGAGTGTGTGCGGGGGCGGATCAGAACGCGGCCGGTAGTCTGTTCGCGTGTGCTTCACACTGGTACCAGGCGCCATTAATGCCCATGGGCTTCCGGTCAGCCGTAAGTGGTGTTGCATACTAGGCTACCGTACTGCTCGGCCGGACCACCATTCGAGTACTATACCGTAGACTACAAGTTACCGTCATGTCTACTGTACCAATGGGGCCTACTTGTTGCGTCCTCAAGGGTGCTCGGTGAGGAATGAGGAATTGCGCTATACTCGCGGTAGCGATGACACACGGCGGTTAGAATCGGCGGGGGTTTACTTGCCTAGAGACTATTATTCGCTTACTCGCCTTTTCACTCCGCCCGTCATGCTGGCCCTCATCTGGGCCGCGACTATCCCACTATCTCTTCTATACCTAGGCTGGAGCTCGGTAACATCCGCCCTAGCAGATCCCCCGGAAGGTTCCTGCTCAAGCAACAAAGTTTTCCAACCATCTGCAGTATATCTACAATTTCCCCCTTGAGTCCAACATTCCAGCGCTGTTACTCCCAGTCCTCGCCAACCTCGGTGCCAGTAGGCTATCCTAATACCTCAGGATCGTCCGCGCCGAAGTCCTAGGCAGACGTGGAAGGTTTGGAACAGCCTCGAGCAGCATGGGCTCACCCTAGATCTCCCGGCAATCTGAACTCTCCAGCTGGAGCAAGTGACCAGCTTTTGAACCTTGGTCCCTTAACCAGGCTCGCCGCCGCTCGGGCAGCACCTCCGGAGAGCGAAGTTCATGGATATTGTGCGCCAGAGGTGCGCCGCTTCCTTCCGTGCCTCGTGTACTATTTACTCACCTTCTGCCACCCACAGTGGAGGTTCGTCTTCCCATAGGCTCGGGCTAATGGGCTCTTCGCCACCCCATCCAGAATTATTGATCGTCTCACCAGGCACAGCATACGAGGGGTCGGGTGACGAACACAGTCATGGGCCAAATCGGCTTTGTCCACAGCAACGAGAATGGCGCACCGTCAGATCATTGTAGGTCAGTGAGTACTCTCCGCAAACTTTCCTCGCTCACCCATCCCCCTCCTTCCCTCTCTGGCTCGCGCTGACGGTTGCCCCGCTGTCCATTCCTTATTCTTGCGCACACCCTGCTCGCGTCCTCTCGGGATCGTAGCGTCTCTGCTTTCATCCTGCCAGATGTTTTTAGTATGCCTTTGCTGCTCAAACGTTTGCTGGAGGCGTCTTTACCCGTTATGGTATCGGTGTTGAACCGTTTCAGACACACGCTATCCGCAACTTCACCCCCAGATTCATGTAGAGCTACGCTGTGCCGCCACCTCCCCGCTGCACCATCGACAATTACTCTCTTCACAGATCCACGCTTCCTAGCGGCCTCCACGCAGAGAAAAGTTGCCATGGGACATACGATGAGTACATTAGAACTCGCTGCTGGGGCGGATCGTAGGTGCGTCTGACCTTCACCTTTTACCCGCCTTACAAGCACTAACGCGGCCCTCACTCCCTCGAAATGCCAGACTGAAGAGCTTATCTATGCAACCGAACTATCCACCTGCCTCTCGCCGTCGGATGCCCACGGCGGGCAAACGTCGTAGTCCGCCATTCAACTGCGTGTTCGATATGGGTCCATGTAGGTCCGTCCATACCCAAGCAACACAATCAAGACCGCCATCACCCCACGCCGTCGACCAAAAAGCGGTCAGCACCGACAGGTTGGCCCAGACGCTCGGCACGTTCGATCACGCAGTACTGACCACTACTATCGCTCCCGACATTGCACGACCCGATAGATTACATTATACTAATACAACAGTACACCCAATACATATAGCAAAGAATAGTCTATGCACCGAAGCCATAGAGCGTGCGCCCTGACCGCTTGAGCGCGTATACGACGTCTAGTGCGGTGACGGTCTTCCGTTTTGCGTGCTCAGTGTACGTTACTGAATCACGGATTACCTGAGGCCACATGATTAGATCAATCTGCAACAGATAAACTCGGCCGATACTCACATTCTCAAGGAAGATTTTGAGGACACCACGAGTCTCCTCGTAGATGAGACCGGAAATACGCTTGACACCTCCTCGGCGAGCAAGACGACGAATAGCGGGCTTTGTGATACCTGCGGAAAGTTGAGCAATTCATCGCAGAGTGCTTGAACAACCGTTGACGTACCCTGGATGTTGTCGCGAAGAATCTTACGGTGGCGCTTGGCACCGCCCTTACCGAGACCCTACGATGGGTTGGTGATGAGCCAAAAACCCGGAAGTAGGCGAAGCAGCGCAGCGTACTTTGCCACCTTTACCACGGCCGGACATATTCGAAGTTGTGTATAGAGAAGTAGTTGCTAAGTGGCTTAAGAGACGTTTGTAGAAATGAGGAGGCGGATGGCGGATGAGTGAAGGAACCGAGGCGCAGGCTCCTGATACTTAATCTGTATGACGCGGGCCATCACGTGCATGAACCTTATTTTGTTGAACGCTCACAACGCGTTATCCACGTGACTGAGATACGCGAACGCGACGCCACCATAAGCGCCCATGTATAAGTACTCCCTACGATCGCTGTACTGGGCCCCCATTCCCCGCTTTACTTCTCATCGTCTGAAGTCGCCCTTTCCTCTACGACACATCCAAATTATCAATTATTCTATATAATGGCACGTACCAAGCAAACAGCTCGCAAGTCCACCGGTGGTTAGTACCTCCCTTAAGTTCGCTGGAGTCTATGCCTGACTGCCTTTCACCTTCGCTAGGTAAGGCACCTCGTAAGCAACTTGCTGCCAAGTCTGCAGCACGCAAGACCGCTGCGGTACGCAGAGCTGAACTTTATGTACACTATTTGTCTAATTGTAGTGCAGGCGGCCACTGGTGGTGTTAAGAAGCCTCACCGCTTCCGGCCTGGTACGGTTGCGCTCCGCGAAATTCGTCGGTATCAGAAATCTACGGAGCTCCTCATTCGCAAGCTTCCATTCCAACGCCTTGTCCGCGAAATTGCGCAGGACTTTAAGGTATGTATTCATCTGCTTCTAGCTGTGCAGTTTATCAATTCCGCCTGTCCAGACGGATCTCCGCTTCCAGTCGTCGGCTGTAATGGCCCTTCAGGAAGCCTCAGAAGCATACCTTGTATCGCTCTTCGAGGACACCAACTTGGCTGCGATCCACGCGAAGCGTGTGACCATCCAGCCAAAAGACCTCGCATTGGCGCGTCGCTTGCGGGGCGAGAGGACGTAATTCATTATATCTACTAGACCGGGTTGTGGCTACTGTATGTTTAGTGTACTATAATTCATCTTTCTTGAGTCTGGCGCGATCGTTCAGCCAACTGCAGGGCGTGGTTATTCTTTGTACTCCTCTGCGTTGGCGTTCGTGATGTGTGTTCTCATTCCGCCGGTGTTTGTTTGTTGGGTTGTTTGCGCGAAGCTACTTGTGTATGGCAACAAAGCACCGAAACGGCATTGCATATCTCAGTGCCTGCGAGCGTGTGATATAATTGTCGGATTCTGTTGTGAACGTTCCCGGCAAGCCTCCCCTTACGCACGAAACGCGTCATCATGCACGGCACGTACGCTGGTCCCACCAAGTAGCGCGCGTCCAATTCTTCTCCGGCAACCAGTGGACGTCCGGGGCGATCCCGCGATTTTTCCAGCGTTCGTACTGATTCACGCATAACGTAAGCTAAGCGGTAGTATCATATATCCCGTGTGGTAATCGACGCCTACGTTGTAAGTAATGCAGAATCCGACATGAGGGAAATCGGATCGACGGCGCTATGAAATCTACAGGTGTTGTTGTCGTGCCTCACGTCGATGTCCAATACCATGCGCTGAGCCATAATGCATGCTGTCGCGTTCTGCTTGCCCCAGTCAGAAGGCGGCAGCGCATGCATCGAGCTGATCCCCGGGCTTGCCAGAGGGTGCTATGATCGATAGCCTAGGATTGTACCCGCTAACTCACATGCCGTCAAGCGCACGAAGACTGTACCCAAATCTAAGTTGACTGGGTTGGAATCGGTAACCATAAACAACTCACTAGCCGAGGGACGTGTCCTGCCGCTAGGAGTGCGGCAGCGCCGGAGGCATGTCCGTCACAGAGACCTCTGAGGATTGCGATTGAGTTATTTGCCAGCACATCGCGTCTATATTGGCCAGTTCGTGAGGTACTCCATAATATGGCTCCTGGGTCCTGGTGCAAGTGAGCAAATAGTTACAATGAGCGGGCGCAAGGTCGTCGCATGGAACCAAACGTTGTAGACGTCTCGAGGAACCATATTGAACCGAGTTTAGTCCTATCCACAGTAATAAACAAACATCTAGGCTTCACTATACGTTACGCAGACTGGTCACTTCAATCAATAGTGGCGGAGTCTCGGACAGCAAAAGGGACGTCTCAACTACACTGACTCCCTGAGAGGATTATACCGTACTTACCTTTTTTGTCAGGATGCCGACCCGCGCCACCTAGTCATGTCGGAAATTTCTCACGGATCTCCCGAGGCCTCGGGAGGCGTTCTGAGGGCCTGAGGGCAAGATCTGATCGAGAGGGCAACCCAATTCTTCGGGAGGCCCTCGGGAGGCCCTCCCGAGCACCTGAGATCAACGCCTGACGTCCTCCGGAGGGCCTGAGATCAACGAGAGACTGATCCCTTCTCAGCAGGTCACTGATCCCTCCGGATGCCGCTTGCGGCTCTTGAGTGCTTACGAGTCTCGCCAGTCGGCTCGCGAGGTAGGCGGACCCTCGCGAGCCCAGATTGATCATCGAGATGGTGCTACAGTGATCTGCAGAAAAAGGCGAGGCCGAGCAGGTCTCGGCACCCGGCACAGTCAAGCGTCTGCTGATTTATCCTGCTCATCTTTGTTAGTCACCTTACTTACTGAGAAGCCCGGTCTGTTTATCTTACTTACTGGTCTCTACTTACGTGTCTGTTATACATTACTTATTATCAGCTAGTCGTTCTTAGAGGTCATTCAGTACTTACTGTGGCTCCGGCGTCAATTATAATTGTGCAAACCTTTGGATTCGAACCCCGGACCTCGCGATGGCGCTTAGAGACTCCCCGGGGGGTAAAACCACTACACCACTGTTGCTTTGTATTCATGTTATGTCCATAGAATATATCACTTCTTCAAACGCAAACATACATGGCTGAGATACTACCGTACCACACTTGTCAAGGAGAAACCATACAGAACATGAGATTCGTATGATTTGGGGCAGTCGTGTGAGAAGGAAACGTCCATGTCAGTCATGGTAAGCAGGTACAAGAGGAACAGAGGAGCGAGGAGGGGGGGCATGGATACTAGTACAGACACAAGAACTGAATACATGAGAAAGAAACGCTCCTTTTGAGATATCGACATCGATGTCAAACGTCCGACAACCCGCATCTGTGATGTACAAAGTCAATAGAACATCGAGCGCATCAGAGTTGGCAACACACCTAGCAACGATTACTTCCCTACCGCCTTCTTCGTGCGTGTGCTCGCACGACGAGGGGCTTGGGGGTTTTGCTCAACACTCACCACTGGGCTCGAAGCACCAGCCTCTACCGCGG
Source organism: Cubamyces lactineus (assembly GCA_022376465.1). Classification (NCBI taxonomy): domain Eukaryota; kingdom Fungi; phylum Basidiomycota; class Agaricomycetes; order Polyporales; family Polyporaceae; genus Cubamyces; species Cubamyces lactineus. The sequence continues at coordinate 85,081 of JACDTU010000016.1, read as the reverse complement.
CGCCGCCAGTATCCTGAAGAGTCGTACCAGCCTTCGCCTTGCGTCCTCCCCGCACTTTCTTGGGGACGGCGAGAGGGGGAGGTGCCGGTTGTGCTGCCTCCTCGACGGTCTGAGGCTGCACCTCCTCCGCCGGATCCGGGTCCACGACCCTACGCGGACGTGGTTGGACCTTCCGCACTCGAGCGGCCGGCTGCTGCGGGTCTTCGATCGTGATGCTGGCCAACGCGGGAGTGATGGGCAAGTTGACGTCAGACGTTGTTGCCAGTTCCTGAGGTACCAACGGGCCGTCCACGCTACGCGGTGGGTCAGATGCAATAGGCATCGGTCGCCTACTTGCAGCAGAGCTTGGAGGAGCAGAAGCAATCGGCGTGGGCCTTCTGCTCGTGGTGGGGTGAAGAGGAGCGGAGGCAGATGGTGTCGGGCGCCCACCAGGAACGGTGGTAGAGAGCGCAGGCGCCGCGGGCGTGGCACGGACTACGGAAATGCGCACGTTAGGAGGCGCGCCCGGTGCAGGCAGTACAGATGTCAGGGAAGCCGAGTGCGTGAGGTCGGTCGCCTCGCGGGTCAGTGCGGCGGTCGCGCCGGTGTCAGTGGTCGGGAGGCCGGCATCGGAATCGGAAGAGTTTGGATCTTCAAGCTCGAGTAGATCTTCGGCGGTGGGTTGAAGTGGGTACGAGGGCGGAGTGGTATCGCCAACTTTGTCAGATTTCTTCCAGACGTTCCGGAAAACTTCATCCTCGAGGTACTCCCGTATGGCCTTGACGCGAGGGGTATGCCAGGCGCGGATTAGATACTTCATGTGCTCTTCATAATGCTTCTGGTACGGATACCCAGAAGGCTCGCCAACGAGGTCCAACTCTCCGTCCCCGTTCAATAGGTGTACAACCTGTAGGGGAGGTCAACGTCGCTCTCGAACGTCAGGTGAGAATGCGTACTGACACACACTGCTGCGAATGCAATCATGTGGCAGCTGAGCGTCTTGACAGCGAGCGTCATGCCATAGGTCTTCTTATCCGGCACCTTTTCCCTGTCTCTCAGGGAGCCTTTGCCGAAAAGCATGAGTCGTATCATCTGTTGGCAGCGTAAACACCTCTAGGACAACATCAGCACGAGCGATATAACGTACGTTGAAGCGTCTAACCCACCCGTAAGGGAAGGATACTACTCAGGCCGAGAGCCTTTGTAGGTCGAGGCCTGCTGGCGGGGGAGAGGGGAAAGGACGCGAAGGAGAGGGGAGGTTGGAGTCGGGTGCCCTGTGACTGGCGCGAACCGTAGCAAAGCCTAGGACCAAAGGGAGTGGGTAGAGAGGGTTGGCTGGCCTTTGCGAAAGACGCGATGCTGGCGAGAGCGCAGGGAAAGGGTTCGCGGATACACTGGGAAGAAAAAAGGGGGAAGGGGCCAAGGGGAGAAGAGCGCGGGCTGTCGATTTCGCAAATGTCGCGGAGTTTCGCAGATTTTCGCAACACGCGGTTTCGCAAACTTTTCGCGGAGTCTGTTCTCGTGGCTTCGCGCCGTTTCGCAGCTAAGTGGTTTCGCAGATCTTCGCAGGGTCGTCGCAAGGGTTCGCAGTTCGCAGTTCGCAGTTTCGCAGTTCGCAGTTTCGCAGTTCGCAAGTTCGCAGATTTCGCAAGGTCGTAAATATCACCAGTGAGAGACCCTAAGGGTATGGGGGAAGGGAATCTGTGTTGTCTGGCCCTCCGGGGCGTGTACTTTACAGAAGGAATCCTGTGCTACAGTCCATCAGGTCTTGGCAAGACCGCGTGGCCTCGTCGCGAGGCCGGCTCGCCGCGCGGCCCCTCCGCGGCCTCCTATAGGCTCTGCTCTACCTCTCGCACCATATGGCACCATTCCGCGTCGTTTCCGTCGGCCGATACGGTCCGTAGCCGGGCGCAACACGGCCGCGAGGGCGAGGGGAGGGGAGGGGAGACCCACAGGAGTCCAAGCGTGCAGGTGCGAGTGCTCCAGGTATGCGCGAAGGGTCCTGCGGACGTGCGAAGCATCGCGCGAGGTCGCGACTGGCAAAGGAATAGATGGAACCGCTGCAGAAAAGAGAGGGGGCACCGCAGCGATAGCCCCTTGCTCTGGGTCTGGACCGGCACCATGCGCATCATCTCCCCCTCACTGAGATCTCGACTGTCCCCAGTCGGTGCGACTATGGGGATTGGATCTGTAGGGGTATATAGCCGGCCCCGTTCTCCATGAGCCCCTGGGCTGTGGCGCACTCGATGATGTCCTTGCGGGATCTGGAGGTGATCTGCGAAGAACTCCTGCGCACAGTGCGCGAACCAGCCCATACACAAGTCCACCGCTGCCTGGTTGCCCTAGAGGTGATGCGCGAAGACTTCCTCCGCAATAGCGATGACTGGCGAACCCGTAGGGAGGAGTGGCAGGCTACCCTTGAGTCGTTCCTTTCCGCCTTTGTATGCTGCCCGCAGCTTTCGCGTGTGTGCTAGACCTGCTCATACTCGCTTCGCAGGAGACGTTCGCCACCACTGCCGCGAGAAGCGAGGAACTACGACCTGTCCTCGACCGGTTAGGGCGGGCCCTCGCTGGGCCTGTCATCGAGCCTTCCTTTGCTCGTGCAGCGCGCCGGCACCTCTACCAGATTGCACGCGGGACTTGTGCAACCAGGACAAACCTGCTTCGCGCGCGGCTAGACTTGCTTTCGCAGCGGGCTGAAGCCATCCAGGATGTGATCCTCCGCCTCCGTCCTACACCCGCGGGAGACGTGTTACGGGTGCGCGAAGTATTGGAAGGCGTGTCGCGGCTAGAGCGGGAGTGGCTGGAAGAGTCCCTGCGAGGTCTAGACTCGATGCAGCGCGAGTAAAGGGGGAAAGGTGGTAGGGGACGAGAGGAGCGAACGTCCACGTGTAGGAGGAGCGTGGTGAGCCTCGCGGTAGTGTAGACCGGAGAACTGGGCCTGCGGCGAATACCAGACGAGTTCATCGATGAGATGCGAGTGATATCTGGTCGTATAAATGCGCGTCCCCAGCGCCCTGATCTCGCGAGCACTCTCGACATGAACACTCTCCCTGGAATCGCAGATGCGGTCGAAGGCCTCCGTCTGGAGACTGAGCAGCTCGCGCGCGATCAACTCGAGGCCCAAGTTGCCGAACTGGAGTTCATGCATGAGTCAGAAGGCCCCACGCTTGAAGACTGGGTCGCTGCGGTGGAGGAATGCGTCTTTCGCTTGGTATGACCCCCTGTGTATGTCGCAAACCGAGGCCACTAAAACATATCCTGTAGCGCGCCTTCTTGTCCATCTGCCACGGATCTGGGGGGGTAGAGCCTATATTGCGACGCATCGAAGCTGCCCTTCGCCACGAGAGCCTCGCGCCGGAGCTACTTGCCAAGTTCCGCGACGGCGCCTTCCTCGCGCAGCAAGATATCGCGCGGCTCCAGTACCGCAGCGCGAGGGCTCGCCTAGCCAAGTATCGCGACGAACTCCAGAGTATGAACCAGGTGCTCTACCGTGCTGGACCTGAACGGTTCATGTCCCTCGCGCGGGCCCAAGACATCATCGTCGCGACCCACCGTCTCTCGCGCGAAGTGGACTGCGAGCTCGCAGCCTGCGAATCGGACACTGGTGGCGAAGAGAGTACACGCGCACGCCAGAGGCTTCAGGGACGTCTTGCGGACAGGGGCAACACTGTGGAGTAGAGCGGCGGAATGGTAGGACTGCGGCCTGGCAGAATAGAGTTTGAGGATGTGAGCTTCTTCCAGTTCGCGCGAAAATCCCTGTTCTTCGCTCGCATGGCCCTCCTCGCGAAGGGACCTTGAATATGTCCCACTGCTAGAACTCCGCCACCATCGGCCAACCCTGCTCCCCAGTCTGCATTGTTCGCAACGCCAAGGGGGATCGCTCGCGGTACCCCTTTTGTGGGAGGCGCACCGCCACCAGAAGACAATAGAGTTTGCATGGGTAGCGCCCGTCGCTAGAAAGGTGTGTGTCAACGAGAAGCTCGCACAAAGCGCTCGCAGAGTTCGCCGGAGTTGGATTCAGGGTCGCCTAGGCGTGCGAAGGTGCCCGCGGGGAAGACATAAAGGTAGGAGGGGGCTGGCGAAGTCCCGCTGCGCTTCCCCCTTGTTCGCACTTTCTTGGGTACTCCCTTCTTGCTCGTCTTGTCCCTCGCCGCTATGTCCACTGCTCCCTTTCCTGATCGCGAGGCCATCCGTGCCGGCCGTCAAGCTTTCGACAAGCTCTGGAAGTGCTACCCAGAGGGTAGTGCTGAGGTAGAGGACTATGAGAGCGCGACCAGCCAGATCCTCACAGTTTTGGTAAGCCCTGCCTTTAGCGGTCTCCCCCTCCTTGCGCGATTGACCCTTAGGGATAGGAGGAGCTGCAGAGCGCTGGCGCGAGCCCAGATCTCTTAGAGGAACTAGTGGACCGCGTGGTGAAGGCATCCGCAGACGTCGCGGACTCAGAGGTGTGGAAGGGTACTAGCCGCGAACACGGCCCCTGGCGGCACCCATTGTACCGCGACGGCTTCTATCGGCTCGCGACGGACGGTACGGTTGTGACGCACGAGGTGCGGATCCGCGAGCAACAGGGTAAGGCGGAGAGCTCCGAGGTCGAAGAGGAGGAGCGCGACGAGTTGGAGGATGATGCCAGTGCTGTGGGCGGCCTGCTGGACACCCGGTACGTGCAAAAGGTCCCCACCCCTTCCTCAGCAGGTCGCGCGACCCGCAGCCAGAACAAGGGTAAGGGCAAGGAAAGCGTCAGTCAGGCCTCGCGCGCATCCGCAAAGCACGATCGCTCCTCTTCTGCTGAGGTGGAAGAAGTCGAGGAGGCCCCGAAGGCCAAAACTTCTTCTCGCGCCCCCAAGAAAGCCCGCCGCGAGCCTCCTGTTCAGCTCCCTGTGGCCTTCGCTCCAGGCGCGAAGCGCGCAAGTCGCGGGGTAAGTCCAAGGCGTCCTGTAGCTCCCGCAAAATCGCTGACTGCCCTGACTAGTGCCTCCGCTGCAAGAACAGGGAGTGCATCTTGCACGCGAACCTCCCGAAGTGCGACCACTGCTTCTTCGACCGCAGTGGCTGCTATATTGAGGGGAACCGGCTGTACGCGGAGTGGTATGACAGCGAGGGGTATGACCGCGGTGAGTGGCCTCGTCGCGAACTCGCGAACCTGACTAACAGTGTCCCTCGGTGTCTCGCAGCCATTCGCGTCGCCGCGGAGACTGCCTCTGAGATTATGGCGCAGCGCAACGTCCGGGAGAGCGACCTGCCCAAGTACGTCAAGGACTACCGCAAGGGAGACGTTGGCAGCAAGGAGCCTGAGGTGCGCCAGGCTGCGACACCTTCTCCCGCTACAGGGAGAGTCGCTTCTGGTTCTTCCGCGAAACCGCGCCCTCGCCCCGTAGGTAAGGCGGCCGAGGGTAAGGCCGTCGCAACTCCTCGGGTGATTACCCCAGTGGCCGGGTCCTCTTCGCGGCCCAACCGCGCCTTTGTCTTGGTAAGTTGCAAGTACTAGGTCTCGTCCGCGCGGTGCTAGGCTGATTCCTCCAGTCCCAGGTGACTCCCGCCACTCGTGTTGTGTCGCGCGGTCGCGACTCTGTGGAGACTCCGAGTAGGCCGTCCGCGAGTGCTGCGAGATCGTTGGTAGCTGATTCTCCGGTAGCAGGTGTGCCGGCAGTCAGCCCTTCGGTTCCTGAGGTCGCGGCTCCTCGCACGTTGCTCGCTGCGGCCTCCGCTGCTGGGACACTCCCTCGCAACCCCGCGACGCAGCTCTTCGCGCGGGTCCCTCCTGTCGCAAGCCCCGCCTCTGTCCCGCCACCTACTCTCGCGGCCGATCCTGCTCTGCCTCTTCTCCCTCCCCTGCCGCCTCAGCTGGTGCTGAACCCTGCTCCAGCTTACCTCACTTCGAGCCCGCCAGGTGTGCAGATGGTCGACGCGTTCTTGGAGGATGAGACCGCACGCTTCCGCCAACTCCTCGGCGGATACCTGCAGCAGGCTCTTCGCTGGCAGAGCGACCTCCGCGAGGCATACTCCGCTGCTCTGCCCAATGTCACAAACATCGGCGCGCTCCACCTCACTGCCCTCCGCCTCGAGCGCGACTTCGCGAGTGCGCGCTGCCAGGCGTACGGCGCTATCGCCTCCGACCAGCACCAGCGCATCCAGCAGCTGATTGCGGAGCTCGTTCGCCTCAACCCGGAGATGTACCCGAATGGCGCGCCGCACCCGGACGGTCCTGAGGGGGGTGCTGGCACTAGCGCAGGCGCCGCCGCGGGCTCCAGCTCGCAGAAGTAGTGGGTGCTCCATCTTCGCGTCGCGGACTTGTAGATATTGGTCGCGTACGCAGTTTCTTGGACTCTTGTGCAGCACCTGCGGCGCTTGGCGCATGGAGAGGTATGTCGCGAGTACGGTAGTCATCGCCGCGGGTCTCGGTACGATATGCAAGTGGCCCAGTTGATCGTCGCGGGCTTGTACACCTGGTTCTTGGGCTCGCCCTCCTCCTCTTCTGTTTCGCGTTTGGACCTGTTGATAGTTAGTGCCTCTCGCCTGTAGGTATCGTCGCCGCTGTCCAAGGTATATAGAGAAAACTCAATAGAAGAAAATTGTACAGCTCGCGAGCTGGTGTGTGTTCAGTATGTGGGCTGCAAGAAGGGGAAGAGGGAGCGTGTGGTTGGTTTCGCGCGAAACTCGTAAGTTCTCAAAGGAATGACTGAAAACGTGCACAGATAAGGAGATTCGATGAAAAGGGATGGGATTTGAGATAGGGAACAGTATGTGTACATGTGCGAATATTGGTAGGAGGGTCGCTAGTCGTCTATAGAAACTTCGCTGACTTCTTCGTCGCTCGCCTGGACGTCATCTGGCTCGCGGGTCACCTCAGGTTCTGGGTCGTCTTCGCCATCGTCTTGCGAGCGGATGAGCTCGGAGAGACGCTTCTCGGAAATGTCGACGAAGTTTGGAGGGAGTGGGATAGCTTTTCGCGCGAGGTAGGGAATGAGTCGGAAGGCCGCAATGGCCCTGTGCAAGACAGATCCGTCCAACTCGCAGAGTACGTAGGCCCCTCCGCGGTTTCGCGACACCACAACTAGTGGTCCTGTGTAGCGAGGTCGCATCTTGCGGTTGAGGCTCTTCTCGATCTGAGTGTGTCGCATAAGAACCAGTGAGCCTGTGGCGAAGTCGTAGTCGCGGATGGTCGCCGCGTGCTTCTCCTCGAACTTCTTCGCTGCCGCGACCCTCGCCGAGTAGACGCGAGTATTGAGTTGCGCTAGCTGATCTTGTCGCTTTTGCAGTTCGAGAGCCCTTCGCGCGATGAGGTCTTCGGTCGCCATAATTCCCTCAGGCGGGGGAAGCAGGTATGTCGCCTCCGCGATGTCCATAGGCAGGACTGGGTGGCATCCTGTGACTGCGAAGTACGGCGAGCAACCCATACGCTTGCGAACTGTAACGCGCTCTGCCCAAAAGGCGTAGTGTGCAACTTGCGACCACTTCCGCTGATCGCCACCGCAAGCCTTGAACAGGATCTGGCGAGTGTCAAAGTGCGAGCGCTCCACAATGCCGTTCGCCTTCGAGTTGTAGGGGCTGATCTTGATGTGGTTCAGGTTGAACCGTCGCTCGAGTTCGCGCGCGGCGCTAACGAAGGCTGAGCCGTTGTCAGTGACTAGTTCGACTATCGCGCCCCAGCGACAGAGTAGGTCCTGGAACATGAAGTCGCCTAGAGCCTTCTCGTTCTCTGTGCGGAGCATTCGCCATTCGACCCAGGCGGAGACAGAGCATCGCGCGACCACAATCATAGTGTATCCACCCGAATTGGGCATCTTCATAGTGTCAATATGCCAGCGTGTACAGAGACCTCCAGGCTTCGCGACGGTTGGGGGAATGAGGACTTGGCGGTGCTGTCGCAGCTGACAGAGGTGACACGTCTTGACATACCAAGTTGCGTCTTCGCCAAGGTTGGGCCACCAGAATCGCTCCGCAATGAGCTGTAGTGTCGCATAACGTCCGCGGTGTCCGAGCTGGTCGTGTGCTTCGCGCAGGATGTCCAGTCTTCGCTCGCGCCAGACTACCACCTTGTGCCGACCCTGCGGGTCCTTCTTCCATAGCCTCCCTGCGTTGTCCATGAAGAAGCCTTGCGCGTACTTGATGAAGGACTGATACGCAGCGTCCGAGAGCGCTTGCGGCCTCTGAAGGTCCTGCAGCCATGTCGCGACCATGCGAAGTCTCTCCTCCGCACGCTGAGTTGCTTCAGAATAGGGTAGCTCCTCTGGTCCGTCCGGCTCCTCGATAGTCTGCGCTTCCTCCTCTGACGCGACTCGAATGGCGGCTCTTGTCGCTGCGCGGCTCGCGCGTGAGGTCTCCTGCGACTCTGGATCCTCGCCTGTCGCTAGGCTTGCCTCTCGACTCGCATCCTCCCCCTCACTGAAATCGCGACTGTCCTCAGTCGCCTCTGACAGCGCAAACAGGTGGATAGGGTCTGGGTGGGTATGCCTCGCTCTCGCGGGAAGGGGAAGGACTTGGTGGATGAAGCCGTGTACGCGGTCGATCCAGTCCTCGAAGTCATCCTGGCTCTCCGCGGGATCGTCTCCAGGCTGCGCAGGTCGTCGCGAGAGCCCATCTGGGCTGTGCGAAGTGCCGGGGACATGAACTAGGTGGAAGTGGAAGGTGAGGATGGCGACAATCCAGCGGTTCATGCTAGCGCTAGGGGCCAGGTCTGGGTTGTTGAGCATTCCGCGGATGTATCTTGCATCAACTTCGACGACTAGGTTGCGAACTCCGATGAGGTAGAGCTTCATTGCCTGCAGGGCGCGAAAGAGACCGTAGAGCTCGAGCTTTGGCTGCGAAAAACGCGACTCGCGATCATTAAGGGTAATGGATCCAAAGCGGCTATAGTAGCGCTTCTTTGGGTTCTCTTCGTCGCATTGGCACAGGTGGAAACCGACCGCGATGTAGGAGGTGTCGACGGCAAGGATGACTGGTGCGGGGGATTCGTAGTCGAGTGCTCGCAAGGCTTCAGAATCCAATAGAGCTCGCTTGAGATCATCCATCGCAGCGAGTTGCAAAGGCCCAAACTCAAAGGGAGCGTCCTTGCGGGTGAGCTTGACCAGGTGGTGTGCGCGTTTCGCGAAGTTGCGAATGAAGATTCGCGCGACGCCAACCGTGCCCAGGAACGCGCGGACCTCGGACAGATCCTTGCAGGGTCCCCAGTTCGTAATAGCCTTCACTCGCGACTCGTCTGGTAGCCTTCCTTCAGGCGTACAACGATGCCCAACGACCATGATTTCGCGCGCACAGAGTAGCGACTTGGTGCCAGAGAAAGTCCCACCAGCGTACTTCATTCGCTGAACTACGCGATTGATGTTCTGGAAATGCTCCCACACGAAGCGGCGAATGCCTGGGTTCGCAGGTATGGTCTCGTACGACCCTCCTTCGTCGCGGTAGTCAGACTCAGGCCCCTTGCAGGGTACATCGTCGATGTAGGGCACCGTGATGTCTGGGATCTCGGGTCGCAGGATGTAGGTGACGTCGTCATGGAAGATAGGGACAGAGTTAGACCAGCCCATGGGCAGAGTACAGTGTCGCAAGGCTCCGAAGGGCGTCTGGAAGGTGGTGAGGTCGCGCGAAGCCTCTGAGATCAGGCGCTCGTCATAGCCAACATAGAGGTCAAAGATAGCGCTGCAAGGACGTCCCGCGAACTGCTCCGCGAGGTAGTCTGGAGTGGGAGGGACTCCGGAGTGCTGAATGGTAACCTTGTTGAGCGGCTCAAGACTGTGGACGATTCGCAGCGACTTCCCGTCTTTCTTCAGGACGCAAAACCAACGCGAACGGTAGGAGGAGTTGGAGGGCTCGTATACGCCAGCCGCGATCTTCTTTTTGAGAATTTCGCAGACCTCCTTATAGAGCCCGGGAGGGATAGGGATGTTCTTCTCGACCCAAGGAGTATGCTGGACCACAGGGAACTCGACAGGAGGGAAGAACTCAGGCTTGAAGCACCCTCGCTCTGCATCGCTCCACGCAAAGGCGTCGTTGTGCTGGCACATGAAGTGATGAAGGAGCTTTCGCTCCTCCTGCCAGAGGAAGTCTCCACTATGTGCGTGATCCATCGCCTCCTTGCGCTCCGCGGTGTAGCGGCCAGTAGGGGTAAAGCCAGGTGGGCGTGGGTTCAGCTGGGGCATGTTCGCGAGGGGGTCGCCGGTGATGTTTCGCTCGATGCGAAACTGCTCGGGACAAGGTCCTTTCGAGGCGCGGACCTTCTTCGCAACTGGCTTATACTTCTTCTTGGTCTGGAGGAATGTCGCGGTGAGCCCCTTCTGTGGTCGCGAAGGTTTTGGCATGTGGAGAGGAGTAGCAGCTGAAGGTTGGGGACGCGATGCGTGTGTGTGAGTCTCGGACGGTGGTGTCTCAGGGTGCGAAGTTCGACCAGCAGCCTTCGCTTGCAGGAATATCCCAGCAGGAGCATCTTGCGAGCGAGGAGTGACTGTATAGACCTCGCCGCCGACTTGGTAGGTGAAGGAGAGGGGTCCTTCGCGTTTTCGCTCGCTCGCGAAAACAGAGGGGGAGCGTGGTGGGGTTGAACCCGGGTGTGGCTTGTCAGCCGGTGGGGTATCTTCGCGAACCGAAGGCGTTCGCGCCTTCGCGAAACGCCTCGCGTGCTCGCGGGACTGTTCTGGGGTTTTAGGGGTGGATTCTTGAGAGGCACAGGCAGACGCAGAGGAAAAAGACGCAGACTGAGAGAGAGCTGGAGAAACCGGTTCGCTTTGTGGGGTTGTAGAGTGTAAGAAGGTATCCACAATCTCAGGGAGTTGATCGCAGGCAGATAGATACAGAGCAGGAATGGGAACCGAGTTGTCGCAAATTTTGGAGTACGCACAGATGCGCGGAACACCTCCCTCTTCGCTGATGACGAGTGCGACTTCGCCATCATCGCCTTCAAAGAGAGAGTCTAGCTGGGGTTCAGGCGTCCTGTTCGGCTCGAAACCGCGCGCGCCCGCGAGGCACGGTAGGGATCGTCGCGACTTGACCAGTGTTGGGGCACTGAATGGTGATAGTCTGGTCCTCATTCTCGAAGTTCTTGACGACGCTCTTCGTCAGTACATCAAAAGGCCTGCCTAGAAGGATGTCGTAAGCTGCGCTGCGAATGACGTGCACTTGAAGGTAGAGGACGATGTCGGCGACGCGAAAGGGTACATTGCGAACTAGGCCCAGGGACTTGTCAGTCTCGCCATTCGCTGAGACCATATTGAGGCGAATGCTAGGGTCATAGGCGAGCGAAAGCGCGTGGCAGACGTGTTCGGACATCGCGATAATCATGCACCCGGGGTCCACAATCGCCTCGACGTATTCCTTGTTATCAACCAACCCAACAATGGAGCGAAGAGCGTGCGACTCCTTAGCGACTGAGAGCTCTGTCGCTTCGCGCGAAGGCGCGAGGTCGCGAAGGTAGACCTCATAGGGATCTGGGACGATGACGCCATTGGGCTCCAAGGGTTTACCGCTGCAACAGACCTCGCTAGCCACGTCGTCCACCCCTTCGTCAGCTGCCGCGAAAGCGACTGTGCGCGGCTCAGTCGCGACGCGCCTCGGGGTGATCTTCTCGCGGAACTGCGAGCGAAGCTCTGGCGAAATTGACAGCAGTTCCTCCATGGAGACGGTGAGATAGGGGGTGGTCATAGACCGCTGGAAGAGACTCTTCACCACCTCATCTTGCTGGATTGGGGCGCGAGTGCGGTATGCGGGTTCGCGATCTCCGCTCTTGCCCCGCGGTGCAGGTGCGCCGAAGTTGCGGACTCGAGGGGGGGCGTGTGTCGTGTCACGCGCCTTCGCGAAGGGATGCTCTGGCTCCATAGACTGTTCCTGAGTTGCCGGTCGTGGAGTGGGTGGTCTGACTGCCAGGCGGGGAACCTCGGGGGCCTCGCGTACTACGGTATCCTTGCTAGTGCTCGCCTCCCCTGTGACTGGTGCCTGCTGGGGTTCGTCGCGAGCCCGCGAATGATCCCGCGTCGCCATGGGGGGCTCCTGACTCCTGGTGTCGCGGCGGAACGTGAGCGGTAGATGAGGTGGAGCCTGTCGATCTGAGGAACCTCTGGGTTCTTGCGAGCGGCCTCTAGGCTGCGCAGGTGGCGAGCTCTGTCGCGAGCGGGGTTTACGAGCTTGCGGCACTTCTACACCATCGAACCGCATTCGCCTGCCCTGCTGCAACGCGAGGATCTCGTGCTGGAGCTGGGTGATCCGGTCCTCTGCACTGAGCTGGTAGGTGCTAAAGCTAGGCTCGTCGGATGCGATCGAGAGGACCATCTGTGCCGCTGGGGGTGGCCCGTTCGCATTGTTCCGCCTGTGCCACTCGTACAGCCGGTCGCGCATGGTGATGCCGTCAAAGCCTGGGAGCTGGCGAGGAATGAAGTTTCCATTAGGCAGGACGACGCGACCGTCCTGGTTCCGCATGCAGCGCCCTGCGCGGACATCCTCTTCCACGAATGGGCAGTTTCGCAACTGGCAGCCTGGGTTCCCGCAGTAGTGGCAGAAGTTTCCACCTTGGGGAGGGTAGCGCTGCTCCTGTGGCGCGAGGTTTGGCTGGTAGCGAGGGGCGCCAGGTGGCGGCCCTGCGAAACGGTTCGCTGTGTTGACTGGCGTGTTCGCGGGTCCCTCGCCGACTGTCTGCGCCAACAGCCGCAAGATTGGGGCCAGGTCTTCCATCTTTACCGCTGCTGGTGCGGACTGACCCACCGGGTTCGCGCCTTGGGATGGAACCTTTCCTCCGACCTTAGTGCCATGCAGGAGGAAGCTTGCTGCCTCATAGACCTTGTCGACATCGTATGGGTCATCGGGGTAGTGATCCGGGTCCTTTAGCTCGATCCTCTTCTGGATGCGCTCCCAGAGGGGTTCTGCGATGCCGCGTACAAAGAGGCGCGAGCGTTCCGATTCGGAGCATCGCCCCTGCGAGATCAGGTAGGAGGTCATGGTGTAGAAGTCGCGGTAGTAACTGGAGAGCTCGGCAACGTTGGCGATGGGAGTTTTCGCGCGCTGCGAGACAAGCGACTCTACTTCCGCCATGGAGAACTTGCGATCGTCGCCCGCGCCCGGATAGAGCGTGATGATAGCTGCCTTGAACTGCTGATAGGTCCGGTCCTGGTTGTCATAGGCCGGAAGGCTCTCGCACAGCTCAGCGACCTCGATTGGTAGGTAGCGGACAACCCAGACCTTCTTTTGCTGCTCATCCTGGACCCCGCTACGCTCGAAGAGTGCCTCGATGTCTAGAAAGAAGCGACGGAGGCTCCGCGGGTTGGTGGGGTCGAAGGTGGGTGCAGTGGCGTGTCCACGCGGGGGCATTGGGGGCTTTGTGTTGTGGTCTGCCATCGCCTCCGCTGGGTCGGGCTCGCGAATGGAGTGGAAGACTTGCGAGATGTCGGGGGAGGAGTCAGGAAGGTTGACCAGAAGGCTCGCAGCGGATGTGGAGACTCCGCCTAAGCTCCCTTCGTGCGAGGTCCCGACAGGAGAGGTATCAGAGAGAGATGTGAGGGGGCTTCCAAAGGGTGAGGAGTAGCGAACTAGGGAATCCTCCGCGGGTGCGAAGGAGATGTTTGGTGATGGTGGTCGCGAGGTGCTTATGGGGTTCGCAATGATTGCGAGGGCGGTTTCGCGGATCCAAGAAGCACTCGCCGGTTCGCTGGTGAGCCTTTCGATCCCTCTCTCAAGAAGGAGGCAGATGGGATCAAGTAGGGCGGCAAGGGAGTCGCTGTCGAGGTGCTGGTTGGCCTGCCTAACTAGACTTGTGAATCGCGCGACAAGTAGCTCAGAGGCGAGGGTATAAGGTCCTGGGTCAGGGCTTGTTGTTCGCGAAATTGCGAACAGATACGGCGCGGAGGGCCGTCAACAGGAGGAAACCGACTGTGTGATCTATACACACCCCCCCCTGCGGTGGTCACCAAAATGAAGCGTCTAACCCACCCGTAAGGGAAGGATACTACTCAGGCCGAGAGCCTTTGTAGGTCGAGGCCTGCTGGCGGGGGAGAGGGGAAAGGACGCGAAGGAGAGGGGAGGTTGGAGTCGGGTGCCCTGTGACTGGCGCGAACCGTAGCAAAGCCTAGGACCAAAGGGAGTGGGTAGAGAGGGTTGGCTGGCCTTTGCGAAAGACGCGATGCTGGCGAGAGCGCAGGGAAAGGGTTCGCGGATACACTGGGAAGAAAAAAGGGGGAAGGGGCCAAGGGGAGAAGAGCGCGGGCTGTCGATTTCGCAAATGTCGCGGAGTTTCGCAGATTTTCGCAACACGCGGTTTCGCAAACTTTTCGCGGAGTCTGTTCTCGTGGCTTCGCGCCGTTTCGCAGCTAAGTGGTTTCGCAGATCTTCGCAGGGTCGTCGCAAGGGTTCGCAGTTCGCAGTTCGCAGTTTCGCAGTTCGCAGTTTCGCAGTTCGCAAGTTCGCAGATTTCGCAAGGTCGTAAATATCACCAGTGAGAGACCCTAAGGGTATGGGGGAAGGGAATCTGTGTTGTCTGGCCCTCCGGGGCGTGTACTTTACAGAAGGAATCCTGTGCTACAGTCCATCAGGTCTTGGCAAGACCGCGTGGCCTCGTCGCGAGGCCGGCTCGCCGCGCGGCCCCTCCGCGGCCTCCTATAGGCTCTGCTCTACCTCTCGCACCATATGGCACCATTCCGCGTCGTTTCCGTCGGCCGATACGGTCCGTAGCCGGGCGCAACACGGCCGCGAGGGCGAGGGGAGGGGAGGGGAGACCCACAGGAGTCCAAGCGTGCAGGTGCGAGTGCTCCAGGTATGCGCGAAGGGTCCTGCGGACGTGCGAAGCATCGCGCGAGGTCGCGACTGGCAAAGGAATAGATGGAACCGCTGCAGAAAAGAGAGGGGGCACCGCAGCGATAGCCCCTTGCTCTGGGTCTGGACCGGCACCATGCGCATCAACGTTTGCAACGGCGGGCGTCTTGAAGAGGTGCTTGAGCCCCACCTTCCCGGGCGTATATACGATGGATGGGTAAGGCCCCTCAGTCGCCGAGCAGAGAAGTACACAGACCGGGTCGGTCGCGATCGCCTTGAGCGGTTCAGGTGCGGAGAATATGAGCCTATCTATTTTAGTGATACCAGCAAAGATTTCCGCGCGCATGTCTCGCGCGGAGGAGATGATCTTGCTCTTCTGATCCCCGATAATTTTGTCGAACTGAAAGCGTCGTCAGTTATGATGGCTCAGAAGGTATTAGCAACTTACTATAGGCCGGAAAATTGTGCTGTTGATATGGGGACGTATGATGACTGTCGCGTAGTCCCATAGTTCAGCGGCACAAGCTTGGTCCAACGCGGGAGCTTGCTTTGTCGGGTCTTCAGGGTACCGCTGGCTGTAGTCGAGGGGGTCGATCTGAGGGCGCTCGGTATACTCCCAAGCCCCATCCGGGAGAGGCCAGGCTCGATGAACGTACGTGAATCGCCGCGCGCATCTTCTGATATGAATCTGCAGGCCCTTGATACCGGAGTCAACAGACGTGTCATCCTCGTCCTGCTCACTCAAGGAGGCATTGCCCTTCTTCGGTTTTTTGCTCTTCTTCCGGGGCCGTCGCCGCTCCTCCGTCAGTGCGTCGATGATACTCTGGAGCTCGTTGATCTTGTCCGCCTGTTTCCGGGTGAATTCTTGGAGGTTGTGTACTTCCTACAACGATCGCGTTAGACGTGTGCGGTGTGGTGCGCGACGGGACAATCAACTGACCTTCCTAAAGTCGACGGCGCCAGAAGCACTATCACCAGCTGTGCGCGTGCTCGCGCCACTGCCAGCCATGCTCGTGCTCGTGCCAGCGCGATTTGCATTCGCGCTCGTCACGGCGAGGAATGCGCTTGGTGGAACGTCCTGACGTTGCGCCCCGTACAAGGAGCTCACCTCATACTCGTCGTCTTCCACCTTGTCGTCGAAGTCTTCTTCCTCGTCGTCGTACTCGTCGTCGTCGTCGTCGTCGTCAAGATCAATGTTGATACGCTCATATCTCTCCCGCTGATTGGGAGCCGGCATGCTGCGCAATATCCTTGAATGGCGACACAGCACTAGTGATTAAAGTATCAAGACCTACCTGTGCGCAGACGAGGGAAATGAGCAATTTGTATGGAACAGACGGGGCTGGGAGATGACGGACTCGATGACTCGAAGCCCCTTATATCACCGTCGACGGAACCGTAGAACCGCAAGTCGGCCTGTTACACACGGGCGCGATACCACGGCGCTGTCCTTGATCATCAGACCGATATCAGCTTGCAATGTATGATAACTTACGCGTTGCGTCTTCGTGCTTTGCTGGTCGTTCAGAACGCGCCGTTGCCGAGCGGTCATGGGAGACTTCAGAAGTAAGAAGTTAGCATCACAGGCGACTCTCCAATGCTCTACAGATATCCGCAGCAGGCGGAAATGACTCCTGTGGGATGGATCGTCATGACCGAGCCGGATCGAAGTATAGATGATTTGTATTACCACTATACCAGACATACTTCCCGAAGAGCCCCGCGCCCACGCGGTCAATGTTCGGAGCGCCTCATGACAATGGGTACTGCCGCCCTTATCGATTTTGATGTCCCAGGAAGAAAGCACTAGTGAACTGGTGACCAGACGGCTGGTATTCGTGTGTTGTCGGTGGGGGTCATTACGTGGCATCCGGAGAGCGGTGAGGACCCGTTTTTGAACGTGCCGACCACGCTGTATTGATTCGCTTCCTTTTTGTCCAGCATCAGTTGCCTGCGGTATGTACGGTCTATGCGTCAGCATTTCAAGTCGAGAATCTGATCGACCACGTACCCCCTTCGCGGGGTATGCCGCGACCTTCTGGGCATGGACCAGACTTGACGTGCATGTACCAGTAGGCAGCGAACGCACTTGTACTCGCACGCATCGTTTCGAGCCAAGGGTGAGGGCGGGATGATGTCGTCCTTCAGAGACTTTCTCTCTGCCAGATCGATGCGGTCGTCCTGCGTACAATGTCAGAAAAAAACTAGAATGTTGTGATGCGTAGACAAGCTCACCGCGGTCAGGAGCTGTGCATTCCATCCCTGGAGCTGTGGTATTGAGCGGAGGAGAACGAGGTTGTTCGTGATGGCGGCCTCAATGTTCTCGGCAGGGCGTGTGGACTCGTCATTCTCGAGCTCCTCGTCGGACGGTATTGAGAGGTCGTGGTGACCACCGAGATCCTCGAGTTGCTTCAGAAGCTCGTTCTCGCGGGTACTCTTGATTAGCTTCTGCGCGGTTTCTTCTGCTGCAGGAGCGAGCGCGTCACGCTCGAAAAGGGCCCGGGTAAGCTGGGAATTCGATTGGGAAGCTTCAGACTGCAGTCGCTCAGACTCGGTGTGTTGTTGCGACAGGATGGGTGCCTATAATTCTTGTAAAGCGATGATTAGGATATAGACTATCAGTTTCACGTACCCGTTCTTCGATTCGCGCAAGTAAAGCGGTCAGCGTCTTGTCCAAATGGTCGTACTCAGCATACTTCCTAGCAGAGTCTTCCTTGAGCTTGATGTAGTCCGAGTAGACCTCCGTGAAAGACTTTTTGCCTCTTTGCGCGCGCCTTGCTATAGCCGAAGTTGGGCTGAGGCCAAGCATACCTTGCGTGAGGATGTCGGAAGGGGTTCCGTTGCGCATGGGGATAGAGATACTGCGTGCTGGGGTCGCGGGTGCACCAAGGGATCCGGCGAAACTTGGAATAGGGAACTTACCACGGTCAACCCTATCCAGCATGGCCTGAAGCTCCTCAACCCTCTTCTCCGCCTCCTCTGCTCGCTGCGCCCCACGATCCTCCATCAGCGTGATCAGACGCCGTAGCCCTGCTGCTTCGCTCGAGTACGTAGCCAAGCTGGCCCTTGAGGTCCTGGATGCGCGTCAATGCTTGTGTGAGCTGATGAGACTGGACGTTACGCGCGGATTGAAGGGCCTTCAGTGTGCTTTCGGTGGACGCATGGGTTTGTGCCAGAGAGTCATGAGCGGCCTGAAGTTGTGTGAGCTCCGCGTGCTTCGTGCGACGATACCTGGCAAACCAGACGCGATGGCTGTGAGCACTCACCGAGAAGCTAAAGTAGCGTCTAAGGCTACGATTTGTGACGTGGTCGTTTCGAGGCCGCTTGAATGGTGGCGGAGCACCTGAGACTGGGCCGGTCAAAATATCGTGTCCCGCGCTCGTTCAGCCTGCACGCGGGTGAGTGCAACGCGTTGCACTGACACTCAAGGAACTTTGAATGGCTTCGTGACGCGGGGGTGTCGGAGAGGCCCGGGGTGCGCGCGAGGGACTGAGGAGCCTGTGGGAAGTGGAGAGTGTTGCAGCTCTACGAGGCAATGGCGGGGCTCAAGTCGAAGCTCTCAGAGGGAGAGGAAACAGGCTGTACATCACCGAAAATGTGTTCCGCGCGGGCAGTGCGATTGTGGAGCTCGAGAGCGGTCTTGCATTAGGAGATGGAGCGAGGGATGGATGCACGCGTGACAATACCAGAGAATTTCCCACGTCCGCGTGTGGCGACTTCACGGGGATGCTAGATGAACCTTCATGCCGTCTTGATGCGATGCTTGCTACAGGCACAATAAGGCGATCTCATGGTTTTGGCCTTCTAAACGGCCGTCTTGAGTCGTGGTAGGCTGAGCGCAAAGGAGCGTGGGGACGGGCCGATATTGTCAACAAAACACGAACAGAATTTACTACAGAAGTAATCAGATTGTGGGCGCGTCTTGGAGAAGTGTGAACAGCCTATACATACTGAACGAGCTGGCCTTCGAGACGGCTTTGCTTCGTGGGGTTCCGTCGGTGGCACCAGGCCCTGGATATTGGCACGAACTTGATACTACAAGAAATGTTAATTATGTTTGTATATGTACAAAGGATGCCCTGGAACAGGAAGACGGTTAGTCATTACGCACATCGTAGGCGTACAACAGACAAAACACTGACAAGGGAGGTGGTGGTGGTGGTACTGGTCGCTCTCCGTCGATTGCGCAAGCGCCGGGACCTATGTATCCCAGAGAGGAAAGTCCTGCCAAAGCCGTAGAAACATGTCGCCATCGACGGTGTCGATAACAAACGAGTCGCTCGCTTTCTCCGCGTCGGGTGTGATTAAAGCTCCACGGACAATTGATGTTATAGGAATGAATTGACTTGCATGGCGGATGTTCGTGCAGCGTACTCGGCACAGGCCAAGATCCCGATCAACAGTCCGGCGGGTGTTCACGACATCCAGGCGGCGCACCAAGGCAAGCGGGTAGCGAGTTCCCATGAACTCGCACACGAAGACAAATTGTAGCTGTGCGAAGCCAACTTCCGTGTGGTTGATATTGTAGATGATGTGGTCGTACCGCGGTGCACCGTGAAACGAAGGATTACAACGGAGGTTGTCCGTATTGAGTTTCCATGTCACTCGGGACTCATAGTCCACCTGAATATACCGGGTTTCGACAATCTAATTCATAGGTCAATGGTGAAAACAGGCATTCAACAAAATATGTAAAGACATGCCGGTTCCGTTGGCAGAATCTTCTCCCACCGAAGAGGATGTCCGACTTGGGGAATGTTGAATCGTTGGTTGAGATACTTCTCCAGCCTCAGGCGGAATCGTTCGAAGTCAAGTTCTGTTGCGTGAGCGGCCTCAATTTCAGATAGACTGGCAGGCTTCTGTGGAGCACCGAGATGCACATGATCGAATCGGAACAGGTCGATCTTGGGTTCCTTTGGAGGACCATGTAATGCCGTGTCCAAGGCATTGATTTGTGATCGAATATAGCGTGTGACTGACAGCTGATGCTCGATGCGTGCAATCTAGTACACCAAGTAGAATGAGCTTCATTACACATTAATAGAAAGGTAAGGAGCGATTTTACCTGTGCTTCTACATTCTTGAAATTTGTCTGATCTTGATATATTCCTTTGATAACCCCATGCATTTTCTCGAAGGGTTTCGTGTTGAAGTTCTTGCTAACACCCTTTTCAACAATATCGTAGACGAGATGCTGATGGGTGTGGCCTTTTGGGAAATTCCAATTCTTGTCAGGAAATTTTGCTGCATATTCCTAAGCCAGTGTTAGCAAGATGATACAAAAAGACTGCCAACACATAAGATACCTGAGTTGTTTGAGAGTACTTGGCAAGCTCTGCAGCATAGAGCCTGAGAGTAGCTTCCATATGGACCTCCAAACTAGCAAGAACATCCAATATGATATACCGACGGATGCACTTGAGTAGCATATATCCCTGTTTTGATTTCATCCGTCGGAAAACAGAGTGGGTTGCTTGCACAATAGCCTGACTGAAGTGCATGAGTAAACATTCACAAGCAGCGTACACCAAATACCTTGGAGATGTCCTCATATTTTTGTCCATCTGTGAAGTGAACTGAGACCACTGCATCAAAATGGTTCAAGTTGGGCCACGAAGGGATGTTATCAAATCTAGTATCCTAGTAAGCATTTTGGGCTAAAGAAAACATATATCTAGCTTACTGTTGGTTAACTTCCACTAGTGCTTCCCTTCCAAGATTCTTCACAATTTGCTGAAACTCCTCGAACAGATGATCAGAGAAAAGACCGCCGTGGTATGCATGCAGCCGATCCCATGAGAGGGCCCGATAGACATCGCAGTAGGGCAGTTTCCAAAAAACATTCTATGATTTGTCTGAGAATATTTGCATATATGCAGGAACTACATGACATACCTCAACAGGACGCAACCCCATGGGTTTTAATGCTTCATCAAGCTGTCGTTTGGTGAGCTCTGTGTTATCGAGCAGAGCTTGAACAGGTGCAGCTTCTCGGTAGGGATATTGAGGCTCCAGGCCAAGAAATATCTGTTTATCTTGAGGCACAAGACAAACTGGACAAGGACTGAGGCCTTTTGGGCCTCGATTGAGTGACATCATGGCTCTACAACCAGACTATATTCACAAATTGATATTAGATGAAGCAGAGAAATTTACTCACTGTTCCTCGTAATCAGCAACAAGGATCAAGACTATTGGATACAGTATCCGAGTGACATTATCGCCACACGTAAACTTATATCCAGTCTTGGCATACTTTGAAATGGTCTCGAGAAGAATCCAGAAGGACTCATGCCAGATGATACGCTTGTACGTAGTAAATCCCTTCTTGCCTTCTTCATTTTCATCCTCAACCTGGATTACATTGTAAGTAAGACAGCCATGGATGCATTTATTGACTTACAATGGGAAGGAACCCAACTACTTGGCCTCCCCCAAACTCCTCACCATTGCGGATGTCCGAAGGGAGATTGGCAATACGAGCGATGATTGGATAGCCCTTCTGTGTTCCGAAGCTTGAAAGACGAGTTTTGTCGGCATAGAGAACATACATTAGTGGATCAGCACCCTCAGGAAGGGCATCCTATATATTACATGCTCAACAGTAAGCCACATGAAAAACATTGAACTAACACACCTCAGCTCTCCACCACCCATCAGCTGTATTTGGTTCATCAACGAACCGCTCCCATGACGTCCCATTATACTTGAAGAGACGTTGGGCATGCCAGATGAACTTTGAGGCAAGCATAGGATCCTTGAGAAGTCCAAGACTCCATTCAAACAGTGATCGGCAGTACATAGTGAACGTGCGCTCCTTCTTCTTATACGGCGCAGTGACTGTATGCTTCAGAAACTAGCATTACATCTTCAGTATATGTGGGTCCCGTCTACAAGTAACGAAGGAGAATGACAAACAGGGGGAGTTACACGAGAGGCCGCTGCCCACACATCCTTCAGGTCACTGTACTTGCGGAAGGACAGTTGTGATTGGCCGCCTGACACGCGGTCGATGAGCGCGAGGAGTGCGTCAACCTGACCCTCGTTGAGTGCCGCATTGAGGACAAACTCCGCGAATTCGAAATCAGCCCTCGACTTGAATGGATGCCACGGCGTTCGATTGAGCTTCGCCGGGTCGACGGCGGGTGGTGCACGATTGAACTCGTCGAAACGCTTGTGGACGGGCGGCCTCTTGGCGTGGGGATGCGAGATGGTGAGAAAGTCGTCGATGTCTAGTTTGTCGGGGAGGCCGTTGACCGTCGGTGGTCGGAATGTAGGCAGGCGAAGGTGTTGCTCTCTCGCGGGTGATGACGACGTGTGGGACTGTGCATCACCGGAGACAATGAGCGCAGGCGCTTCTTCTTGCAGTGGCGGGGGATCCTCCTCCGGAACCTCTTCCACGGATGGCGCTAGGAGTATGATCAGTATTCCCGCAAACATCAGATGCGCAAATACACCAACTTACCGTGGTATTGCAGCATATCCGCACGATCGTCAATGAGCTCGACGGGATCGAGTCGCGCTATCAAGTATTCAGACTCAATATTCAGACGCGGATTGTGTACGATCATTACCGTGAGCATCGTCCGCTGGGATGCTTGCGCGTGAGCCCCCTTCGCGTCGCTCGTGCCCCGACGTGCCCTGCGGCGGCGCACTATCACACGCCGGCTCCCGTCCCATGACTAGAAGTGTCGATGTCAGCGCAATTCATAGAGGAAACAATCTCGAGACTGAAATGCTCACCTGCAGCGTATTCCATTCTTGCAGCACGCTCGGCCCCCGCGCGACGCTCGCACGCGGCCTTGTGCGATGCAAAGCCATTCTTGTTGTAGTCTTTGCCACAGATGGGGCACGTAACCGTAACGTTCGTTTGTTTTCGTCCGCGCGCCATGGTTCAAGTGAACTAAAAAGCAATTTCGGCCAATTCTCAAGACAGTCCTTGGAGGACGAGGGTGCTATCTGTAGCCAAGACTACACAGGACGTACGCGGGCTGTATTCAAGCAATTCGCCAGGATGTATGTACAGCAGATGGTGGTATGGAACGGAGGAGGAGGGGAGAACTCTTGAGGTCCTCGCGGGGCTCGATCGATCATCGAGATAAGGCCCCGAGGTACCCGAGGACGCCGGAGGGCGCCAATGACCCTCGAGAGTGTCCCACCGGGATCTTGAGCCCTCGGAAAGCGCCCATAGCCCTCAGAAAGCGTCAACAGCCCTCGCGTGAGTCTCATCAGGGGCTCGCGAGGGTCATCGGCGGCAGTTCAGAGATTGGCGCCCTCCAAAGGCGCGCAAGACATTTCCGACACAGGCGCTTGTTCACGGTATCTCCGACACGCCCACCATTCTCCCCAGCTGCCGGCGCGACCATCTGTAGCCTCGTCGACTCCAGGAGTCTTAAAGCGTCTAACCTCCAGGCCCCCAGTATCCAGAGCTTTTGTTCTCGACATCTTAAGCCTGGAGCATCACGCGTCTGTCCTGCTTAACACCCTGGATAACGTCTGAGAACCCGCCGCAAGTAGGCTAGGACTCTCTACCAGCCCATTCTATGTCACGAACACTGCACGACCTCTGACGACAATCACGACTTGTCTGTATTTTTCCTGTACTGCTATCCACTTTCAACTGCTGTGATTTCTTGTCGACGCGACAACAATTCCATCATCCCTTCATCATGGCGGAGATTGTGAACGGACGGTGCCATGCAGAACGAGCACCCTTCAGTAGCCCCCCACTTATCCAGAATGGCAAATTGGTTCTCCAAGGTATGTTCTCATACTGCTAGTATGCTAATGTGTTGCTCACTTGATGTTTCGTATCCAAGCGCACCATGTAAGAGCGTATCTCGACGTTACCACCATCCATATTTCTCACGGTATCCTCCCTAGATTGGTTGGATAGTCTCCTCCGCGTTCACCGCCGTGGCTATGGGCGTATCGTTCTGGTTGATCCATAAGCATCTCCGGTCCTATACCAACGTGAGTTTGCGATCTCTTTCCGAGCGCATCTGCGATGCTGACCACAGAATACGCTGAGCAGAAGTACGAACAACGCTGTTAGTCTCTACCAATCCCATCTATCGACGAGCGTACACTGACTGCGTGCTTGAGCAGACATCGTACGCATATTGTTTATGGTTCCGCTATATGCGTTAATTAGCCTTGCATCGTATTTCTGGTGGGCGAGTATCAAGAAATCTGTTATCCGTACAATACGACTAGAAGCTGATTGAGTAATCACACCGCGCTACAGAATCATTCTACGCCGCTACTGCTAGTCCGCGATTGCTACGAGTCCACCGTCCTGACGGCGTTTTTCTATCTTCTCTTGCTGTACATCTCTCCCGATCCCAACATTCAGAAGGAAGTGTTTCGCAAAGTAAGTTCATGCTTGCTTTCGTTAGGATACTATTGGATTCTAATTGATGCTACAGAATGGCCTGTCACGGGAACATGACAGACGGTTACGCAAGCGCGGCGAACAACCTCAGAAGTGGATGCTCCCTCTAGGCTTCGTACGCTGGAAACCAGAGGTACGGTCAAACGGCCCAAGACACGCTGCGAGTACTGAATTCCACGACGACAGGATGGCTTGTACTTTCTGCAACTCATGAAGTGGGGTGTTCTACAGTATTGTGTTGTCAGGCCAACGTAAGAATTTCTGCACAACTCAACGCACTCATCTTGATAGGCTTGCTTCCACAGGACTACTCTCGCCGCGGTTATTCTGGACTACGTCGGTCTATATTGCGAGGATTCCTGGAGCCCAGGCTGGGGCCACATCTACGTATGCGCCTCTTTCACCAGCCAGGGGCTACTTTCTGACCCTTTGTCGATGTCTAGATCACCCTGGTCGTCTCCTTATCGGTTTCTGTAGCCATGTACTGTTTGATACAGCTGTACATGGCGGTCAAGGTTGAGCTTGCGCCCCAGAAGCCGCTACTGAAGCTGATTGCAATCAAAGCAGTAGGTTAGTCGCTCCTAATCCTCACACTAAATAGTGACGATTGACGAGAGCGTCTTGTAGTTTTTTTGACTTTCTGGCAAGCCACCTTCCTCTCCGTCCTCACCCTCTTTGGAATCGTCAAAGACGTGAGTCGCCCGTCTCGAAGCATGCCACGCATACACGAAGGGCTCACTGTTCCTCGGTTCGCTACAGACACCCTATATGACTGCGGATAACATCAATATTGGCATCGGGGCCATTGCAGAGACGTTCGAGATGGCGTATGTTCGATTTATGCGTAGTGAACGACTCAAATTTTAACCTTTAATCACAGCTGCTTCGCACTGCTCCATGTCAAAGCGTTTTCATGCAAGCCTTACTACGACCCTGAGATTCGTACTCCACAGTGGCAATCTCTTGTGCATGCGATGAGCTTCAAGGAGACCATCCGCGAGCTCTGGGCCGGGATGATCTACATGGTGCACAGAAGCCGAGGCGTGGAAACCGACCCACAAGCTCGTCGCGAGGCAGCGCTGGAAGACGTCTTCGGACGCTCCCGAATTGCGATCCGTCGTGAGGCCAGTATGCCCGTGTCAAATGGCGCAAGGCTATCCGAGAAGGACCTGAGTGTCACTGTCGAAGTGGAGAAGGAGGTTCACGTCAACAACGAACGGCAGTGGCTTGGAGTAGGGGATGACTACATCTACGGCCTTGGCTATCAGTCTAAACCCCGGCGAGGGCGAAGCGATGGGCTAGAGGAGCAGATCGAGAAAGAACTGACGAAACGTGGCTATGGCTTGCGAAGTGGGTCCTCCATGCCCCTATTCACCGAGCATACCGATACTGACATGCTCACGACTAGGCAAGCACGAGAGCGGCGCGGACTATGCACCAGTGGTTGACGCGGACGCTCCCATATCAGGTCACGGTCCACGGCAAACGTCGTGGTGGCGTCGCATCTATAACCGTCTCTCTCAGTCTGGCCCTGATCCTGATGTCGAACAAGCTGCTCCTCCAGGCAGCTACAGCAATCCCTCACGTCGGTCATCCACTTGCCGGCGCTCGAAGGACGTACCTACACGAGCCGGCGCAACGCGGCTCATGCAGGACGTCCAGGAGGATGTTTATGACGAGCCACCCCCGCCTTCCGCGATACGGACATACCGCGAGAGCAAGAACAAGATGGGGGGCGTAAAGCGCAAACCGCCTCCCACGCTCGATCCTCCGCTGCTATCAGCGTCCTTTGCAGACGTTCCTAGTCCCCTGAGCTCCCCGAATGCCGGTGAACGCCCACTTGTGCCTATACCCCAGCATTCATCAGTGGCCCCGTGGCGGGATCCTACTACTGTCTTGTCATCGCCTCCATTACCTTCTCCAGCGGCCGAGTCATTCCAAGCGGACAGCTTCCTCGATCGCGCCTTTGCGGCCTCCATTGAGCCTGCTTCCTCCGCCGAGGCACTCTCCTCTAGGCCTTCGTCGCAGTCGCATCATACGCACGTCAAGCTCGGTCCTCATCCACATATAGTCACGAAGATGAAAGCATTGCCAGAGACGCCTCTCGTCGTCGATCCGGGTCGAGCTAGGCCCTCGGGTCTGCCACCTGCTCCAATGCCAACATCGCCACAGGAAGGTACTCAATCACGACCCATCGCGCCCGTGTCTCCGTTGCGTGCCGCAGTCCACGGATCCCCTACTGCGGCAGTACCATCAATTTGGGTGACCAACGAACCCCGCGGTCGGACACGTACGTCACATAGGCGCGACTCGGCTCAGTTCCTACCTGAGCATTCCATCTCCACCTCTCCTCCTATGCCCAAGCTACGCCTGCAACGCGCGTCGGTCGCATACTCGAGAGGCGCGGCACGACAAAACTCTGCAGCACCCCAGTACAGTCCTCCCAATCGTTTCGTACCAACGAGGGACAAGATAGTGCTGCCAGCGCCATTGGGGACAGCGTCCACCCGACCTGGCGCTACGGGGCAGACATTCGCCTCTCCCAGATATAGCCCGCCCGGTCTACCCGCCGCCTCAGTGCCCCAAGGTAGGAGGTGGACTGCACCGTATCCTGCACCTTCTGCTGGCTCTCCAAGGTAGCCAGCTGCAGCATGGCGATGGTTTGCTTGATGCCTCACTTCTGGCTTGGTGGTTTGGCCTCCCTTTTTGACGATCTGCTGAATTTATGACCTATTTAGTGACGTTTCCCAAGTCTGTTGTCATGAACCCTTTACGACCATGAACGATCCACATCACGGCCCTCACGACCCGTCTTCTTGTTGTCTTTCCAACGGATGTAATCTCTTCGTATTGAACTACGGATGCGTTGTGCTGACCATGTATTCATTTCGTTTGGGAAGCTACGCGTTCTTGAGACTGCTCCTTCCACGTACTCCTCTGCGCAATGGTTGCCACTCACCAAAGCATGGCACGAGGCCAATTGTTCTTGCGGCTGCGAGCGCTGATGGTCTAGTGGGCGCAGAGTGGATGCGCGGCGCGGCGCAGCTGCGAATCTGGTGAAATCCCGTTACGGATCCCTATTGTGCGGCCACTGCGGCAAGGTCAAGCGTGTAAAGCGAGCCCGACATGAGAAGGCGCTTATTTGTCCCTATTTGGACACCACCGGCGGAGACAATGTCGCAAATTAGGCGCTCAATGGCACACTATTGTTCTCGCAGGAAACGTTTGTTCTCTCGCTTTAGCAGGTGCTGTATTGCCATCGCCACGCCGGGACATCTGAACACGCCCGCGGAGAACCTGTGCAAAACATACCGGATCCAGGGCTCATTGTACTCTCTGACTCTATGCAGGGCAAACACGCTGAGGCCGCTATTCTTCCGGCGTACAAACGACGCACGTCGCGCTCGGAACGATAGTGCGTGGTGGCACGAGCTTGGACTCGCCGGAACATCTATACATCCTCGAATGTATAAAGCAGCACTGCTTGGTCGCTCGGAGACCGTGTGCTTCGCCACCCACTCGCCCCCACTCCAAAGAAGTGCCACTTCTCCGTATATAAGATATCGTCTGCGACGATCCTACCTTACTTTTAGAACCCTAGTCTCTCTTCGTCACCTCTCAACCATCGTACGCTCACTGCGTATCCTTCGCCTGCGCCACCAATACTACCGCTCGCGACCTCTCATCGCTACCTACCCATTCAACAAGCTACAAGGTTCAGCATGGCTTCCCGCATCGTCGCTGTTTCCTTCGTTCCCCGCGAGCAGACCAGGTACGTTCGGCCAGTTCGTGCACGCATTATCCCAGCTCGCTGACGGACAAGGCTCATAGGATGTCTTGCACGAAGTACATCGAGCGCCGCATCATCCGCGCCTGGAAGGCGATTAGCCAGCGCAGCCGCAGGCACAACCGCGTGTCCATCCTCCCCGACGACTTCGTCATGCTCACCTCGCGCCGTCGGAGCGTCCGCTTCAACTAAGCAACGCGGCCTCCACTGCTCCCAACCTATCGTGGTTTGGGGCGAGGACAGGCCTTACGTCTACACACCATATGCCCCGATCATGCACAAGCACGCACCTCATGGTCATTCATCCTTACGTTATTCTCTCGCTATTCGTCCACACTCGCAAGGCCTGGATGGCCACGGACCTTTCTCCAAGCATATCTTATGTAGCTTATCTTCTGCATCCGCACTGAGATCCAGTTAGTATATCTATTGGGACACTGGCGTCGCTATTTGTATTGTTGGCATTCATAATGTATCCGTTTTTGCCTGCTGAATTGGCGTTCAAGTTGATCTCACACATTTTGACAGGAGGGAGAACAGGCTACATGAGGGTTCTGATTACGACGTGGTACATGTAAGATAATACATTCTAGGGCTACATCCAGTGGAAGAGAAACAAACAGGGCATCATGGGTTACATCTGTTGAGATGGGTCGTCAGCTGCGGCCACGCTCGTCAACGCTCAAGGGGACTTACATTATACAATCATAGCAACATACTTGTGCACTGTACAGCGGCACACTCCACATACTTACGCAAGCTGCATGAGGCTTATTGAGAAGGCTCTGCAGGCTCACCATCGCTGTCGCTGTCGCCGCATGCGGGCGCGTTGCCGGGTTGTAAGAGGTCCTCGTGCTGACTAAGGAGTTGGTGCAGCCCGCCACTGAACTGCGTGATGCTATCACGGAGGTGCGCGTGCTCGTCCTGCGCCTTCTTCAGTGCCTGTTCCGTGCTTTTGAGCTGCGCCGTGAGCGCTGCGTTCTGCGCTTTGCACTGCTCGAGCTCCCGCCCGAGCTGGGCGATCTGGTCTTTGTTCCTCCCCAAGATATCTTTGTGCTGTAGTCAAGGTGGCGTGAGTAGCATGCGCGCAACAACGTGAGCGGCTTGCAAGAAGCGCAGCAAGGGCGGGAGGGTACGTACAGATGAGAGGCCCTCCTTGAGAATCTTGATCTTGCCCACAAGCTCCGCTTCCCTCTTCTTGTGGTCTTCCTCCCTCTTCTTGTACCCTTTCTCCCTCTCCTGATACTCCTGTGCTTGCTTCTTGAGGTCTACGATCTCCGTTCGACACCTCTTGAGTGTTGTTCTGAGTTCTGCGACCTCCTTGCCCCGGGCGGCGATCTCCCCTCTGAGCTGACTCTCTCGCGCATCGCGTTGACGGTCCTAGCGTTGTGTCCCGTATGAGCCTCCTTCGCTATGCTCTATAGGCGTTGCGGAGACATACCTCTTCATCTTGTTGGGCTTCGCATATCTCCATCATACGTCGACAGTCCCCGATGGTGATCCTGGGTGCAGTGGGGGGCGGCGTGGCTAAGAAGTTGGGCTGGTGAAGAAGGATGAGTCGTGCTTCATCGTATAATGTGTCCGACGAGTCTCAGCGTACACTCACACTCGGAGTCTGCGGACTCGCAGGGACGTCAGGCACAGGGGGCTGCTGCTCATCGGGCGCGGAGGCAGATGTCCCCGCCGTTGAGGTAGCGCCGGCCTGAACGTGTATTGAAGCGTATGAAAGAGATTGCAGGTGACGCACAGGAAGCCTGCGGCGCGGCTGCTCATCGGTGGTTGGAGGAGTGGGGAGGCCGTGGTCACTGTGCGCCCAAATTGTCAGGTTGCGCACGGGGGTCACAGGCGGGCCTGTTGTCAGATCTGGGAGCCTGCAGAGAGGCGTGTCAATCTTCCAGCAGCATAGCAGGCATGAGCTACGCAACCATGACTCACGTGGGGCCACGCTGGAAAGGCTGGGGCCCGGACACAGAGGAGGGCTGAGGAGGCGGAGTGCCAGGCCGAGCCTCTGGTACTTCTGGCGGGTCGACGTCCATAGGCTCATCCTCTCCACTGCCCACCGGGCCATCAAGAACATCCCTTGCAAAATCAAGCTCAGTTCGGCATGAGTTGCGCATCTCCTCGAGCGTGGCGCAGCGCGCCTGGAGGGATTGTACTTCCACCGAGGCGACGTCATATGCTTGGAGCGCCGTGGACAGCGCTGCATTGGCTGCCTGGAGCCTTTCTTCTGCACGCATGAGCACAATGAGGAGCTGGAAAACAACAGCGTAAGATAGACCGTTCAGGTGCTAGCGCGTGCGATGTTGTGATGAGACGCACCTCATTGATGGTGGGACGCTTAGAGCGGAACACCTTGAGGTCAATTAGCTCTTTATTCATCCGGACGCTGTCCAAAGTGATGGTGGATCTTCTTGATATTTTCTCGACACTGTAGAGGACCATATCGACATGTTAGGATGGCGATACGACTGCATATGGCGCCGACGGTGGTGCTTATACATCAGCAAACTTGGGACTGAGCTTGAGCACTTTGACGCCATCATCTCGGGAGCAGACGATTATGAGATGCTGTTGCCTCTGAGTGCCGATGGGTGAGTTAGTATTGACCTCGTACATGCTATAGGCTGAGGTGCACTCAACGAGCTGCATCAGATGCCCCTTGAGATACGTCTCAGTGCATCTTGTGATCAGTTTTCCAATCTCGGTCATGGTTTCCTTCGCTAGATTGCCAGTGAGTGATCGTCGCTCCAGGCTCATCTATGATCCGGCTGCACGCTACTCACATGTCTCAATGTGTTTCTGCTGAGTGAATGTGCCCTCTGTCGCGAGGCCACAGATACTGTGTACGGATACTGTAGAAGGGCTAGATTATCAGTAGGATTCTGATAAAGAATGAGAGGCACTACTTACTGTTTGCATATGTTGGCTTGCCGTGATGGGGTGGCATGATGTAGAAAGAAACAGGTAGTAGGGGCTTGAGTGGGGCAAATCAGTAGATCGAAGCTCGAAGTTATTGGGGGAGATGAGAGAACTGAAGTGTAGTGCGTCGATGGTGAGGTGACGATGCAATAGTAAGTCGAACAAAGGAACAAGCTCGTGCAGTGGGAAAGCAAGGAACGACCACAAAGGAGGGAATGAAAGATGAGTGCGTAGCACCGGGCTACTGAGTCTCAAGTGTTGAGACTGAGGAAGAGGGAGAGAGGAAGAGCCAATTCACAATGCAAGCTGGCGTGTTTAAAGCAGTCGGATCGAATTTGGCTCAGGGTCGCAAACAATAAGAGCATTGTCGAGATGTTGCAAATCTCAACCACTGGAAAGCATATCGCCCAACGTCTGTAGTATCAAAAACGCCTTTCTGTAAGGCAGGGCATCCCACAAGACAATGCATGCCGGCACCGCAGCGCCTCTGACCAGTGCACTGACACCCCCGGATTGACACAATGAGAATGTGGCACCTCTTGCCGACGCAAGGCGGATTCGAGGCTACACATGCGAACATGTGTGGGAATCTTTCCGACACACAATAGGATGGCTGTACGCGGCGTACTGGGGCCCCGAAGCTGCAGAAAAGTCATGATTTACGCCGGCATAAGTTCTGCGGCGACAGTCAACAGGTCAGCTAATCAATCGGAGTGTAAGATGAGTATGACTTACACAGTCCCACCAAACTACAGACGACATGGTCTGTCACCTCTAGTAGCACTATGATGCAAGGCAATGGGGAATCGAGTCTCGGACCCCACTGCGTGCCACTAGTACGAATCGCCGCGTCTCAACCTTTCCCAACAATGACCATTCGTAGAAGGTCTACAGTTGTGAGCTTTTAGATGTCTACGCTCAAGTCATGACAAGCCGCTCACCGTGGAACTACTGTGGGTTACTCAAGCTGCATGGTAATAGCAAGCCAAGGGAAGGTTGGCCCGGGCAATGAGCGCTATAGGGTACCGTGCAAAATTCATTGAATTATTAACAAACAGTTATTAACTAGACGCCCGCAAGCCGGATTGTTCACCGTGGTTCTGAACAGTTATTAACAACACCGTTATTAACGGTTGAAAACCGGTTATTAATAAATCTTGACCAGTTATCAAACACCCAAGCTTATGCGCAACGTTAATGCTGAAGTAGGAAACAGTTCCACGACCCGCGGGGTTAACAGTCGTAAACAGGCCCATACTAGCATGCGGCAGTCTAGCAAAGCAGCTCAGAGAAGGCTGGTCTGGTAGGTAGTGTAAGTGCTCAGCGCTCAGTAGTACTCCCTAGGCCTGTAGTACTAGCCGCGGATGAGTCGAAATCTGCGACTCAGCTCAGTATCCGACCTCCTCTCGATATCTGGGTCGTCGGAGGCTTGCTTGAAAGCAAAACATCGGGTATAGACGTTGCTCCTGACCCAACTGTGTGATATGGTTCGTCCACAGGTTCATAAATTTGAACCATTTTGAACCGCCTCACGGAGCCCTCTCATTTTTGAACAGTTAATAACAGTTATTAACCGTGTTATTAACAGCCTGTTTAAAACAACCCACTTTTGCACGGCACCCTAGTACCGGTGCGTATCAACCGATTCGCTGCACCCAGCAATCAGTCTACGTCCTACAGTGATATCACGGATGGCAACTTACCCACAACACCATTATCTACGTTCCGGGTGTAGTAGCAGTTGACCTAATGCGCGCGGTGACAGAGACAGCAACCCGCGACGGCCCCTCCTTCACTTTCCTTGCACTCGTTAAACTTGACCTGCTTAGTAAGCACCCATCACTTACGCAAGCGCTCAAGTTGAACTTCAACCAGGATTCAGAACACTCACCATTCATCTGTGAATCAGCTCTTGTGAAAGTCACATCAGCAAATTTAGTAAAGTACTGCCTAACGGAATGCAAGGAAATGCAATCCCGGAATCCGTTGCATTCCTTACATGGGAAGCGCCGGTTATGCATTGCCTGTCATAGGAGAGAGGCGTGTATGACAGTACCTCACCGCGCGCCACCTACCATCACCTTGCCCAACCTTCCTTTGCCTCGCAAGGCGACGGGGTTCCTTCCCGGCCATGTAGGGTGAGGATTTCAATGTCGGGCAAAGGACTGCATGCGCCGGTGATAGTTTGGCATGCGAGGGCGTAGGGATCGCATACCGAGTGCACCCCGTAGGCTGAGAACTCACTTCCATAGCCTAATACATACCAGGGCGAGGTGGTTCTATGCAATCCATTCAACATACAGTGCATTTGATCACATCAGACGGGACTAATCATTGTATGCATATACTATTACATGAAAATATACCACACCAGCTCATCCATACGGTCTGCCTCACACATGACGAGAATCCCGGCAGGCTTTCGCAACGCGCCAAATGGCCTTGAGCATTCCCACGGGGCCGCCGATGTACTGGATAGCCTGCGGCGCGTGCGGCGTGCGCGATGTCGATCTTCCCATGTGGGAGCGCGAGCGCGAGCGCATACCCGGCCATTGTGCTCAGGATGCCGTGCTTACCAATTCACGCCATGGTGTGCATGCATATATGCGCTTACCTGTTGTTGTAGGCGTGCATATATGCGCTTACCTCGTTGTATGCATGCATATATGCGCTTACCTCGTTGTATGCATGCATGTATGCGCTTACTTGTTGTTGTATGCATGCATGTGTATACTCACCTCTTGTTATATGCACATACCTTCGACCTGGCTTGGTGGTGTAGAGGACACCATGGGTGGGCGCGCGCGCGGATGGATGGCGAACGACTAAGCCTGAGGTTGAGGGGAAAGAGGTGAACATGGAGTGGAGAGGGAAAGAGTTGCGAATGAGTTCGCCAGTCTCGACACGCCCGTTAAGTAGCGACGCTCAGATCACGCGGTCGTGACACTCGCGATCGGGCTTGCCCCAAAGCCATGACGTCAAGGACCTGTACTTGTTGATGACGTTCTGATATTCCAAGTCGTGATTATATTGCAATGCAAAATCTAACTTCTACATGAGAAGGGTTAATATGGCAGCACCTTCCCTGGCGATTGAATCCAATGTCAGACAACGCCCGGACCGGGCGAATCCTGGCAATGGATCGCCCAGGGTGGCGAACGCGTAGCAAATATTCGCCTGGCCAGGCGAATCGCGGTAGTTCAAGGCAAGGGAAGGCCAGCGCTTCCCCGGCCTGCCCGGGAATGCTATCCTTGCCGGGCGCTACCTTGCCAGGTAGAACTTTATACAATTTGCTGATGCAAGAACTCCGAGAGAAAAGCAAGCAAGGCAAAACCGCCAGCAAGACAGATACTTCTGAGAACATACGCTACTACCGTATAACCGTCGAGGCACGATAAAGAAATGTCTGCGGATAGTCTCACCCTAACCGTCACGGCCACACCATGGCACCTCGCCCGCCGACACTGATGAGGGTATACGGAACGTATCAGGAATAGAACCCCGCCCGCGCCGCCGCTGTCCCAACGGCGAATACCACGCCCCAGCCCACACTAATACGCTGGGCGGACGGACTCGGCCGCAACGCAAAGATGTAAGAACGCAAAGACGCAGAGACGCAAGAACGCAAGGACGCATAAACGCAAAGACGCATAAACGCAAAGACGCATAAACGCAAAGACGCATAAACGCAAAGACGCAAGGGCACGGCAACGACGCATCGCTCTCGTGAACGTCCCAAACACGCCGGGACGCCTCGCTCCGCCAGCTGTGAACGACGCCATCAGGCGTTGGACGCGACCAACGCCTGCGCCCGTGCTGCGCACGCGGCGCGCGGTGGGCTGACGCTTCAGAGGCTGGCTAGACACTGGGGGGAAGCTGGGAGGAGAGGTGCGGGTTTATATCCTGAAGGCCCTTCGGAATTTGAATTGGCCTGCCGGTCGGACTGTTAGGCGACTGTGCCGCTTGATGAGAGTCGGGTTTGCCAGCGACCCTGAGCTTGATGAAGATCCTGAGATGTTGAGATCTCAGAACATCTAAAGACCAAGAGGTTGGCGACCGCCAAGGCAGGCGACAGAAACAGTGCTTGCGACGTTTTGACGGTACCTCTGGCGCTTACACTAAAGCGCGTCATCCAGTACAGAGAAATACAGAAACATACTCTATGGTATTACGCTTGAAGTCCGATTAGAATATCTGTAGCAGACCAGCGAGTCAGTGCACCTCCCATTACACCGCCAACAGACAACTCACAATTAGGCTGCCTATACCCCAGGAGTCCCATCGCGACACCTCCAACCCCCTCACAGGATAAAATGGTCCGCCCAATGTCGCAGCACGCCCTCGCCGATCTTATGCGCCGGGAAGCGCTGCACGTCCCGCGCGATGATCGTCCCATGCGCGTTGCGCAGCGGGTGGATGAACGCGAGCTCCTTCTTCAGCCCGGGCAGCGTATTTAGCCACCGCACGAGCTTCCGCTGCGTCTCGTTCAGTACTAATCCCGACTGGCGCTCCTTGCGTGTCGGGGACACCCCCTTCCCGGTAACCGCAAGTTCCTTCGCGTCTGGAGATGAAGAGGAGTTGGAGGATGGAGACGAGAGTGTACGATCTGAGGCAGACGGGCTCGGGCCGTCCGAGTTGTCGAACATGTCGACGACGGCGTCCTCGACTTCGCGCTCGAGGGTCGCAAAGACGTGCACGAGGCGCTCGGTGCCGGTCTCCTCCTTCTCGAGCTGCTTAATACGGGAGCGCGACGCGTGCGATGCGAGCGAGAGGCGAGTCAGGACGAGGCTCAGAAAGAGGGGTACAAGGACGGGAGTTAGCACGTATATGAGCTAGGAAGCGGTTGCAATGTCAGCTGTGATTGCTACTCGGCCGGTAGTATACTCTCTACGTACGACGTTGTAGGGGAAGCTGAACTGAAGCGCGGGTGGCAGCAGGGGTCGACCGGGCTTGAGCTCCTTGAACCATTGCGCAGAGAACGCGCGAGGCTTCGGCGGTCTCGCAGTCGATTCTGGGATGGTATATGACTTGATGATAGGACTGTACTCCTCGTCGAACTCTCTGTAGGCGGTGCAAAGTGAGTAGGCAAGTCCGACGTGAGAACTAGTACAAGCGCGCACATTTTGATACCGTCCTGGACATGGTTTATGAAGATGTCCCCGAGCTCAATTGCTGCGGTCGGGTACGGCACAGTGACGTCGTTAACGGCATTGGCATAGATGCGGACATGCTCAAACAGGGTGAGGGCCTGATAGAACAGTCGGTCTGCGGAACGATCAGCACTCGTCAAACTTCCTTCCTTCCATTCGCTGTTGATGGAGAGAAATCACGTACTCGGGTCGGCCATGACCTCCAGCAGCGGGCGGCCATTCTTCGACCACTTGTCCACGACGTAGAACTGCTCGCCGGTGCGCGACAGGAGCTTTGGGCCGAAGAACGCGAAGAGGAAGGAGAGTACGGTCGGGTAGCGCGGGAGGCCGATGTGGGGCGTCGCGACGGTGTTGAAGTTGACGGGCGTAACGGAAGTGAAGAAGCCTCGCTGATGGAGGATGCTGTCGAGTGCTATGTGAGTGCCTTGATCCGTAGTCTCGTCTGACGGTTCAGAATGGTGTGTACACACCCGACGAGGTACCGCGCGATGAGCCCGCCGAGGGAGTAGCCAGTGACCGAGAACCGGGTCACTTTCCTGCCTTCCTGCTCCAGCTTCTTGATCTCGGCATACACCTAAAAGACCGCAAC
Source organism: Cubamyces lactineus (assembly GCA_022376465.1). Taxonomy (NCBI): domain Eukaryota; kingdom Fungi; phylum Basidiomycota; class Agaricomycetes; order Polyporales; family Polyporaceae; genus Cubamyces; species Cubamyces lactineus. Next base: position 48,536 of record JACDTU010000016.1, on the reverse strand, counting down.
AAAACCATATCAGCGGCGCCCGCGCAGAAGAGCGCAGCTGTGTGTCCGCACCTCCTCAGCCACCCGCTCACCTCCCCAGTCGATGCCGTCATACGTCCCGTCCTCCTTGTTCGTCTCTGGGACGAGAACGTGCAGGACCTCGCCCCCAGGGCCTTTCCCCGACGCCGCCTGCCCGCGGCGTTCCTCAATGACCCTCCGCATCTGGGCCAAATGCCCGGGGTTGCCCCACATGCCATGGATGAGGACGAGCAGGTGCACAGGCCCGGACGCCGTGCCAGTGGTAGCGCTCGTGCTCGGGGACGCGTCGCCGTCAACGTTGTCTTCGGAAGACATGCCAAGATCTGGGGAGGGTATCGTGGAGAGAGTGTGTGCCATGTCGTGGTGTTTCAGGGGGATGTGCAGTCGCAGAAGGGTGTGGGTACATTATGAGGGCGTTGGTGAGAGCGGGAGCTGGTGCTGGGCCCACGGCCGGTGGCGGGGCAGCCATGACGCGTCCGATTGGCATCAGCATCTCCGGGTCGGCATATGCTCTGTATCGAACTTTGCACTTGCAACGCACCAGCCACTTTCTCCTTGCGCCCTCCTGAGAACGTCTCAGAATATCACGCAGCTGCGCAATACACGCCTTGTTCACGCATGGCATGCCGGGCAGCTGCGTATCCAGGAGGTACATATTTCACTGTGTTCTGCAAACATGTACACCTAGTGTTGCATAACTGTGCTGGGTTTCGCATACATCGCAACGTACGGTGCGGACCAAAACGACTCCGAGCGATGTTCAATGCTCACGGAAATCAATTGGCTCGTCCCATACTCACCGTTGCATTTTGGCGGAAATCACAACAAACACTGACTACTCACGCCATCAGTAGGATACAGCAACTATCTTACACCGTAACAGCCCGGTCCGCGGTATCTATCCGTCCCCACACCCTCACGCACCCAGCTGGAACTGCGCAGCGACCCGGTCAGCCTTCGGACGGGGCGAGACGGTGTAGAACCCATAAGTCACCTGCACGACCATCGACGTCGCCCACGGCGAGAGGTGCTGGTCCGGGCCCAAGTACGACCAGTTGCTCGTCATCGACTCGTCCTCCTTGTACCTGTCAACCACAACATCGCCGCGCGAATATTCATGATCAGTGCTCTGAAACGACGCTGGTGTCAATGGGCGGGAGGGCGTTCGACACGTACCGCTTGAGCTGGCCGGATTGGTTGGGCCCGCGGACGACCTTCGGGAAGCTGAACACCGCCCGGAGGACCTCTGCGATGATCTGTAGTGAACCCCACCGTGCGGTGCTCAGCAACAATGCTTATCGAACAATCAACCGCCGGGAACAATGCGCACCTTTGAGCTCAAATCAAGTCCGAGGCATCTGTTGGAAGGGGGATTGGCGCAAACATATCAGCTCGGGGCGCGGCCTCGCTGACGGCATGGGAGCACTCACTTGGCGGCTCCGTCCCCAACGAGGTACTTGTCGATACCCCGTGTGGGAATGACGCTGTCGGGGTCCGCGAAGCCTTGGCCCTGTAGCGACGCGCAATCAGCACAATGGCCAATCATCACAATGGCCAATCATCGAGCGATCTGTACGTACGCTGATGCTCGCGCTCTCAATGTCAACAAACACACGCTGGTTCGCCTCCAGCGCGCCCTGGCTCACTTGCACGTTGCTCACAGCCTCGCCTAAACGCACAGCACGCAAACCAAAAGTCAGTTATATCCGCGGATTTGGAAGGACAGGGCGTACGTAAGACACCGCGGAAGGTCGGGTCAAGGCGCAGCGCCTCGAGCACGAAGCCTTGGAGCTGTACATCGTCCTTCGGGTCGCGCTTCGGCCGCGTCGCGATCGTCTGCACGTCGACAGGCTTCAGCGGATCGAGGTAGAAGTTCAACACATTCACCATCGCTGTAGCACATGGCGTCAATATCGGTTTCTCTTACCTCCACGCCCGATTGCATGCTCAAGACGCACCTTGAGAAAGCTCGACGGTTGCGCCGACAAGGAGCGCAAGGATGAGGTTGCACTGCGCGTCGGCATTGAGCCCGAGCGCATGCACGCGGTCCGCGAACTCGTCTCTGTTGCTCTTCGTCTGCCGCGTGAAGATGTGGGAGACGGTCTCGAAGAGGTTCGCGAGCGACAACTGCGGAGGTACGAACATGAAGATCAGCATCCAGCGTCCGTGAGAAGAGAGCAGGGAAAGTGCAACGCACCCGCGAACCGCCGAACTGCTGGCGGATTACGCTCCGGAGTTTCTCTACGGCGGTGGTCACTGTGCGCTGGAGCTTGGAGAGGTTCTCGGCGCCGACGTCGAGGAAGAGGTACCTACGCATGACTGTGAGTCCACGCACTTCACCACTTGCAAACGTTCATAATCACTCACGCGTAGATGTTCGCAAGCACGTCAAAGAGCTCCCGCGGGGTATACTCCCCAGCGCTGTCCGGCCCATTCGTCTTCAGCCGAATGCCCGTCTACACTCCCACACCATCAGCCCCAACACTCTGCCTTGCAGCCTCTCCTCCCGACAAACACACTCACCAAATCGCACACCCAATAAATCGGCACGAGCCTAAACACGTCCCTCACGATATCGACGCTGCGCTGCGACGTCCCGACGCCCGTGTACGACGCGTGCACCATCAGCTCGCGCGTCTTCTCGAAGAAGAACCGGCGGATGCGGTCCTCCCCGCCTGGCGCGCCGACGAGCGCCTCGAGCAGGCTGCGCTGTTCGCGTGCTGCGCGGGCGGGGTCTGGCGAAGCGATGAAGAACCTGCACGCGAGGGTGTCGTCGAGTGATCAGCGGGATGGCGCTGCTAATGAAAGCGGAGAAGGCGTACCCAGCTCCGCGCGCGACGCGCATCGCCCTACCCGGGAAGCCCGCCACGAAGCCCGTCTCATCCTTCAAGATCTTGCTCGCATCCGCGTACGCGCCCAACACCAACGGCGGCGTCTCCCCCTCGACGCGCCTCAAGTCGTACTCGTCCTTCGCGCCCAGCTTCGTCAGGATGCGCTCCATCGCCGGCGGGGTCATGAGCGGGAACCACGTGTACGCGCTGTCGCTCGTGTACTGCCCGGGCAGCGTGCGGAGGAGGAGCCGCCCGAGGACGCTGCCGTTGCCCGGGCCCGCGGCGTCGCGCTGGCAGTCGGCGAACCCCCAGGTGGTGAAGTTGAACGGCGTGTAGTCGGCGGTGAAGAACCGGTCCCCGCGCGTGAGCGCGACGGCGTCGCTAAGGATTGCGCGGCTGATCGTGTACGCTGTGGCGCGTGCATGCAGAAGTTAGCGGGGCGTGTCCTCACAGATGAGTGAGAGGGAAGGGCTTACAGGGGCAGAGGCCAGCACCGTCCACGACGGGTTTCGCAGCTTCGGCTTGAAGACCGACGTATAGCTCCAGGCGGTCGATACTACCATACAGCTTCTCCGCCGCGTTCGCGATCTCCGGGTCAGGGTTCCACTCAAGGAAGCTGGAGTACGCTGTCGCCCGGCAATGGTAAGACCGCGATTGTCCTTCGTAGATAATACTCTAACTTGGGACTTACTCTTCAAGCCGAGGAACTGCAAAGAAGGCATGATGGTGAGCGAGAGTCACGCCTCACGAACCCTGCAGGACGCACCTTCCGAAAATCGTTTAACGAGCAGACACCCCACTGCCTGTTCTGCTCGATGCCCATGATCTCGTGCAGCCGCATGATATGCGGTGTCCCGCGCGCCTTGAACGCGCCCGCCGGGTGGTCCGTCCTATGCCCAGCATCCCCATGAATCACTCAAAGAAGGCGACGAAACGATACAGAAAACGTACGCGTTCTTCAGAATGTCCGCGAGCGCCCTGTCGTCGAACCTGTCCGTGACCGGGTCGCGCTGGAGGCCGCCGAACGTCCAGTGCGACGCATCCGGCTCCTTTGCCTCCATCTGCTTCGCGACCTGCTTGAAGTCCTGGATGCTGACCTACGTACGTCAAACGTGGAGCGTCGTATCAGCGCGTCTAGAGTCCAGATGGAGGTTGAAGATACGTACCGATTCAACCGTCCGTCCGGGGAAGAGCTGCTCTGAAAGTTGCTCGACCCACTTCTCGTCCTCTTGGGAGGTGGTCGCGTGCCACCGGTACAAGCAGTTGAACTACCAAGCCCCGTATCAGCCCACACACCCGCACCGGATAAGATACCTGCACGTACCTCAATACTACATATATTGCCCCGCCCCCGCTCAAACAACGAATGGTCCAAATTCCTGACCTCCTCAAACGGGTCGAGCCGCCAGTTGTTCCCCTGGCGCACCAGCCCGAGGATCGCGCCCAAGTAGTCCGCAAAGACCGCCGAGCCGAACCACGCGCAGTTGATGAGCCGCGCGGTCTGGAAGAGGTCTTCCTCCTGCGCGAGGAGCTTCGCCGTGCGCTGCGGGTCGTCGTGCGGGATCGTGGCCGGGTCGGTGTATGTGCCGCGTTCGTTTAGCTGGAGAAGCTTCCGCGCGATGTACTGCCGGAGCGATATTCTGCAGTGAGTACAGAAAAGTTTCGAAGAAGCACGAGTGGCTTACGTTGTGGTTACGGTTGAACAGGACGAGGAGGACGCAGACGGCAGGCGGGAGGAGCAGGAGACGGTCCTCGGCAAAGGTGTCGGGCTTGAGGAGCCCACGGCCGTCGCGCACGCGGACCTTGTCCTGCGCGTCCTGGTTGTGGCCGTACAGCGGTGCGAGGTCGATGTAGGACGACGTGTCGTTGATGTGCACGTCCTTGTGCGACGTCCGGAACACGCTACGAGGGCATAGGTCGGTCCGGCGGCGTGGAGAGCGCTAGATAGGCGGCGAGAACTCACGTGTGGATGACGAGCGCGGCGAAGGAGAACATCATGCTGGACAGGCCGGCCGGATGGGGCACAAACTACCGGCGAGCGTCCGGAATCAGTCAAACAAGCCGGAGACGGTGACAGGGGATGACGTCCGCACCTTCTCGCGCCGGAGGAGGGTGTCAAAGACGAGGCCGGCGTCGGGCATCTCGTTGCGCGGGAGAGGGTGCGTCTGCGGCACACTGCGCGCATACGGCGTCCCGGCCTTGCCCAGGTCGGGCATGGTGGGGTTGTTGTTGGACCCATCGGCGGTGCGGTACGCGTACTCCGGGCCGACGGACGTGCTCGGCGGGTGGGGCAGATCGTTGTATACTGTTTACGCCACAGCTCGTCAGCGGGACCTCCGGCGTGGCGGGGGCGAAAAGCGAGACTGACGGAGTTCGATGGTCGCCGTCTCGAGCTTTTTCGCGAGGGGGTGGTCCGAGTTGGTGGCGAGGTACATCAGGACGTGCTCCAGCTGGAGAAGGGAAATCAGCGGCCGGTCATCAATTTGGGCGAAAGACCAGGAGGCGCACAAGCATTTTACGGTCGTCGATGGCGTTGAGGTGCTTGATCCCATCGATGATGCTCTCCTGCACGTAATGGCTCAGTGCGTGATCTCTTTGGACAATGGAATCGATACTTACGACGGTAGAAACGTCCGCGGATAGTGGCAAATGCTTTCTAACCTAGGAACGGAATCGTACTCAATATTACAACCACCGACACGATCTACGGGCTTCCGTACCTGGTCGCGAAACTCCTGAAAGCCCTTCATCGTCGCCGACGGGCCCACGGCGAGGATATCGCCCATGTTCGCCGATGTGCTGTTCGAACGCGAGATAGACATCGTAGCGAAGACGGCGTGATAAGCGGGGGAGACGTGGGGGGCACGAGATGACGCCAAAGTGCCCCGCAGAGGATAAATACCGGGCAGGTGAGCGATAGCGAGCTCGACGGTTTACGTACCGCCCATCGAGCGATGCACCAAGTTCTCCTGGCACTCGGTTCGCACCTCCCCCGAAGGAGCAGATGAGATGGGAAAGGTGGACTGGGGCGCTCGTTCGAAGACGGCGTGGGCTGCCTGTCTGGTCGAGTACCGTGCCCCGGTCGAACGTCGTGCGGAGTCCGCTGGCCAGGCGGAGAGGTGTGCGCCTACACGGCCGGTGCGATTCGCTAGGAGGGTTAATGTCAAGGACGGAGCGCGAGGGGCAGGAATAGGCCCGCTTCTCGCCGGTAAGGCTGCTTCCATGTATAACGGGACGCGCTAGCACTCGGCGCACCAGCCGATTAACCCCCTTATTCGTCTAGTCGAATGTGCAGATCCGCCCCGCTCGTGGGTGTGTGTTTCTTGTTTGGAGCCGGCAAGCGAATAGGTCAACGTAGGATGCATCTTCCGAATCCCCGGATTTAGAAGCGCACTAGCACTAGCACACGCGTTCAAATTCGTCTACTTACGTCGGAAGCAGTAGATGTCTGTTGTCGCGTTGGACGCGTAGGATGGATGAGCGTTGCATCGTACGACGTGCACGCGTTCTCTACACGAGCTCTTCAGCAGAGCTCCAGAAGGGGTTCATAGTGGGGAGACTCCAAACCTTGCGCGATGGGCCACGGAAGCAGCCTCCAGGCCAGGTACAGCCATTGCCGCATGCACTTAGCTCGGCTGCACCTTAACTGCTTCCCTGCCTCCTGCCACCAGCACGCCCCCGCAGATCAGCCCGAGCCGCATCAAGCTTGTCGCCCTGCCCATCGCCGTCAGCCTAATGAGGTGCATATGGGCGCCATCGTATGTTCCCGCGGCTGCCCGTACGGTAGCGCTGGCTGGGAAGCTGAAAGTGTCAACAAAGTGTCAACAATTGCGTATCGTCTGGCGAACCCCGGCCCGCTGCATCCTCTTGTGCGGGACCGGCACCCCGGTTGACGGCGTATATAGCACATACGCATCTTTGAAGGCTTACAGCCGCTTACTGACCACTGAGCCGGAGGGCGCGCAGGGGCGCGCCCGGTGCCTGGAGTCTCGGTTTGTGGTGTTGATTGCAAGAACGCTCTACTGAACAACCACGGCCGAGCCGGACGCGTTCAATCGGGTGATGGTCAGGGCGGGTAGTGGGCAGAGACAAGAGCAGCCACAACGGTACCAGTGAGAGGTCGGATAGCCTGAGCGGAGGGCGAAAAGCGTATCCAGAGATCAGGACTATGTGATATGAGGGCCAAGACTCGGAAGAGGTGAAGATAGCACCAGGAGGAGGAGAGGGAGTAGACGAGGCGGCAGGCTCGCATGGCGGATCTTCGCGCGTCGCGGTGGAGTCGGCCGAGGCGACCAAAAAGCTCACGTAGCAACGAGGCTCCGACACTGCCCCTCATCTTGCATGGGCATGAGCACAGTCCACGGAGCGCGTCCTTCGTCAACAGGAAAGACCGACTCCAGCTCCCGGTCCGCCTCCAGCTCGTCTCTCGGATCGCTCCCGCAGCACTGGACGTTGAGCCATATGTCGCATACCCGGCCCCCGTCACCGTGACCGAGGGTGCGTCCGCTGCTAGCGGGATGGCCCGCCGGGCCGTCGCTCGTCGTATTCGTCGACCGTGCCGAGATCCGCAGGTGGCCGAACGGCATGCCCGTGTGCTCAGGCAGCGAGTACTCGAACCACCGAGCGGAGGAGAGGGCGGTGCTCGTCGGCCGACTTCCGTACAGGACTGCGGATGTAGCGTAGCCGGCGGTAGCATTCAGCACAGTTGACACAACGTGCATGCATGCTACGGCGAAATGACGTACAGGAAACAAGAGGGTCCTTGTCGATCGAGGGCGCAGCCTCGAGGTCGATGGGCCTGCCGCTGTACTTGTATCGTTGGTTTCCTGGGCGGAGGGGCCCGGTCAAGACGGACTGGTGGCGGACAGAGATGTCCCTGTAGGAGTCGAAATCCCTCGTGAGATAGACGCATATCCTGCTCGTTAGGACCCATCTCAACGAAGACGAGGACAGCACAGTGCGCTGGTGCTCGAGCAAAAGCTGGTACCCGACGCGAGTCGAGTCATCGGACACTGCGAATTCGTGCCGATACATACGCGACGACTCCTTGATCTCCATCGCACGCAGCACGTCTCCACACCAAGGCGAAAGCTGTACTTGGGAGGTAGCGCTCCACTTACGCTCATTGGGATGTTGGCCGTCGGCAGGTAGCGTGTCGATAATGGGATTGATCACTAAAGGCATGCTCGAGGGCCTCATTGGCAGGAGAGATCTCGTAGAGACATTCGCCGCCTCCACTTTCCGCGATCTGTACGCAGGTAGCAGCCGCAAGACGTGATAATCGGTGGTTGCATATCCACGTATGGACAGCTTGGTACGGTCGTGGATGGGGTCGAGTATGGATCCGGGACCCAGGTCCGACACTCCAAAAAGGCGTGCGAGAATGCTCCCATCGTTACGATTGCGACACCGTAAGAGGGCGAGGAGATGGACCGTGTCGCAAGGGAATGTGTGGCCTGCTGGCAAAAGATCTCGCACCGGCGGCGTGTACCGACTCGTCGAGGACTCGTGGGCTACGAGTCGGGAGGCGAGCATGGGGTGGAGCGGGTACCAGAACAGCTGGATGTGGGCGCCTTCAGGCGTGAAGCTGCAATGGATGTCGGGGAGCGAGGCAGGGCGCACGTCGCCGCCTAGCGCAGACGCAAATTCAGCGTCCGACACGGGCACGTCGTGCCCTGCGGATTCGAAACGTCGTGGAGAGTCCGCCAGGAGCCCGGAAGGCTTCCATTGCGGTGCTTGCTGCCAACGGTATGACCTTGTGAGGTCTCTGATCAAGCTATCCGGGCTACTGGGCCATTTCTGTCCGCCCCACGCGAAGATGCTCTGGTCCGGGATCGTCTTGATGATCTCCTGCTGTAGCCGCAGGAACGCATTTCGTCCCTCCCCGTAGATAGTAGGCATATACACTCCAAAGATCCCCAGCAGCGAGTACGCCTCGTCTTCGATCCGCGTCGTCTTCCGGCGCGACGCCCACGACATCCGGCACGCAACGCTGACAGACTCTACTGCCGCCTCCCCTGTCAAGACAGCTGTGCTCACCCCTGTTGCTTGTTCCAGGAGTGTCGCGAGGCCGAGCTTCGAGTCGATGACGCGCCACGTCTGGGTCAAGAACAGCACGTTCTCGGGTGCGATGAGTTCCTGGAGCGTCCATCCGCGGGTGTGCCATCTCGTAGAGAGGATTTTCTGGCGGAGACGCTCCGATGGGCGGTACGGCGAGGAGTCATCGTGGACGTCTGCGAGGTACGCATAGCAGACATCGGCTTTGCGATACCATTGGTACATCGAGTTGATCGCTTCGGTGAGCTCCGCGCTGCTCGTCTTGTCTATGCAGCACGAGTCGATCCATCCAAGCGCGTAGCCGTGGTCGCGAGCGATAGCGCAGAACCCCTTGATTTTGGGCGACAGCTCCGGATCGTCGAGGATAGAAAAACCCGCACCCTCGCACTCCACCCTTCGGCAGATGACCAGTACTTGCTGGTACGACTGTTCGCCTTCGGCATCCCATACGTGAGAGAGGATGGCATAGCATGTGCTGTCGGGATTGAGGTTCTCCACAAACTTCCCAGTTCGAGTGTCGATGAGGCGCATGTTGCTGCTCCAAAATCAGCGTGATTAGCAAGTTGGTTCATTGGTATCGAAAGCAAATCCGCGTCAATACGGTTGAACCACTCACCGTTATTGAAGGTGACACACAGAGCTAGTTGGAGGGTGAGAGGGTACAGCCCGAATCCAGATGGCGATCGATGGGCAAGGTTAAAGGGGAACCGGAGGGCAAATCTGTTAACTGTGCGCGCTGGGAAATTCAACACGCAGTTGCGGCGTGGTGGACGCATGACGCAGTAAAGAGCAGCCCGGAGAACATGTAGCATCAACATAACCAGCTTATCTCACCGGGTCACTGTTAGTGAAGGGCAGGGGTTGTTCATCAATCTCGTATCCATTACAACACGATCTTGTCCAGGTGATTGCGACAGACGTCCGTACACTTATTCACCTGTAGAATGTCAATGGGGATCCTATCCACAAACTGTACCGCTCCGGGCAGTATCACGAGACCCAAGCTGTCCCAGCGCAGCTCCTGCATCAGCAAGCTATGCAAGGTCGCTGGTTCCCACTTGCTTCCCTGCAAAAGGTGCTGTGCCGTGCTCGGAAAGCCCGTGCAGTGAGGACATCGGAGACAGGGTTCGGGCTGTACTAACCTTGCATGATGCATTGCATCATGAAGGACGAGTTCCGGCCCCAGAGGCGATGATGCGCGCTTGCAAGCAGCTTGGTTTCCCAAAGGCGCCACAGTAGAGTTCGTCTGAGTCAGTGTCATCGATTTCAATAGAGCAAAACAAAGGAAACACCAGGGAGCGCGATACGTCTTCTGAAGAGTCCGGTGCTGCCCATGCCTGGTTATCTTCTTCCTCGCCTCGGATATCCAGATCAGACGCGAGGGCGCGGGTTTACGCTGGCCTGTGCGGGCCACAGTGGAAGAGCCGTCCAGCTCTCCGCATTTCCCGCCAAGCTATGCTCCATCTCAGGAGCTGGTAGCTCTTCGGGCTCACCGAGCTCGCAGAATTGAATCGAGAGCCACGTAATGTGATCTTGGCCTCCGCTTGTCGCCTGCGTGCTGTTGAGCGGGTCTGCATGGTTTGAATCCCGCACGGCGGACAGCCGGAGGCGTCGATAGGGCAAGCCTGTGTGGCGAGGCAGCTCGTATTCGAGCCACCGAGTCGAGAGCAAGGAAGCGGACTCGGCACTGTGTGTCTGTAGTTCATCTGCCAGTGACGTAGGATGAGTATCAAGCAAGACACAATCCGGAAGAGTGCAGTGCACTGGGCGAGGATAGACGTACCTGCGGCGATGCAAGCGTACACCATACGCTCGAGCTTCCTGAGATTCATGAGTTTCGACCTCGAGTCCTGCGGAGTCAAGACAGATTGATGGCGAACATGGAACCGTGCCGGTTTGAGAACGACAATGTGAATCCTGCTTGTGAGAACCCATTGCTGCGACAATGAGCCCTTGACAGAGAAGGCGTATGAGCGTCGGTCCTCGAGCAGAAGATGATACGCTCTGTGGGTGAACCTCCCAACCCGCCCGATCGCGGAAGTGCGGAGACCGATGGCGCGCATCTTCTCCTTGCACCAAGGCGCGAGACGGAGCGAAAAGTTGACATGATAGGACAAGGCACGTTCGATGTCTACGGGATTGCTAGGGTCGAGGATAGGGTTGATCAACAGTGGCACGTCCGAGTGGCCCAGCAGCGCTCGAGAGCTTGAAGGGGTCGCCCTAGTCCACGTTTTCCACGCGCGCGGTAAGGGAATAACGCGGTGTGAAGACTGGTGCGCTGCGCACACCGGGAGCCTAGCGCGTCCGTCCTGGCCGTGAGACAACAAAGTCTTGTTGACCCTCAGAACCAGCGCAAGGATCTGCCCCGTGCCGTCGCGACAGCGCAGAAGAGCGAAGATTGACGCCGAGTCGTCTTCGTGGCACGAGCAGCGCACGGGAGTGTCCTTCCTGGACGAGTCTTCACGTTGGCTTGGCTGAGGCGGGATAGGATACCACAGCAATCGGATATGGGCGCCTTCGGGCGTGAAGGTGCATTGGATGTCTGGCAACGCATCGGGGCGGATGATGTCTCCAAGAGCGGAGCCAAACTCAGAACTTGACATCGGTGCGATACTGCTGGCGTTTCGAAAGGCTGATGGGGAGGCAGCGAGGAGACCACCAAGTCCGCGAGACCACCGGTCGGGGCGGACGAGCTTCAGCCAGGACTCCATGCCCGTGCACTCCTTGGGCTGGTGTATGGTCTCTCATCCCCATGCGAAGATGCTCTGGTCCGGGATGGTCTTGATAATCTCTTGTTGTAGACGTAAGAATGCGTTTCGACCCTCTCCGTAGATCGTGGGCATGTAGACACCAAATATTCCCATGAGCGAGTATGCCTCGTCCTCTACCCGCGTCGTTCTCCGCCGAGACGCCCACGACATCCGGCAGGCAACGCTGGTAGACTCGACGGTCCGGGCGCCAGTGAGAATAGCAGCATTCACTCCCGTCGCCCGTTCCAACACATCCGCGAGGCTGACCTTCGAGTCGATGACGCGCCATGTCTGCGACAGGAAAAGCATGTTCTCCGGCGCGATCAGTTCTTGGAGTGTCCACCCGCGCGTGTGCCACTTTGAATTTTGGATGGCCTCGAGCAGATACTCGGACGGGCTCGGACTATACGGTGCGGAGTTAGGGTCGTCGGGAACGTCTGCGAGGTATGCATAACAAATGTCGGCTTTGCGGTACCACAGGTACATCGAATTGATGGCTTCGGTGAGCTCAGCGCTGCTTGTTTTGTCAATGCAACAGGAATCGATCCATCCGAGCGCATAGCCGTGTTGGCGGGCGATAGCACAAAATCCTCTGATTTTAGCGGACATCTCCGGGCTGTCTAGGATGGAGATCGCGCTAGCGTTCTTGCGCCGCGCCTTGCCTGACACCTGCGAAGAGACGTTCGAAAGCGTGGTCTTCTGCCCCAAGGCGAGCACTTGCTGGTAGGACTGCTCGCCTCTGGTATCCCATACGTGGGATAGGATGGCATACCGTGTGACGTTAGGATCTACATTCTCCACGAACTGTCCCGTCCGAGTTGTTCAATAGGCGCATGATAGCCGTCTATGATCGAAAGTGTCAATTCTGAGAACCACGGATGCAAGCTCGAGCACTTACCCTCAACAATCGTTCATGGGATATCAATACTTAGGAGGATGGCGTATGCAAGAGCGAGAGGGCTACGCGTCGAATGTTCGCTGTGAAAGGTAATGTCAATGGCGTAACTAGGCCAGGATATATGTATGCCTGCCTTGACGCTGACCCGGTGATACAGGGGTTCCGTGCTTGGTGGTTGCGAACTTCGAACGCGCTGCGGGTTCGACATGACCCATTCGCATTATCACAGCAATCTCGGCCCGCATGCGGCAGGCTACCTGGCTTGCAAATATGACTCTCGATCCCAGTGTGTCTGCGTGCTTTCACAGCTATCCAGGATAGAGATGCATGGATTCAAGCTGAAACTCGTGCAGAAGAAAAACCACTCACAACATCAGCTATCCACAATGCGTCGTTCATGAGGTGGTAGGAGGACCAGGTCACCACACACATCTCCGAAGGACTCGAATTGCTATGAAACACCGAATACAGCTAGTATAGGAAGTGATGACAGAATAACACTGACCTATGGCTACTGCATGGATACTGAGGCTGTAACTGTCAGTAATCAGGAGACGAGGACAGTGATTTGAAGTTGGGATCATACAGATGCGACCATGGTCGTCGATGAAAGAGTCCAGTACCATTGGATAGACTTGCTGCCTTGAGATACGTGGGCGCTTATACGCACGGTACACGACTGCAGTGCTTTCATCAGACACGCTGCTTAATTCCTACCAAACGCTTGCCACCTCCGCCATGGACTCTCCAGAGCTCTATCACGTCAAACAACAATTCACGCTTGGTACGAATCCTGGAACGTTGAATTACGACCAAGGTTGACACCTCAAAACCCCCACACACAGGCGCCTACAAGTCCCTCGTCGACCTGACCCTCCCCGACCCAGACTCTCCTGACTATACCCCTACGCTCGTCTACCAAGCTCGTGCACATCTCGCGGTAGACAGTCCATCTACCGCATACTCCATTATTCCCAAAGATACCGAGAATGTCGCCTTGAAGGCCGTTGCTGCCCTCGCACACTTCGTCGAGGCCGAGGCAGACTCCTCGAAAGAGGCTGAGCGCGATGCCGCCCTGGAGGAGCTTCGAGACCTCTGCGTAGAAGTCGAGGGGGATGATGCGGATGCGACTGAATGGGAGAAGGGCACAGTGAGAGTGTTGGCGGGTACGGCCTTCGCGCGTGCAGGTGAGATCGAGGAGGCTCTCGAGACTCTGGGTGCCGGTACCGACACACGTAATCTCGAGGCGTGAGTGTTCATATTTCTCCTTCATAATTCCCGACTGAGGGCTTTGCCTTATGTTATCTTCCATTGCTCGTCCTATGCTCGTATATCCATACACTGGCCCTCATCCCCGTGCCCCGCGTCCAACTGTCGCTGACGTCGTGCATTTTCCCCCGCAGTGTTGGTTACACCGTGCAAATCTACCTCTCGATCAACCGTCCAGACCTCGCTCGCAAGGAGTTCGAGCGCGCGAAGCGCTGGGCTGAGGACGACCTCCTCCTGCAACAAATCGAGGCTTCGATCGGGCTCGCGACAGGCCGTGACGCGTATGCCGACGCGCACGCCTACTTCACCGAGCAGCTCGCCAACCCGTCGCTCACTTCACCTCGCCTTCTCACCGCGCGCGGAGTCGCGCGTCTCCTCCGAGGGGAAGTACAGGCCGCCAAGAGCGATCTCGAGGAGGCGCAGACGCAGATGGGTGGCAAGCCCGATGCGGAGACTTTGGGCGCGCAGGTTGTCGCGGCTGGCTTGGGTTCCGCGAAGTCGGCAGATGCGGACCAGTTGTTCAGGTGCGTAGGGTCGTTTATGAGGTCAAATGTACATGCTGATAGCCTTGTAGCCAACTGTCGACGGAGCATCCGGGCTTCCCGCTCGTGCTCGATGTCGAGCGCAAAGCACACTTGTTTGACGAGCTTGCCGCCAAATTCGCAGTGCCGCCTGTGGCGGCTGCATAGGAAAGTCATGTATCCCTGGACGTCCTTGTATGGATTATATACATTTCCTTTGGGATGGACTGTATTGCGACCCAGTTGGGTTGATTCACCCACACCTCCAAGTGAGTGTACAAAGCGGATGACTTTAGCATAAATGATTTGGGACAGTGGAATAGCTGTACGATATTGTGAAGCGCTGAGGTAGGTATGCGACCTAAAGTACATTATTCTAACTTCACACCTCATAGGCTCATACACTTCCCTATCGCTTGTTTGCTTCACTACTCTGCGAGAACTAACGTCTTCCAACGGCGTCCATCCTGAGATGTCGGTAGCGTCTCGACAGCCTCGCTCCCGGAGAACTGGACAGTCAACCACGCAGAGCGGCCCGTCTCCGGCCTCCCGCTTCGCACTGGCAACTCCTCTTGCAATTCCCGCACAGAGAGGCGGAGACGCCGGGATGGAAACCCAGTGCAGCTAGGAAGCTCGTACTCGAACCTCGGAGGGGGGCCCTGGGACAAGGAATCGATGGCCTGCCAGATGCTGTCTGCAAGCACATAGTGCGGCACCGTTCACCTCAGTCAGCTTGGGTTCAAACTTCTGGAATACCCGCTCGTGAACGGGGAGCGGACGCACCTGGTAGGGCTGAATCACCTATGATGGCATGCTCGAGGTCGGACAGCTTCTCTACAAACGGCCTTGAGTCCGGGTCGAGAGCGGCCGACTCGAGGATCGCTTGGTGGCGGACGTGGAAGTACATGCGACCGCCGACCTCGCAGAGATGGAAGACAATGATGTGTATCCTGCTCGTGAGCACCCAATGTGTGTGAGGACGTGCGACATCGGATACAACACCCTTG
This sequence comes from Cubamyces lactineus, assembly GCA_022376465.1. NCBI lineage: Eukaryota > Fungi > Basidiomycota > Agaricomycetes > Polyporales > Polyporaceae > Cubamyces > Cubamyces lactineus. The sequence continues at coordinate 33,185 of JACDTU010000016.1, read as the reverse complement.
CACCGGTGCTCGAGCAGGAGATGGTGATGAGCGCCAGGCCACAAGCGGAAGACAGGCTCAATGGGAGAGACCTCGACTCCCAAGACGGACAGTTTCTCTCGGCACCACGGCGAGAGTTGGGCGAACAGGGGTGGTTGTTTGAAGGCTGCGGCGTCCTTGGACGGTGTGAGGCTGGAGTCAAGAACAGGGTGGATGACCAATGGAACATCAGAAGGATCCTTCAGGACTTCATACAGGTCGGGGGCCTTCATCCACTCCTTCCATTGGCATGGTAGCGTGATGACTCGGCGAGAAGGATGATGAGCCCCACACACCGTAAGTCTAACACGGTGGTACTCATCGGAACGCCAGGCTGAGTGCAACGCATCTGAAGCAGCGGTGAGGATAAGGGCCAGAATCTGTCCCGCGCGATTCCGGCAGCGGAGCAGGGCGACGATGGAGGCCGCAGTTTTCCGGTCGCACGAGCAGGGCGCAGGAAGAGCCTTTGAAGGCGATCCGTCGGCAGGAGGCGGCATGTGGATGGGTGGATCTAGCAAGGGAGATGAGTACCACAGCAGCCGGACATGGGCACCTTCGGGCGTGAACGTGCATCGGAGGTCCGGGAGGCCAGCGGATGGGAGGAGGTACCCAATGGCAGACGCGAACTCGGCGCCCGATACAGGTGCAACATTGCTCGCGAACTCGAACGCTGCCGGGGATGCGGCCAGGAGGCCGCCTGGTTCTCGGAGCCAGCGGTTGGGACGGATGCTCTTCAACCATTCCCTCACGCCTCCGGATTCGACGCCGGAATAGCTCGGTACGACACCCCACGCGAAGATGCTCTGGTCAGGAATCGTCTTGATGATCTCCTGCTGTAGCCGCAGGAACGCGTTTCGTCCCTCCCCGTAGATAGTAGGCATATACACCCCAAATATCCCCAGCAGCGAGTACGCCTCGTCTTCGATCCGCGTCGTCTTCCGGCTCGACGCCCACGACATCCGGCACGCGACGCTCACAGACTCTACCGCCGCCTCTCCCGTCAAGACGGCTGCGCTCACCCCCGTTGCGTGTTCCAGGAGTGTCGCGAGGCCGAGCTTCGAGTCGATGACGCGCCATGTGCGCGTCAAGAATAGCACGTTCTCGGGCGCAATCAGCTCCTGGAGGGTCCATCCGCGGGTGTGCCATCTCGAGGACAAGACTTTCTGGAGGAGACGCTCCGATGGGCGGTATGGCGAGGTGTCAACGTCATCATGGACGTCTGCGAGGTATGCATAACAAATGTCGGCCTTGCGGTACCATTGGTACATCGAGTTGATAGCTTCGGTGAGCTCCGCGCTGCTCGTCTTGTCTATGCAGCACGAGTCAATCCATCCAAGAGTGTAGCCGTGGTCGCGTGCGATAGCGCAGAACCCCTTGATCTTGGGCGACAGCTCTGGCCTATCGAGGATGGATATCGCATTCTCGCACGGCGCCTCTCCACGAGCATCGAACGAGGCAAGATGCGAGCGTTCCGCGTTCTGCCAGATGGCCAAGACTTGCTGGTAGGACTGCTCTCCTTTAGCATTGTCCCACACGTGAGAGAGGGTCGCGTAGCACGCGCGCTCGGGATCCACGTTCTCCACAAATCGTCCCGTTCGAGTATTCAGGAGGCGCATTTTACGACCTAGATATCGATGATGTGAATAAATCTCAAGAATTAGAGCTGGTAGGCTTACCCTCGCTTTTGCCGATGTATGAATCAACTCAATGCAGAGAGCGCGAGTAATGGAGGGATTTGGAAGCGTATGCTCGTCGTGCATGACGATATTACTACTGGCAAGAACCCGTGGTCGATGATGGTAGTCAGGCTTCCATGCAATCCAATACGCCGGGTTGTCCTTGTTGATGAGCGTTAAAAACGGGCTTCTCACGAGGCCAAATTATAAGCGTGACACTCACCTCTGGGACTAGGTACAGAACAGAAGAGCAATAGGGCGCACGGTCGTTCGTCCAGCCCACAGTAGCGTAACGTGCCCTTCCAGGCCATATATACGTTGATATATACCGCGCACTAGTCTAATCGCGTAAGGTATCACACATCGTCCCAGAGCATCCGTGCCTTAGCTAACCCATCTACACATACCGTCCAGGATGCTCGACTTGGACAGTCACCCGCTGCCCTTTCACGCCTTTCTCCGCTAGCGGATGCGACGAGTCCACAACGGCGTCTATCGAAATCGTGCCGCCGCACACGCCCCGTCCCGGTCTCGCACTGGGGTCATCCTGCAAGCCGCCGTCAACCGCCCGCTCGCCCGACTTGGACTTGTTTCCTCCTGCGAGCCAGTTCATTAGCATGCTCCCGTTGCGCTTGACAGGTGCGGCGCCTTGGAGCGGGGGAGGTGTTGAGATGATGGGGACGGGAGTGGCCTTGGGAGGAGGGGCGATGCCCATACATGTACACCAATGGCGCTGAATGTAACCGGTCGCGGTGCAGCCGTCGACGCGTTTAATAACGAGTCTGCAAGGTACAGTATATGCGTATATATGCGTCAGTAACACTCAGCATGAGCGTTAAGGAAAGGACGTACCCGAGCGGAAGCGCCGTCCGATTCTTGAGCTCAGACTCGACCATTTCCACGCGCTCCTTGAGCGGAATGTCAGGGTCCAGAACGATCGTGTACCCTCCCCAGAAGTTCAAGCAGCTCGAAGTGGACGTCGACGAGGTATTTGCCTCTTCGGATTCTCTTTGTAGGGCCTGAACCCGCGCTGCGAGCGCATCGAGAAGTCGGTCTTGCGTCTGGAATTCGAAACGTTTTCGGCCGGCGACTATCCTTGGGCGCACAGGTGAGGGTGCCTTTACAGGAGCATCCACCGCATCCACCTTCCGCTTCTGCGGCACTGCCGCGGTAGAACTTCTTGAGCCAGCGTGCGACGAAGAGCCTTCCGCGCGATCCAGCACCTCCGTAGGCCGTGACCGTATGTGATCTCCGTTATGCTCATGAACCACACGCGCCTGTTTCCTCTCCCTCTTGCGTTTAGCCTTGTCGCGGTCTTTCGCGCGGCAGGACTCGCACCACTTGTACGGATAATGCTCGGGAAGGGGCGCAACGCATTGTGTGCATCGTGTGACTGAAAACATCGATGCCTCTATTGGTAATCGAGTAAATGGGTCGCTAGGTCCAGGTTTTGACGAGGATACGTCTTTGCGGGCGTTGAGGGTTGATTTTGGAAGGAACTTCCTCGCCTCGGCCGCTGTCACTGCCATAGTATGATATAGCGCTTTGACCGGAAGAGTTGTCATTTGTCAGCGGAAAGAAGGTAAAAAAATCACTATAGCTTCGTACTCACCCTGCACTGATGTCGAAGCGCGGGCTGTTCAGGGTGCTGGAGAAGAGAAGCCAGAGGGTCGCCGCTCAGCGGACGCGACGCGTCGTCACGCTGGCGCGTACGACGTGACTAGCGCGTCTTGTCACGCGTTTCAGCGGAAATGAAAGAGCCCCGGTTCGGCTCAGCGTACTCCGAATTCTCCACGCCACAGCTCCGACAGGCTACCGCCTGCTACCGCACACTTCGACCGACGCCAGCTCTTGCAACAATCCTGGCTTCGTAGCAGCTTGTGTCTTGCGCAATGAGCGTTGGGGTCAACGTTTCCTATGGGCCTCGACCCTGTGAACTTGGGGACGTCGACGGAGCATTTAGCACCGCATTATTGGGCTCCGTTACTCCGACTGCCATATCGCGCAAGGCTCTCGAACGGTCGACGAGCTAATGCTGCTCTTTCCGATCGTCCACAGGTGACAATGCACCCGGCCTGCCTCAGTGACCACCTTGGTCCTTGGGCGAGGCGCAAAATGACAGCTGACGCAAAAACTTTGGGCGCGCGACCCCCCGCAAAGGGATGTGCTCGGATCACGGCAAACCCCGGCCGGACGCTCTCAGCCACAGCTAGCCCCGGGCGCTCTGCGCGCCTGCACGCGCGACGCGCAACGACGCGTCGCGCATTCTGAGAAATTACGGTCGATTCCTCGTACTGTGCTTGACAAGACATTTTTCCTGCTCCTAACTTGCATGTAACTATACCAAACAAGAACCCGGATGTCGAATCTCCATGGCCAACTGCCATATTGCTCCTCCGGAAGCTCGAGATTGCCATTGGCACCATGTTGTGGCACGTACGCGAAGGCATTCCGATTTGCTAAGTATTTCCTGGACGCTCTGTCTCATGAAAGTTACCTTCTGGATGTCTTTCCCTTGGTCTAGGCGGGGGAAGATGTAATTGCAACAATCTACGGTAAGTATGAGTACGCTGTACAGGCCGAAATCGCATAGAGCGCCCGGGGCTAGCTGTGGCTGAGAGCGTCCGGCCGGGGTTTGCCGTGATCCGAGCACACCCTTTGCGGGGGCTCGCGCGCCCAAAGTTTTTGCGTCAGCTGGAAGACGGTGACGTTCAGGGCTCCTCCAAGGCTCCGAGGCCGAGTTGCCTGAATCCGCCACCTGAGCAGGCCTCTCTGTCGGGCATGGCTCTGGCTCAAACTCGCAAGGGGCGGGCCATATCCGCACTGCCCCGCCTTCGAACGATGATTCCCACTCCCGAGTCCCGAGCGTCGAGTCCCGGCCTCGGAACCCGAGACTTTGGCTGCGCGGTGTTTTCGTTTTCTCCCAGGCCCGCTTTGGCACATGAGAGGACTAGAAGGGGCTGATATAAAGCAGGGATCGACTCCCTGGGGCGCACCCTCTCCTCACTGACATCAGCTTTTCGTTTCACGACAGCCCTGCTGCTAGACTCCCCGAGTCCTCGACTCGACCTCACGACCCTTCTCTTTCTCTAACGACGCGTACGACCCACATACGACCGTTCAGATTCCCCGTCATGCCGACTTGGGACCTCACATATCGTCACCACCAGTCAGACTCCAAGCCCGCGCTCTCGCATACACTCTCAAAGCGCCGCGGCCAGCAGCTACGCTCCGTCTTCAGGGACCAGGAGCACCCGACCGACGCGGATACCCCATCCTCATACCACCGCAACGACACCCCCTTCCCGCGCACGAGCAGTTCGGACGAAAACCTGCCACGCGATGTGCAGGACCACAGTGGACGTGTCCAGAAGAGCACCCTGCTCAATGAGTTCGCCCAGCGCACGATTCGCCGCAAGAAGAGCTCGTTCGACTTGCGGGACCTCTTCCTCAGTGGGGAGCTGACCTCTACGCGCTCGTCCACCTCAGACGCTTAGTCGGCCTCCTGATCGATTTGCATTCCGTTACCCGTAAGTGCCCGGTGTATCGTTTCATTTCGAGTCATTATGGCTCATGTTCCTACCGCGTTCAGCGTTACGACCTCTCACGAACATTACGACCGACCATCTTAATGCGGACTGTGCACGGACTGCTGTACGTTGTTGGAAGAAAAAGAAGCACTGTATCCTTGTACTAGACGAAGAAGAAAAAGCTGTACGATGCCGGCGCACGCAGGTATGGTATGTGTGTATGCAGGAAAAGCTATGCGAATCTAGGAAGGAAGGAATATATGTATTATCAGCATTTCGTTCTCGACGGAGAACTCCTGTGTGATGCTCACCTGAGGCCCAACAAACCGCCTCAGTCCTCAAACAACGGCCGGAACACCTGTAATACGCGCCAGGAGTCAACGACCGCTGCTGCGTGTGCATTCCTGGCTGCTCGCACATACCTTTGTACCCCCGTCATTTTGCGTGGGCTCCATTTCCACGTCGTCGATCAGCTCGAAGCTGTCCTCCTGTCCTTGGCCGTACCGATAGTCGATCTCGTCTTCCTCCTCCATTCGCCACTCCTCCTGACCCCCACCTCCGTCTCCTTCATCTCTGTGAGCCTCCTCCTGTTCGATGCGCTGGGGCCCGGTGCCGAACTCGACCTCCTCCGCGTCGCCCTCTAGCATCGCCTCGAACTCCTCGGCGGTCATGTTCTCAATCCCCAGTCCGGACTCGATGATCGCTGCCTCTGCTGCCGGGGGCAGCTGCGACAGCTGGGACCCGGGTAGGAACAGTGGCTCCTTCTCCCTCTCTTTTCCCTTCCCCTTGCCCAAGATTTGCTCTCTTTGTGATTGCTGAGAGGGGTACGCATAATCGACGTGCGGCTGGTCCGGAGGCGCGGCGCCCCACTGCTCGTGGCCGTCAGCGTACTGCTCCGCCTGCTGGTTATCGTACGGTTCCGGGCTGTAATGTTGTTGCTGGTGTTGCTGCTGCTGTTGGGCGGCGGTAAGGATTGCCCACGACGGCTGCGGCTCGCGTATCGACGGCGCGGGGTGCATCTCGCGCGCGATCGACGCCTGGTCCGTCCGATGCACGACCTTCATCATCGGCTTCGCGGGTCTGTTCGCGTTCGTGCTCCGTGTCCGCGTCCGCTCGCGCGGGGGCTCGACGGCGTGCGCGTTGCGCTGATGGGTGTCCTCCTCCAGGGGGCGTTTTCGTCCGTTCGCGTGCGAGGCGGTATTGTTGTTGTTGTTGTTGTTGTTGTTGTTGTTGTTGTTGTTGGTGCGGGCCCGCGACTGGGAGTTGTGGGGGGAGACGGATTGGAGTTGGCTCGCGGCGATGACGAAGAGCGTATCGGCGAGATCGCCGCCGACGTCGATGTACAGTGGCGCAGAGGGGTCTGTGAAGCGGATCTCAAGGGAGAGCTGGGACGCTTCTGCGAAAGCGATTGTTGCCTGAAGAACCCATGTCGTAAGTAGGAGGAAGTCTGTAGAAGAATGGGGGTGCATACGTTGAATTCTTTGAGGTGGAACGCGATGGTCATTGGCGTTTCCCGCAGGTCGTACTCGTCGAACTCCTCCGCGCTGATAGTCAGCTCAGTGGTCAAATTGACGCGCCCTGTCAGGCATGCGCATGCGCATATAAGCACCCTCCTCCGCGATCTGCTGTCTATGTACGCCGCGACCGCACCTTTCGCATCCACAGCAGACTCGAGGCTTCGCAGCTGCACTTCAGATTCGTTGAAGTTCCATATCAGCTGCGGGTCCGTCTTCGCGCCCTTACCGAACGGGAAGTGCTCGAGCATGCTCCGGAGCGCTTTTGGCCCGACTGTTAGATGCGACTCCAGCTCGGCGTCGGGCATCGTTGGGGACATGAGATTATGCGCTGCGTTGAGCGGTAGCCTGTGTGTCTTCACGACGCCTAGTCAATGGGAACGAGCAGGGAAAGATGAAGCACGGCAGAATCAGTGGGTATATGCGATCAGTGATCAATAGAAAATATACCGTGTTTGCAGTGCAGGCGAACGGTAAGCCGGCTCTCCAACGTATCGCGGTCGTCGCCTCCGTCCGCGCCCCCGTCTTCCCCAAACCGGGGCTCCTGCGACGCGCCGTCCGAGATGACGAACTCACACTTCTCGCACGACTTCTCGATCGTCTTGTGCTTCAAGATCTGCAGCAGCGGCTATATGCGCCTCCTCTGAATCAGCATCCACACGCACGTTGCACTCTACGCAACATAAGTAGCAGGCTGCCCACTTTGATGACGGTCTGCCCCGTGATGGGCGGAACCTCCGAGAACTCGAGGTCGTCCCTGAGCCCTGCGGGCTGAGGAGCCGCGACGCGGTACCTGCTGAAAAACGAACGGGCGTACTTGAACCGTCCGTATGCGGACAGGGACTGGTTCGTCGCCGAGAGCGCGAACGTCTCGGGCGTGGCGATGATGGTGAGCTCGTCCCCGAATTTGGAGAGGCATGTGAGCGCCCTTGTCCAATCTGCACATGTTCAGCCGTCAGCGAATTTGTTCTCGAGATATACAGAATCGTCATACGCTTGAGTCCTAGTGAGTCTATCGTCGCTTGCATTTTCCAACACGCGCACCAGGAAAGCACGAGTCGCGGTTTGTGGCCAAGTTCCCCGGGCGCGCGAAATGACCGTGTCATACGCGTACTTGACGCGTTCGTCACGCGTCGTGTTTGGCCAAGTCACACGCTCAGGCAGGTGCCTGGTGTTGTTCTCGAGACTCGGACAAAATGCTCGCTTGCACTCATCGCAAGTCAGTCGAATCGTACAAGCGGCACACCCACACGAATATCCCGGTAGTCAATCGCATATCATCCACGGACAAAACAGGTATTACCATCATGGGTATACACCAGACGGGGTACATACTGCTACCAGACGACGACAGACGCAGCCAGCAAACCCGATGCGCAACCCTGGACAACAAACGACAGTACACACACGCACCCCCGCCCCAACCGCGGCCATAGAAGTAGGAGGAACACGACGATAACGACGACGACGCTCGGGAAGAAAAACACGGGATCTCTAACAACACTTCGCGCGCACGACGTACGTAGCGTAGACGTTTCTTTGTATGTAGATGCAGGACAGTCGGACAACACGTACGCGCGCGGGCGCGGGCCTCTGCGCGCACAAACACATTCAGGGGTCGCTGAGCGGGGAGGGGGAGGGAGACAGAGGGACGGATGGAGACAGACTAGTGGGAACGAAAGAGTCATTCGGGAGCCTTATCGAGACATGGTAGGGCGCGTACACAACGAGCAAGTGAGACAGACCGCGAACGAGTGGATATAGATAGATGAGTGCATGACATGGATGGCGCGAGGCGGTGCGAGGAGCGACGAAACATTGGGACGGTCTGACCGCTTACTTGTTCTTGGCGATTTCGCGGGCAGCCTTGATCAACGGCGCGAGTGTCCGCAGGGGCTCGGACAGCTTGAAGAATGGGTGCTATTATGGACAACAATCAGCATCTGATATATGCACGCGTTCATGTTCTGTAAGACATACCTGAAGGAGCTCCGACGCTGTGGGCCGCTTCTCAGCGTCCACCTCCAAGCACTTCGCGAGATAGTCCCTGAAGACTGGTGAGAGAGACTCGGGGTTTGCGATCTGCGGGGTTCCGTTGGTTGCGATGAGGTACAGGGCCTTGAGAGGATTCTGGTTCAAATATGGCGGTTCGCCCTCGATCATCTCTGCAAGCATCTGTCAGTGGACAGTTGGATTGAACAGCCAGAAACTATGACGTACCGATGGCCATGATGCCCAAGCTCCAGATATCAACCTTGGGACCGTACTCCTTGCGGGTGACAACCTCAGGCGCCATCCAGTAAGGTGTGCCGACCATAGTAGTACGCTTCGAGTTCGCCTCCGATATTTGCGCACAGAAACCGAAGTCAGCTGCAGGCGTTTGTGAGCAAATGCAAACTAGTCATGTAAACGATATGACATACTAAGTTTGATATCACCGTTCATGCTAAGCAAAACGTTGTCACTCTTGATATCGCGATGAATGACACCGTGCCGATGGAGATGCTCAAGGCCCTGCGCAGTCTCACGTGAAACCGCAGCAATCTGGCCCTCAGTCATGAGATTTGCAGTGACGACGTCGGTGAGCGAGCCGCCCTCCATGTACTCCATGACGACCCACAGCTCGTTCTTGTGGAGGAACGAGTCGATGTAGTTCACGATGTTAGGGTGCCGCGAAGCACGCATGACCAGGATTTCGTTGATGATGAGATCCTTCTTGGGCTGCTTGTCGAGGTCCATCTGCTTGATCGCGACCGACATGTTCGTGCCGACCTGGTACGCGGTGTACACACCACCGGATGCGCTAATGTAGGATTAGCGGTGATGCTTTTAGCGTCGTCTAACCTTGAGCACTCACCCGGCACCGATCTTAACGAGGTTCCGGTATAGTTTCGTCGGGTCCGCATCGGTACAGATCTGCTGCAGACGCTTGACGATGTCCGCCTCCTTATCTTTGTCCTTCTCCTTCTTCTCCCGTCGCCTCGGGGTAGCCGTGCCCGTCGCAGCAGCCGTCTTCTGCAGGCTTGCAGCCGCAGCACTGGGCTGGGGCTGGGAGGCCGGACCCCGGCCCTCCCGTTCCCTATCCCGCATGCTCGGGGAAGATTTGAGGGCAAGGTCTGTCTGAGATGAGCCAGGGGAAGCCTTAGCGGGCTTGGACGAGGAGCCGATTTGCGACTGAGCATGGTGACTGGGCGGGTGGTGCGAGGGGCTCTGACCGGGGCCGGGCGACCGGCGATCCCGCGTGGTATTTGCACGAGCGAGCTGGTCGGAGGGCTTGTGGGGTTTCGTCTGCGGGAGACGCTGTGAGGTCGACCTGTCCAGGGTGGGCGTGGCCGGCTGGGGCGGTGCGGGGGCCATCCGATGAGCGACGGGCGTGCCCGCCGGCGTGGTGTTCGCATGGGTCGGCTTCTTCGGGGGAGGTGGTGCGGGACGAGGGCTGGAGAAGCCATCGTCCATGAACGGTTTCGGCTGGGGCGTCGCCACTGGGGTTAGAGGGGCAGGAGCAGGAATGGCACCCATCTTGTCCCACACAGACGTGTCGCCGCGGTTGTTCTCCTGGTAGAACTTCACGATCTCCATGACGGCCTGAGGGTTCTTCTCCTGTTGCTCCTTAGAAATGCCAGACTCCTGCAACAATTGCTGCCACTCCTTGGGCAGACCGGTAAACTCGCCGGTGGACGTATTGAAGCCAACATGTGTGAGGTGCACAGGATCGTACGGGGTACTGATTTCCGGCCGCTTCGAGCTGTTGAGGAAGTCGGACATGAAGGTGAACATACCCTTCTTCGACTTTGTAGTCGTCCCGCTCCGTGACCGGCTGCCGGCGGTGCTGATCGTGCTCGGCGTTGGGGGGATTGGAGGCAACGGGGGCTGGAAGTCATTGTACTGGTTCTGCTGTGGTCTCGAGTCGGCGGGATCTGGGTAGTAGGGGACATCCTGGGGGCTTAGGACAGGATCGGAGAGACGACGTCGAGCGAGAGAGCCCTGAGTAGCGTACATGTCAGTGAGATTGGCGGTGTTAGCCCGCGACGGACGGGGAGGAGGAGGAGAGGTGGTCGTCATGGGGGGGCTGTCGTTGAGGTTGTTAGAGCGGGAGGGAGCGGCAAAGGGATCGCGATCGACAGGATGTGTGGTCTGTTTGCGAGGTGGCGGCTTCTGGAGTGAATTACGGACCCTCGGAGGCGTTCCAGACGAATTCTTGGCGAGCGGCGGGGGCGGGGGAGCCTGTCTGGAGGGAACGTACGAGTCCGAGGTCGAGTAGTTGTTGGCAGCGGCGGCGTGGAGATGGGCCTCGGCAAGGAGGTCGTTGTACTCTTGAATGGACTCGCGAGAGGGGCGGTGGTACTCGACAGTGATTTTGGAGTGGCGGTTGGAAGGAGACTGGAACGATCTCTGGTTAACCGCGCTCTGCGAGGTCGACATGTGCGCAGTCTATAGGGACTGAGAAATGATGGTGAAACGAACGGAAGAATGGAGGAGCGCGAGCTCGTCGTCGTGGCCAGCAGAAGGATACAGATGCCGCTCGCCGCCCTCGATTCAGTCTCTTTCAGTCTCTGTGCGGTGCAGCACAATCGCAGGACCACAGCAACGATCGTGATGAGCCACTCCCTCTTCAAGTTCCAGGTACAGGTACAACAGTAATTATACCCCTACGACCCTCTCATATCCTGCCCTTCTTGAGCCCAATGACCGTCGGATGCCAAATGCGTGTAGCGCGGCCGTTGTTGTCGAGGGCATGCGCAGAGCCCATCGCAATCAGCCGCAAGAGCGTCTCGGCTGCAGCCATCTGCAGCCATGCAGCGTTTACGCCAAGGCGCCTCCCTTATCGATTTCATTTTGAACACACCGCCTGCCCCATTCGCACATTGCTTACAGCTTTCCTAGGCCTCCCTCGGGCTCTGCTTCATGGACTCATGCGAGCTTCCATCGTGCAGCCTCGGGGACCGGATTGGAGTCTCCGTCACCATGCTAGAAGCGTACCTTGCGGCTGCAGCGCGGGGGTTCATGGGTAAATGAAGAAATGAGGATGCCCAATGCTCTCAAGGGTGCAATCCTCGACCTCCCCTGCCTGTGTCGCGGGTGTATGGTGCTCTTAGTAAAATTTCGCCGAAATACCTCAATGAGAAGAATTTCTGTGTGGTCCGTGCGCGAGAGTCTCAAGGGAGCACAAGAAGCATCGGGACGGAAAAAGGGTTAAAAAATAGAGAGGCGCGATCACGTGCCAGACGCGTCGCGGTGGCATGGGAAATGGGATGGACGGCGCTGCGTTCCTCCTTCGTGTTCACCACCACCTACAGTTAGTCCATGCCACAACCTTGTTTTCCAGCTTGACACAGCATCTGCTAGAACTGACCCTCTACTATGGCCCCTCCTACGACAAAGCAACCGATGTCTGGGCTTCGGTCTGTCAAGCGCGATTTCTCGTCGAATTCAGTCCCACCTGCTAGCCAGAGTTCCACCACTTCAGAGGACGCGATATCATGGGAACCTACTCCCCCAAAGAAATTGTCAGGACTAGAGCAACGTCTCAAAGACATTCAAGATGCTCTCAATGCGCAGATTTCGTCCTCTGAGAGCACTCTGTCACAGTCTCAAAGTCAAAGTCAGAAGCGGCCCTCTACCTCGCAGGATCCGCCCGCCAAACGCCGCCAATTGCCTACATCCTGGGACTCTAAAGCGCAGACTTCACAGCATGCAAGAACAACGGCTTATGGCGCGTCGTCATCGCGGGCATTTGGCGCATCACGGCAGGTCAATACCAGCGAGACTCTCGTGGTACCATCGGCAACGAAGAGTAGCGCGGCGGCGAAGCCTGCACCGGTCTTTCTGAGCCAAGAACAGACACATATATTGAGATTGGTGGAGTCTGGAAAGAGCTTATTTTACACCGGCAGTGCTGGTGAGTACTCGTCGGGACTATATCACCTTCCATTGCTTGCAAGAAACTCCGTTTATGAGAACTGCGCTTGCGGACCTCTTAGCACAAGTAATGCCTTACGGGAGCGTGCAGTCCTTTTGACCTATTTTTAGGTTCCAAAGTCAACTTGATTGCTCTTATTCAAAGCAACGCATATAGTTGATACGTACTCACGCGCTTCGCTTTATAGGTGCCGGCAAGTCCGTTTTGCTACGAGAGATCATCAAGTCAATGAAGAAGAAGTTTGTTAAAAGCCCAGACGCCGTCGCCGTAACAGCTTCCACTGGTACGTCCTCTGCCACCTCAAACTAGAAGCATTCCTTCAACGCTTCGTAGGCATCGCCGCGTGCAACATCGGTGGCGTGACCATCCACTCATTCGCGGGGATTGGCCTTGGAACTGAGTCCGCTGAACAGCTGGTCAGCAAGGTGCAGAAGAACAGGAAAGCGACTACACGGTGGTTACGTACCAAGGTTCTCATCATTGACGAAGGTAATAAACCATTCATTTGGTCCACACGAATGCTGACGCTGACGGAATCGTTTACAGTGTCTATGGTTGATGGCGACCTGTTCGACAAGCTTGCGCGCATTGGTTCGATGGTCCGTAAGCGGCCAGAACCGTTTGGTGGTATACAGGTGCATATAGTCACTTTTGACCATGTCCACTGCCGAGCTGAACATGCTCCTCGGGTCAGGTGGTTGTTACCGGCGATTTCTTTCAGCTGCCCCCGGTGACTAAGGGCAGTGCTGTGGTGAAGTTCGCTTTCGAAGCGGAAATGTGGCCGCAAACGATCAAGAAGACTTTCAACCTCACGAAAGTTTTCCGTCAACGCGACCCCGAATTCGTCGACATGCTTAATGAGATGCGTTTCGGACGCCTGAGCGACAAGTCCATCGCGAAGTTCAAGAGCCTATCCCGGGAGATCATATATGAAGATGGATTGGGCGCAACCGAGCTGTCAGTCTTGCGCTTACTTGTCATGTCCCCATTTTGTTATGCACGCGTGCTGAATATCCGGATAGCTTTCCAAGGCGCGAGGATGTGGAGCGATCGAACACCGTGAGGATGGGCGGCATCACAGGCAGAGAGCAAGTGTACAATGCCTACGATGGCGGAACCATTACCGACTTGCAGCAGCGGGAGAAGATGCTCGCCAACTTCATGGCGCCGAAGCGGCTCGTACTCAAGGAAGGCGCACAGGTGCGTCGTGTCCTTCATACTATCTCGGCACCGTGGCTGAGGCGTATATGGGCGCAGGTCATGTTGATCAAGAACATGGATGAGACGCTTGTGAACGGTACGATGGGCAAGATCATCGGTTTCGTGGATCCCACTGCAGCGTTGGATGATGACGGTGGAAAGCCGTCGTCCAAGACAGGCAAGGAGCCAAAAGCGGCTGCCAGCCTCGGGTCTCGGCAGCTTCTTCCGATGGTCGAGTTCCTTCAGCCTGGTGGGATGCGTAGACAGGTCATTATTCAGCCGGACACATGGAAGGTAGAGCTTCCCAACGGCGAAGTTCAAGTCAGCAGGACCCAGGTGGGCGATATCCGTAACCCTGTGGAGAAGCAAGTACTGACAGGGCGATACAGATTCCTCTGATCCTCGCTTGGGCGATGTCGATCCACAAGTCCCAAGGTCAGACTCTGGAACGAGTGAAGGTTGACTTGGCCAAGGTGTTCGAGAAGGGTACGTCTACCAGCCTTAGCCATCGGATCTTTCATATTGAGGGCCCATTAGGGCAAGCATACGTAGCGCTGTCCCGTGCGACATCCCTGGACGGGCTGCAAGTACTCCACTTCGACCCTATGAAGGTAGGCGTCCCGTCTAGCCTTCCCATCACGTCGTGGTATTGAAATCAGCACAGGTTCAAGCCCACCCGAAGGTTGTGGAGTGGAGCAAGACCCTTGAGACGGTCGCGTAGACGTAAACCCTCTGATTCACTCCTGGGCGCGAGCATCTGAGGTACCCCACTATGCGGGTACCAGTACAGTACAGCATTCTCTCTTCGACGAGTTGACGTTTCCCTGCTGCTTAGTGTACGTGTACGATAAATGAAGTATTAGATGAAGGCCCTTGTGGGCCGCGTACATCACGGGGTATCCAATATTGCGCAGCCAATTTACGGATTGCATGGTAAGTGAACGCCAGATATCCAAGCTTGGTGAGTCGTATGCATTGTAATTGCAGCATGAGTGTAGTGAATAATCGTACAATGAGTGATTTGAATGTGAGTGTGGACGTGATCGGAGCTGCAAAGCCATGCACAGTCGAATAACTTAGGTATGTGCGAACACCCCGATGTCCCTTCACCAATGAGGTGCCCAGCCTATTCCTCAAGTCAACGATTGCTATTATCCACGGAACGTGCATCACACTTACCGACATACATCAGCGCGAGGTTGACAGGGTCGCTCGCCTCCGTGATGAGCTCATTGACCGTGTATTCAACGCTCAGGGTCTTGTCCAGCTTCCGTGCGACGGTCGACAGCGCACGGTCCGCAGCTTCATCAGCAGCGCCGCTGGCCATGTCAATACCGATCGCAAACCGGAACGCCTCCCCGGTGAGCTGCGCAGTCTCGTCCGGCACGCTTGATTGCACACGCTTGATTTTGAACTCGCTCGCAGTCCTGTGGGAACGCGTAGTCAGTCTTATGCCAGCGTGAGGGAAAGGCTGGGCTTCACTTACCAGGAATGCAGGGGGTCGTATTTGAAAACCTCGAGGACTGTCAAGATGATCTCCGAGCCGTCTCGCAGCACCCGCAAGGTCTCTTCGGCGCATCTCTGGAATACCCCCTGTGTCCCTGAAATCCCTAAGCCATCGATCATGTCCGCTGTTAGCCGGAACGGAACTCGCTCGGGTTGTGGGAGCAGTTTGCCCTGCGTTCGGGAATTGTCAGATACCAACGCACGCGGGTGCATGATAGGGCGTGATCATCTTACTTGTTCGAAGGCGATACCCAGGTCGATGTGAACGACCTCACCAGTTTTGTTGTCTATCAAGATGTTCGATGTATGCCTATCTCCGACGCCAAGGATGTGCCCCACGATGGAGTTGGTGGCCACGCTTCGAGCGTAGTTGAGGCGCATGCTGTACCAGGACATCGGTGTCTTGTGCTTCTCGGTGAAGTAATGTCGCATGACGGGTTTGAATCGCTCCTGAACCGTTGAGAATCGCCCGATTACTCTCTCTGGATGGTCGCGCCACTCGCGTCGGTCCCGAAGGCTGAGCATTTGATTGGCTTGGTCTGGAGTCATGTCTTGAGGACGATACCTTCGATCAATGTTAGTGCCACGTTCTTCGGCGAATCGTTCAAAACATACCTTGGATGTGCGGGCCTCAACCACTGCATCAATGGAGTGGTGTTCTCGACGAACTCGAGAACACCTGCCTGAGCGGCGAGCGGGATGACCTTGTAGCCTCTGACACTGAGCTTGCGCTTCTTGGTTTCACGATCCCGCCGGAGTACAATGTTGACCAGATCGAAGACCTGCTCCATCACAGCGTCTTGCCGCAGGTCGTCATCTCCCTCGCCCTTGTACTGGAAGAGCATCAGTAATATGTCGTACAAGCCACCAAAGACATGTACTCACGAGCTGCTTGTAGTAGTGCCCACTGGCACCGATGCACTTGATAATCTTAGGGAGATTGACGCCTCCTGCAGTCGTGTAATGCGATTCGAATTTCGCGATCCAGTCGCAGTCTTGATACTGCGTGGTGGGGTCGATAGGAGTGTGCGCGGTGATGACGGGTACCTTGACATCCACTACTTGTCGTATGAGCAACCCGTCTGGTACGGCAGCGGACTTCGGCACTTTGCCCTTTCCGGATGGATTCTTGATCGGATACTTCGCCCATTCCAGTGACGCATTGCAGACGAGCTCTACGTCCTTGATACGTTGAGAGACGTGCTCGTCGGAAAGCAGCTTGCTGAAGATAGTGGCGGCAGCGGTGGTTCTCTCCACTTGAGACGATGACGTCTGAGATGCATGACGACCCGATTGCCGCCGAGACCCAGAGGCTTGCGAAGACGAAGATTGGCGGTCGGCCTTGATGCAGTATAGCGGGAATACGCTATGAAACGGGTGTTCACGACACATGCGCAGGATGACCCCTTGCAAGATTGGCTGGTTACGAGACGTGGGCGCCTGCTCGGAGCTGAGACGAGCGGTCAGTTGGTGCGCCAGGAAGACAAACTTCCGAGACGGGATACGCCCCAAGGCGACATCGAATCGGAGGGTTGCATCGTCGTTTTCGAAGTTCGCTAACCAGAGGGAACATAATCTGATGGGAGAGTCCTCGTCGAAGTTGTCGGACAACGATAAACATCGCGAGTACATTTCGATCGCGTGGGACAAGAAAGTGTTCCGCTGGCCAAGGTGCTCCTTTGCCCGTTCCTGGTCTTGCGCGAGTAGTATTTGCGCGTGGTCCTGCTGCTTCTTGAGGGCCCACCACTCCGCATTCTGAGCAGTCATTCGCTGAATCTGATTCGCGCGCTGCTTGATCTCGTCCCTCTTGCGATCGATGTACAACTTCCACCGCAGCGCATCCGGAGACTTCGATATAGTGTGGTACTGGCGCTCTGCGAAGATAGCAAATTGGTGGAAGACCGATGCTGCAGAATGCACCCGCTCAGTAGAAGCCTCCACCTGTGACTTGAGGATGAGATCAACGGCAGGACTAAAGCAGTCGGCCACGATCTTTGATGGCTTTTTCATCGAGGCTTCCGCGGACCACGATCCCTGAACTCGTGTAAGCAACTACATAAGTAGTCGTAAAAGCTGACCCACCAATTGAGCTAGTAAGGTAGCGCGTGTGAACATTGAGGTATCGTCGTCGAGGGCCATAGAGTTGTCAGGGGTGGTGGTAGTAAGGGCACCCAGGCTCTTGATCGCAAGCTTGGGCTCTTTCATCAACCAAAGGACGTTGGCGAATTCTCGAGAGACCGCGGAGGATGGGTTCCGTTCCAGATTCTGAGCTTGCACGACGGAGTTGAGAGAGATCTGGGCTTCGCTCGCGTCACGGGCCCGTTCTGACAGACAGAGAAGAGATCGTCGTTCCAGGTCGAGGAGTGATTCGCAGAACAAGGAGCGAAGATCACCAATCTGATCTCGCTGCTCCTTCTGTCGAATGGATCGAACAAGCGAGACCCGAGTGGTCAGGATTGCCTCAATATCGGAGAAGCTGTAACGATATCAGTGCTATATTATGGTATGAGATGTTGTTCACGGGAGTACTCACTCGAAATCCGGCTCGATACTGGTATATTTGCGAAGTTCTATTGAACTGGTGTTACCGGATTGCAGCTCCCGTTGAATTTCACTGCTTCTCCACTGTCGGATCTGGCTGAGACACATCAGGTTCTGAGCAACCTGACGAATTTCCGTGAAGTCTTCATGTCCTAGATCCCGGAGACGAGTCATCTCGCGAACGAATGCCCCTCGCACGACACTGTCTACGACGTGGGGATTACGTTCACGATAGACTGCACGCATAGCCAGGTATAGAGTAGCACCCGCATTGTCCTCGGTCGCGGTTTCCGGAAGGTCCCACGTCTGGGCTCTCCATCCGAGGCTGTAAGCGATCGCACTAGTATCCAGGGGGTTTCTCGAGTCCGCGAAGCTCCGGAGGGTGTTCAGGGCGAGATGGTTGAACCCGAAGGAATGCAGGGACTGGACGATTCCATCTGTGTCTGTCGTACTTGACGATCCTGACTCCAGAACAGCGCCGTGATAACGGAAGGCTTTATCCCACTGTTTCTCGTGACGGAGACGCTTGACAAACAGATTGCGTAGATCGTCCGTTTGGATACCGTAGAAGCCATCCGGTTCGTCGATGTGATTGTAGATCTCGAAGAGGACGTCCTCAGCGGCCGAACCTTGGGACGTAGGATTGTACTCGTTGGCAAGCTCGAGGAACAGTAGCGCTGTGGTATAGGCGCCGCACTTGATCGCGCAGCGGCTGAGGAGGGCGAAGTCAATAGAGAGCCATTTATCATGAGCGAGAGCGTCTTTGAGTTCAACTGAAGGACGGAAGGAGCGAAGGTGGAGGACCACACTGATGATGGCGCGGTGAGTCGTCGGCGCAGTATCCTGGTCAGCAAGGACTGAGGTGAAGTACTGGGAAAGCTGTGATCGCAGAGAGCCAGGTTCAGATGACTTAGAGTTGTCGTATTCTAGCTGCAACAGCGAATGAACCAGCAAAGGAAGCATCTCTTCGGCAAATCCACAATTGCTTCGTAGGATATGCGTAAGAGGGGAAAAGAAAACGGACTGTGTCGCTAGCGATTCGCAGAGCAGGATGGCTACACGTGTGATCCAGGTTGAGTAATCCGACCCGAGATGCGTCATCTCTTCGTTCGCCAGGAGCGACGACACATCCGGTGCGGGTGCCACTTTCTGCGGCTTGGGGAATGCGCCCACGTACGCAAGTTCACGGCGAATATCGCTTGAGACGGCAGGGTCGATGGAAGCTTCGAGGGAGAGGGCGGACATCAATGCGCATAGTGTAGTGTAGGCTGTATACACTTGTGGAGCGGAGCCGGTGTCCAACATTGCCAACAGGGATACGATAGTGGTGGTACGAGCTAGATCGACGTCCGCGCGAGGGGTAATCTCGCTGCCAGGACCTACTTTGCTCTCAACGACTTTGCGGTGACGTACACACACGGTGTCCGGGGTGAATTGATCGCTGCCAACGCTGTCGATACGCCCGTGGTTCAGCATGAGGAGTGATGTAAAAGCGCAGATGTCACTATCGACGAGGTAGTCTTGAGGGGGAATGCACGCTTTCAACCGCCAGAAATCGGATTTGCCAAAGTTGTCCTTGCCTTCTCCGCCGTCTCCTAGAGATGCAACCTCGTATATCTTCCGAACGAGGCGGAACTTGCTGGACGAAATGCCGCGCTCGCCGAGAGCAGAGGTCAAGTCGGCCAGGCGGAGATTCTCGCAAGCAGCATGCAGAGTAGGCGGGAGGTCCCGAGGCCACGCGGCGAGCGCTCTTCTGACATGTCTCCTCATCGTCTTGTTCTTGTACAAGTCCTCCGCCTTCGATTCCGCCCATCCCATGAGGTTTGAGCCCAGTTCTGCCAAGGACCTATCCAGCGATTGGGAGAAGTCGTAAGCAAGCGTACTGATCCGGATCAACACGTCAGTGAGTCGGTAGTCCGCTTTCTCCGTGTAAGCCTTGTATGCAGATAACGACCAGTCAAGCAAAGACTGAGCACTTCGAGCTAGATCGGCCTGGGAGAATATGGAGACACATCGTCGAATCAGCAGCCGAAGGATACTGGGATCTTTGAAGTGGTCGCCGTGACATGAGATCCAGAGGCAAAGGGCGTTCAAAGAGCGAAGCTGTTCGTTGACGAGCGGAGAGCGCTCGACATCCGCGAACAAATGGTTCAGTACATGATAAGTGGCAGCGGGAGAGTCCACTCTGTCAACGCGATGTCCGTACCAATTGATTGCGCGGAGGACGATATTGGTGTTATATCGAGGGATATTCGGCTCGTGGGGTTCAAAGGTGTCGAGTGCCCGAAAATGGGTGATAGCCAGGAAGGTATCCGCAGCGTCAAAGGCGCCGTTGTCCCGTAGGGCTGCGACTATGGGTCCGTTCGCAGAGATGTCCTGGTCACTGAGGGTACGCAAGATTGCAACGACTATGTCATCGGCATGCTGTGAGAAAAGATCGTTGAAGATTGCCTCTTGCCCCGCGAGCCTAGTCTTTGCCTTCAGCACTCCCTCCAGTTCGCGTTCGACGGAA
The DNA here is from genome assembly GCA_022376465.1 of Cubamyces lactineus. Lineage (NCBI taxonomy): Eukaryota > Fungi > Basidiomycota > Agaricomycetes > Polyporales > Polyporaceae > Cubamyces > Cubamyces lactineus. Next base: position 12,768 of record JACDTU010000016.1, on the reverse strand, counting down.
TCCTGATCCGGGTTGTTCACATGGTGGAACAGCCAAAAGGTGACTTGATGCGCTACGAGATCTGGGAAACACTCGCGGATACCATCCTGTTCGCTCTTTCGAATGCTCTGACAATGGCTTTGGAATAGGGTCAAGCCGTTCACGATGTCTTCCCGTTTACCCGCGCCGACGAGATTGGTGGGTGTGAAAGCGCGGAACGTGGCCTCGGCGCATTCGCGAGGGCTTTGATACCCCAGCAATTCGAAAGGGAGCTTGGAGGCCTCGAAATTCTGAGAACGGATGGCATACGCGAACTGAGACGCGTAACAGTTGAACAGGTCAGAGAAATGCTCCATTCCGAGCCGTTCCGTGATGCCCACGAGGACAGCTTTGAGGTGTTCGTGATAGCCAGGTTCATGCAACGCGAGTTCGAGCAGGTGCCAATAAGCGCCTCGGCGCACCGAGGCGTCCGATATCACGATGTTCCCTAGGCAGACCAGTCGGGTCATCATGCTGTCGAAGCTACAGGCAAACGTGAATTAATGCAAAAATGCATAGACCGTCGATGGTGGTGACTTACTTGGTCTGATTTGCGGAAAGGTGCTCGTGGATCTCGCTATATACTCCCATGGAAGTCCGCCCGGCGCGACGACCAGCAGCAAAGAGACGGGGGCTTGTCGCAGCGATCCGGAAACGAATCCGAATGTCGTCGTCGTTGCCAAGAGTAGGTAGCACTGCAGCAGGGAGTTTCTCCTCAGGAGGGGGTTCGTCGTCTTGGGATGGTTTCAACCAGCTTTCCTGCGCAGGATCATCGACGAGGTACTCGTCGAAGAAGCGAATAATAGCATCTCTCACACGCCACGACCGGTGACGAGGGTTGAGTAGCCTATCGGTAAACTGCCAGCACAGGAACCGGGCACGTTCTCCAGCAGGACTGTCCGTATAAGGATCGCGCCAAAGACGAGAAGTTGCCGCCACAGTCTGGACGAGGAGGAGTTGCGCCTCTTCGCTGTGACTGAAATGGTATTCCGTACAGAGCGGATCAAGTTGTTCCAAAAGCTGCTCCAGACTTGTGCTGCTGAGATACAGCTGATCACGCCGGATCCGCTCTAAGCAAGAAGGCGCTAGTGAGAGGAACTCCTTGGGCTCGCAGTTCACCAGGAGTTCCACAAGTTCCTTGTCACGAGCATGTCCTGTAGATGATTGCAGAATGGGGACTATTACGAGAGCGGTCACGCACGCCCGGACGACATGGCGCTTGTGGGCCGTGGTAGATAGTGTCGCATTCTCGCTCGTGCTCGCCTTCGATTGCATCCCGAAGTTATCGTGTTTTGTACCACCTTGCTTAACCGTCGAGCGAAGCACCTCACGAAGATTCTTAAGGAGACCTGCGAACGTGTCTTGCACCTAACCGTACGAGATGTCAGCGAGGACTCTGGACAACATCGGGAACGCCACGTACATCGGAGCTACGGAAGAGACATTGCTGCAAGATGCGGCACAGCGGTGAGCTTGTGCGCCCTGTCTTGCGCGACTGGGACAACAGCCTCTGGAGGACCGGTGTTCTGATTCCCGTGTTTTCTCCAGGCGGAACCAAGGCTTCCCACCCAGGATGTTCAACCTGATCATCCTCGCCGTCGAACACAAAGGGATCGAGTGCACCCAAGAGCAAACGTTTCTCCTGAAAGTCCCACCGTGAAGAAAGAAGTCGAGGACCAACGAGACTGATGATCTTGCAAGCGGCCTGTACGACACGGCGGTTAGACTGCGTCCCGTTGAATAGTAGCGAAGCCTCGAAGAACAGCGCGTTGGCAGCCAAGTCCAGAGCGAATCGAAGAGTCTCTGCAGTAGCCTTGTAGTTCCCCTCGTCGCCCTTGTCTAACCCGTCAGTCAGAACTTCCAGAGACTTCAAGAGGAAAGCAGACAGTCGTCTCTCCCTGCCTCGAGGGGGAGCGAGGTCCGCGCTATCAATCAGTGTTGGCTTGGCTGCATCGTCTCCAGCAACCAAAGGCAGCGCAGGGGATTCGAGATCGGAAATAGGAGAGGGGAATGTGTAAGGAGGGAGATGCGCATTCAGTTGGAAGTCGCGAATGACCTTTGTCTGCGCCTCCTCGAGCGAGTAGTCCACGATACTTGATGGCGGAAGCATGATCCCGCACCAGAGTTTCGTCCGCTTGGATGTGCCTGTGATGGCTTCAAGGAGGGAATGAATGTGCGCGACCGTGGACGCAGGCATCGCCGTACGTCGGGTTCCCTCTATTCTCCAAGCCTGCGTCAGCCATGAGAGGACCTTCTCCTCCATTTGCATGCGATACAGCCGAACGTCTTGATTGGCGAACCGGAGGCACAGAACCATGAAGCTGCAGACAGAGTCATATGGATATGCAGGTCCCTGAACGTCCAGATCCTTCACGAAAGCCTCGATCTCCAGGAGGACGCGCTGGGAGGAAAGCAGTCGTTTCGAGTGGAGGAGCAAGATGTGAGCAGCATGGGCGGCTGCACGGGAAACTGCAGGGACATTGGCGCGCCTCATAGCATGAGTCCATATTGGGTCCCAAAGAGACGGCGTTGCGGTATCCAGGGGGTGTTGATGAACGGAAGAGGCGGGCACTGGGGCTTCGGCGTGAGCAATAGCAGCTAGACAGAGAAATGTCCAAGACTGAACGTCCGCGTCTTCAAACGAAACCAGAGAGGTCAGAGCGGCGATGATATCCCGACGCAATTGCTCATGCAAGACGAGCCAGTGCCGATCAGCGAAGAACAACAGAACCTGTAAGTGATGGACTTTCATAGCGCGACTGGCCTGCGACTTGATGGACTGTAGCACCACTGCAATGGGGTTCTCCAGCCTCACTCGTTTCCTGCCGCTGGCTACCGAAGAGTACGTGGTCTCCGTATAGAGGTATAACTGCCAAATGTTCAGCAGGAAATCATTACACGTCACACGTTATGAGAGTCGTACCTTCTCCGCGCAATCTGCTTGTAATTCCAGAGTGGACCAAAATAACGCCTGGTCCCGATCCAGTTTCCAGCCGTGCCGAAAAGTCCTGGCAACGAACGGCTTTTGGTCCTGGTGATCGGCATAATCTAGCAGGAGCGATTCCAGCTGCAATTCTGGACTTGCCCGCTTGTTAGCTGAGACTTCTGAGATCTGCCATAGGGTCGAGAGATGATCGACGGACACGGCGCAAGAAACAGGACCAGAAGTAGGAGCGCTAGGATCAGGGTGCTCCAATTGGAAGGGTTTAGCTGTTAGCATAGGGAACAGTTTGCGCAGGATGATGATGATGTCTTCTGACTTGTCCATCTCCTTCGCTTTCCATTGCGCGACCAAGGGCTGCCAGGATTCTTGAGCAAAATTCTCCACTGGGATTCGACAATTGAGAGCCAGGTGACTGAGAGTAGCGGAGAGTGCAACGATGTAGTGGTGTCGAAGGCTCGAATCAAGGGAGTAGACACGTAGAGCGGAGGAAAAGTACATCAGCAATCTGTCAGGAAACGCACGCTTGCGTTGAAACTTGTCGACAGACGTGTCGAAGCTCTCTTCATCGGAAAGGATTGGGGCAGTCGGCGAGCGGAGTAGAATGGGGATTAATGACATGAACTTGATCTGCGTAGAACTAGGAGTTTGACGTGTCGTCCCAGAGGTAGAGAATGCGCGGTGTGAGAGGGCCGATGGATCTGGACTAGTCCGCCGGGTACGCTTCAGAGATCGTGACACGGAGATAGAAGGCCCTCTAGTAGTATCGGTACCAGCAGACAATGGAGATTCGTCGTTTGAGAGATCGTCAAGATGCTCGAGATCGTCTAATTTGACCGAGTCCTGCAGTCGACGATCCGGAGAAAGTCCCAGGACGACGTTGAAACTGATAGCCAAGATACTATGCCATATGTTGTCGGGCATAGAATGGAGGTTCGGGTCCCACGAAAGAAGCGACTCGATAGCCTGCGCATAATCCCCGGCGATGAGGGTGATGAGCTTCCCTCGGTAGATGATGGCGTCAACGAAGTGTTTGAGCAAGGCTTTAAGAACTGGAACGATCAAGTGTTCCCTAGCGCGCTCTACGAGCCATCTGACCGTCGAGACAATATCGGTGAGCCTGCGTACAGTAACGTTTGACGCGGAGGCTTCCATAGCGTGGAGCGAACCAAATTTGTTGATACACTTGTGCAGCTGAGCCTTGTAGGCCGTGAATAGGGCTTGGAATACAAGTAGCCATTGGATAGGTTCTCGCGAGAAACGGTCTGTGATATTGTCGCGTTCGAAGCACTCGCGAAGGTCGTTGACGGCCTGTGCTCGTACGGTCTCTTTGTCACCCTGGAGTTCTTCTAGGATTGTCTTGAGGGTAACTTTAGACATATGCTTCACTAAAATAATTAGTATGCAAAAGAACAGAGAAATGAATGAGTACGAACCCCAGAAAAAGAACGAGACCGTCGGAGGGAAGGTGAGTAGAAGGCGGGCGCAGGCCCAGGGGAACTTGCAGCCACAGCCTGAGGACGAATGCGATGCCAGCGTCTACTAAGTAGACCGAGAGCAGGGGATCGCGTTGTTTGCCTTTGTTTGCCATATATACGAGCGCTCGTGCCACTTTCGGAGCTAGGCCCGGATTCGAAGCTGAGAGCTTTCTCATAACCGTCGACCTTCCTACCATCTCCTACCACGCTCTGTCCATCTCGTCGGCAACACTAGCACTTGTCTGATAGGGGATCTACTCTGCCCGAGGAGCGCAGTCGTATGGGCACTCTGGATACGGTCCTGTGGGCAGACGCAACCGACATTCTCTCCTTGATTCTCGTAAGTGGTCTTCACTAGGTTCGGCCTTAAGTAGGATCATTGACAATTCTGCGTCCTCAGGAAGCTCGCGAGACATGGCGACCAATTTGGTTTCTGCGCGCAAAGCTATCGAGGATGACATCCTTGAGCACGAAAAGGCTATCATAGACCTCAAAGGTCGCCTGAATACCATGACCACTATCGCTCGATTGCCCCCCGAACTGCTCTCAGAAATCTTCTTGTACGTCGCAAAAGCTGCGTATGAGGATCCTCGGGCCTTCTACAGCCGGTACTATCACTCATCGGGGTTCTATGCATGGGTATCTGTCACTCATGTATGCCGCAACTGGCGTGCAATCGCGCTTAATACGCCAAGGTTATGGGGATATGTAGTGGTCTCGAGGAAAGTCGTGGTGGACGAGCTTCTCGCTCGTTCGAAGAAGGCACCCTTGCTCATCTCTGCCAACGTCATTTCTTCCGAGGACGAAAAGTCAAAAGTCTTGAAGAGCATCGGGCAGGACGCTTCGCGTCTCCAGGAGCTTCGTCTTTCAGGGCCAGTACGCGTCCTTCAAGATGTCCTTCGCCAGTTCACAGAGCCCTCCCGTACTCTGGAAAGATTGGTCCTCTCGGAGAGCATACCTCCGCAGTATTTGGCTAGTGATACGTCCGTCCCGTCCATGTTCCAAGCGCAGCATCCTAGCCTCCGCTACCTAGAACTTTCGCGACTGGTCTTCAGCTGGAATAACTCCCTCCTGTCATCTTCTGGCATCACGCATCTCAAATTAGTCGGGCGCTTGGACTCACAGTCGATGTTAGGCATGTTCGATCACCTTTTATTGGCCATCGAACAGTTGTCGTGCTTAGAGGTCCTAGACCTAGAAGACGCTATTCCACGCCTACCCGATGACACAAAAACCCTTCCAACGCCTCAGCGTACTCTCTCCCTCCCACGCCTTCAGCGACTCTCCCTGTCAGGTAATAGCTTGGATTGCGGCAACCTCCTGAACCATCTCTCCTTCCCATCAGGGGCTCGTCTCAAGCTCATCGGGCGAGGTGGTGTAGGCGCTACCGAGCTATTGCGGGTCGTCAGCCAGCACCTTGCCCGTAGTGAGCCACTCCGCAGTGCGCGTCTCTGCCGCATGTACACCGGTCGGATCGAAGCCAATGGATGGCGCGAAGTGCTCGATCCTAAGCGTTCCAAGCACCCGTGCATCGAGCTGCAAGTCGACACGCTCGCGTGCTCCTCGGTGGCGTCCTACCTCGTCAACACTTCCAAGATGTTCACGGGCGTCCGCAATCTTGACGTAGAAGCGTTAGATCACGACTGGCGTTGGAAGGATGTGTTTGCGGGTATGCCAGACCTTCGGATCCTTGCTGTCACGGGAGACCCGCAGGAACAGTTCATCCAGGCCCTCTCCGCGACTCGCAAGGGCAGGAGGAACCGCCCGCCTTCCCTCGTTCTTCCCCGCTTGCGTATCCTCAAGCTGTCGGGTGCTCGCATGTGCAGTCCGGATTACGACGATCCCCCCGAGTTCCTCGACAAGCTGGAAGACTGGCTCATTATGCGATGCAATTACGACCTCCCCATCGACGAGCTGCACATGGACAACTGCCTCAACTTGACCGAAGAGGATGTAGAGCGGCTCGACGAGGTCGTCCCGTACGTGAAGTGGGACGGGCTCGTCAACTTCGAGAGCGAAGAGGAGGAAGACGAGGAGTATGATGATTACGCTGACTATCCGTACGACGACTACCACTACGACTATGATGGCTTCGATGGAGACGATTACTTTGGAGATCCGTGGGGTTTCTTCTGAGGTCCGTCTTCTGTGCAGGTGAGCGCATCCATACATTGTATGCAGACGACTGAGGGACTAAGTTTTCGACAATATAGGGTTGTAGGCAATGCCGTTCCGTCGTGACGGCCCTCATACTAATAATGTATCCAACCAAGTTGTACGTTACGTTGCTAGTGCTCGTGCGAAGATATCATCCACATTGTGTGGTGATGCTGTCGAAGACGCTAACACCGGACGTGATTACGTTAGTTCCTCAACGACGCTACGACCTGCTTACAGGACTAGATTACGCACCTTCTACTGGGAGAATCGGCGCCCCAATGAGCGCCGGGCGAGGATCAATGTCCTACTAGTAGTCTTCGGGTGCACTCAAGACGGTTATCAGATAACTGTAGGGTCTGTGAACCAGCCCCCATTTCGCTGCTTGTCATCAACCTTTCAGGTCTTACAGAGCGGCCTCCTACACGCGGCTCACCAGATGATCATTGGGTATGCACTTAGGGGCCCAAGGGTGCCTTTAAGCCGCCGCGTCGTGCATCCTATCCGCCCCTCGTGTTCGATCTCGAGGACTCCGGCTTTTCCTCTGACAGAACTCCCTGGGCGGCTTCGAAGGGTCAGGTGAGGAGCCCTACTGTTCCAAGCTATCAACTCGAGTACTAAATGAGATCATAATCTAGGGGGCCCGTTGCATGCGCATGTCGTAATATTTGCAGCGTCGACGATCAACTCGAGGGGCATTAAAGAGAATACGTATTTCGTCCACAACGTCCCCCTTACGCTCTCTGCTCAATTCACAGCATCCGGCATTATGTGCTTCGTCTCTTACGTTGCCACCGTCCTCATCGTACACGTGTCGGCAAGGACGATCATAGTATCAACAATTGCCCCTCCACTGTCTAGTGAGCAATGCCAGGCCTCGTCTACCCGAGTCCATTGCCCTGTGCGAGTAGAAAAGACGTACAACGCCGACCTTTCTAGGCCCGTTGTCGCATGACTTAATACATCAGGAGCAACCTCACAATACGAACCGTAACAGATTGAAAACACTCCCACCACTTCCGGAAGGCCTATGCCTTCTCAGGCTACAGGGTATGCAGCCGACATGTCGTATCGAAGTCCTCGCGTTTCGAGGTTGGCGCCTGGACCTCAGCTGGGCTCAAAACGCTAGCGAGGGCGTCAGCTTTTCCGTTCTCGATGCATGGGGCGGCCGTATCTGGGTGAGTAGCCCTGCCTGGGCGGACCCTATGTACTGCTCACCGCCCTGATACAGAGAAGACGCGACTGCACCTTCGACGCCCCCAATGCAGGAGCCAACTCTTGCCTGGACGGGGGCTGCGTTGGAGGACTAGAAAGTGACCTTGTGTCCGGTACGGTGCCTCGTCTGCAATCTGGCATCGCCTGATTCACTCAATACTTGCTCTCAACATTCACCAATCTCCTATGGGAACCATCTCAGGGCGTTCCCCCGGCTACGCTCGCCAAGTCCAATGTGGGCGCTACGGACGACTACGATGGTAAGCAAGGTGGTTCTCAGCCTCACAACAGTCCCGCATGCTCACACGGCGTGACTACGCTGCAGTCTCTCTTGTTAATGGGTACAACTTACCTATGAAGATGAACGACGACATGGGTACCAGCTGTGGTCGATGTTTGGCCTCTAGCCCGTGTGTCGCATACTAACGAGACATCCTACCAAATTGTAGGCGGTAAGTTGTTAGCCTCATATAAAGCAAATCCTGTATCTCGGAACTACCTACTCGAGACGCCGGGACGGCGCCGGCCTACGAGTAGAATGCAGGGTCCCTCTTTCACACTTTTTCAAGGAAAGCAGATGTCCTCAATGAATATCTTGCGGGCTCGATATCCAGCACTCCTCGGATCGATTGAAATAAGGACAGGCTTGAGCCAAGTGTGCGCCAATCCTTGACTTTTGGGCGTGAGGAAATGACCTCCTACACACTACCCGTCAGGTTATCAGTGGAAATGTATCTTCCGGAACCGTACTCGAGTAAGTTTTGGGGCGCCGGTTTTGGCAGTCTCGTTGTGCATTCCATGCTCCGCTGTCTTCTATTATGTGCTCGCTGCGTGGCGATTGCAATAAGTGAGTACGGTTCTACCTCTGGCCGGACGTTCTGGACGACCCTCAGCGGTCAGGTGCCTTAAGCCTCGGTACTTCCGCAAGATATCTATTCGGTTCATGGGCGTCCAGTAACGCAGAATATTCCTCGCTCCGCAAGATCTAGCGCGCGCCCGTGTCGTACACAGCGCCTATAGTACCGAGTTTCGAGTATAAAAAGGCTCAGCAATCGCGGTCAGTGTCTCTCAGTAGGAACCCGTTCTCTCCTTTCTTCCTCGGTACTCAGCAAGCCACGTTCCCAAGCATGAAGGGTCTCATCATGTATGTTTCCAGTGCGTTCCTCGTCGAAGTCTCCGCAAGGGCGTTCACAGTGTACAATAACTGCCCCTTCACTATCTGGTGAGCGATATCGGATTGTATGATCAACTGTGGAGTATGTCGTATTTACGATGCGTTTCAGGCCTGCTGTATGTCGCCAACGCTAGCGAATCCGAAACGCTGCGTCTCAGCTCACGACTATGATCTCAATAGTACTTCACTACTCCCGGTGCACCGGCACCATCACAGGCTACGGGGTACGCCAATCTGAGTCACCTAGCTAACGTCTCGCATCTGGGACCGATGCTAACGCTCATACAACGTTTGGTTATTCAGCTGGAGTCAGAATACCTATCAGTCCGTGACGTTCTACGTTCCTGATACCTGGAGTGGCCGCATCTGGGTGAGTATCTGGCGCGGAGGCTTGAGGCAATCTCGTCCCATACTCATTCCAGGTTTCTCCGAGGTAGGGCAGGCGCGACTGCAATTTCGATCTCCAGAACCCGGGGCCCAATTCCTGCTTGGATGGAGGGTGCGTCGGAAGGCTCGAATGCGACCCCAAAATCGGTACAGTACGTTGTGTTCACCTTAGCTGTGTTGTATTGTATCAGACATTGTCACATTTCCTTACGTTGACCGTCTTAGGGGTTTCCGCCGGCCACACTCGCCGAATTCACCTTGACCGGGTTGACCGACAATTTTGATGGTGAGCAGTTAAGGGTAATAAGTGGTTTCGCGTTCTCACGTAACGCCAAATCACAGTATCCGTCGTAGACGGTTATAACCTTCCCATGAGGATCGAGAACAACAAGGGGTGCAAAGTATCCGACTGTCCGGTGGACCTTGGTCCCAACTGTGAGTATCTCGCCAGTGCCTCGCCGGTACCCAGACTTGCTGAGTAATCCTCTTGCGTTCAGGTCCTACCCCCCTCAAAGGCCCGTTTGACTCCACCGGTTTCCCCGTTGGATGTCAGAGCGCGTGTGGCGCAGACCTCGATGGCAATCCCTGTATGTATCCGTTCATCGGTCATAAGCCGATATCATTTCGAGGCTCACGGCTGCATCCGAAAGCGAACAGTTCGAGCTGTTGTACTGGTTACTACAACAAGCCGAGCACCTGCAAGTCATCTGGCGTGCAATACTACAGCTTTTTCAGTGCGTCGGTCTCGCATCAGACTATTGGGCCAATGAAAGCGACTAATCAGTGGCTACGCACATCACAGAGGCCAACTGTCCGAATGCAGTCGTGTATGCCTTCGATCAATCTGCTGACAATACTTGCCACGGACTCGCGGACTACACCGTCGTCTTCTGTCCTTAAGCCACACCTGAGCTGAGTTGACGCAATCAGGCCAATATTTCATCGAGCAGTAGTTCCGTAAAGGGTCCAAACTGTAGCACAGCAAGAGAATCATCGGCTGTGTTTATGAATTTGATTCTCAGCCTGCCATTCGCTACTCATTCTCCGGACCCACTCTGATTCTAGAGTCACGTCTCTTCAAAGGCTGCGTTATGCGTCGAACGCGCTCAGTACGTTTTATCCTGAAGAGCGAGTACGGATTTTCATCCTACAGGATGCTAACAACGGCTCCAAGTCTTCCAGCAAAATGGCGTACTTTGTTGGTGAGTCTCGATTGTGTTCTGTCTTCTGAGATTCCGGTATACCTGATGAACACCGTGGAAGTTATTAATCCGGTCTTCTTCGGGCCCGCGAAAGGCACCAATTGAATAACAGCAGGTAAGGTTGCAACTCTACTCCTCCTTCCGCATCATGCCGTTTGTTTTTCGGGCCTCGTGATGTCACCTCTTTACACTCAGTTGCCACGATATCAACGAGCATGAACTATTCCAGCATTGAGTGCAAGTTTTCAGGATGCCGGCCTCGCGGTCGTCCTGTGCACGACTAGCTTCCATTATATCTTCGCGTTCTTCGATCTCCGAAGGTCAGCACTTCATTACGTCCGACTGGACACTCTTGAGAACGCTCAATGGTCAAATGCTCTCATCACGGGTACCTCCCCAAGAGATCTGTTTGGCCCGACGTCGTCGAACGCTGCAGAGCTCACGACACCCGACACAGTATCGGATGCATGTGCGTGCAATATTAATCGTAGCATCGCCCTCGCAGAGAGGTATAAAAGAGGTCGAGAGATCTCTAAGGTATACTTCAGAGCAAACTCGCTTTCTCTACCATTTGTTTCGAGTCTGCCATGCAACGGTCCCTTGCTATCACTAGTGTCACGGCCATCTCTTTCTTCGCAAACGTGTCCGCAAGGACATTCACCGTCGAAAACAGTTGCTCTTTCGCTATCTGGTGAGTAGTCCCAATCCTCCTCTCAACTTCACCAGCGGAGGCTGCACTAACCAACCGCCTTAGGCCTGCCGTATGTTCTGAGCGAGCTTGGATCACAACGATGGTCCTTACCAGCATGATCCCAACAGTTTTTCACCACTCCCGGAACACCGAGCCCGTCTCAAGCTACAGGGTACGCTTGACCCTCCATCGGAACAGGTTGAGGGACCGATGCTGATTCGTTCATCATATCCCTGATAATACAAATGGGCTCAGGAAGCTTTTGAATCCATCAGCTTCAACGTTCCCGATACATGGGGTGGCCGCATCTGGGTAAGCATCGGTCGGGAGGTTGGACTCTTACCGTACTGATCGTAGCTTTGGCCCGAGGTAGAGCAGGCGTGACTGCGATTTCGACGTCCCAAACCCGGGACCCGCCTCCTGCTTAGATGGAGGGTGCATCGGGGGGCTTGTATGTGACCCCGAGATTGGCACTGTGCGTCATAATCACTCCAAATCGTCCTGTATAGTATCAGGCGTCGTCGCATCTTCTTCTGACTAGAACTCGAATGTCCTAGGGAGTCCCGCCGGCCACGCTAGCCGAGTTCACCTTGACCACTTCAACGGACAACTATGATGGTAAGTGCTCGAGAATGCTTAGTGACCTTGCGTTCTCACGCACCGTCCCTGCCTCAGTATCTCTCGTGGACGGTTACAACTTGCCCATGAGGATCGAGAACAGCAAGGGGTGCAAGATCTCTGATTGTCCTGTCGACCTTGGACCCAACTGTGAGTATCCTGTGTCTCGCCGTGAGGCCCAACAGTACTTGCTAAGGCGGATGTTTGATATCCAGGCCCTACCGCTCTCAAAGGACCGTTTGACTCCACCGGGTTCCCTGTTGGCTGTCAGAGCGCCTGCAGCACCCATCTCGATGATGATCCCTGTACGTACCCCCACCACTCTTCACTACTAATTACCGTTTTGAGCGTTTCGGTTCTACCTCGGTAGCGAACAGCACGAGTTGCTGCACTGGCACCTTCGACAACCCGAGCACCTGTGTGCCATCCGGCGTGCAAGATTACAGCTACTTCAGTGCGTCGGATCCGCACATGACTACAGGGCTATGGTAGTAACTAATCATCGTCCACGCAACCACAAAGGGCAACTGCCCGAACTCGGTCGTATATGCATTTGATCAAACTGCCGACAATACTTGCAGTTGCCTCGCCGACTACACTATCATCTTCTGCCCCTGAGAAAGAGCGCCATCTATCCGAGTGGGGGGGGGGTTGTTTAAGGAGCGTTTCTCATAAAGCAGGATTCCGAGGTCGTACTGTACAAGAGATTTGTCGAGTACCACAGGATTCGCAATTTCAATGTGATCCGTATACGTGCAGTCTGGGGTGCTATTCGTTTGTTACGATGCAGGGATATACATGAGGCCGATGCCTAGTAATACACGAGTTCCGTCGCTGGGGTGCCCGAGCACTATGAGCTACCATGCAGCTCAGTAGTTCAGGTCAAC